>JARQOD010000005.1:225252354-225277354 GCA_033576555.1 Oophaga sylvatica | reverse complement strand
GATGGGTGCTACGCCATATGACCTGGCCTCCACAGTCACCAGACCTGAACCCAATCGAGATAGTTTGGGGTGAGCTGGACCGCTCACCGCTTCAATTTTGAATAAATCCCCAACAGTGTCACCAGCAAAGCACCCCCACACCATCACACCACCTCCTCCATGCTTCACGGTGGGAACCAGGCATGTAGAGTCCATCCGTTCACCTTTTCTGCGTGCAAAGCAGTAATCAAAGCAAAAGGTGGCTACTTTGAAGAACCTAGAATATAAGACATATTTTCAGTTGTTTCGCACTTTTTTGTAAAATGTATTATATAATTCCACATGTGTTAATTCATAGTTTTGATGCCTTCAGTGTGATTCTACAATTTTCATAGTCATGAAAATACAGAAAAATCTTTGAATGAGAAGGTGTGTCCAAACTTTTGGTCTGTACTGTATGTATATATCTAAAACTTAGCATGACCACTATTTTATCAAATACACATACAGACATCTGCATGCAGTTTGCATGTTTTGTTTACGTGGCCTCTTCTCTCCATGCCAGCTGCCTCCCATACTCCAAATATATACTGATAGTCAATTTAGTTTGAGTTTCTATGAGGACAGTGAGTGATCAAAAGTATGTAAACCTACTGTGGAACATTCTGCTGCTATAAGAGTAGGGATAATCAATCTATCATTTCCATAAAAAATTATGCTTGCAAGACAGATAAAATACTAAAAGTGATGTTTTACTGTTGATGAAAATGCAAAGTTCTATTATATTCATTGTTTTGTGTGGCTTTCAGCTATTTTTCATTCATTTATACTGCTAATTTCATATCTATAATATAACCGAAGATGTGTTCTTCTGTTCAAAGCCAACGGCACCTGCAACATGTTGCACAGGAGTCAGGGCATGCTGCGCTACAGTGTGATTATCTCCAGTATGTTGGCTGTAGCAGCTTATTCACTGGCAGTGGAGCGAGATACTCTTCCATTTTCGTGAAGTATTCAAATTCACCATCAGCAGTATCGTGGTGTGTGCTGTCTGAAGTGCCATTTTATTCAACTGTCAAATAAATTGCACTGACCCATCAACAGTGTGCATGCGTCGGGCATAGTCACAGCCTGCACTGACTGAGGCGCCAAAATGAACTTTATTCTACCTGCCAGCATTCGATTTCTGTCATGGGTGGCGCAATTTCTGTTACCGCTCCGAGTATACAGAGCAAACTCTGCTATCGCGCCCCCGACCCTGACTGACACTTGCTCTACGCTGAGGCTGGTTGTCAGTCAGGCTGAGGATGCGGTAACTCAGAGCGGTAACTGAACAGGTGCCATCACCACCTTCATGACTGAATCTGAATACTGACTACGAGAATAAAGTTTATTTTCTCCACGTTGCGTTCGGCTGCGTGCAGGTCTGATCAGCATAATAATGCTGTTAACCTGCAGATTGACTGAATATCTGCAGGTTAACAGAAGCATTTCTGTTGACAGGTTCCCTTTAACATAGCACAAAAATATACCAATAAAAATGCTCACCACCTGGGCATAGAATTGGTTACATAGCTAATCAACATATGTTCTTCTACTTAGAATAGATAAACAAGTAGGCTTCTTTCAGACAGATCATTCTTATTGTTAAAATGGGAATATGTTATGCAGGTACTCTTAAGTCCATATGTTATCACCCTATTTTCATCCCTCTTTCTGAAATCTTACATGGACATGACTTGAGTTTATTTTCTTTCTTACATTAAAAATTATTTTCTTAGTAGAAGTTAAGTTTTCCAGAAAATCATTTGAAACTATTCTTAGGCTAACATGCAACTTTGCTCTGTCCTTTAGGTCACATTTCATGCAACCACAATTCAAAAACATTTGCCGTATCTGTTTATCACTCACCACAGCACAAAGGGCAAACAAAATGACAGTACGTGTTAGGGTTGGCGGAATGCACCAAATGAAATGTACAGTACAGACTAAAAGTTTGGACACACCTTTTCATTCAATGATTTTTCTGTATTTTCATGACTATGAAAATTGTAGAATCACACTGAAGGCATCAAAACTATGAATTAACACATGTAGAATTATACATTACACTTTACAAAAAAGTGTGAAACAACTGAAAATATGTCTTATATTCTAGGTTCTTTAAAGTAGCCACCTTTTGCTTTGATTACTGCTTTGCACGCAGAAAAGGTGAACGGATGGACTCTACATGCCTGGTTTCCACCGTGAAGCATGGAGGAGGTGTGATGATGTGGGGGTGCTTTGCTGGTGACACTGTTGCGGATTTATTAAAAATTGAAGGCATACTGAACCAGCATGGCTACCACAGCATCTTGCAGCAGCATGCTATTCCATCCGGTTTGCGTTTAGTTGGACCATCATTTATTTTTCAACAGGACCATGACCCCAAACACACCTCCAGGCTGTGTAAGGGCTATTTGACCAAGAAGGAGAGTGTTGGGGTGCTGCGCCTGATGACCTGGCCTCCACAGTCACCAGACCTGAACCCAATCGAGATTGTTTGGAGTGAGCTGGACTGCTCACCGCTTCAATTTTGAATAAATCCCCAACAGTGTTACCAGCAAAGCACCCCTACACCATCACACCACCTCCTCCATGCTTCACGGTGGGAACCAGGCATGTAGAGTCCATCCGTTCACCTTTTCTGCGTGCAAAGCAGTAATCAAAGCAAAAGGTGGCTACTTTAAAGAACCTAGAATATAAGACATATTTTCAGTTGTTTCACACTTTTTTGTAAAGTGTAATGTATAATTCCACATGTGTTAATTCATAGTTTTGATGTCTTCAGTGTGATTCTACAATTTTCATAGTCATGAAATAACAGAAAAATCTTTGAGAAGGTGTGTCCAAACTTTTGGTCTGTACTGTATATAATAATAATAAGGTGCATTTGCAACCCGGGTCCACTGTGCAGAGATGGAACTTGCTGCTAAGCAATGGGGGAACAAAATGGCAGTTGAACGCGGAAAACACTGGTTGGATGTCACCAGTATGAACAGCGACAAACTCTGTTACTACACAGAGCAGCAGCAACTAAATAATAGAACTCTGTTCCCTGTTAACATCACAGGACACAGCTGATATGATGCAAGTGATGTCTCTAGGCTCAACCCCTAGAACGTGGGGACTTGAGTCTGACTGGACCCACAATGCGCACGGCATCACACAAGCGATGCCACTACTTGGTGCTGAGTGGTAGCAAAACACGGCTAACTAAAGCGCACCACGAGTTGGCGCAAAACAAGAGCAAAAGCTCCACTTACTGCAGAGCGGTACCAAAAGGTGCGTACCAGAGCACGAGGATTGTCTGTGCCCTGTAAATAGCCCGTGCTAATCAGTACACATGGCTGAGACAGACGCTAGATCAAGCCGATTAAAAACCTGACTGACAAAGGAAAACTAGACGATCATACACGCTGACAGTGCAGTTGGTTCTCGGCTAAAACACACGTGCATACACAGAATGGTAGTGTATCCACTCGCTCACACACCACATGGTTTATACTAGTGCACGGCCGTGCTGCCGTGCGATCCTTTTATAACTGCAGCCTTCCAGTACCTTGCTGATGGCCCAATCCAAACTGCTTGAGGACCTGAGCATGTGACCTCTGACCACCAATGAGCGGTCGTCTCATGGGCATGCTCAGATGGATAAAAGCAGGACTTAGTCCCAGGAGCGTCTGCTCGCCGCTGACTAATGCTTGTTGCTATAGCTGTACCTGGGGCGGCAGCATCAGCAGCAACCAAACGCATAGCATTAGACTGAGTAAGACGCTGGGACCGACGTTTCCGCTGAGCAGGATCCTCTGAGGCCAAAGAAGAATGGGAGACCGCAGAGGACATAGCTCGATATTCCCCCTGTGCTGCAGCGGGATCTTGACATCTAACAGTAAGTCATCATGGACTACTACAACTATCTTTCCTGAAGCCTATGCTCAGACTTGTATGGCTCCAATGGCTTCTTACTTCTGCCAATGGATTATTGATTAATGTATATTCTCTTAGTATTTTATGTTGAGAGGATCAATAACCAGTGTTCAAGGATAGACTAAAGGACTAAGAGTTCAATTCATTAAGGTGCTTATGCCCTGATTTTGCCATTAAGCACCTTAAATGGCTGCAACATTTTTTCACAGCTCAAAAATTGTGCAAAAATTTAGCGACTTTTGGCACCAATCCCGGCAAGTTTCTACAAAATGGATGGAAAATACATGGGAATGGTCATGGCTATACCTGACCATCTTATTCATATTTAGACTTGAGAGTCCTCAGTGGTTGATACCTTTTAATGGCTAACTGAAAAGATGGTAACAAATTGCAAGCTTTCGAGACTACTCAGGTCTCTTCATCAGGCATAGACTAATACAACATCTGAAGAATCACATATTTATACACAAAATAGCACAGAAAAAATGCAATAGGTAGGACAAGTGACATGAAGCAGAACTGTCATTATGGCAGAGGGATTAACATAAATATGACTAGTTCATAGATAAGGAGTGAAGGTTTTATTACCCTCTGATTGGGGTCTGGTATTGTGTTGTGATGACCCTAAAAGGTCAGGGAGGCAGATTCCTTAATTGTTGTAGAACGACATAAAACTCTGGGATATATTCATCCCAGCACTAAGAGTGTCAAAGGTCATCATAAGTTTATATTCCCAGACTTTTCTATCCTTCTCAGATTTGAAGTTAGATTTTAATACAAGTAATTCCATATCTGTCATGCTATGACCGGGCATACCTATTGCATTTTTTCTGTGCTATTTTGTGTATAAATATGTGATTCTTCAGATGTTGTATTAGTCTATGCCTGATGAAGAGACCTGAGTAGTCTCGAAAGCTTGCAATTTGTTACCATCTTTTCAGTTAGCCATTAAAAGGTATCAACCACTGAGGACTCTCAAGTCTAAATATTTTTCTATCTACTGGCTAACACGGTACGAAGATACACATCTTTCCTACATCTTATTCATGAAAGATTGCAACGCTTCAACCCCATATCTTCAGGTTAATAGCATTATTTAACATGACACGTGTACCTTTAAAGTGGGTGCCAGATGGTTTCCTGGTTGGGAAATGTAAATTAGTAAACTGATAACTGTGGCCCACACAGTTTTTTTCTACTCTTCAACTTTACATATTTTGAGTTTCAACAGAATCTATATGCGAATAATGTCACTATTTAGATCAGGAAACATATATGAATATATTTTTAGATGTGCAATCTAGAGATATCATATACAAGTAGTTATTGTTATACTTAAGGCATTAGTCAAATTCCAGTAGCATTTTTACATAATTAGTTTTACTGTTGGGCTATTAGATGATTGGCTTGGAGATGTGTAACATATGAGTACAATATTTAGCTACAAAAGTGCAATTTATAATAGTACTTAATATGACATTGACGAGTTAGAGGAAATAGATTAACCATATAGTGGGAGATTGATTTAGGAGCCCATGAGGATTTATTTCTACTACAGAGTCTGTTTGCTCTTCCTGTCTATTTGATACATGGAAAGAATGACAGTTAAGAAGATACATTTGTCTTAACAACTGTCCTTAGTATATTTTTGTTCATATATAAATTATTATTATTTATCATTTGCTCGTATGCTTTAGAAAATATCTAATAGAGGTTACATTTTAATTTTGTAATTAAAATGTAAACAGTGAAGTTAAAGTCAAAGATTTGTAGGAATATAGTGAGGTGTAGGAGTAATTAATAAAACCCATCAAGTGATAATTATTGTTATTTTAAATGTAGATTGAAAATCAGTCCTGAACTGAGACGAAAAACAATACTTGCAATTCAAGACAAATTTATTAGTCACAAATCAATTTTTTGGGGGAAAAATTTGCCTTATCTGGAGAATTCAAAAATATTTGATAATCTCTACTGAACATTTATGAGTCTGAGTCTTTCTTTGATTATGTGTAAAGACAGAAGGATTTGTGCAAGCCTTTGTCCAAAGACGTAAGATTAGTTCTCGAAGATCTTTTGAGAAACCTCACTACAAAGTTCCTTAAAAAACTGTGTGCAAGTGTATCTAGAAGAACTAATGTTGTTTTGAAAGCAAAGGGTGGTTAATTTTCATTTTGATAATTGTTTAAAACAAACTTTCAACACTTTTATTTTCAAACCATTCTTACTTTGCAACATTATTTCCACACCCGCCTAAAACTTTTGCACAGCACTTTATATTTACAAATCTTGTTTAAATTGTTTTTTTCTCAATCCTTACTTAATTTTTATTGTTGGTTAGCTAGTTTTTTTAAGAGAGAGGCACTCATATTCATCAACTTACCACTGATGATTGTCCTATACAATTATATCACTGATTGTTTATCTATGCAGCCAATCGATACACTGTGATATCATACACATAAATTTGTTTTCTATTTTCCACAACTGTTATGCTGACGGGTTAAAATGCTCATAAAATCTTATTTTGTTGATAACTATTGATTGTAAATATATCTAAATAGTACATTAAACTAATGATTTCACACAATTGCATGTTTAATCAATGTAGAAGGCAGCTATATGGAATTGCTATTCCTTAAATTATCTTACTCTGCATCCTCTCAATCTACTTTAAAAATTGTAAAGGTAAATCTAATTTGTTTTTAGACTTGCTTAAAAATATATCCAAGTGGTATTTTGTTACACAACTGTGTATTTTCATTTACTCAATAGTTAATTAAAATGTTTTTTTCCCAGTTTTTACACTCATGGCATATGACAGGATATGCCATACATTTTTGTTATTCATCTTATTCCTTCAAGAATGAGGGACCTGATCATTCGATTGTCTCTCAGAAATGAAGAGAGTCATGCAAAGCCATCTATCTATTGACAGCAGAACATGATGGGCATCGTCCCAGGTTTCGGACCCACATCTTACTGTATGTCACAAAAGTGAGTCACCTCCTTACATTTTGGTAAATATTTTATTATATCTTTTCATGGAATGACTCTAAAGATATGGCACTTTAATACAACGTAAAGTAGTCAGCATACAGTGTAAATTTGGTGTGCCGTCTAAATAACTAAACATACATCCAGTAATGTCTAAACTGCTGGCAACAAAAGTGAGCGCACCTTTAAGTGAAAAGTGCCATATTGTGCCCAATTAGCCATTTCCCTCCCCAGTGTCATGCAACTTCTTTAGTCTTACAATGTTTCAGTTGTGAATAGTGAGCAGGTATGTAAAATTTGGTATTATCGCTCTCACACTCTCTCATACTGGTCACTGGAAGTTCAACATGACACCTCATGGCATAGAAATCTAAGGTTCTGAGAAAAAGAGTTGTTGCTCTACATAAAGATGGCTTAGGCTATAAGAAGATTGCCCACACATTGAAACTGAATTCCGTACAGCGTTTTAACAAGACAGGTTCCATTCAGAACTGGCCTCGCCACACCATGGTCGACCAAAGAAGTTAAGTGCACATGCTCAGCGTCATATCTAGAGGTTGTCTTTTCAAAATAGACGTAAGAGTGCTGTGTTATGTTACGGTAGCTGAGGAGTGCAGGTAAAAAAGGCAATACACCAGAGCAGTTGGAATCTATGAGATTGCAGTACCCTGACTAACCACCACAACTAGAGGCAGCCGTGGAGCGTTCCTACGTTGGTCCTAGACGCCTCGTCACAGCCTGAGAAACTAACTACACCTAAAGATAGAAATAGGAAAGCTATCTGCCCCGGAGCAGAACCCCAAAGATAATAGAAAGCCCCCAAACATGTAATGGCGGTTAGACAAGTGGAAATACTGACACAGAAAGAAAATAGTATGAGCAAACGCTGGGGCCCAAACTATCTAAATAGAAAAGGATAGGAAGGGTACTTACTGCAATCCCAGAAAACACTGAAAAAACACCAACTCTACTAATTTCAAAATCACCTGAGATCACACGACCTCTACCACCTAAATTAGCTCTCTGGTGTAACAAAAACAGCAGCCACTGAAAAAACTGGAAAAAGCAAAAGTACAAAACACAGTGGCTGGACTAAACTGAGAGGGCAAAAGCCCCAGGAGGGGACCCTGAAGGCCCCCACAGAAGTGTAGGACAAAATGCAAAAATATAGCAAAAACACAAAATAAGAAATTGTCTTATCTGATAGCAGGAGATGCAGACACGACACAGCAGGCTACAAGGGAAACTGGAAAGAAGGATTCAGACCAGAACAATTGATCACCGGCAACCCTGATGGGAAAATGATTCCCTTAAATAAGACCAATCAGTAACACCTGATTCCCAATCCTCACTAGTACCGCTTGTAACCACCAGAGGGAGCCTCTGCTCAGAACTCATCTCAAACCCATTCACAACAGTACCCCCCCCTTGAGGAGGGGTCACCGAACCCTCATTTGAGCAACCAGGTCGGTCAGGATGAGTTCTATGATACGCACGGATAAGTCTCCTAGCATGGATGTCCAAAGCAAACACCCAAGAATTATCTTCCTGACCATAACCTCTCCATTTAACCAAATACTGGAGTCTTCGTCTAGAAAAACGAGAATCCAATATTTTCTCAACCACATACTCCAGATTGCCCTCAACCAAAACAGGGTCAGGAGGCACAGCAGCAGGAACCACTGGCTCAACAAACCTCTTCAACAAGGACTTGTGGAACACGTTATGGATCTTAAATGTCCCTGGAAGAAGCAAACGAAAAGAAACAGGATTAATAATCTCCATGATCTTATAAGGTCCAATGAACCTAGGCTTAAATTTAGGAGATGCTACTCTCATAGGAATATTCTTTGAGGACAACCAGACCAAGTCCCCCACTTTAAACCGAGGACCATCAGTCCTATGCCGGTTAGCAAACCGCTGGGCCTTCTCCTGAGAGAGGGACAACCTCTCCACTACCTGGTCCCAAATCTGCTGCATACGCTCAACAACAGAGTCAACACCTGGACAGACAGAAGCCTCCGTCTGTCCTGAAGAAAATCGAGGGTGAAACCCAGAATTACAGAAAAACGGAGACATCAAAGTGGCAGAGCTAGCTCTATTATTAAGAGCAAACTCAGCCAAAGGCAAAAAAGAGACCCAGTCATCCTGATCAGCAGACACAAAGCATCTTAGATAAGTCTCCAATGTCTGGTTTGTTCTCTCAGTTTGACCATTGGTCTGAGGATGAAATGCCGAGGAGAAAGACAATTGAACACCCAGTTTAGAACAAAAAGTCCTCCAAAATCTGGAAACAAACTGGACTCCTCTGTCAGACACAATGTTCTCAGGAATGCCGTGTAAACGAACCACGTGCTGAAGGAACAACGGCACCAATTCAGAGGAGGAAGGCAACTTAGGTAATGGCACAAGATGTATCATTTTGGAAAACCTATCACAAATTACCCAGATGGTGGTCATTCTCTGAGAAACAGGAAGATCGGAAATGAAATCCATAGAGATATGGGTCCATGGTCTCTTGGGCACAGGCAATGGCATCAACAAACCACTAGAGCGAGAGCAAGGCTTGGAGCGAGAGCAAGTCCCGCAGGACTGCACAAATTCCCTGACATCGCGAGACAAGGTAGGCCACCAAAAGGACCGACTAACCAAGTCTCTGGTACCAAAAATTCCGGGATGCCCAGCCAATGCGGAACAATGAATCTCAGACATCACACTCTTTTTCCATTGGTCCGGGACAAACAATTTTCCAACAGGGCAGCGCTCGGGCCTATCCTCCTGACACCCCTCCAGAGCAAGTCTCAAATTGGGCGAGATGGCGGAAAGAACTACACCCTCCTTCAAAATAACAGAGGGATCAGATAGCTCAGGAGAGTCCGCAAGGAAACTCCTCGAGAGGGCATCCGCCTTAACATTCTTAGTGCCAGGAAGAAAGGAAACCACAAAATTAAAACGTGTGAAAAACAAGGCCCACCTGGCCTGTCTAGGATTGAGTCGCTTGGCAGATTCCAGATAGACCAGATTCTTATGGTCCGTAAGGACCACCACCTGATGTTTGGCTCCCTCCAGCCAATGTCTCCACTCTTCAAAAGCCCACTTCATGGCCAATAACTCCCGATTACCCACGTCATAATTACGTTCAGTAGGAGAAAATTTTCGAGAGAAAAAGGCACAAGGGTTACTTTTAGAGGTCTCTGGATCTTTTTGGGACAAAACGGCACCTGCCCCAATTTCAGAGGCATCAACCTCCACCTGAAATGGCAGAGAAACATCAGGCTGCCGTAGAACAGGAGCAGAAGTGAATCTCTGCTTAAGTTCCTGAAACGCAGAGACTGCCTCAGGAGGCCAATTCACCACATCAGAACCCTTTCTGGTCAAATCAGTTAATGGTTTAACAATAACAGAGAAATTACCAATAAATTTACGATAAAAATTGGCAAAACCCAAAAATCTCTGAAGAGCCTTTAATGAAGTAGGTTGGACCCAATCACAGATGGCCTGAACCTTGACCGGGTCCATTTCAATAACAGATGGGGACAAAATGAATCCCAGAAATGAGATCTTCTGTACGCCAAAAAGACACTTTGATCCCTTCACATACAGAGCATTCTCTCTCAAAATCTGGAATACAGTTCGAACATGTTTCACATGAGAGTCCCAGTCATTAGAAAAAATCAAGATATCATCCAAATAAACAATCAGAAACTTGTCCACAAAATCCCTGAAAATGTCATTCATGAAGGACTGGAAGACGGAAGGAGCATTAGTGAGCCCAAAGGGCATCACAAGGTACTCAAAATGCCCTTCAGGGGTGTTAAATGCCGTCTTCCATTCATCCCCGTGCTTAATGCGAATAAGGTTATACGCCCCCCTGAGGTCAAGCTTGGTAAACCAAGTAGCGTTTTTCACCCTGGAAAACAGGTCAGAAATCAAGGGTAACGGGTATTGATATTTCACAGTAATATTGTTCAAGAGACGATAATCAATACACGGCCTTAATGAACCATCTTTTTTGGCCACAAAGAAAAAACCGGCACCTAAGGGTGAAGAGGATGGTCTGATATGACCCTTCTCCAATGATTCCTTGATATAAGACCGCATAGCGTCATGTTCAGGTACGGACAAGTTAAAAAGGCGACCCTTAGGGAATTTACTACCTGGCACTAATTCAATAGCGCAGTCATAGCTCCTATGGGGAGGTAAGGATGCAGATTTACTTTCGCTAAACACATCAGAAAAATCAAACAAAAAGTCAGGAACATCCTCAGCCTGGGGGGAGGCAGAAAAAACAGGAGTGTTGGTATTAACACATTGGCAGCCCCAACTGGTTACAGACACAGATTTCCAATCCAAAACAGGATTATGAGACTGTAACCAAGGGAAACCCAGCACTATAATGTCATGCAGATTATATAGAACCAAAAATTTGCAGCACTCCTGGTGATCAGGTTCAACCCTCATTATCACCTGAGTAGAAAACTGGGGTTTATTCTCAGCCAAAGGGGTAGAATCGATCCCCAGTAGGGGAATAGACTTCTGTAGGGTATCAAGGGAAATCCACAACGTTTAGCAAAATCATAATCCATCAGGTTAATAGCTGCTCCAGAATCAACGAAAGCCTGAGCAGAAAATGAGGACAGAGAGCATATCAGAGTGACAGTTAATAAAAACTTAGTCTGAACACTACCCAAGACAACTGAGCGTGCAAAACGTCTTCCCCGCTTAGGGCAGACTGAAATAGCATGAGAGGCATCACCACAGTAGAAACATAACCCATTGCGCTTTCGAAACTCATGACGCTGTGCCCAGACACCACTCCATCACACTGCATGGGCTCAGCAGCTGGCTCACAAGGCAACACCACTCCACGCATACTTCTCCGCTCACGCAAACGTCTGTCAATTTGAATCGCTAATGACATAGAATCATTGAGACCAGAGGGGACAGGGAATCCCACCATAACATCCTTTACATTATCTGACAGACCCTTCCGGAAAAGGGCTGCCAAAGCGTCGTCATTCCATTTGGTCAGGACTGCCCACCTACGGAATCTCTGACAGTATAACTCAGCGTCATCAAGCCCCTGATTTAATGCCAACAAGGCTTTTTCAGCTTGATCAGTGACATTAGGCTCATCGTACAATAACCCCAAAGCCTGAAAAAACGCATCAACATCACTCAAAACAGGATCCCCAGGTGTCAGGGAAAAAGCCCAATCCTGAGGATCGCCGCGCAGGAGAGAGATGACAATTTGAACCTGCTGCGCTGCGTTTCCTGAGGACTTAGATTTTAAGGCAAAAAACAATTTACAGTTATTTTTGAAATTCTGAAACTTAGCTCGATCCCCTAAAAACAAATCTGGCATGGGGATCCTAGGTTCCACAACAGGCAACCTAGCAAGATAGGTAGCAATACTCTGAACCTCAGTGGCAAGCTGATCCACACGGCCAGACAACTGTGCAAACTCCATTGGGAGAAAAGATCCTCCCCAGCACCCAGAGATACAGAGGAAAAAAAATAAATGCAACAAACAGAAAAATATCTCTGACAACTTTTCTTCCTTCAAAATATTTTTTCCCTTCTGTGAGTACCATACAATTTTTGATGGCCGGTGATACTGTTATGTTACGGTAGCTGAGGAGTGCAGGTAAAAAAGGCAATACACCAGAGCAGTTGGAATCTATGAGATTGCAGTACCCTGACTAACCACCACAACTAGAGGCAGCCGTGGAGCGTTCCTACGTTGGTCCTAGACGCCTCGTCACAGCCTGAGAAACTAACTACACCTAAAGATAGAAATAGGAAAGCTATCTGCCCCGGAGCAGAACCCCAAAGATAATAGAAAGCCCCCAAACATGTAATGGCGGTTAGACAAGTGGAAATACTGACACAGAAAGAAAATAGTATGAGCAAACGCTGGGGCCCAAACTATCTAAATAGAAAAGGATAGGAAGGGTACTTACTGCAATCCCAGAAAACACTGAAAAAACACCAACTCTACTAATTTCAAAATCACCTGAGATCACACGACCTCTACCACCTAAATTAGCTCTCTGGTGTAACAAAAACAGCAGCCACTGAAAAAACTGGAAAAAGCAAAAGTACAAAACACAGTGGCTGGACTAAACTGAGAGGGCAAAAGCCCCAGGAGGGGACCCTGAAGGCCCCCACAGAAGTGTAGGACAAAATGCAAAAATATAGCAAAAACACAAAATAAGAAATTGTCTTATCTGATAGCAGGAGATGCAGACACGACACAGCAGGCTACAAGGGAAACTGGAAAGAAGGATTCAGACCAGAACAATTGATCACCGGCAACCCTGATGGGAAAATGATTCCCTTAAATAAGACCAATCAGTAACACCTGATTCCCAATCCTCACTAGTACCGCTTGTAACCACCAGAGGGAGCCTCTGCTCAGAACTCATCTCAAACCCATTCACAACAGTACCCCCCCCTTGAGGAGGGGTCACCGAACCCTCATTTGAGCAACCAGGTCGGTCAGGATGAGTTCTATGATACGCACGGATAAGTCTCCTAGCATGGATGTCCAAAGCAAACACCCAAGAATTATCTTCCTGACCATAACCTCTCCATTTAACCAAATACTGGAATCTTCGTCTAGAAAAACGAGAATCCAATATTTTCTCAACCACATACTCCAGATTGCCCTCAACCAAAACAGGGTCAGGAGGCACAGCAGCAGGAACCACTGGCTCAACAAACCTCTTCAACAAGGACTTGTGGAACACGTTATGGATCTTAAATGTCCCTGGAAGAAGCAAACGAAAAGAAACAGGATTAATAATCTCCATGATCTTATAAGGTCCAATGAACCTAGGCTTAAATTTAGGAGATGCTACTCTCATAGGAATATTCTTTGAGGACAACCAGACCAAGTCCCCCACTTTAAACCGAGGACCATCAGTCCTATGCCGGTTAGCAAACCGCTGGGCCTTCTCCTGAGAGAGGGACAACCTCTCCACTACCTGGTCCCAAATCTGCTGCATACGCTCAACAACAGAGTCAACACCTGGACAGACAGAAGCCTCCGTCTGTCCTGAAGAAAATCGAGGGTGAAACCCAGAATTACAGAAAAACGGAGACATCAAAGTGGCAGAGCTAGCCCTATTATTAAGAGCAAACTCAGCCAAAGGCAAAAAAGAGACCCAGTCATCCTGATCAGCAGACACAAAGCATCTTAGATAAGTCTCCAATGTCTGGTTTGTTCTCTCAGTTTGACCATTGGTCTGAGGATGAAATGCCGAGGAGAAAGACAATTGAACACCCAGTTTAGAACAAAAAGTCCTCCAAAATCTGGAAACAAACTGGACTCCTCTGTCAGACACAATGTTCTCAGGAATGCCGTGTAAACGAACCACGTGCTGAAGGAACAACGGCACCAATTCAGAGGAGGAAGGCAACTTAGGTAATGGCACAAGATGTATCATTTTGGAAAACCTATCACAAATTACCCAGATGGTGGTCATTCTCTGAGAAACAGGAAGATCGGAAATGAAATCCATAGAGATATGGGTCCATGGTCTCTTGGGCACAGGCAATGGCATCAACAAACCACTAGAGCGAGAGCAAGGCTTGGAGCGAGAGCAAGTCCCGCAGGACTGCACAAATTCCCTGACATCGCGAGACAAGGTAGGCCACCAAAAGGACCGACTAACCAAGTCTCTGGTACCAAAAATTCCGGGATGCCCAGCCAATGCGGAACAATGAATCTCAGACATCACACTCTTTTTCCATTGGTCCGGGACAAACAATTTTCCAACAGGGCAGCGCTCGGGCCTATCCTCCTGACACCCCTCCAGAGCAAGTCTCAAATTGGGCGAGATGGCGGAAAGAACTACACCCTCCTTCAAAATAACAGAGGGATCAGATAGCTCAGGAGAGTCCGCAAGGAAACTCCTCGAGAGGGCATCCGCCTTAACATTCTTAGTGCCAGGAAGAAAGGAAACCACAAAATTAAAACGTGTGAAAAACAAGGCCCACCTGGCCTGTCTAGGATTGAGTCGCTTGGCAGATTCCAGATAGACCAGATTCTTATGGTCCGTAAGGACCACCACCTGATGTTTGGCTCCCTCCAGCCAATGTCTCCACTCTTCAAAAGCCCACTTCATGGCCAATAACTCCCGATTACCCACGTCATAATTACGTTCAGTAGGAGAAAATTTTCGAGAGAAAAAGGCACAAGGGTTACTTTTAGAGGTCTCTGGATCTTTTTGGGACAAAACGGCACCTGCCCCAATTTCAGAGGCATCAACCTCCACCTGAAATGGCAGAGAAACATCAGGCTGCCGTAGAACAGGAGCAGAAGTGAATCTCTGCTTAAGTTCCTGAAACGCAGAGACTGCCTCAGGAGGCCAATTCACCACATCAGAACCCTTTCTGGTCAAATCAGTTAATGGTTTAACAATAACAGAGAAATTACCAATAAATTTACGATAAAAATTGGCAAAACCCAAAAATCTCTGAAGAGCCTTTAATGAAGTAGGTTGGACCCAATCACAGATGGCCTGAACCTTGACCGGGTCCATTTCAATAACAGATGGGGACAAAATGAATCCCAGAAATGAGATCTTCTGTACGCCAAAAAGACACTTTGATCCCTTCACATACAGAGCATTCTCTCTCAAAATCTGGAATACAGTTCGAACATGTTTCACATGAGAGTCCCAGTCATTAGAAAAAATCAAGATATCATCCAAATAAACAATCAGAAACTTGTCCACAAAATCCCTGAAAATGTCATTCATGAAGGACTGGAAGACGGAAGGAGCATTAGTGAGCCCAAAGGGCATCACAAGGTACTCAAAATGCCCTTCAGGGGTGTTAAATGCCGTCTTCCATTCATCCCCGTGCTTAATGCGAATAAGGTTATACGCCCCCCTGAGGTCAAGCTTGGTAAACCAAGTAGCGTTTTTCACCCTGGAAAACAGGTCAGAAATCAAGGGTAACGGGTATTGATATTTCACAGTAATATTGTTCAAGAGACGATAATCAATACACGGCCTTAATGAACCATCTTTTTTGGCCACAAAGAAAAAACCGGCACCTAAGGGTGAAGAGGATGGTCTGATATGACCCTTCTCCAATGATTCCTTGATATAAGACCGCATAGCGTCATGTTCAGGTACGGACAAGTTAAAAAGGCGACCCTTAGGGAATTTACTACCTGGCACTAATTCAATAGCGCAGTCATAGCTCCTATGGGGAGGTAAGGATGCAGATTTACTTTCGCTAAACACATCAGAAAATCAAACAAAAAGTCAGGAACATCCTCAGCCTGGGGGGAGGCAGAAAAAACAGGAGTGTTGGTATTAACACATTGGCAGCCCCAACTGGTTACAGACACAGATTTCCAATCCAAAACAGGATTATGAGACTGTAACCAAGGGAAACCCAGCACTATAATGTCATGCAGATTATATAGAACCAAAAATTTGCAGCACTCCTGGTGATCAGGTTCAACCCTCATTATCACCTGAGTAGAAAACTGGGGTTTATTCTCAGCCAAAGGGGTAGAATCGATCCCCAGTAGGGGAATAGACTTCTGTAGGGGTATCAAGGGAAATCCACAACGTTTAGCAAAATCATAATCCATCAGGTTAATAGCTGCTCCAGAATCAACGAAAGCCTGAGCAGAAAATGAGGACAGAGAGCATATCAGAGTGACAGTTAATAAAAACTTAGTCTGAACACTACCCAAGACAACTGAGCGTGCAAAACGTCTTCCCCGCTTAGGGCAGACTGAAATAGCATGAGAGGCATCACCACAGTAGAAACATAACCCATTGCGCTTTCGAAACTCATGACGCTGTGCCCCAGACACCACTCCATCACACTGCATGGGCTCAGCAGCTGGCTCACAAGGCAACACCACTCCACGCATACTTCTCCGCTCACGCAAACGTCTGTCAATTTGAATCGCTAATGACATAGAATCATTGAGACCAGAGGGGACAGGGAATCCCACCATAACATCCTTTACATTATCTGACAGACCCTTCCGGAAAAGGGCTGCCAAAGCGTCGTCATTCCATTTGGTCAGGACTGCCCACCTACGGAATCTCTGACAGTATAACTCAGCGTCATCAAGCCCCTGATTTAATGCCAACAAGGCTTTTTCAGCTTGATCAGTGACATTAGGCTCATCGTACAATAACCCCAAAGCCTGAAAAAACGCATCAACATCACTCAAAACAGGATCCCCAGGTGTCAGGGAAAAAGCCCAATCCTGAGGATCGCCGCGCAGGAGAGAGATGACAATTTGAACCTGCTGCGCTGCGTTTCCTGAGGACTTAGATTTTAAGGCAAAAAACAATTTACAGTTATTTTTGAAATTCTGAAACTTAGCTCGATCCCCTAAAACAAATCTGGCATGGGGATCCTAGGTTCCACAACAGGCAACCTAGCAAGATAGGTAGCAATACTCTGAACCTCAGTGGCAAGCTGATCCACACGGCCAGACAACTGTGCAAACTCCATTGGGAGAAAAGATCCTCCCCAGCACCCAGAGATACAGAGGAAAAAAAAAAAATGCAACAAACAGAAAAATATCTCTGACAACTTTTCTTCCTTCAAAATATTTTTTCCCTTCTGTGAGTACCATACAATTTTTGATGGCCGGTGATACTGTTATGTTACGGTAGCTGAGGAGTGCAGGTAAAAAAGGCAATACACCAGAGCAGTTGGAATCTATGAGATTGCAGTACCCTGACTAACCACCACAACTAGAGGCAGCCGTGGAGCGTTCCTACGTTGGTCCTAGACGCCTCGTCACAGCCTGAGAAACTAACTACACCTAAAGATAGAAATAGGAAAGCTATCTGCCCCGGAGCAGAACCCCAAAGATAATAGAAAGCCCCCAAACATGTAATGGCGGTTAGACAAGTGGAAATACTGACACAGAAAGAAAATAGTATGAGCAAACGCTGGGGCCCAAACTATCTAAATAGAAAAGGATAGGAAGGGTACTTACTGCAATCCCAGAAAACACTGAAAAAACACCAACTCTACTAATTTCAAAATCACCTGAGATCACACGACCTCTACCACCTAAATTAGCTCTCTGGTGTAACAAAAACAGCAGCCACTGAAAAAACTGGAAAAAGCAAAAGTACAAAACACAGTGGCTGGACTAAACTGAGAGGGCAAAAGCCCCAGGAGGGGACCCTGAAGGCCCCCACAGAAGTGTAGGACAAAATGCAAAAATATAGCAAAAACACAAAATAAGAAATTGTCTTATCTGATAGCAGGAGATGCAGACACGACACAGCAGGCTACAAGGGAAACTGGAAAGAAGGATTCAGACCAGAACAATTGATCACCGGCAACCCTGATGGGAAAATGATTCCCTTAAATAAGACCAATCAGTAACACCTGATTCCCAATCCTCACTAGTACCGCTTGTAACCACCAGAGGGAGCCTCTGCTCAGAACTCATCTCAAACCCATTCACAACAGTGCTGACATCATTGTTTCAGAGGTTAAACGGCTATGGGGTCTGCCTTTCAGTGCTCAGACCATACATCTTAAAATGCATCAAATTGGTCTGCCTGGCAGTCATCTCAGAAGGAAACTTCTTCTAAACATGATGCATAAGAAAGCCCACTCTTTGATTAAGACCAGCAGACCAAAAACATGGATTACTGCAACCATGTCATGTGCTCTGAAGAGACCAAGATAAAATTATTTGGTTCAGATGGTGTCAAGCATGCATTGCTGCAATCATGTGAAGAGTACAAAGACAAATGTGTCTTTCTTACAGTCAAGAATTTTTAATAAGTTGTCACGGTTTGGGGCTACATGAGTGCTTCCGCCTATGTGGGAGCTACATTTCATTGAGGGAACCCTTAATGCTAACATGTAATGTGACATACTGAAACAGAGCATGATACATTCCCTTTGGAAACTGTGCTGAAGGACAGTATTCCAACATGATAATGACCCCAAACATACCTCCAAGATGACCATTTCTTGTTAAAGAAACTGAGGATAAAGGTGCTGGACTGACCAAGCATGTCTCCAGACATAATCTCTATTAATCATCTGTGGAGTATCCTCAAATGGAAGGTGGAAGAGCCCATGGTCTCTACCATTCACCATCTCCATGAGGTCAACATGGAGGAGTGGAAGAGGATACCAGTGGCAACTTGTGAAGCTCTAGTGAACTGCATGCCCAAGATAATTAAGGCAGTGCTTGAAAATATTGGTTGCCACTCAATTGACTCTTTGGGCATTATTTGGCCTTTTTCACTTAGGGGTGTACTCACTTTTTTTTTCAACAGTTTAGATATTAATGGCTGTGTGTTGAGTTATTTAAAGGCACACCAAATTTACACTGTTACACAAGCTGTACACTGACTACATTGTATCAAAGTGTCAAATCTTCAGTGTTTTGTCTCACAAAAAGATATAAGATATTTACAAAGATGTGAGGAGTAGACTCACTTTTTTGACATACTGTATATTTGCGGCAATTTTTTGTGGAATTGTCATAGTTGTAAAATATGGGAATAAACATTTAATCTAAGAGAAAATAACACGTTGGATAAGATAAAAGTGTCTTCCATGTTGTACACAGTTCCCTATCCTCCTAGCTTTCTGATTGATGAAGCCAGTGCGCTCCTGATTATTCAAAGTTTGTGCCAGTGGCATGGTTTTGCAGTATTGGGCCGATCTGTGCACTCTAAAAATCCCTACATTCTTGAGAATGAAGAGGATTTTAAATAAGAGGTAAATTGCAAAGTTGTTTGCTTTTACAAGCACGTTCCCATTTTATCCATTTAGGAAGATGAGACAATTTCTTTAATAAAGCACTTAAATTTTAAATTCAGCCCTTCCTGGATTATATTAGCCTTTTGTGCGGCTGATGTAAGTTTGGTAGGGATTGTTATATGGCAAAAATATGTTACATCAACAACTTACTATTCCTAACTCTTTCAGTTTGCATGCTTACTCTTCGGTTTTAATTGTAGTTCAAAAATATTCAAGAGACTGAATAAAACACTCGAGTGACAAAACAATACTGGTGTCATCAATGTGTTATCAGTGTGGTATCAGTGTGTCCATTTTTACCATCAGTGTGATCAGTGTTTTTCCAGTATGGATAATGAAAGAAAGAAATTACAAAGCTTCTCTTACACTTTGCAATGTTAAACACGGACAGCACACGGACGACACACAGATACCATCTATGTGCTATATGTGTTTTTCACGGACCCATAGACCTCTATTGGCCCTTGTCATCCATGCTGTCAGAAAAAAACATACATATCTCCATGTTTTTTGCACAGGCACACAGTTTGTGTAAAAACAAGGACAAGTGCATCGTGACATTAGTTATAATTGATACGGGTGGTATCGGTGAAAAAAACGGATACTACACGTACTGGAAACACACGATGAAGGAGGCCTAAAAATAAAGAATTGTTGTATCCATAGGGGTTTACAGGTCTTCTACAAACAGGATTTGACAGTACCACTTAAGTATTTTGAATAAAAATGATATTAACGTACATAACCTGTAAACCATGAGACATCATGATGCATTATCCCGCAGAAACAAATTATGACTTGTATTAATCCCATCCATATTTCCCTCAAGGTATTAGAATTTAGTGGATGTTTCATTACATATCATCTAATACGAAAGACACATTGCACACTAGTATTTATTTTTAGAATGTAACCCTTCTTCTAACAGCCTGAGGCTAACAATATCTACCAGCAAGGTTTTTACGGTAATTGACATAGTTAATAAAAAAATTTAATGGTAAATTTAAATATGATTAGGCATCCTTAAAAATTATGGGGATTCTTTAGGATATTATCTAAATTTAGCTAAGCCAAAATTTATGAATTAGGACAAACACAAAATTGCTAGACTGTTAAATGAAGATGTTTACCTGTAAATAGGGGATAATCTGGGATTTCAATATCAGTACAACAGAATGCATGACATAAGTCAGGATAAAGTCATGTAATTGGTGGCAACATGACAGAAAAATGAAATATGTCACATTGCTGTACTAAATCCTATTAGAACACTTCTTAAAACTTATCTTAAAATTTAACCTATTATAAAATTTTTTGGGATAAATATAATATTTATATATTATGTAATATATTTTACTATGGAAAAGTGTCAATGTCTGTGCCTTCTAGCAGTCTGTTCATGACTTTTGTTGCTTACAGATGTTCTATCATTGTTCATTAATCTCCTTATTCTTCAAAAAGTCTGTCAAATGTAAAAAAAGGAAACTCCGGAAAGGGAGCAGGGAGGAAGAGCTTCAATTACAGATGAGCAAATTGTTTTGATATGAATCCGATTCAAACCAAATTCGACCAACTCAAGCACGTTATGCAAATTTCTTAAAATGGACACGGCACTTTATACAGATTGCAGTAAAAAGACAGCCAGAAAATGTTCATATGATATGGGGCACCACTGCACAGGCTTCTCCTTAATGCTTTACAGCTATGATATCACATTGTATAGCTATGTCAATCAGGAGGGATTATCAATCACCCTAGCCTGTATAAAAGTAGAGACAGGAAATGCAACAACCATATTGTGTTGAATCTGGATAGTGAAAGGACTTCACAGTTAACAGCTTATCAATAGCATTAAGAAAGAAAAACAATGAATAAACTGTACAGAAAGTTTGTGACAGCAAAGCCATGAATGCTTACTATCATTTTGCCTATAGTCATATTGTTTAAGTGACCTTGACATTTATAAGGCTGTATCTTATTTAATTTAATTTGAAAAGCTAAAGGGAGCTAGATATAGTTCTTGGAGATCTCATACAGATCTTTTCAGGACAATTGAAGGCTTTGCATTAATTTTGAGTCAGAGCAAGTCAAATTTTGGTAAAGAAAGTCAAACCTGGTGAATTTCAATGTTAAAAGATGAATTAATGTTTAGCTGCAAGTTGTGTTTCAGTGAGACAGCAGTGAAAAAACTAAAAATCTGCAAGTTTCACATACCATTCCTGGCTGTATTTTCTCCAGTATTCATATACATTCTGGAGAACAGAACCACATCTGCCATGAAGCGAGTTGAGGTATCTCTCACAATCTTCCTGCTCCTGATTCCAGCCAACCAGCCATTTAGGATACCCCTTTTATATATCACTCAGGCAGTGTCCACCAGCAAAGAAAATAGTGATGCTAAGGCCAGCAACAGCATAATTATGTTCTGTATGGGTGGAAGCTGCTTGAGTCACAGTCAGGGCCAGATAAACATTCTTCTTGCCAATGGCCAGATGTTCTAAGCAGGAGCAGCTAAGGCTGCCTGTCAGAGCCTTAGATGACTTGCTAACTTTCAATTTCCATTTGCCTACCATTCCTTCTTGCTGCTACTTGGTGTCAGATGACCGTTCAGAGATAATTGTGGTTTTTGAGCACATTCACTTGGAAAGTCTCTCCCTTCTGTAGAGTGTAAGCTCTTATAATCAATAGGGTCCTCTCTTTGCTGTAGAGTGTAAGCTTTTTTCATCAGCTGGGTTGTCTCTGTGTCTTCTGTAGAGCGTAAACTCTTATGGTCAGCAGCTTTCTCTCTTTCTCTACTGTGGAGTGCAATCTCTTATGATCAGTGGGACCTCTCCTACTGTAGAGTGTAAGCTCTTATGATCAACATGGTCCTCTCTCTCTTCTGTAATGTGTAATCTTTATATTGTCAACAGGGTCTTCGCTCTTTCTCCTATAAAGTATAATTCTTATGGTCAGTGGATTCTCATTCTCTTTCACCTTGTACAAATTAATTAAAACAATCAAACTTATTTGTCTATATTTATAGTTCCATTTATCTGTAATGCATTCACCAAAAATTAACAGCTTACAGTTACTTAACTCTGCTCGCAACAGAAAATAATCTCAGCTGTCATGACCCTGATTTAAATGTTATCCATTTTAAGGCTATTCGTCCTCTTCAACCAAACTCATAAAACCAGGGCTTTGTATTCATCCTACACAAGATGTTAAAACTGCATTTAGGGAAGGAAAGGAATTCCAGTATCAAAATCTTCATGAATATACTCTTTAATGTAAATAATTAAAAAGTTGCAACTCCGTTACCAACTATGGCTAGAAAACGCACTTCAGACTGATGACTTTGGTCATTGCCTTTCGTACATTTGCCAGTCTAATATTTCTAGTAACAGTCCTAAATCTCATTCTGTGTAACTTGTTATGCACTATTTTACAGTGGTAAATTCCACTTCTTTAACTTTATGTCAGAACTAAAGATGTTGGAATATCATTGCCCAATAGCTCAGCCCTTAACTGAAATCTCTGCATTGTGACATATTTGTATACAGTGCCTGAGGCAGAAAAGCAGGAGCACATTCAAAGAAACCCTCCCGCACTTACTGTAATCATATCTCAACATCTTTGCTGTTAGTGGTGGATTACACTTGAGAAAAGACAGTGGACCATAAGTTGGGCAGAGGGGAGACACCTATTACCCTGCACTTTGGAGTGCCTTTTGGGGAGTAAGACAATGTAATTTTTTATGTAAATATTGGTAAAAAGAGATTCAGTCATCAGAAAGTTCTATGATCATTTAACCCCTTAACCCCAAAGGTGGTTTGCATGTTAATGACCGGGCCAATTTTTACAATTCTGACCACTGTCCATTTATGAGGTAATAACTCTGGAACACTTCCATGGATCCAAATGATTCTGACAATGTTTTCTCACGACATATTGTACTTCTTGATAGTGGCAAAATTTATTTGATATGACCTGCGTCAATTTGTGAAAAAAATGGAAATTTGGTGAAAATTTTGCAATTTAACAACTTTGAATTTTCATGGCCTTAAATCACAGAGATATGTGTTAGGGTTCGAGTTCCCACTGCTGCATAAGGAGAGTCTCGAACCAGTCCCACTCCGGACCATGGTCAGCCAGTTCTCAGTCCAATTTCGGACTTTGGCCTCTGAATTAGAGTGGCCAGATAAAGTTCTTGTTCCAGTGTTCTGTAGAGGACTGGCAGACCATGTAAAGGACGCTTTGGCTACCAGAGAGAATCCTGCCACACTGGAGAAACTCATTTCTATATCTATCCACATCGACCTCCGTTTTCACGAGCGGAGGTTAGAGCGGACCCAGTGAAGGCAGAGGTTTAGGCTGGCACCCACCTTTGCCAAACCTCTGGAATTTCCGGTTCGGGCGTCCAACTCCCCAGAGACCGTGGAGACTACTCGAGTGGGATCTAAGTCTTGGACCACTCGAGTATCCATGGTCTGTAGAGTGTGTCAGCAGCCAGGACATTATGCCAACCGATATCCCCAGCGAATGAGTAAACGGTCATGTTCCGTGACCATAGGTGTTGGGTCATTAGACGCGAGGGATTTTGCTCCGAAAGTGCTCCTTAAAGGGTTAATCTCTCTTGGTTCATCCACTCTTCCCACCAAGCTTTGTGTGGACTCTGGGGCAGAGGGGAATTTTATGTCCTCCTCCTTTGCCTTTCGCCATTCCATACCGCTGTTGACGCTCGCCGAGCCAATATCGGTGAGAGTGTTGAATGGAGCAATCCTGCCCTCACAAATCACCCACCAGACTGTCTCTCTACCTCTGTCTATGTCCCCTTCACATCAGGAGAATATATCCCTTTTTGTTCTTCCTGAGGGAATAGATGAGGTTTTGTGGGGATTACCCTGGCTTCGCCATCACTCTCCCCATATTGACTGGTCCTCTGGGAGAATACTGGGTTGGAGTGATCATTGCAGAGACAGATGTCTCAGAGAGGACGTTCAGGTTTCCACAACGGAGATACCCATAGATCTTGATTCTCTTCCCAAGGTTTATCGGTCATACGCGGACGTAGTCTCCAAAAAGGCAGCGGAGACTCTTCCGCCTCATCGCCCCTGTGACTGTCCTATAGACCTCTTGTCTGGAACGGAGCCCCCTCGGGGAAGAGTGTATCCTCTCTCGCTTCCTGAGACGGAGGCCATGTCACCATACATCCAGGTAAATCTGGCAAGAGGGTTTATTAGGAAGTCAGTGTCACCAGCAGGGGCAGGATTTTTCTTCG
>JARQOD010000005.1:225167327-225252254 GCA_033576555.1 Oophaga sylvatica | reverse complement strand
TGATAATTAGAAAGTCCTTTTGTATGTACTGGCAAAATTGCCTAGTAAACTTGTCAGCAATATTCTATATCGATCCGATGAATGGCCGCCGCCACTTTTACTATGTATGCTCTATCTCTTGTTTTTTTGTATGCACCTTCTTGGCGCTACTGCGCATGTCCGCTCTGGAACTTCCGGTATACTGCACCGCTGAATTGCGGACGCTTACCCACATGGGGCCCCATGTGTCTTGGCGTTCACCCAAGGATAGCGCTGCCGGTCCGGTCGTCATGGCGACGGTAATTATGAGGTGCATCGGCCATTTCTTTACTCCAAACGCAGATGTGTTTAGGTGCTTCTATTAATTGGGAGGTGTGTACCCTAATTAGACACAGATGGTATTTCCTGTTTTTTGTATATTTATATGGCTGTTTCGGCTGTATCCTTGCCCCCTGAAGAAGGAAGGAAGGAGATCCTCCGAAACGCGCGTTGGGGCGGCAGGGGCAGCTAGTGTGGTGTCACATTGGTGACTCTTCTGGTATGTACCATATTATTATCCATCAGTTACCTCTATATACATACCTATGTATTATAATTATGTGAATACCATCTCGTTTGATACGAATTGAAGTTTATTACATGTATTACATCTACCACATGCGGCTCCCCTTGCTGTATATACATTTTTACCGTGTTGCATGACACACACACAGGGTCCACCTGTTGTGTGATGCTTTTTATCCATATTTAGTAATAAAGTTTTTTTCTATTTTCTCACATTGACCTTTGACTGCTTTTGTTCTTTGGCGTGTAGAATTACGACCGTGTATAGACTATAGGGGTCTTAATGCCATTACCGTTAAGAACAAATATCCTTTGCCCCTAATATCTGAGCTCTTTGATAGGCTCCGGGGAGCAAGGGTATTTACTAAGCTGGATCTTCGTGGTGCCTATAACCTGATCCGCATTTGTGAGGGGGACGAATGGAAGACGGCGTTCAATACCAGAGATGGACATTACGAATATCTTGTGATGCCCTTCGGGCTCTGTAATGCTCCAGCCGTCTTCCAAGATTTTGTAAATGACATCTTCCGGGACATGCTTGCCACCTCTGTGGTAGTCTATCTGGATGACATTCTCATCATTTCTCCAGATATGGACACCCACCGGAGAGATGTTTGCAGGGTCTTCGACCTCTTGCGGGCAAATTCCTTATATGCGAAGTTGGAGAAGTGTGTGTTTGAGCAGGAGTCTTTGCCATTCCTGGGCTATATCATCTCCACTCAGGGATTGGCTATGGATCCTGCCAAACTACAGGCTGTAATGGATTGGCAAGAACCCCACTCTCTTAAAGCGGTTCAGCGCTTTATGGGGTTCATTAATTACTATCGTCAATTCATTCCCCACTTCTCTACTTTGGTTGCTCCCTTGGTAACCCTCACCAAGAAAGGAGCCAATCCCAAATTGTGGTCAGAGGAGGTCTCCAAGGCCTTTACTTTAATAAAGTCCCATTTTGCTAGCGCTCCTATCCTACATAGTCCCGAGGTTGATAAGCCTTTTATATTGGAGGTAGATGCCTGGTCCGTTGGTGCTGGAGCAGTCCTTTTTCAAAAGGATGCTCAAGGTCGTAAACATCCTTGCTTCTTCTTCTCCAAGACCTTCACACCAGCGGAGAGGAATTATTCCATTGGGGATAGGGAGTTGCTAGCCATGAAGTTGGCCTTTTCCGAGTGGAGACAGCTCCTGGAGGGGGCTCGCTTTCCCTTCCAAGTGTTCACTGACCACAAAAATTTGGTCTATTTACAGACCGCCCAGCAGCTAAATTCCCGTCAGGCCAGATGGTCCCTGTTCTTCTCCCGGTTCCATTTCACCCTCCATTTTCTCTCAGGGGAGAAGAGCATTCGTGCTGATGCTCTGTCTCGCACCGTGGTGTCCTTTGACGAGGTGGAGGAGGAGCCTTGGCTGATTGTCCCCACAGAGAGCCTAAGAACTGTGGCCCCGATTTCGCTTGAGTCTGTCCCTCTGGGCAAGACTTTTGTGCCCATCAATATGTGACCGGAGGTACTCTCTTGGGCACACTCGTCCAGGGTGGGTGGACATTTTGGGGCAAAGAGGACATCTGAGTTGCTGGCGAGGACATACTGGTGGCCACATATGGTCCGTGATGTCAGGGAATACGTTCAAGCGTGCGTCTCCTGCGCCAAGAATAAGCCCCCTCGACAACGGCCAGCTGGGTTACTTTTTCCTTTACCGGTGGCAGTCAGGCCCTGGGAGATGGTCGGGATGGATTTTGTGGTGGGCTTACCCAAGTCTCGGGGCTGCACCATCATCTGCGTGATAACCGACCACTTCTCCAAAATGGTGCGCTTGGTGCCGTTACCACGGTTACCGTCTGCACGGGCCTTGGCAGCATTATTCATTAGGCATATTTTCCGCCTACACGGTATGCCAGACAAAATTGTCAGTGATTGAGGTCCCCAGTTTGCGTCTCGGTTCTGGAGAGAGCTGTGTCATTTACTCAGCATTGAGTTGAATCTCTCCTCTGCATACCATCCCGAGACGAATGGGTTGGTAGAGAGGGCCAACCAGACCTTGGTCACATACTTGCGACATTTTGTCTCTGCCAGGCAGGATGACTGGGCATCCTTGCTACCGTGGGCTGAGTTCGCTCTAAATAATGCTGTGGCTGATTACACCGGACAGACCCCATTCCTCCTGAACTATGGTCAGCTTCCGCGGGTACCAGTGCCCATACCCGTGTCTTCCGTCGATTCCAGGGTGGCAGACTGGGCTGTGGAGGAACGGGACATTTGGGACCGCATCCAGGATGCCATTCAGGCCTCCAAAGAGAGGATGAGTATTCGGCCGATGCCCATCGGCGCCCCGCTCCTACATTTGCTCCGCGTGACCTAGTGTGGCTCTCTGCCCGAAACATCAGGCTACGTGTAGAGTCCACCAAGTTGGCACCTCGCTTTTTGGGTCCTTTTAAAGCTCTTGAGCAGGTGAACCTGGTGGTTTACCGCCTAGCCCTTCCGCCTCGCCTTGGTATCACTGAAACCTTTCACGTGTCCCTCCTGAAACCCGTGGCCATTTCCTGGTTTTCCGAGTCATCTGCCGGGACGTCGGGTTCATCTACCGGTGATCATGAGGTGAACGCCATTGTTGGGTGCAAGGTGGTGCGAGGCAAAAAATTTTATTTGGTGGATTGGAGGGGTTATGGGCCTGAGGATAGGTCCTGGGAGCCTGCCGAGCATGTTCACGCTCCGCAGCTCATCGCTGCCTTTGACCGCAGTGAGGCCCAAAGAAGGGGGGCCCTGGGAGGGAGGGTAATGTTAGGGTTCGAGTTCCCGCTGCTGCACATGGGGAGTCTCGAACCAGTCCCGCTCCGGTCCCCCATTCATCTCCATCCGCAGTGGAACCTGCTCAGCTTAGACGTCGGTCCCAGCGTCTCGCCCAGTCTAACAGTGTGCAGAGGATTACTGCTGCTCCTCCAGGCTCTGCTATTGTGGCCAGTACTGGTTAGCGGCGAGCAGACGTCTTTAGGACAAAGTCCTTGTTTTCCCCTTCTGAGCATGCCCAGAGTGAGATCTCTCATTGGAGATCAGGGGTCACATGCTCAGGTACTGCAGCAGCTCCTATTGGTCCGCCAAGAAGGTCTTGTGACTACTGGTGTTCTGGAATAAGTTTCATTGGTCCTTGTTTCTGGCAGGTCCTGTAGCTGTTACTATAAAAGGGTAGCATGGCTGGGCCTCCATGCGCTAGCCTCAATCGTCATATGCTTTGCGCCAGTGTGGTCATGCGTGTGTGTGGTTAGGGCCCGGCTGAAATAAGCCCCTAGAATACCGACTTAATCGGTGAGGAGTTTGGTATGCTAGCTGGTCAGGGTCGGTGTCCTAGATGCCCTAGATTACCGGCATAACCTGTGAGGAGTTTGATTGCCGTATTCAGGGTCTGGCGTTCAGATGCCATAGATTGCGGGTGTCTCCCGCGAGGACATTAGCGCATGATCACGTGTTATGTTCGCTTAGCAGTCAACTGTGTACCTGGGTGCCTGACAGGACACAGAAGTTTGTCTCAGCAGCTCTGTGACGTAACAGGGTTTGCTTTCAACGCTAGACAGCGCCCTAGCGTGTTTATTTTGCGACTCAGTGGTGTTAAGTGAGTTCGCACACATCGCCATATAGCGCTGTGGCACTCCTTCTAGCGGCTCTGTGGAATAACAGAGTTCGCACATATTGCCACAGCGCGTTACGGCGTTTATTTTGGCAACTCTGCGGGATAACAGAGTTCGCTTCTTGCGCCATTTTACTAGCAGTAGGCTCCGCCTGCACGGTGGACCCCGGGCTGCGAACGCACCTCTTTACATCATATATTTGGTGCGTTCCGCAGACCCTAACAATATGTGACACAAAATACTTGGTAACATTTCCCACATTTCTATTTTACATCAGCACAATTTTGTAACCAATTTTTTTTTGTTAGGAAGTTTAAAGGGTTTAAAATTAAACAGTGATTTCTCATTTTTACAACATGAACGTTTAACTTTTTTTCACAAAAAAGGTATTTCAGATCCAATTTTTTTTCCCAAGGATAATAGGAGAAATTGGACCCCAAAAGTTAATGTGCAATTTATCCTTAATATGCTGATACCCCATGTGTGGGAGTGAACAACTGTTTGGGTGCATCGCAGAGCTCAGAAGGGAAGGGGCACCGTATGACTTTTCAATGTAAAATTGGCTGGAATTGAGATCAGATGCCATGTCGTGTTTGGAGAGCCCCTGATGTGCCTAAACAGTGGTAAACCCCACAATTGACATCATTTTGGAAACTAGACCCCCATAAGAAACTTATCAAGATGTGTGGTGAGCTCTTTGAAGCCCCAAAGGCTTCACAGAAGTTTATAACTTATAGCCGTAAAATTAAAAACTCATAATTTTTCCACAAACATGATATTTTAGTCCCCAATTTTTTATTTTTCCAAGGGAAACAGGAGAAATTGGACATCAAAAGTTACTTTGCAATTTATCCTGAGTACGCTGATACCCCACATGTGGGAGCAAAGCACTGTTTGGGCGCATGGCAGAGCTCGGAAGGGAAGGAGCGCCGTTTGACTTTTTCAACGTAAAATTGACTGGAATTGAGATCGGGAGCCATGTCATGTTTGGAGACCCCCTGATGTGCCTAAACAGAGGAAACCCCCCACAAGTGACTCCATTTTGGAAACTAAATACCCAATTAACTTATCTTGATTTGTGATGAGACCTTTGAACCTCAAATGTTTCACTAAAGTTTATAAAGCCCAGCCGTGAAAATAAAAAATAATTTTTTACCCACAAAAATGATGTCTTATTCCCAAATTTTTAATTTTGATTTTCCCAAGGGTGACAGGAGAAATTGGACCCCAAAAGCTGTTGCCAATTTGTCCTGAGTATGCTGATACACCATATTTTGGAGAAACTATTGTTTGGGCACACGTCGGGGCTTGGAAAGGAAGTAGTGATGTTTTGGAATGTAGACTTTGATGTTTCCTGTTATGTGATTTTTATAAGTGAGCCCGGATCTCACGGCAGCTCGGCCCGGCTGGGAACAAAGCCCAGTGACGGAATGTAACTACGGTGACTTCAGTGAGATCCCTGCTAGCACCATGAGCGCTCACGATGCTAGTGGGGATCTCACCAGAACTCACCGTAGCTCAGCCCGGCAGGGAACGGAGCCCAGTGACCGGAGATAACCTCTATGACGTCACCCCGGTTACTGATGCTGCGTTCCCAGCAGCTCATTCACCAGTGGTTCTCAGCGTCGACAGTCTCATCTTGGCACCGTCCAGGTTGAAAGCTAATGTTTTTATGTTTGCCTGCTGTTACACGCTAAAAGATGCTTTTAATTGCAAAAAATAGTTTTTGCATCACCATATTTTGAGAGCTATAATTTTTTCCATATTTTGGCCCACAGAGTCATGTGAGGTCTTGTTTTTTGCAGAACAAGCTGATGTTTTTATTGGTACTATTTTCTGGCACATGATATTTTTTGATCGCTTTCTATTCTGATCTTTGGGAGACAGAATGAACAAAACCCTGCAGTTCATGAATTTCTTTTTTGGTGGGATTTGATACCATTCCGTGTGTGGTAAAATTGATAAGGCAGTTTTATTCTTCATGTCGGTATGATGACAGCGATACCGCATTTATATTTTTTTATGTTTTGGCGCTTTTATATAATAAAAACTATTTTATAGAAAAAAATAATTGTTTTTGCATTACTTTATTCTGAGAGCAATAACTTTTTGATTTTTCTGCTGATGGAGATGTATTGTGGATCATTTTTTGCAGGACAAGATGACGTTTTCAGCGGTACCATGCTTATTTACATACATCTTTTTGATTGTGTGTTATTCCACTTTTAGTTTGGCAGTATGATGGTAAAAGGGGTTAACTAGTGGGACAGTTGTATAGGTCGGGTCGTTGCGAATGCGACGATACCACATACATATGTATGTACAATAGTTTTATAGTAGAATATACAGCGCTGGCAAAAATTGAGACACCACTGCACAGTTTTAATAAAAATCAACTTCTCTACATGTCTGATAGCCATTCCATTCCACTGTCAGTTGAATTCCAACCAGAGTTCACCTCATTCTGCTTAATGTGCTTCTGATTAGTTGATCACCTGAACCAAATCTTGTTTAATGAAGGAAAGTATAAAAAACACTGCTTTGGTGTTCACAATCCTCTTGCAATAGGACAAGCTGGATAGTAAAACAAGTGCTAGTAATATCCCAAAAGTAAAAGAAATGAAAAAATAACTTTTAACCATGCCAAAGGAGTTGAAAAAAAAAGTCTTGAGTGAGGAAAAGAAGGACTCAAATCTGGCTTTACTAGCAGAGAGATACAGTGAGCATCATGTTGCCTCCATCCTTAAAATTTCTAAGACAGCAGTCCATTACAACAAGGTCAAGCAGCAGACATTGGGGACGACAAAGCTACAGACCTACAAAGGGCGAAAATGACTCTCCACTGATCGGGACGACCGTCATCTTTTTCAAATGTCACTCAGCAACCGCAGGATGGTATCAAGTGACCTAAAAAAGGTATGGCAAATGGCAGCTGGGCTGAAGTACATGGCAAAAACAGTTCATAACAGGCTCCTAGAGGCAGGGCTCAAGTCATGTAAATCTAGAAAAAAGTCTTTCATCAATGAGAAGCAAAGGGGAGCCAGGCTGAAGTTTACCAAAGACCATAAAAATTGGACCATAGACTATTGGAGTAGGGAAATCTTCTCTGTTGAGTCTAATTTTCAGCTTTGCCCAACACTTGGTCATCTAATAGAGACCTGGAGAGGAGTAAAAGCCACAGTGTCTTGCACTGTGAAACTTGGTGGAGGATCGGTGATGATCTGGGGATGCTTCAGCAAGGCTGGATTTGGGCAGGTTATTCTTTGCGAAGGAAGTATGAATCAAGCTGCATGCAAGGTTATCCTGGAAAAACATTTGATTCCGTCTGCTCAGGCAATATTCCCCAACTCTGAGGACTGGTTTTTCCAGCAGGACAATGCACTATGCCACACAGCTAGGTCAATCAATGTTTGGATGTAGGACCACCACATCAAATCCCTGTCACGGTCAGCCCAATCTCCAGACTTGAACCCCTTTGAAAACCTTTCAAATGTACTCAGGAGGAAGATGGATAGTTGCAAGCCATAAAAAAAGAAGAACTGCTTAAATTTTTGAACCTGGAGTGGCATAAGGTCATCCAAAAGCAGTATGAAAGACTGGTGGAAAGCATGCCAAGAAGCATGAAAGCTGTGATTAAAAATCATGGTTATTCCACAAAATATTGATTTCTGAACTCTTTCTGAGTTAAAACATTAGTATTATTGTTTCTATATGATTATGAACTTGTTTTCTCAGCATTATTTGAGGTCTGCAAGCACTGCATTTTTGTTATTTTGACCATTTCTCATTTTCTGAAAATAAATACAAAATTTTTGCTTGGAAATTCGGAGACATGTTGTCAGTAGTTTATAGAATAAAAGAGAAATTTATATTTTATTCAAAAATATACCTATAAAGAGAAAAATCAGACAAACTGAAAATTTTGCAGTGGTCTCTTAATTTTTGCCAGAGCTGTATATTATTTTTTTTATTATTTTTGATTTTTTTTAAAAATATTTTTACAATTATTTAAAAAAATTTTTTTACTTTTTACTAACTTTTTTACTTAGTCCCACTATGGGACAATCATTTTTTGCAGGCTGATCGCTTCTATAGCATGCAGATGAAGCAGCATCTGCATACTATAGAAACTGTCAGCACTGCACTGACAGGGAGACTTGCTAATCATGCACTGCGTACTATCAGCAAATTTACTTAGCTCTGGTGAGCTGGATGTAGTCATGATGATATCCGGCTCACCATGGCAAGGATCGGGACCCCACGTCACGCCACGGGGTCTCCGATCCAAAGGCAGAGTAGCTCTCAACCCCTGTGCCAGCTCCCAGAATACTGCGATATTGTTAGATCACAGTATTTCGGGGCTTAAAGTGTCGGGTGTCCGCTGTCAGAATCAGCAGACACACAGCCACGATCAGCCGCGCTCTCTCCCCTGATCGCTTGTAATATTCCATCCAAGGTCAAATTGGCCCAGGGCACATGGACAGAATATTACGTCTAACATCAGAAAGGGGTTAAAGTATTTGAGTAAAAAAATATTTACTGTATGTTCATAATATTTTTATATAATAATTAGGTTTTCTAAGCCTAAACTTATAAACCTGTTCAGCGATCCTTTTTAATATTTCAAAAATAATTTTACTTTTTCTTTTAGCAAAAAAAGTATATATACAGTGGGGAAATAATTATTTGATCCTTTGCTGATTTTCTAAGTTTGCCCACTGACAAAGACATGAACAGTCTATAATTTTAACATTGAGAGATAGAATAACAAAACTAAAATCCAGAAAATCACATTGTATAAATTATATAAATTTATTTACATTTTGCAGTGAGAATAAGTATTTGATCCCTCTGGCAAAGAAGACTTAATACTTGGTGGCAAAACTCTTGTTGGCAAGCACATCAGTCAGACTTTTTTTCAGTTGATGATGAGGTTTACGCAAATGTCAGGAGGAATTTTGGCCCACTCCTCTTTGCAGATCATCTCCAAATCATTAAGATTTTGAGGCTGTCGCTTGGCAACTCGGAGCATCATCTCCCTCCTTAAGTTTTCTATGGGATTAAGGTCTGGAGACTGGCTAGGCCACTCCATCACCTTTATGTGCTTCTTTTTGAGCCACTCCTTTGTTTCCTTGGCTGTATGTTTTGGGTCATTGTCTTGCTGAAAGACCCAGCCACGACCCATTTTTAATGTCCTGCCGGAGGGAAGGAGGATGTCACTCAGGATTTTAGGGTACCTGGCTGCATCCATTCTCCCATTGATGCGGTGAAGTAGTCCTGTGCCCTTAGCAGAGAAACACCCCAAAACATAGTGTTTCCACCTCCATGCTTGACAGTTAGGACGGTGTTCTTTGGCTCATAGGCAGCATTTCTCTTCCTCCAAACACGGTAAGTTGAGTTAATGTCAAAGAGATCAATTTTTATCTCATCTGACCACAGCACCTTCTCCCAATCCCTCACAGAATCATCCAGGTGTTCATTGGTAAGCTTCAGACAGTTCTGCACATGTGCCTTCTTGAGCAGGGGATCTTGCAGTCACTGAAGGATTTTAAACCTTTACGGCGTAATGTGTTACCCATGGTTTTCTTGGTGACTTTAGTCCCAGCTGCCTTGAGATCATTAACAAGTCCACCCCGTGTAGTTTTAGACTGATCTCTCACCTTCCTCATGATCAAGGATACCCCACAAGTTGAGATTTTGCATGGTGCTTTATATCAATGTTGATTGACAGTCATTTTGTATTTCTTCCATTTTCTTACTATTGCACCAATAGTTGTCTCCTCACCCAGTGTCTTACTTATGGTTTTGTAGCCCATTCCAGCTTTGTGAAGGTCTATGATCTTGTCCCTGACGTCTTTGGTCTTGCCCATGTTGTTGAAGTTAGAGTCTGACTGATTAATTGAGTCTGTGGACAGGAGTCTTTTATAAAGGTGACTATGCAGGTATCAAGTTGATTAGGAACGTCTAACTGGTCTGTAGGAGCCAGAACTCTTAATGGTTGATAGTGGATCAAATACTCATTTCTCACTGAAAAATTCAAAAAATATATAATTTATACAATGTGATTTTCTGAATTTTATTTTTGATATTCTATCTCCAAATGTTAAAATTAACCTACTCTTAAAATTATAGACTGTTCATGTGGGCAAACTTAAAAACAGCAAGGGATCAAATACTTATTTCCCACAATGATGAAAATGAGTATGTAAATATTTTCATGAGTACTGAGAATGTGAAGAAGTGACACTTGATTTGAAATTATATTAAGGGCTCTTGGTATAAATACTACAACTAACTTAATTTATCATTGAACATCATTTGCATAATGAGTTCTCTAAATCATTAAAAATATTTATAAATGCTTATGTTACTGACATACGCATAGAGTGTTTTGAGATTAACAGTGGAAGATCAACAAGGTGAGAGGGAAATGGAGCAAGCCAGGATGTTTGGAGTGGGCTCACAAGAAGAGCTTGTGTTGAGCTTATGTTGGCTATACTATATAGCTTATATCTGTCTTCTTCTGCTCATTGCTGTTAACCTACTAAATGCTACTGTTAATCACTATACAGGTGCCCATTTGCTCCTCCATCTCCAATGCAATTGCCTTGCAGGGAGCTTACGGTTTGCTTTGACAGTCAGTGGCCTGTCATGATATTTCTGCTGTGATTGTCATACCCAAACATTGATTTTAACTATATACAGTCATGGCCAAAAGTTTTGAGAATGACACAAATATTATATTTTCACATGATCTGCTGCCCTCTGGTTTTTATCTGTGTTTGACAGATGTTTTTATCACAGACAGAAATATAATAATTGCAAATATATGAGTAACAAAAGCTTATATTGACAGTTAGAATGAGTTAATGCAGCAAGTCAATATTTGCAGTGTTGACCCTTCTTCTTCAGGACCTCTGCAATTCTCCCTGTCATGCTCTCAATCAACTTCTGGACCAAATCCTGACTGATAGCAATCCATTCTTGCACAATCAATGCTTTCATTTTGTCAGAATTTTTAGGTTTTTGTTTGTCCACCCGTCTCTTGATGATTGACCACAAGTTCTCAATGGGATTAAGATCTGGGGAGTTTCCAGGCCATGGACCCAAAATCTCTATGTTTTGTTCCCTGAGCCATTTAGTTATCACCTTTGCTTTATGGCAAGGTGCTCCATCATGCTGGAAAAGGCATTGTTGATCGCCAAACTGCTCTTGGAGGGTTGGGAGAAGTTGCTCTTGGAGGACATTTTGGTACCATTCTTTATACATGGCTGTGTTTTTAGGCAAGACTGTGAGAGAGCCGATTCCCTTGGCTGAGAAGCAACCCCACACATGAATGGTTTCAGGATGCTTAACAGTTGGCATGAGACAAGACTGGTGGTAGTGCTCACCTTGTCTTCTCCGAATGAGGCGTTTACCTGATGTCCCAAACAATCGAAAAGGGGATTCATCAGAGAAAATAACTTTAACCCAGTCCTCAGCAGTCCACTGTCTGTACCTTTTGCAGAATATCAGTCTGTCCATGTTTTTTCTGGAGAGAAGTGGCTTCTTTGCTGCCCTCCTTGAGACCAGGCCTAGCTCCAAGAGTCTCCCTCACAGTGCGTGCAGATGCACTCACACCTGCCTGCTGCCATTCCTGAGCAAGCTCTGCACTGCTGGTAGCCCGATCCCGCAGCTGAAACACTTTTAAGAGATGGTCCTGGTGCTTGCTGGTCTTTCTTGGGCGCCCTGGAGCCTTTTTGGCAACAATGGAACCTCTCTCCTTGAAGTTCTTTATGATGCGATAGATTGTTGACTGAGGTGCAATCTTTCTAGCTGCGATACTCTTCCCTGTTAGGCCATTTTTGTGCATTGCAATGATGACTGCACATGTTTCTTTAGAGATAACCATGGTTAACAGAAGAGAAACAATGATGCCAAGCACCAGGCTCCTTTTAAAGTGTCCAGTGGTGTCATTCTTAATCATGACAGATTGATCTCCAGCCATGTCCTCATCAACACCCACACCTGTGTTAATGGAGCAATCACTGAAAAGAGGTTAGCTGGTCCTTTTAAGGCAGGGCTGCAATGATGTTGAAATGTGTTTTGGGGGATAAAGTTCATTTTCTAGCCAAATATTGACTTTGCAAGTAATTGCTGTTAAGATGATCACTCTTTATAACATTCTGGATTATATGCAAATTGCCATTAGAAAAAGTGAAGCAGTAGACTTTGTAAAAATTAATATTTGTGTCATTCTCAAAACTTTTGGCCATGACTGTACTATGTGGTATTACAGTATATAGTGCAAGTCCCTTATTTAAAAAAAGTATTTATTGGAATATTACATGGATGGAAAATTAGAAAAGTTATAGGATTTAGAAAATGGGGACACAAACAATTTTTTTTACAAACTTTAGAATTTTTTTAAGGCACTAAAATAATAGTAATAAAAAAACTATACATGTTTGCTATCACCATCATTGTACTGACTCGGATAATCATGATGTCAGGTTGTTTTAACTTCACAATCAATGGCGGAAAAAGTAAACTTACAAACAATGGTAGAATTGCATTTTTTTCACCATTTCAATAGACTTGGAATTTTTTTGCCATTTTTCTTTCATGTATATGGTAAAATGAATCATGTCATTTATATCTTCAGCTTACAAGCCCTCATAAGTCCATGTCAATGCAAAAATTAAAATGGGTAGCTTTCTTAAAGGGTTTTACCGGGACTTTGGTTAGGTTTTAGGTCTGTCCATGTGGTCTCACAGCTGACATCACACTGACTCAAAACTGGTTCCAAGCAGTTAGGAGCTTGACTTTGACAGTGATTTTCTGTAAACAGAGCACAGTAGAAGAGAAGAAGGAAAAATTGGGAGTATCACTGGCAAGATCTAGTGGCATGACCGCCATGAGATGGCAAAGATAGTTGCTGGGTAGAACAAGCTATTAGTGCACAACCACTTCCCTGTAAGTTCTTAGCCCTCAAGAAAAAAGAAGCCACAGTGGTTATAATACATTGACAAGGGCTTACACTGCATTGACAAATTGTCTTAATTCTATTATAATATGTCCTCATCATCAATACAATATACAGTGGGTACAGAAAGTATTCAGACCCATTTAAATTTTTCACTCTTTGCTTCATTGCAGCCATTTGGTAAATTCAGAAAAGTTCATTTTTTTCTCATTAATGTACACTCTGCACCCTATCTTGACTGAAAAAACAGAAATATAGAAATTTTTGCAAATGTATTAAAAAAATGAAATATCACATGGTCATAAGTATTGGGACCCTTTGCTCAGAATTGAGTAGAAACACCCTTTTGAGCTAGTACAGCCATGAGTCTTCTTGGGAATGATGCAACAAGTTTTTCACACCTGGATTTGGAGATCCTCTGCCATTCTTCCTTACAGATCCTCTCTAGTTCCATCAGAATGGATGATGAACATTGGTGGACAGCCATTTTCAGGTCTCTCCAGAGATGCTCAATTGGGTTTAGGTCAGGGCTCTGGCTGGGCCAGTCAAGAATGGTCACAGAGTTGTTCTGAAGCCACTCCTTTGTTATTTTAGCTGTGTGCTTGGGGTCATTGTCTTGTTGGAAGGTGAACCTTTGGCCAAGTCTTAGGTCCAGAGCACTCTGGAAGAGGTTTTCATCCAGGATATCTCTGTACTTGCCCGCTTTCATGTTTCTTTCAATTGTAACCAGTAGTTCTGTCCCTGCAGCTGAAAAACACCCCCATAGCATGATGCTGCCACCACCATGTTTCACTGTTGGGATTGTATTGGGCAGGTGATGAGAATTGCCTATTTTTTTCCACACACATCACTTAGAATTATCACCTAACAGTTCTATCTTCATCTCATCCGACCAGAGCATCTTATTTCTCATAGTCTGGGTGTCCTTCATGTGTTTTTTAGCAAACTCTATGCTGGCTTTCATATGTCTTGCACTGAGGAGAGGCTTCCGTTTGGCCACTCTGCCATAAAGGCCCGACTGGTGGAAGGCTGCAGTGATAGTTGACTTTGTGGAACTTTCTTCCAGCTCCCTACTGCATCTGTGGAGCTCAGCCACAGTGATTTTGGGGTTCTTCTTTAGCTCTCTCACCAAGGCTCTTCTCCCGCAATTGCTCAGTTTAGCTGGATGACCAGGTCTTGGAAGACTTCTGGTGGTCCCAAACTTCTTCACTTTAAGGATTATGGAGGCCTCTGTGCTCTTAGGAACCTTGAGTACTGCAGAAATTCTTTTGTAACCTTGTCCAGATGTGTGCCTTGCCAAAAATCTGTCTCTGAGCGCCTTGGCCAGTTCATTTGACCTCATGATTCTCATTTGGTCTGACATGCACTGTGAACTGTGAGGTCTTATATAGACAGATGTGTGCCTTTACAAATCAAGTCCTATCAGTTTAATTAAACACAGCTGGACTCCAATGAAGGAGTAGAACCATCTCAAGGATGATCACAAGGAAATGGACAGCATGTGACTTAAGGCAATGCCACACTTAGCCATCGCACCAGCTATCACGACAACGACACGACCTGGCGAGATAGCTAGTGCGATCGCTATGTGATCGCTAGCTAGATTCCAAACACAACTCATCAGCGATCTGTATAACGACCTCTGCGGTCGTTGGGAAAACCTAGTCCCACCTGCAATGCTGGTGAAGTTGTTCATAAAAGGGTGTCACACTCAGCGATTCAGTCTCACCAGCGGGACACCAACGACCAAAAAACGGCTCAGAACGTTCATAAGCGATCAGCGACATCTCAGCAGGGGCCACATCGCTGCTACATGTCACACACAGCTAAGTCGCTAACGAGATCGCTACTGCGTCATAAATGGTGACGCAGTAGCGATCTCGTTAGCGATCTCGCTAGCGATCTCGCTTAGTGTGGCATACCCTTTAAATATGAGTGTCTGAGAAAAGGGTCTGAATACTTATGACCATGTGATATTTCAGTTTTTTTTTTTAATAAATTTTCAAGAATTTTTACATTTCTAGTTTTTTTTTCAGGCAAAATGGGGTACAGAGTATACATTAATGAGAAAAATATGAACTTTTTTGAATTTACGAAATTGATACAATGAAACAAAGAGTGAAAAATTTAAAGGGGTCTGAATACTTTCTGTACCCACTGCATATTTGTTGTGTTTAAGTATAGATCAATCAGACACTAGTTTTATTGTCAGTTTGTCAGATGTTTGAGATTTGGTATTATGCAAACTAAAAACCTTTAAATGTTGCAAAAAATGTAGTACATGAGGTACGGTATACTCTTATTTTTAGAAATTATAAAGAAGAGCTGGGTTTTTTTCATGATTTGGGTTCGGTTGCCGAATATGAGCTTGCCATATTTGTGCCATATTCGGTCATTTCTACTCCCATTGACTCCAATAATGTTAAGTTGAGTTTGGCGAATATTGCTAAAACAATATTCGCCACCAATCGGAATCAAAACCGAATTTTGAAAAATTAGCTCAGTTCTAATGGTAAGGTTTCTTTGTCACACATAGTTTTGGTTTGAAAGGATAATAACAATAATAATAAAACAAATTCACTGTCCACTACTGGAACGGAAACAAAAATGATCTGTCTATAAGCCAGCACACTTACCATTAAGCTTGATTATGTGATTTCCAGTGCAAATATATGTCTGAAACTCATTGGGACTTTCACACTGGCCTATTCCAAGCCAAATTCAAATGATGTTTGACTTAGGCTGTGGTTCCACGGTCCGGAACCACAGCGCATTTGACGGAGCGGAAATTCCGCTTTGTCTAAGCCCTGCCCCCTTTCTGACGCGCGCTCTTTCCGGAGGTGTTCAGGACACCTCCGGAACACCTCCGGAAAGAACGCAGGGCTACATAGCCCTGTGTGAAATTCCGTTGCGGCGACGCAGCGTCGCCGCAATACGCTAGGACATGCTGTGGTCTGAAAAGACGCGCCGCATGTCCGTTTACGCAGGTCTGCCGCCTGCGTGTTGTTACGCATAGTGGAGACGGGATTTCTTTAAATCCCCTCCACTATGCTGTAACATCTGGACGCTGCGTGTTTGGCGCTGCGCCAGCGCACAGCGCCAAACACGCAGCGCTTCCTGACCGTGGAAACTCACCCTTAGGTGTTTGATTTTGGTATATGACTTTCTTCACACATCAGAATGAGAAACATGATGACTTTCAGACAACCTGACTATTTGCATGGTTAATCACATAAGCCAAGGAAAATCAGCAACTAGAATCACCTAAACCTAAAGCCAGAATTGCAAGGCTTCTGTCTCATAGAGCAGTGCTTCTATGTTCAAATCGCAGAAGAACATTTTTTTACTTTTAAAATTATGCTGGCTAACATACAAACTTTAGTGACTTGTATTAATTTTCTTTACATGATAAATGTAATTTGCAAAAGTGAGACTATACTTTGAAGGGGTTGGACCATCAGGAACATTGCTTGCATAACCTGGCGATACGACATGAATGTCACACAAGGACCAACCCCTTTAAATACCCAAACATTTTATCTGAAAAATAAATTTCTATTGATATACTTATAAACATGCTCTTAAGACTAGGATGGAGACATATCAAAACTGGTATAAAGGAAAACTATCTTAGTTGCCCATAGCAACAAATCACATTCTGTCTTTTATTTTTCACAGCAAACTTTTGGAAATTTGCAAACATACAGTTGCACAATCAATTATAAATACATACCGTATTTTCCGGCGTATAAGATGACTTTTTAACCCCTGAAAATCGTCTTCAAAGTCGGGGGTCATCTTATACGCCGGGTACGGAACATATGGTTGGGGGAGTGGGCGTCTCAGAGGCAAGGCGTTTACCTCATCATATCAGCAAGGGTCTAGGCGCTGGGGGGGGTGGCGTTGGCGGCTCCTTTTTGTGCAGCCTGGGGGGGCTCTGTGCTGGGACGGCGGCGGCTCCTCTTGTGCAGCCCCCAGGAGGCTCTGTGCTGGGGACGGCGGCGGCTCCTCTTGTGCAGCCCCCAGGCTCTGTGCTGTTGGACAGCGGCGGTGGTTCTTTCGGCTGAGTCTTGGCTCTGCAGGCATTTTCTCAATCCCCGGAGGCCCCGGCAGCTCATTGCTGCGATACGGTGGCCTCTGGTAAAATGGCCGCTGCATGCTCAGTTTCAGATCTCGTCTCCCGAGAACTTGAGACGTGCTCTGAAGCTGAGCATGCAGCGGCCATTTTCCCGGAGGCCACCGCATCGCAGCAATGAAGCTGCCGGGGCCTCCAGGGATTGAGAAAATGCCTACAGAGCCAAGACTCTGCCGAAAGAACCACCACCGCTGTCCCCCAGCAAGGAGCCTGGGGGGGCTGCACAAAGAGGAGCCGCCGCCGTCCCCCAGCACAGAGCCCCCCCAGACTGCACAAAGAGGAGCCGCCACTGTCCCCCAGCACAGAGCAAACCAAGCGGGACAAAGAGGAGCCGCCGCCGTCCCCCAGCACAGAGCCCCCCCAGGCTGCACAAAAAGGAGCCTGTTATGTTTCGGTAGCTGAGGAGGACAGGAACAACAGCAGGGCAGCCGAACACCTGAGATGTTGGTAACTGATGGGTTGCAGATTCCTAAACTAACGACACAACTAGAGGTAGCCGTGGGGCGTTCCTACATTGATCCTAGACGCCTCGTCACAGCCTGAGAGATAACTACACCTAAAGGCAGAAAAATGAAAGCTATCTGCCCCGGAGCAGATCCCCAAAGAAAATAGGAAGCCCCAAACATATAATGGCGGTTAGACAAGATGAAAATACAAACATAGGCAGAAAATAGACTGAGCAAACGCTGGGGCCACAAGCTGGCTAAATAGGATAGGACAGGAGAGATTAATTTCTGCAACCCAGAAAACCCTACAAAAATCAAACAATTCTGATTACAAAAATACTGAGATCACACGATCTCGCCACCCACTAAATCAGATCTCAGTGTGAACAAAAACCAAGCCGCAGCCGCTGAAAAACAGGAAAAAGCAAATGAGCAAATAATAGTGGCTGCAGAAAAACTGTGAGGAGCTCAGGCCCCACGAGGGGACCTGGCTGACCTCCACAAAAGTGCAGAAAACAATGCAAAAAACAAGCACAAAAAGAAAAGCAAAAAATATCTTATCTGCAAGCAGGAGATGCAGGCAGGACTCCAGCAAACTTCCAAATGAACCAGGAACCACAATTTAAACAAGAACAATTGATCACCGGCAACCATCATGGGAGGGAACCTCCCTTATATCAGACCAGTCCGTGATTCCAGATTGCCACTCCTCGCTGAAAGGTTCAGTACTGTCTGTAACCACCAGAGGGAGCCTCTGCTCAGAAACCATCTCTAGCACATTCATAACAGGAGCCACCGATGCCATCCCCCAGCGCCTAGACCCTTGCTGATATGATGAGGTAAACACCTTGCCTCTGAGACGCCCACTCCCCCCACCATATGTTCCGTACACGGCGTATAAGATGACACCAGGCGTATAAGAAGACCCCCCACACTTTTAAGACAATTTCATATTTTGACTGCAAAAGTTGGGGGGTCGTCTTATACGCCCAGTCGTCTTATATGCCGGAAAATACGGTATATAGTTAATTAGTGCCTCCCACCCCCCCAATTTCCTTTGGCTTTGTGATTTATCGTGTAAATACTCAGCGTGTCTGAAACTTTCTTAACACATCAGGATGATGACAATCAGAGTGTCAAAAATAAAAAAATCTCTATAGCTGCTCCTAGTACTCAAATGAAGAAGCCCTGTTTAAAAAGACAGAAGACTTACCATTCAGCCCTAGGCTCAAGTGATACCAACTAACAATTTTTCATGACTATGGAATTAACCATGCAAATACACAGGGTGTCTGAAAGTAATTGTGATTCTCATTCTGATGTGTAAAATAAATCAGATATCAACACCAAACGTCAAAGTCAAACATCGTTAGAATTTGGCTTTTTGGAGGTCAGTGTGAAAGTCCCAATGAGATTCACACACAAATTTTACTCTGAAAATCACATAACCAAGTAAAAGGCCCAACTTTCTTCAACTGAGTGTCTAGCTAAATGCTAATTTTGCAGACCTACAGACAGAGTGTTTTGGGTTCATGTTCCAGTAGAGGATGGTGATTCTTTTTTTATTACTATCCTTTCAAATCAAAGCTATGTGTGTCACAGATGCCTTCTCATTAAGATATAGGTTCATTTTTTATTTGATTATATATTTAGGTAGTAATATATAATAAGCAAACAATAAATCAAAGTCATATGTAAGAATTTAAAGTAATACATCAGAGTCAAATGTCAAACTCAGATCTCAAAGTCAGATGTCGGAGTGAGGAGTCAGATGTCAGAGTTAGATGTCAAAGTCACACATTAATGTTAGATGTATAAGTCAGATTTAAGTTTCAGATGTCAAAGACAGATGTCAAAGTCAGATGTCAAAATCAGATGTCAAAGTCAAATGTCAAATTCAGTTCTCAGACAGGGCATTTACCCTCAAACTGACATTATTCTGATGTTTTAACTTTGATCATGTCCTAAAATGAACACTGTACGTCTAGCTTCAGTGCCCTTGCTCTTCCATTTTGCTACAGAGGTAAAGCTGCCTCCGCTAGCAACACTGAAAAGAGCTCAGTTTGAGCTAGTGGGGTGATTACGAAGCCATTGTAAAATCTAATCTTCTGGAGTGAATTACCATTATCAAGCAGGTAGCTGGATTTCAGTGCACTGGTGTGCTTAAGATTAATTAATAATAATACTGTAATAGAAAGAATAATATTGTTATTCAGCAAGTTTAAACTTGCAAATATATTTTAGCTGATTATTAATGTTATATATTCAATACACACATGGTCAAAATTGTTGGCACCCCTCGTTTAATGACAAAAAACCACAATGGTCACAGAAATAACTTGAATCTGACAAAAGTGACAATAAATCAAAAATCTATGAAAATTAACAAATGAAAGTCAGACATTGCTTTTCAACCATGCTTCCACAGAACTTTAAAAAAAAAAATCATGAAATAGTCCTTGACAGAAATGATGGTACCCCTGAAAATAATGTGACAAAAGGGACATGTTAAATCAAATTGTGTCCACTAATTAGCATCACAGGTGTCTACAATCTTGGAATGAGTGAGTGGGCCTGTATAGAAGGCTACAGATATTCACTGTGCTGTTGGTGACATGGTGTGTATCACACTCAACATGGACCAGAGGAAGCGAAGGAAAGCATTGTCTCAGGAGATTAGAAAGAAAATTATAGACAAACATGTTAAAGGTAACAGTTATAAGACCATCTCCAAGCAGCTTGATTATTATTATTATTTGTTTATAAAGCACCATTGGTTCCATGGTGCTGTACATGAGATCTTGATGTTCATAAGACTACAATTGCTCATATTATTCAGAAATGTAAGCTCCATGGGACTGTAGCCAACCTCCCTGGACGTGGCCGTAGGAGGAAAATTGATGACAAATCAAAGAGACAAATAATATGAATGGTAACAGTTGAGCCCCGAGAAACTTCTAAACAGATTAATGGTGAACTTCAGCCTCAGGAACATCAGTGTTAGATTGCACCATCCTTAGTTGTATGAGCTAAAGTGAACTTCATGGGAGACGAGGGCCACAGAAACTAAATCTCCGCGCACTTCCAAATACTCAGAGACCACCCGAGCGTGCTCGGGGAAACCCTAGCAACGAGTATACTAGCTCATCACTAGAGACGACTAAGGAGGACACCATTGTTGAAAAAAAATCATAAAAATGCCAGACTGGAATTTGCCAAACTACATGTTGACAAGCCACAAAGCTTCTGGGAGAATTTCCTATGGACAGATTTATTATTATTATTATTATACATTTTTATAGCGCCATTTATTCCATGGCACTTTAAATGTGAAAGGGGCAAATGTAAACAAGTACATTAAACATGAGCAAAACAGGCACACACAAGTACAGGAGAAAGGACCATGCCATGAGGGCTCACAGCCTAAAGGAGATGGGTGAGAATACACTAGGACAGGGTGGAGTTGGTCATGCAGTGGTTCAGCAGATTGAAGATCACTGCAGGTTGTAGGCTTGTTGGAAGAGGTGGGTCTCCAGATTCCTTTTGAAGGTTTCCATGGTAGGCGAAAGAGTTCCAGGGTATAGGGGAAGCACAGGAGATGTTTTGTATGCGGTTGTGGGAAGAAGAGATAAGAGGGGAGTAGGGAAGGAGATCCTGAAAGGATAGAAGGTTGTGTGTAGGAAATTACTGGGAGACCATGTCACAGATGTATGGAGGAGACTGGTTGTGGATGGTTTTGTATGTCATAGTTAGGGTTTTGAACTGGAGCCTCTGGACAATAGGAAGCCAGTGAAGGGCTTGGCATAGAGGAGAGGCTGGGGAATAATGGGGAGACAGGTGGATTAGTCAGGCAACAGAGGGTAGGATGGATTGGATTGGTGCAAGAGTGCTAGAGGGGAGGCCAGTGAGTAGGAGGTTGCAATAGTCGAGGTGAGAGATGATGAGGGCATTTTTGCGGTTTGGTCAAGGAATGCACGGATCCGGGAAATTTTTTTGAGTTGGAGTTGGCAGGAGGAGGCAAGGGCCTGGATATGTAGCTTGAAAGAGAGGGCAGAGTCAAGAATCACCCCAAGGCACCGAGCATGCAGGACTGGTGAAAGTGAGCAGCCATTGACATTGATGGATAGGTCTCGTGGAGGGGTAGAGTGAGGTGGGGAAAGATGATGAATTCTGTTTTGTCCATGTTCAGTTTTATAAAGTGAGCGGAAATGAAAGCTGGGATTTTCGTCAGTACGGAGGTGATGTCAGGTACAGATAGGTACTGTAGATCTGCGTGTCATCGGCATATAGATGATACTGCAAACTGTGGGAATTTATGAGCTGTCTCAGGCCAAAGATATAGAAGGAGAAGAGTAGTGGTCCTAGAACTGAGCCTTGGGAAACACTGACAGACAGGGGGTGAGGTAAGGAGGTGGTGTGAGAGAGGGAGACACTGAAAGTCCGGTCTGTTAGATATGATAAGATCCAAGATAGGGCCAAGTCTGTGATGCCAAGAGATGAGATAATCTGTAACAGGAGGGAATGGTCCACAGTGTTGAATGCAGAAGACAGGTCCAGGAGGAGGACAGAGTAGTGTCGCTTGCTCTTGGCGGTTAGTAGGTCGATGGTAACTTTATTTAGGGCAGTTTTAGTTGAGTCATGCGGTCGGAAGCCAGATTGTAACCAGTCAAAGAGGGAGCAGGAGGAGAGGTGGGAGGACAGTTCAAGATGGACATGCTGTTCCAGTAGTTTTAAGGCATAAATGAGAAGTGATATCGGGCGATAGCTAGAGGATGGGTCGAAGGAGGGTTTTTTGAGGATGGGTGTGATAGAGGCATGTTTGAAGGATGAGAGGAAGATACTATTTGTAAGTGAAAGGTTGAAAAGGTGTGTTAGGGCAGGGATGAAGACTGGCGAGTTTAGGGATGAGGTGGGACGGGAGCGGGTCAAGCGTGCAAGTGGTGTGATGCAATCTTGACAGAAGGGTGGAGAGCTGACCTTCTGTCTTGGTGGAGAAGCTGGTTTTGGAAGAACAGGGCTGAGCAGTCCAGAGGAGGGTCATTGGGGGCTGCCGGCCAGAGCTTTCTTTGATCTTATCGATCTTCTGCTTAAAGATAGACGCAAAGTCTTCAGCAGAAATGAGAGGAGTGGCAGGAGGTGCTGAGGAACAGAGTAGAGATTTGACAGTTTTGAAAAGCTGTTTAGGGTTGTGAGACAGGGAGGATATGAGAGATGAGAAGTAAGTTTGTTTTGCAGCAGTTAGCGTGGAATTGAAGCTGGCAAGGGAATGCTTGTATGCAATAAAGTGCTCGGCAGAACTGGATCTCTTCCATCTCTGCTCAGTGACCATGGAAACCGTTCTCAGTTCTTTGGTCAGGCTGGTCAGCCAGAGTTGCCTGTTGATTGTACGAGTTTTGCTGTGCGTGAGGGGGCGGCCGAATTGAGTGCTGCTGTTATTGTGGTGTTGTATAAAGTGGCAGCAGCATCTGTGTCATGAAGGGAAGCTACGTCTGTAAGAGAGAGAAAGGCCTCAGAGTGATTGTAAATTGAGGTTTCTGCAAGGGTGAGAGAGTCTGTGGAGTGAGGGTTGCGCACTAACAGAGGAGAAGGAAGAGATTGTCAGTAGGTTGTGGTCAAACGGGAGGAAAGGTGAGTTAGTGAAATTAGTAAGGGAACAGTGGCGGGTGAAGATGAGGTCCAGCGTGTGGCCATCTTTGTGAGTGGCCACGGAGGACCATTGAGTGATGAGACAAAATAGGAACTTTTTGGCAAGGCACATTGGCTCTATGTTCACAGATAGAAAAATTAAGCATATCAAGAAAAGAACACTGTCCCTACTGTGAAACATGGAGGAGGCTCTGTTATGTTCTTGGGCTGCTTTGCTGCATCTGGCAAAGGGTGTCTAGAATCTGTGCAGGGTACAGTGAAATCTCATGACTATCAAGGGATTCTAGAGAGAAATGTGCTGCCCAGTGTCAGAAAGCTTGGTCTCAGTCACAGGTCTTGGGTCTTGAAACAGGACAATGGCCCCAGACACACAGCTAAAAACACCCAAGAATGGCTAAGAGGAAAACATTGGACTATTCTGAAGTGGCCTTTTATGGGCCCTGACCTAAATCCTATTGAGCATCTTTGGAAAGAACTGAAACATGGCGTCTGGAAAAGGCAACCTTCAAATATAAGACAACTGGAGCAGTTTGCTCTTGAGGAGTGGGCCAAAATACCTGTCGAGAGGTGCAGAAGTCTCATTGACAGTTACAGGAATAGTTTGATTGCAGTGATTGCCTCAAAAGGTTGAACAACAAAATATTAAGTTAACGCTACCAGAATTTCGGTCTAGGCCTATTTCATGAGTTTTATTTTTTTAAAATTCTGTGGCAGCAATGGCTGACTTTCATTTGTTCATTTTCATAGATTTTTGATTTATTATTACTTTTATCAGATTGAAGTTATTTCTGTGACCATTGTTGGTTTTTCTGTCATTAAATGAGGGGTACCACCAATTTGGCAAATGGATTCACAGGGTAATTTTGGTTTCCGACCTTTCCTGTTATGACACCACTATCAAGTCCTCAGAGACATTTTTAACTTCCAAATTGCACTTTGATTGTTGGTTATGAAACTTTTAAGGAATTTAGTTTTCCACCAAACTTTTAAATTAGGATTTAATGTAGGGATATTATACGTTAGCTCAAATTCTTAATTTTAACCTTATGCAAAAATCGATTCAGATGAATTAAAGTTTTCCACCTTTCATGTTATCCTTATATATTCGATACAAGAAGCAAACATGCAAATGCATAAATATGTATAAATGTGCTCATATACTTTTAAATAAATCCTATAACAAGAATAAATATGCTGCAAAAAAAGCTGCAGATTCAGTCATTCAGCCAATAATCCTTAGTTTGAAGAAAAAAGTGAAAATGAAGTATAAGCTGCTCATCTGCATAGAAAAGTGTTTCGCTCCAGCATTCATCTTATTGAGAGATGCAGGAAAGTCAGTGAAGAGGCAGCTGTGTTTATCTCATCTACGCACATGGTGGAGGCTCTGAACTCCATACAAGGCAGACAGTTGAGCTCTCATCATCCGAGATATGTCCAGCTGTGCCGAGGAAGTCTATAATAATTCACAAATTTGAACTACAATACGATACACAAAGTCTTTCCGGTGCTTTTGACACTTCACCATCATTAATTGTATGTCTTTTCAATTCAAACTGGAAACAATTCCCAAGGATAAATTGAAATGATTTTTAGGCATTTTAAACAAGCAATATGTTTCTGAAATTATACCACTTTTTATTTGCTTGGCAACCAATTGAATTATCAAGTACGAGCATCACTGTGTACTTACAAAATATCACCAGGCTTTTGTTTTATCCTACAAAAAATGACGTCATTTTCTGTATGCAGATGAAAAGTTCCAGAATGAAAGCCTTATATACAGGTGAAATTAGTAAATTTTGGAATAGTTGTAATATATTGTTAACGTGTGATTATATGAACATAAAGAGGAAATATGTTTTTAATTAGTTTTTTTTTAATTGTTCAAGAATATAAGAGAGCTGATTTTGTCATATAATATTCAACTGCACTGCACGATAACTCAGTTCACTTACACTCCTGTGTAAAATTATGTATATTGACAAACATAAATAATAAAATATTTGTATATTTAGTGCATATATATATATAAATAAATATACATTATGCTGCTGTATTCTTTTGTTTGTGAGCATATCTATATATATATATATATATGTATAAACAGATATATATGTATATGGCTACATTGTAAGACGGCAGGAGGTAAGGTCCCAGATGGAAGGTATCTGTTACTGAGATGTTTTTTATTTTGACTAGTTTTAGGGTCCAGAATTTAGGAGCGACCTATACAGTCTGGATGGGAAAAGCCGCTCTCATATTTCAGTGCAAGTCTATATATATGTGTACATATATATAGACCTGCACTGAAATATGAGAGCGGCTTTTCCCATCCAGACTGTATAGGTCGCTCCTAAATTCTGATACTGATATAGATAGACATGGTTTGATGGCGCCAGCCTTTTTGATGCAGGATTAGTAGTCCTTGCAGCCTACTCTCCACAGTAAAAATCAGGCTCAAGAGGAGAGTTAGTATTTAATCCTTGAAGATGAGGAACTCCAAGAAAAAAAGCTGTGCATTAAATTGTTCGGAAAAGCACTCCTATCTAAAATCACATACTATCTGTCTGTGGATGTTTGCTGAGAGTGAGATGTTAAACATTGTGGCCGGTGACTCGATTTTGATCACACCTTTAATTAGTGGATACCTGCTGCTACATTTCCTCTAGCACTATTAGAAGAATATATAACTGAAGCTTCAGAGATATTATAAGTCGTTTTTTGTTGCTATTGTACGAAGCAAAGAAAAGAAAATATATAGAGATGACCAAAGTTTATGGGATACAAGGGAATTAATAAGTGACCTCCAAATGAGTTTTTAGTGTATGTTGCTCTAATAGACCCATTTTTGGTATACTTTAAATGCCTAGAAATAGAAAATAAAGTCACTGAAAAGACTGGAGAAGCAAATAATGACACAATGATGTGTTAATAAAGAGCTGCATAAATGTTTACTGCAATTATTCTCTACCTTCAAGCTTTGTATTTATTTTTAATATCCTCCATACAATGAGAAATTTCATTTTGGTAATTCAGGATTTTCAGCTGATGCATAATCTCATTACTTATCTATGTGCGTACAAGGTAGGTTACACACAGCGAGGTCCAAACATAATTTTCAGACAGAATAAATAAATAAAAATTGTGTTCATACAGTGAAAAGAAGGGAAACGAGGTTCAGAATTACATGTTTGACATTCTGTGAGCCTTTCTGTATTATATAAAGGTCTAAAGCTGGTTTCCAGAATATTCATCTCAGCAGTAGAGTTGAGCGATACTTTCCGATATCCTAAAGTATCGGAATCGGAATGGTATCGCCGATATCACTAAAATATCGGCGATACCCGATACCGATACCGGAAGTCCCATGTAAGTCTATGGGAACAAAATATCGAAATTAAAAAAAACCCATTCTTGCCTTGTTGGTTAATTGTACATGAAGGAAAACAAGAAAGAGTAATGTAGAATGTATTGGGGAAGGTTGAGGAGACATTAAAGGCATAGATGTTTAACCCAATCAAATGGAATAGCATAAATATTTTTTTTTTTAAAGATGTTCGGATTGACGAAGAAATTGACAATGTTAACGTTTTTATATTTAGGCAAATATGTATATTACACAACTTCCATGCTCTTCATCTTCACCTTTTTAACTTTTCACACACTTTCTCCTTCATAATCTTCTGCAGCATCATCTTTTTCATCAAATTATTCTTCATCTTCACCTTCTTTATCTTCTTCTTAAACTTCTTGCTATTCATCTTTGTTAACATTACTCATATTCTTCTTATTAAACTATTATTCTTATTCATATTCTGCTTCATCTTCTTCATCATATTCTTATTTGTGACAGAGAATCCTGTACTTGTAATCTGTCAAAGTATGAATTTTTCATCCTTCCGTTCTTGCTGTCACAAAAGATTTAAATTACAACAGTATTTGTCCGTGTTCAGTTTAGCCTGCAGCAGCAGGCATTTTCCAGGGGCACCACGAGGAGGAACGGACTCACCCCCATACACTGCTTAGTCTTCTTCTGCTTAGAATTTAGAGCATATATTTTGCTCTTCATTTTGGTCTTATACTTCATGTTCTTCTGCTTTTAGATCTTTGCTTATTGTTCTTGTGTCTCTTGTTCCGTATCTTGTATTTGTAGCACAATCTTGTACCAGCTGATGTTACTGGGACACGGTTACTAAGCAGGAGGTACCTGTGCTCCAAAGCACTACCAAGGACCAGCAGACGTTGCTGGAACTCGGATACTGAGATGGAGGCACCTAGGCCAAAGGCACTGCGGAGAACCAGTTGACGGTACTGGAACCCGGAGGGGCAGCAGAAGGAAAAGAGCCAATGGCACAACCGAGGACCAGCTGACGTTACTGGGACACGGTTACTAAGCAGGAGGTACCTGTGCTCCAAAGCACTACCAAGGACCAGCAGACGTTGCTGGAACTCGGATACCGAGATGGAGGCACCTAGGCCAAAGGCACTGCGGAGAACCAGTTGACGGTACTGGAACCCGGACGGGTAGCAGAAGGTACAAGAGCCAATGCAAGTAACGAGGACCAGCTGACTGTGCTGGAACCCGGAGGGGCAGCAGAAGGAAAAGAGCCAATGGCACAACCGAGGACCAGCTGACGTTACTGAACCCCAGTAACACAGGAGCAAGTGTTGACTGTGCTAACAGCACTTCCGAGCAACAACTGGCGGTGTTGGAGCCCAGGGTCAAGGAGGATGTTTAAATACTAGATCAAGTAATTTCCTTGTTACCTGTCAATTTTAAATGTCTATACTTCAAACAAGAGAAAGATAACCTTTACTACCATAAGATGATGATTTCATTTAAACTAATATCTAGATAAATAAAGAATTGACAAACATAAACACATACATTAACATGTTGAACAGCAATGCAAACCACAAAATAAATTAGTTAAGGAATCTGCTATACGGTTGTACATAAAAGCATACAAGTACATATCTGAATCCATTAATGATGGATAAGTAACAGTATGTACACCATTTTTATTGTATAGACAATGAATGTCTGACTTCAAAACATCATCAGCATTACAAGTTATCTGTGATATTACTAAAATGTTCCATTTGCTGAATAATGTCACTAAATATTTTATACAAAATTATACAATTTCCATCATGTAATACTCATAATATGTGGCAATAATCATTTTTATTAACAAACATAACCTTTCAAAAGTGCATAGTGCATAGTGAAAATTGCTATTTATGGCTGACTGTGACTGTCGACTTGGAAGCATGACAACAGATAGATAAGGTATATATAGATGAGACTGCATAGCCACAGATGGTGAATGGCGATGTAATACTGTACCTCAATAAAGTGTGCGTCACTACTACATAATTTTTTTTATATAGCTTTATAAACAGGGTACATGGATGTATGCTTGTGCCTTTGTTTTGACGCACAGACTGCCTTCCTGCTGAGACGCATTGGGTAGTGAACAGTTGTGTGCAGTGTTCACTGCAGTCTCTGTGGAATAACCACACTTAGACCTTATAACTTTTCAGAGTTTCTTTATGAATCTACCAAGATGAAGAAGGCAGGGAGTAAGGCACGTGGTCGTGGAGTTTCTTCAGGGAGAGGACGTGGGGATTCTGTGGCTGCTGCGGCCCCCAGTGACACAGCATCCACCAGTTTTCCCCGTGAGCGTTCCTTTATGCGCACTTTTGTAGGAGCTCGGAGTACCCCCCTGCTGCGGGAAGAACAAATTGAAGCCGTTGTTGTTTGGATGTCAGCCAATGCATCGACTTCAATTGCTTCCACCTCCTCTCAGGACCACAGCACTGTTGGGCAACCATCTGTCTCTTCACCGCCTGGCAAATTGCCCAGGCAGTCAGAGAGTTCTGTACAGGAGCCAGCTGAGTGTCTGCTTCTGTTCTCAGAATCTATTGGCTTGCAAACAGGGGCCCAGCCAAGCAGCATTCTGTAATGTGAAGAGGGAGTATGCAGTGATGCGCAACAGCTGTGTCTCTCTGAATCTGAAGAGGCGGGTGAGACAGTGCCGATGGTCAGCACACCGCAGAACGCATCTGATGATGATGAGACCCAGGTGCCAGTTTCTGTTGAGCATGGTGCTGGCCAGACCACCCAACAGCAGGTGTTGGAAGAGGGTAGTGGAGATGATGAGGTCCAAGACCCAACATGGCATGAGGAACAGGAAGGTGGTGGGAGCAGCTCAGAGGAATAATAATAATATTTATTTATATAGCGCCATCATATTCCGCAGCGCTTTACAGTTTAGCCGTTTCAGAACACAAGTCATAAGTAACAACGTTAACAATACAATAATTTAAGCTAAATAAGTCGCCCCTGCTCGTGACAGCTTACAATGTACAATGAGATGGGGGAGATACAAAGTATAGGTGTTTATATACAATGGTGCATTTACAATGATGTTCCAGCCATCTTAAGGGACTGAGGGATGGAGATAGTGAATGGGCTAGAGACACACACACACTTACACAGAATACATAGAATGACTTTGATTAGTGAATGTGATAGGCCGCTCTGAACAAATGTGTTTTGAGGGAGCGCCTGAAACCATGCAAATTGTGGATAGTCCTAATTTCTTGGGGTACAGCATTCCAGAGGATTGGCGTAGAGCAGGAGAAGTCTTGGAGTCGGGAGTGGGAGGTACGTATTAGTGCAGAGGTTAGTCGAAAGTCGTTTGCAGAGCGCAGCAGTCGGTTAGGCCGATAGATAGAAATGAGGGAGGAGATGTAGGAGGGGTGCTGCACTGTGGAGAGCTTTGTGGGTGAGAACCAGTACTTTGGTTGAAAGCTGGGAGAGGCCTAGAGAAATGGTTAGTGATAGAAGGAAGATAGAGGAAGACATTGCCCCAACGGTACAAACAGGAGGGAGAGTTAGGCTGCAGACTCGGTTGCCTGTAGCCTCCAGTTTGGCACCTGTTCGGAGCAGTTGTCTTCCAAAAGTCAAAACGTGCGCTCCCAGGACTTGCACTGCGTGGTCCTTTTTTCACACACTTGCACATGATATTTGCTATGTGAAATGCAAGCTGTGTAATTAAAAATTAAAAATAGCTAAAAGTGTCAGTCACCTCAATACCACAAATATGTGGAAACATGTGCGGACAAAGCACGTAGTTGAGTTACAAAGACACACTAGAGATGTAGGCCAACCTACAGCAGCACCTACATCTTCAGGTTGTGTTGAAGCCTCTTCATCGAGCTCACACACAGCTGGTTATGCTTCCTCACAGGATCGCCATGGAAGAACCTCGGCCACTGTTGTCCAGAGACAAACTGTTATTCCACACACAGCAGCAAGTTCCCTGTCATCCTCACACTCCCAGGCCACAAAACAGCCATCGGTAGCACAGGCATGGGATAAAAGACGGCCATACTCCGCAAACCATGCACGAGCACAGGCTCTGAATGCTGGCATTGCAAAACTCCTGTCCCTTGAAATGCTGTGATTCAGGCTGGTGGAGACAGACAGTTTCCGTAACTGAATATCATTGTCAATCCCACAATACAATGTGCCAAGCCGATTTCATTTCAGCAGGCAAGCCGTCCCTGGTCTGCAAAAGCATGTTGAGGGAAAAATTAAACATGCGCTACTAAAAGCCCTCAGTAGCAAGGTCCACCTGACCACCGATGCGTGGACCAGTACCCATTGTTATGATCTGCTACAACCAGTAAGGAAAGAAGGGAATTCTGTCCCTACAATACAACTAAGCTGAATCCCTACGATGTAACGGGGAACCTGATCCTGCGACCAGACCCGCTAAAGTCCTCATCTAGTGTGAACGAAGACCTATAGTTGCGAGGGAGTAATCCCTACAAGATCTAGGGACTGTGAGAAAAGGTGGACACCTCCTAACATAAATTGTAGCATGGATAATTAAACAGAAAAATAAATACTTTGTGATCCTAACATCAAGCAAAACTGACTGATTAAGGCACCTAAGCACCCGGCTAGCTTAACAGTAGATAATACAATGAAGTCAAGCAAAGCCAGAAGGGCGGAGCCAGACTAAATAGGGAAAAAAGGTCATGTGACCAGCAAACTGAAACAAAACCTAACAAGAGGGTTCTAACACCCATGGCCAGGGACAATACCTTTCCCTCACTGCCCATTGGGTCAATGTTGTGCAGCCGGGTACTGATCTTGCGAGTGGCGCTGTACGTGTTCTGCCAACTCCAAGGATTGCAGGAATCAAGTCTGTACACATTGATTCCTCCTCCTATTCCAGTTCCTCAGAATCATCGCTGCAGGAGCCGTCACGGTCTACCTCCACATGGACCCGTGAACGTTTACCTGTTGCGACCGATATGAGCACAGCCGTGTCCAAATGTCAACAGGCCATCCTGAAATTAATTTCCATGGGGAATCTTAGCCACACAGCGCAGGAGCTCTGTAATGCCATAAAGCAGGAGAGCGACGTGTGGTTTTTGGAAGAGAATCTACAGGCAGGCTTGGTAGTGTGTGACAATGGCCGAAATCTGGTGTCAGCTCTGGGCCTTGGCAACCTCACTCACATACCATGTCTGTCATATGTGCTCAACTTGGTCGTGCAGAGTTTTTTGAGGGACTATCCGGATCTTGATGCACTGCTGCACAAGGTCCGCCTAGAGTGCGCTCACTTGCGACGTTCCAGCATGGCAAGATCGCTGATTGCAGCTCTGCAACGCAGATTTCACCTTCATGAACATCGCATCATATGTGACGTACCCACCAGGTGGAATTCCTCGTTACATATGTTGGAGCGGTTGTGTGAGCAGCAGCCAACAGTAATGGAGTATCAGCTGCATCAGGCGCAGTCAACTCGCAATTTGCGCCGTTCACACTTCACCACTACTGAGTGGGCCTCTATAATAAGAATAATAATATTATTTATTTATATAGCGCCATAATATTCCGCAGTGCTTTACAGTTTAACAGTTTCAAAACACGAGTCATAAGTAACAACGTTAACAATACAATAATTAAAGCAAAATCAGCCGCCCTGCTGGTGAAAGCTTACAATCTACAATGAGGTGTGGGAGATACAAAGTACAGGTGTTTATATACAATGGTGTTTTTACAATGATGGTCCAGCCATTTTAAGGAAGTGAGGGATGCATGGAGATAGTGAATGGGCTACACACACAGAATTACACATAGAATGACTTTGATTAGTGAATGTGATAGGCCACTGTGAACAAATGTGTTTTGAGGGAGCGCCTGAAACCATCCAAATTGCGGATAGTCCTAATTTCTTGGGGTAGAGCATTCCAGAGGATTGGCGCAGCGCGGGTGAAGTCTTGGAGTTGGGAGTGGGAGGTACGGATTAGTGCAGAGGTTAGTCGAAGGTCGTTTGCAGAGTGCAGCAGTCGGTTAGGCCGATAAATATAAATAAGGGAGGAGATGTAGGGGGGTGCTGCGCTGTGGAGAGCTTTGTTGGTGAGAACCAGTAATTAGAATTGGATCCTATAATGAATGGGCAGCCACTGCCAGTGTAATGAGTGGCGAATAACTCTATGAAGGATATCTGCCACGTTTTGCGTGCGTTTGATGAGTCAACGCGGATGGCGAGTGCAGATGATGCACTAGTCAGCCTGACTGTCCCCCTTATCTGCCTGCTTCAAAAAACACTGCAAGCACTAAGGCATGAGGTTTTGGAAGAGGTGGAGGATGAGGAGTCACAAATTCCATCACCTTCTGGACAGTCAGCGCAACGTGGTTCCTCACAAAGGGCTGGAGGACTTTCAAAGTACCATGCTGTATCAACAATTGAACCTCCAGAGTCGCTGTCTATATTTTCATAACCATTACAAACTTTTAATGTATTTACAAAGCACATAATGTACATTTTTTGTCTATCCTTTTGTAATGCTATTGTGTTTCCATAAACTGATGTTACAGAATTATGATACAAAGTTTTTAAATTTTGAGTTTTAAATTTTGTAAATTTATATGTATTTGAAGGACTTTGTGAGGAGGATGAGGAGGAGTCAATGGAGGAGGAAGACATCGCTCCAGAGGGAGGTAGACAATGCTCTAGTCAGTATGTAGACCAAGGGTGGGGTGATGCACAGCAGGCGGAGATGACGCCTCTTGCAGGGGACAACGTTTCTTGGCCAGTTGGGAGTCTGCAGCACATGGTTGATTTCATGCTGCAGTGGCTGAGAAACGACCGCCGCATCGAACACATTCACACCACGTCTGATTATTGGGTGTACACCCTCCTAGACCCTCGCTACCGGGACAACTTACAAAGCCTCATCACACCGTTGAACCGGGAGCGTAAAATGCGGAAGTACCAAGACACACTGGTGCAATCCATAATGTTCTCCATTCCAGCCGAGAGCACTGCTGCTGCTACTGATTTACAAAGCAGCTCTGTGCGTCGAGGCAGTGGAGACAGCTCTGCAACAAGAGGGAGCACAAGCAGCGCCTCTGCACAGGGCAAGAACAGTATGTTCCAAATGTGTCGAAGTTTTGTGGCAGCGCCACCAATGTCTACACCATCCGAGACGGCTCCAGTCAGCAGGAGGCAACATTTCCGTAAGATGGTTACAGACTACATGTCTTGCCCTCTCAGTGTACTCTCAGATGGCTCTTCCCCATTCAAGTTTTGTGTCTCTAAGCTGGATACATGGCCAGAGCTTAGCCAGTATGCATTGGAGGTGCTGGCTTGATCTGCTGCCAGTGTATTATCGGAGCGCGTCTTTACTGCTGCAGGTGGTGTACTAACAGACCGTTGCATGCGACTATCCTACGATAATGTAGAACGGCTTACTTTTCTGAAAATGAACTAGGCATGGATCTCGCCTGAATTTGCCTGTCCGGTTTCAGATTAACTAACTGGTTGGCAACGTTTTCCATGTCTCCTGTTATGTTCATCTTTCTACCACCTGAGCTATACTCCCTGGGCTACAACACTGCCAGTTGCTGCTCAGAAGTGTCGTGTCCACAGACCAATACACAAGCTATAGTGATAGTGGGGTTCAGTAACGCCTGCTGTTCCCCTGCTGTGTGTCCGGCAAAAATTACTGCTACCTAGCTACACATGTTTAAAAAAACATGACATGTTAAAGTGGCTAGTGCTACACATAGATATCAGGCTACACCCTTATTTCTAAGCTGTAAACAAGTGAAACGTCAAATTTAAAACCATTCAATGATTAGTGTTGGTAACAAATCTGTAACTAAATAATTGTGACATATTATGGCAGATATCCACATGTCTAACACAAATGCTAACACAAAAGCATACTTATGCTATAGGGTACTGATGGTGAACCTTCTCACTCCATAACTTTGACCAATCCAACTCACATCATGCCTCAAATGCTGCAATGTTGGAAGTGCATAATGTGGGTTGAACTTTGACAACAGCTGCAGTGCGAAGATTATCCTTCTGTGTTCTTGGCTTTTAAATAAAAGCATACAAGTAAATATAATAATACATTGTTGATTAAGGGACATGATGTACACCTGTAATATTGTGCAAACAATGGATGTAGGACTATTCCTCTTCAACATTACTTATATTTGTGTCATTTGAAAAAATACATATTTTAGTTAAAAATTAAAAACCCATGTTCAGTAGCTGTGAAAGGCCCGTTTGTGTACTTCTATAGTGTTTGCAACCAATGTATTGTATACGGATGGAAGCGCGTCACACTAATAGATTAGATTTATTTTAAATGGAATGTAGCAGAACCAATTGGAGATAAATGAAAAGGATGAGCCACTGAGACACGCTCAGCAGAGTACAAGCAGCAGTGCTTGAACAAGTAACTGGAGCGTGATCTGCACTCAAAAAAGTAAAAAACACAGACTGAAGTGAACACTGAAACACAACTGTCCACAATCTGTGAAAAGCTCCTTTCTGTACTTCTATAGTGTTTGCAACCAATGTATTGTATACGGATGGAAGCGCGTCACACTAATAGATTAGATTTATTTTAAATGGAATGTAGCAGAACCAATTGGAGATAAATGAAAAGGATGAGCCACTGAGACACGCTCAGCAGAGTACAAGCAGCAGTGCTTGAACAAGTAACTGGAGCGTGATCTGCACTCAAAAAAGTAAAAAACACAGACTGAAGTGAACACTGAAACACAACTGTCCACAATCTGTGAAAAGCTCCTTTCTGTACTTCTATAGTGTTTGCAACCAATGTATTGTATACGGATGGAAGCGCGTCACACTAATAGATTAGATTTATTTTAAATGGAATGTAGCAGAACCAATTGGAGATAAATGAAAAGGATGAGCCACTGAGACACGCTCAGCAGAGTACAAGCAGCAGTGCTTGAACAAGTAACTGGAGCGTGATCTGCACTCAAAAAAGTAAAAAACACAGACTGAAGTGAACACTGAAACACAACTGTCCACAATCTGTGAAAAGCTCCTTTCTGTACTTCTATAGTGTTTGCAACCAATGTATTGTATACGGATGGAAGCGCGTCACACTAATAGATTAGATTTATTTTAAATGGAATGTAGCAGAACCAATTGGAGATAAATGAAAAGGATGAGCCACTGAGACACGCTCAGCAGAGTACAAGCAGCAGTGCTTGAACAAGTAACTGGAGCGTGATCTGCACTCAAAAAAGTAAAAAACACAGACTGAAGTGAACACTGAAACACAACTGTCCACAATCTGTGAAAAGCTCCTTTCTGTACTTCTATAGTGTTTGCAACCAATGTATTGTATACGGATGGAAGCGCGTCACACTAATAGATTAGATTTATTTTAAATGGAATGTAGCAGAACCAATTGGAGATAAATGAAAAGGATGAGCCACTGAGACACGCTCAGCAGAGTACAAGCAGCAGTGCTTGAACAAGTAACTGGAGCGTGATCTGCACTCAAAAAAGTAAAAAACACAGACTGAAGTGAACACTGAAACACAACTGTCCACAATCTGTGAAAAGCTCCTTTCTGTACTTCTATAGTGTTTGCAACCAATGTATTGTATACGGATGGAAGCGCGTCACACTAATAGATTAGATTTATTTTAAATGGAATGTAGCAGAACCAATTGGAGATAAATGAAAAGGATGAGCCACTGAGACACGCTCAGCAGAGTACAAGCAGCAGTGCTTGAACAAGTAACTGGAGCGTGATCTGCACTCAAAAAAGTAAAAAACACAGACTGAAGTGAACACTGAAACACAACTGTCCACAATCTGTGAAAAGCTCCTTTCTGTACTTCTATAGTGTTTGCAACCAATGTATTGTATACGGATGGAAGCGCGTCACACTAATAGATTAGATTTATTTTAAATGGAATGTAGCAGAACCAATTGGAGATAAATGAAAAGGATGAGCCACTGAGACACGCTCAGCAGAGTACAAGCAGCAGTGCTTGAACAAGTAACTGGAGCGTGATCTGCACTCAAAAAAGTAAAAAACACAGACTGAAGTGAACACTGAAACACAACTGTCCACAATCTGTGAAAAGCTCCTTTCTGTACTTCTATAGTGTTTGCAACCAATGTATTGTATACGGATGGAAGCACGTCACACTAATAGATTTGATTTTTTTCTAATATAATGGAGCTGCACCAATTCCACTAAATAAAATAAAAAAAAAAAAAAAAAAAAGTGACACGTGCAGATGCCTACAAACAGCGGTGGATGCAGAGCAAACTGCAGCGTCACCTGCACTGTCACACACACACCTTGCACAGAGCTGTTAAAACAACACTGGCAAAATGAAGCTTTACACAGCGGTTGGTAAACTAGCCTGCCTCAAGCACAGTAGTACACAAAATCGCAATATCTAACTGTCCCTCAGAGTCAGCACAGCAGCGTTCTGTCCCTAACTGAGTTCACAGCACAGTGACGCTAAAATGGCTGCGGCGCCTTTTATAGTGCATTCTGACATCATTTCAGCAGCCAATCACAGCCATGCCATTAGTTAAGATGACCGCATCATTACAGGATGTGCCCACACTTCGTAGGATTCCTCATTGGCTGACTAAAATCACATTGCCTCTCAAAGAATTATGGGAACTTCCGATTCCGGTATACGATATTGAAAAAGTATCGGAATTAAGTATCGGAATTCCGATAACGCGAATATCGGCCGATACCCGATACTTGCGGTATCGGAATGCTCAACACTACTCAGCAGCATGCAAAATACAGCTGCTACAGCAGTTTGCTAATATCTAATTTTTTACATTTCTTTTCATATAGTTATGTTCCAGGCTTACTTCTATATTGATTTCTGTGAAAAATATGTGTGCTTTGACAACAACTATCTTGTCCTGTACTAAGGCATATCTGCCAGGTAATAGAGGGGACATATTGCAAGGAATTCTGCTTTATTATCCAAGTAACTGCAAACAATTATTTAGACATCTTCTGCTTCTTACAGCTGCGAATGGAGTAAGGCAAACTGTAACCTGTTAAATGCTGCTGTCCTACTCTGACAGCAGCATTTAATTTGTGCTGGCAAGGGGCCATGCAATTTCACATGCCCATTGCCTTGCCTATGACATAATTGTGAGGTGCCGATGGGTTGGCCTTATAGCCGGGGGTCTGATGAAGAACTCTGTGCTTGTCATGATTATTCTCCTGTTAAATCCAGCAGTGCAATAAAACAAGCAATCAAATGATTGCAGTTTCAGCTAACAAATAAAATTGAAAGTGAAAATATAAAGTTTTGATAAATATGAAAAAAGAAGAAAAAATATATAAGTTAAAATTATTCGATGTTGCCCCATTACAAATAAAATAATAAAAAATACACATATTTGGTATGCGTTCATAAAAGTCTGATCTATCAAAGTATAGAATAAATCAATGGAAAAAGCGTAATAAGAAAAAATTGAAACGCCATCATTACTAGAGATGAGCGACTTTGGCTCCGGGAGGGTCAAGTCGGGTTTCGGACCACCCAAATTTCCCAAAAGTCGAGTCGAACGAAGTCGGCCGACTAACGGAAAAGGTCGAGTCGGAGTTGAAAATCCGACCCCAATGCAAGTCAATGGGGAATAAAAGTCGGCAGTGAGTGGAGGACAGTAAACACACCTACAGGGCCCATTTCAATGCCAACAACATCAATTCTTATTACTTAAGCTTGTAAACCTTAATTTACTTTATAATAATAGTAACGCATTGAAAACTGGGGGGTTATTTGCCTAAAGTTGTGGGGGGGCAGGGCTGGCTCCAGGTTTTCGTGGGCCCCGGGACAAAGAGTCTCAGTGAGCCCCTTTAACACATACAACAATTCATGATGCTCCGATACGGCAGAGAAATATAGGTATAGTGCAATGCCAAATACTTCACTGCTTACATTACATGAGTGATATCTATGGTAAATTCTACAATAGCTTAAAAAAACGGACAGTGTAGTCCTCCATACAGTATTATGGGCACCACATAGTGCGCCATACATGACGGCGAGTGGGCCCACCACCATCAGAGACACAGGCGTACTATGCGGGGCCCTATGCCAGTGCCGTCGCCCATGAGTGGGCCCTCCCACCTGCTCAGGGCCCAGCACTTGCGCGGGTGCACCAGGTGCTGACGCCGGCCCTGGGGGCGTACAGCCCAGTTAGGGAGGTGGAAAAATTGGCATATGTTGAGGTGTAGACTGGACGTTCAGCAGCTGCAAATGGAGGAATTGGAGAAGTCGGAGGAAGAGGAGGACAAAGCGAGCCATTCTGCTAGAAACCTATGTGTCATCAGGGGAAGGTGGTAAAAAAAACTTTGAAACCTAGGCATGGTTCATTTTAATGAAGGTGAGATCACAACATTTTGGGTCGACAGCCGGGTCCTTCTTTCTGTCAGGATTGATCGATTGATCAAGCAGCACTGAAGACTTTTTCTGATAGCACGCTTCCAGCAGGGCAAGCGAGCTTCTGTAAGGAATATTGTGCCAATTCAGGCCAGGTGTCCAATTTACAGGCCCAGTAGTCAAAGGGGAATGAACTGTAAGGTAGAACATCGATAGGGGATGAGAGGTAATTTTGAACCATAGTTTACAACTGCTGTCTCCTGTCTGTTGCAATCGATTCAGTATTAACAGTCGTGTGAGCGGTACTCGAGAAATCAGTCCACAACATGGTCATGAAACCCCTGTCTCCAACGCCACTTCGGCTGTGTGCATCACGAACACCTCTTCCATGTTGCACAGTACGGCTCGTGGTAGAACCTGCACCGCTGCTGTGTGCTGGGAATGCCTCTAACAAATGGTTTACCAGAGTTGCTTATTTGTTCGCCAATATTAGCTCTAGGTTCTCCTGTGGCATGATGTTCTGTAATTTGCCTTTATAGCGTGGATCGAAGATGCTGGCCAATCAGTAGTCTTCATCCTTCATAATTTTGGCAATGCGGGGGTCCCTTTTCAGGATCCGCAAGACATAATCACACATGTGGGCCAATGTTCCAGGTGTCAATGATGCACTGCCAATGGTGGGTGGAGGAGCACTTTCTGCAAAATCCACATCCCTCCACTCACGCACAAACCATGTACCTGACCTTGGCAAGCCAACATTTTCTCTTGCCCTGAGAAGCAACCTCCTCCCCAAAATAATCATCCCCCTCCTCCTCCTCCTCTTCCTCTTCTTCCTCCACCTCATCCAGGACAGTTCCCTGAGCAGACAATGGCTGACTGTCATCAAGGCTTCCCTCCTCCTCCTCCTCCACTGCCTGATCCTTAATGTGCGTCAAAGATTGCATGAGCACACACATAAGTGGAATGCTCATGCTTATGATGGCGTCGTCTGCGCTTACCAGCCGTGTGCATTCCTCAAAGCACTGAAGGACTTTACAGAGGTCTTTCAGCTTTGACCACTGCACACCCGACAACTCGTTGTCTGCCCTCAAACTGCCTGCCCGTGTATCCTCCCACAAATGCATTACAGCCTGCCTCTGATCGCACAGCCTCTCAACCATTTGCATGGTGGAGTTCCACCTTGTTGTAACGACTATGATTAGGCAGTGCTTGGGGAGGTGGAGCGATCGCTGCAGCCTCTGTATACGACTGGAGTCTACGGGTGAGCGAACAATGTGCAAGCACAGTCTTCGCACCTTATCGAGCAGGGCTGGTAACTCCGGATAATTATTTATGAAGCACTGCACCACCAGGTTCAAGGTGTGAGCCAGGCAAGGTATGTGTCTGAGTTTTGCCAGGGCTATGGCCGCCACAAAATTATGGCCGTTATCACTGACTACCTTGCCTGGCTCAAGATGTAGACTGCCCAGCCATGACTCAGATTCTCGCTACAAGTAGTCGGCCAGTACCTTTGCGGTGTGTCTGTTGTCGCCCAAAGACATCATCTTTAAAACAGCCTGCTGACACTTACCATTAGCTGTTCGATAGTGGGACACCTCGAGTTTAACACAGGCAGCTGTGGATGGAGTGCTGGTGCGACTGTGCTCTGTCGACGAGCTTTCGCTTCTGGAGTAGGAGGAGGAGGGTCGAATGCCTACAGCCAGCTGTTGCCTATACCGTGGGCTAGGCAGCACTGTCCCACCGTCGCTGTCCCCTGTGGACCCTGCATCCACCACATTCACCCAGTGCATAGTGATGGACACGTAACAGCCCTGACCATGACTACTGACCCATGCATCTGTTGTGAGATGCACCTTTCTACTCACTGATTGTTTGAGTGCATGGACAATGCGGTCTTTCACATGCAGGTGGAGGGCAGTGATGGCTTTTCTAGAAAAGAAGTGCCGACTGGGTAGGTCATAGTGTGGGAAAGCGTAGGCCATGAGCTTTCGGAAAGCTGCGCTTTCAACCAAACGGAAGGGCAACATCTCTCATGAGATCAGTTTGGCAATGTAGAAGTTCAAAGCTAGTGAGGTTTTGTAGTCCGTCCATGCTTGCAAGTGCATGGTGTTTAAATGTCTAAGCATGCAACTGGTATTCAATGTTCAGAGATTTTTTCCTCGGCTAAAGGTCCTTCGGCACTTCTTGCAGATAACCTTTGCCTCATCAATAGGATTTTGGTCAAAAAAGTGCCACACTGCACTCTTCCTACTATGGGATAAATTTTCAGGGCTTGCACTCTGTGCTAATTTGATCATCTGGCCAAGCTGTCCTGCAAGTCTTCTTCTTTTTTTAACACTTTTTGGACTGCTATGGGCCTGTCAGATAACCGCAGCTGCGATGTCGATGCCTGCTGCTGATCTTCCTCCTCTTCTGAGCTATTGCTAGCGGCACCCTCTTCCCCCAATGCATGCCAATCCGGGTCAACAACTGGGTCATCCATCACCTCCTCTTCAATTTCATCTGCACCTTCCTCTGTGTCACTGTTTAAGGTGGTATAGTATGCGGGAAGGGGCACCTGAGTTTCATCAGGGTCAGATTCAGTAGACTGCGAGGGCAATGTAGTGCTGTGGGTGAATGTACCAGCAGAATCATCTAGCAGTGGCTGTGCATCAGTGCACTCCATGTCATATTCATCTTGGACTGGGGAATTCAGGATTTGACTTGATAACCCAGGCATGGTATGTGAAAAGAGCTCCATGGAGTAATCTGAAGTGTGGCCTGCCGCATCCTTCACTTTTGGTGGGGGTGAAGGACACAAGAAAAGGTGTTGTTCCTGACCAGGAGCCTGCACTGACGACTCAGTGCTTGCATTTTTTGAAACTTCAGAAGAGGAGGCGATAGAGCTGGAGGCTGTTTCGGCAATGTAAGCCAAAGCCTGTTCCTGATGCTCCGGCTTTAAAACTGGTGTACCTACTCCCAGAAAAGGGAGCCTTCCAGGCCTTCTGGAGCCAGATGATGATGCAGGCTCAACACCTCCTGCCTTAGGTGCTATTGTGCTTTTGGCACTGCTAGCAGATGCTCCACCACCACAATCAGTACCAGCTGGCCCCCCCACCTACGTCTGCGGCCTCTTCCACCATACTTCCTCATGTTTGGGAAAATGTACCAAAAATACCAGCAGATATATGGTACTGTATCAGAAGCGTACAGCGTACTGTATACAGATACAGTGTAGGGGAAAATTTCAATGTCCGTATATATTTCCGGAGTCACACACGGACGCTCTCTCAGTATGGATTTGACCATAATGCAAAGAGCACATATACGGTACTGTATCAGATGCGTATAGCTGTATAGAGTGTAGGGGTAAATTTCAGTCTCCGCATATATTTCCGGAGTCACACACAGATAGTCAGTATGTATTTGTCCATGATACCAGCCAGTACACGGTAGTGTGTGAGGAGCGTACAGCTCTATATGGTGTGGGAAAAAATTAACTGTGCAGAAAAAAGAATAAAAGTATTAGTGCTATGTAAAAAGCAGTCTGCACAGCAGTGTGCACACAGCAATACAGCGAGCAGGCAGCCTATTAACCAGCGCTGCTGCACACAAGAAAATCCTCCACTGTCACTGCACACTAACTGTACAGCACAATTGCTATCAGCACAAGCACATTAGATCTTCTCTTTCCAGCCCTAACTCTCTCCCTACTGATAAACAGCATCAGCAACCTCTCCCTACTGTTAAGATCGGCAGAAGTAAAAAGGCAATCGGCAGTCAGGGCTTTTGTAGACACTATGATGCCCCCCAAAGCAAGTCAATCACTGCAATGCCCTTCTCCAAGATGGTGGTGGACGCTGCCCATGTCATCTCGTTGCCCACAGTGTACGTTCTTGCTCATTGGTTGAAAAAAGGCACCTGAAAGCATTCTGGGAAATTCGACTTTGGCGCTCGCTTTGCCGACCGCATGGCCGACTGCACGCTATGGTCGGTTTTCAGCCAAAGAAACCCGACTTTGGCGAAAGTCGGTGACTTTTGAATCTGACCGACCTGTTTCGCTCAACTCTAATCATTACATTTTTTTCCACTGCCACAACACTGCAATAACATGCAAATAGAGGACGTCAAAACATTGTATTTACCCAAAGCTTTATCAGTAAAAAATGACAGCTCAGAGTCCAAAAAATAAGCCTTCATACAGCCCCATATCCAAAAATACAGTTTTATCGTATAGTGACCATGGTAAATAAGTAACCCAAAAAACAACTGTGGAATTTTACTTTGTTATTTCAATGCTCTTGGAATTGTTTCCCACTTTTCAGTACATCACATGATAAAATGAAAGATGTCATTCAAAACTACAACTCATCCCACAAAAACAAGCCTTCACATGGCTATAGTGATGGAAAAATAAAAAAGTTATGGCTCTTTGAAGAAGGAGAGGAAAAAATGAAAAAATGGAAAATGGCCCAGTCATGACGGGGCTAAACATACAGTACAGACCAAAAGTTTGGACACACCTTCTCATTCAATGATTTTTCTGTATTTTCATGACTATGAAAATTGTGGAATCACACTGAAGGCATGAAAACAATGAATTAACACATATGGAATTATACATTACACTTTACAAAAAAGTGTGAAACAACTGAAAATATGTCTTATATTCTAGGTTCTTCAAAGTAGCCACTAGTGTTGAGCGATACTTTCCGATATCCAAAAATATTGGATCGGAATGGTATCGCCGATATCACTAAAATATCGGCGATACCCGATACCGATACCGGAAGTCCCATGTAAGTCTATGGGAACAAAATATCGCAACTAAAAAAACACTTTCTTTCCTTGTAAACACAAAAATATACACACATAGAATACATATATACATATATATATATATATACATGTCATTGTGACATATATATATACATATATTTATAGTTTATTCACTTCTACATAGTAAAATAGCCTCTGATTCAATTGCCGGGTAAAGCCGGCATTTGTGAAAAGACAGAAGCACCCGAGGGTCCAGTCGCCACAGAGATGTTGCATCGCACCCAGCGGTGTGACAACTTACTCTCAGGTAAGGAGGAAACACCCCATTGACTCCAACCACTGCATTCAACAGTACACTATGCCAGCTGAGTGTAGGCGGACCCAATGGGATGGTCTAGCTCAGGCTGGTTAGAACAGGGTGTAGCTAGTTGGATGGGAGGGGTTGAGGCAGCCTTATGCTGCATGTCTTTGTAGTAAGAATTGTTTCCTTTCCTGCTTTCTTACTACGTCGCATACTCCACTCTGCTACATCACTCTGCACCATTGCTCTATCTCACATCTATCTGCCCTGGAAGGATACCGTCTTACCTGTAGAAGACTTATCACCTAGCTGCACTACACCATCCCTGCCAGAGGACCTGCACAGCAGCGGTGGTCACCCTGACCAGGTACTACAGGTGGCGTCACGACAAACTACACAAACATTCTATCATCCCCTGGAAATATCCCACATTCCAGTGAGCGACCAGGGCATGGACATAGCTGTGCTACCCGTCACATCCCCCATAGAAGTCGACGGGCTTGGTGCCGAGTACCCCCAAAACCTGTGGCTCTGTGCGACTCAACTTTGGCGTCACGAACAGGATTCAGAAGCTCGCTATAAGCGAGTCCTGTGTGCCTTAATTGAACTGTTTTTTTGCTTGAGAATTGCAAAAATCATCATAGACTGTATTTGCCATTTTTCCGTCATATCTGCGCCACGAGGCACAGGTGAAGAATAAGGGCGTGCTCTCGTGGGCGTACACTCACTCCGTGGCGCGAAAACGATGTCCGCCCACTCTAAATGTTACTGCAATGTAAGATCGTGCCCCACAGCTCAGGAGTTCCGCCTCCTCATCCTCCTCAGTGGGCGGAAACGAACGCGAAGGTCCCGCCTCCCTACAAAAGATGGCGCCTCTCCTGATGCTAATGACACATGTGACTTGGCAGAGATGGCGAACGGACGTGAGCAGAAGTGGGAAGGGATGGAGGAGTCAGACCTCTCCCCCCACGGAAGCGACCCGATCGCCACGGAGCCACCGTTTGGCACCCGGCCTGGAAACCCTCCTACGCTGGAAGAAGCGGAGGATACCCTGAGAGACCTGGCCCGGCACCGGGAGGAGGTCGCCAGGATGGAAGCGAGCTGGCGGGCCCTAAAACTACACTTGGAGCGGCGCCAATCCCTCTTACCCCCTGAAGTGTCTGTACCGGAAGGTGAGGCAACCGTTCCAGTAGAGGAGGCCGTGCGGGCATCCCAGCCCTTGCAATCTGAACCCGTTGCCAGTATCACAGTGGAGGCACCCGTTCCAGTACAGGAGGCCGTGCGGGCATCCCAGCCCTTGCAATCTGAACCGGTTGCCAGTATCTCAGTGGAGGCACCCGTTCCAGTAGAGGAGGCCGTGCGGGCATCCCAGCCCTTGCAATCTGAACCGGTTGACAGTATCTCAGTGGAGGCACCTGTTCCAGTAGAGGAGGCCGTGCGGGCATCCCAGCCCTTGCAATCTGAACCGGTTGCCAGTATCACAGTGGAGGCACCCGTTCCTGCAGAAAACGCCGCACCAGCACCCCAGATCCCGCTGTCTGCCCCATTCGCTGAGGCAGAAGAAGCGACACCCGTCCTCATGGAGGAGGCTACGCAGGCACCAGAGCTCTACCTGCCTGTACCGGAGCCCCGACCGTCATCTGTTCCAGAGCCGGCTGCTTCCGCCACAGGTGAGCGCCGCCAGGACTGGCGGGCGCCAGGAGAGCTGCCGCAAACCGGACATCGTAAGCTGGCGTTTGATGGTGGAGACATGGAGCTGCTGGTGGAGGAGAATTACAACCGGCGTCAGGAGGAAGAGTGGAGACGTCGGGAGCGGGAAGCAGAGCGACAAAGGGAGCAGCGAGAATCCCAAAAGCTTCGGCAACGTCACCTGGACAAGGACCTGGCAGAGAAGGCACGTATGAGAAAGGATAAAAGTACGCTGAGGGAGCCGCGGCGTAAGGGTGCAGTACGGAACTTTAAGTTAAAAGGTGGTTGGGGCTTCATCCAGGAGCCTGGACTTTATTTAGAAGTCTTTGTAACCCGGCGGGACGTGGAGGCTCACCTCCCAGAAGGACACCCGGGGAGGGACCTGTTGGCAGGAGACTTGGTGACTTACACCCGACACTGGGGTTACAATGGATGTTAGGCCCCCTGGGGTTCGTTCAGTCCGGGACATAGGGTTCCAGACCCGGAGGGAGACGAAAGAGGTGGCCACACAGACCCAGATAGCGGGTCACGACGTAACTGTACAGGCCACACGACGTCATCAGGTCTGGGTGGACCCTCCTGTCACGGATGTTTGGCAAGCTCCAGAAGAGTACCAGGTGGTACCTGTAAGAGGCCAGCCAAAGAAGTCTAAATAACCCGGACAGGGTCTCTGTATGTAAATAGTTAAATTATTGATGTACCCGGACGGTGAATGTTCATAAAAAGAAGTTTATAGTTGCCTTAATATACCCAGGTTGGGTAATGGTTTGATGTACCCGGACGGGTGAATGTTCAGAAGAACAAGTTTATTGTTGCCTTTATATACCCAGGTTGGGTAATGGTGTTTCAATGTAATCAAAATGTTGAACTTTGAAGCCATGAACTGTACTGGCTCACAAACTTTTCTGTAAATAGTTGGCACTTCGGTTCTCCATCTTGGTTTTACAAAAAACTTAACTGTGCACTATTTTCAACTACCTCAGAAACTAAAAACCCGTTTGGTGTGGCCGAAAGTGAGGTCTGCTCAAGGAAAGTCTTGCAGCCCACCCAAGACCACAGTTGGAGGTTTGGAGCGGGTCCTTCACAAGCACAAGTAAAGGACACTGTGAAGTTACCCCGGTGGGGGTAGTCCTAAGAAGTCTCAACGAACTTCGACAGTAATGCTATTTGCACTTTTGTAATGTTATTATTAAAAATTTTATTATGCAACGTTTAACTTGAAGTGTTTCCTGCTTTCTTACTACGTCGCATAGTCCACTCTGCTACATCACTCTGCACCATTGCTCTATCTCACATCTATCTGCCCTGGAAGGATAGCGTGTTACCTGTAGAAGACTTATCACCTACCTGCACTACACCATCCCTTCCAGAGGACCTGCACAGCAGCGCTGGACACCCTGACCAGGTACTACAGGTGGCGTCACGACAAACTACACGAACATTCTATCATCCCCTGGAAATATCCCACATTCCAGTGATCGCCCAGGTCACGGACCGAGCTGTGCTACTCGTGCCATCCCCCATAGAAGTCGACGTGATCGGTGCCGAGTACCCCCAAAACCCCTGTCTCTGTGCGACTCAACTTCCCTCACTGTGCTGGCACTTTACATTTACAATGCCTCTGGGTTTTTTTTTTGGGGGTGTGGGAACATTCAGACTTTGGCTATGGGGCCCCATGATTTATATGTACGCCCCTGCTGCTGAGGCATGGTATTTAAGGCTGTTAAGGAGCCAACATACATGGACCTTGCCAGCAGCGTCGGACTGGAGTACCTTGGGCCCACCAGAGAAAATATATTCTTGCGGCCCAACATCATACTTCCCAACCTTTGAATAAGGAAAAGAGGGACAAAGGCTGTGGCACGCTGTGCATGCTGCAGAAAATTTTAGGCCATGCCACGTTGCACCACAGACTGTCCAGGAGTTGGTGGATGCTTTAGTCCAGGTGTGGGAGGAGATCCCTCACGAGACCATCCGTCGCGCTCATCAGGAGCATGGCCAGAAGTTGTAGGGAGGTCATACAGCATACCTCCCAAATTTGGAAGACAGGAAAGAGGATTAAAGGCTGCGGCGCGTGTTGCGCGCCGCTGAAAATTTTAGGCCACGCCCCGACAACACCCATTTCACAGCTAATCACACCCATATCCTCACCCCAAGCGTAACCATTTAGCACTGCTGATCACACTGACTGGTAATGAGGGCACAGTGGCTGGTACTGAGGAAAAGAAAGAAAGAGCAGCGAGAGAGAAAGAACAAACAGAGAAAGAAAGAGAGGAAAGAAAGAAAAGAGAGAAAGAAAGAACAGAGAGAAAAAAGAACAGAGAGCGAGAAGGAAAGAACAGAGAGCGAGAAAGAAAGACTAGAGAGAGAGCCATAGGCGTAGCTAGGGTTTTGGTTTAGTGGGGGCAAAACTTCTGAGTGGGCCCATCATCAGAGAACCTCAGCAAATGACCGCGCTGTTGGCCAAAATAATCTATATATAAAAAGACCAATATTGATATTACCGCCATATGGTCTGTGTTAAATAATACCAGTCCTACAGAACATATAGATTACAGTACAGGTACAGATAATGACTTACCGCTGATGTTCTTTCTAATGGAATTGTTCACTTTTCATGTCTTTTCCATCTGGCCCACACCGACATGACGACTTCTCCAGCCAGGACTCGACTGCACCCCCATTAAAAAAAAAATAAAAAAAATACTCACCTCCCGACTCCTGTGCTGCTCACTGTTCTCCCTCTCAGCGTCTGACAGCGGGCGCCGGCAGGTGATGTTATTGCGCCCGCTGTCATACGCTGAGAGGGGGATTATGGGAGAGAAGGAGCGCTCGCTCCTTCTCTCTCTATGCGGTCAGCTTTATCGGCTGGATGCCGATACAGCTGACCCTCCGATGACGGGTGGGGGGCCCACTGCTGGCACCGGGCCCCCCCAACGCCTGTTCAGGCCCCATAGCTTCCGGGCGGCAGAGCAGGGAGAGCGATTCTCCCTGCTCTGCCGCAGAATGTAACTGTATCGTAGCTCCGGGTGGGCCCCCTCAGAGCGCGGGGCCCGGGGCCACCGCCCCCTCTGCCCCGCGACCTATCCTTTCAAATCAGGGCCCACCACGCAGGAGCTGGGGCCCACCTTAGGTTTCTCCGGTGTCCCGGTGCCTCAGTCCGACCCTGCTTGCCAGCCTGATAATACCAGGCCACAGCAGTCTGCTTATCTTTGCTGGTTAACAAAAATAGGGGATCCCCTCGAAAAAAAATTGGCGTGGGGTCCACCCTATTTTTGTTAACCAGCCAGATGAAGCAGACTGCTGAGGCCTGGTTTTTCAGGCTGGTAATGAGCCAATATCCATGGACCTTGCCAGCCTGATAATACCAGGCCACAGCAGTATGCTTAGCTTGGCTGGTTAACAAAAATAGGGGATCCCCTCGAAAAAAAAAACGGCGTAGGGGTCCCCCTATTTTTGTTAACCAGCCAAGTAAAATGCAGACTGCTGCGGCCTGGTATTAAAAGACTGTCAAGGCCCATGGATTTTGGCCCTCAACAGCCTGATAATACCAGGCTACAGCAGCCCCACATTTGGCGCATCAAAAGATGTGCCAATTGTGGCACTTTACCAGGCTCTTCCCACTGCCCTGTAGCGGTGGCAAGTGGGGTAATAAGGGGTTAATGTCACCGTTGATTGCACGGTGACAATAAGCCCGGTTAATAATGGAGAGGTGTCAATAAGACACCGATCCATTATTAATCCCAAAGTTTTTAAATGTTTAAAAAAAAAGACACAGCAAGAAAAAAGTATTTTAATGAAATAAAAGAGACAACACAGTTTTCATTTCTTTTATTATACTCTCATTCCTGCGACGCCATCGATCTCCTGTAAAAAAAGGAAAAAAACAAACCAACAGTATACCACCTGTCCGACGCAGTCCATAGTAACGACTGTCCCACGACGATCCAGCTCTGCTACATCGGAATGACAGGCAGAGGCTGTCATCCCGGCGCAGCACAGCTGATTACCTGCTTCCCCGGCGGTGACGTCATCGGACTGACTGCTTTACGGCCGGGATTACCCAGCAGTCACTGCAATTATCGCGAGAAAACTGCATGTGACCACCGGGGAAAGATGATGGCGGCCATCAACCAGTCCAGGCCGTGACCACCGGAGATCTTCTGCCAGGTAAGTGCCGCTGACTCCTGACAGACCCGACCGATGGACACTCACAGTGACAGTGACAATTCCGATTCCGGTATACGATATATGGGAAATATCGAAAGTCAATATCGAAAGTCCGATACAGCTAATATCGGCCGATAAACGATACTTGCGGTATCGTATCGCTCAACACTAGTAGCCACCTTTTGCTATGATAACTGCTTTGCACGCAGAAAAGGTGAATGGATGGACTGTACATGCCTGGTTTCCACCGTGAAGCATGGAGGAGGTGGTGTGATGGTGTGGGGGTGCTTTGCCGGTGACACTGTTGAGGATGTAATCAAAATTGAAGGCATACTGAACCATCATGGTTACCACAGCATCTTGCAGCAGCATCCTATTCCATCCGGTTTGCGTTTAGTTGGACCATCATTTAATTTTCAACAGGACAATGACCCCAAACACACCTCCAGGCTGTGTAAGGGCTATTTGACCAATAAGGAGAGTGTTGGGGTGCTACACCAGATGACCTGGCCTCCACAGTCACCAGACCTGAACCCAATTGAGATGGTTTGGGGTGAGCTGGAATGCTCACCGCTTCAATTTTGAATAAATCCCCAACAGTGTCACCACAAAGCACCCCCACACCATCACACCACCTCCTCCATGATTTACAGTGGGAACTAGGCATGTAGAGTCCATCCTTTCACCTTTTCTGCGTGCAGAGCTGTAATCAAAGCAAAATGTGGCTACTTTGAAGAAACTAGAATATAAGACATATTTTAGTTGTTTCACACTTTTTTGTAAAGTGTAATGTATAATTCCACATGTGTTAATTCATAGTTTTGATGCTTTCAGTGTGATTCTACAATTTTCATAGTCATGAAAATACAGAAAAATCTTTGAATGAGAAGGTGTGTCCAAACTTTTGGTCTGTACTGTATGTTATTCATCCAATTCAATTTTAAGACAAAGAGTAGGCCAAACTAAGTACAAAGTAGTACAGTAGAAGCTCTCCCCCAAACAAAATGCTATCATTCTTTTTTATGTTTTTTACTTATTGTTTAAAATTTAGCAGTCAATCTTAACTATAACGGATAGCAAATATATCTGAATTATATGTTTTTTCAGCAAAACAATAAAAAATTAACACAACTAGATTTTGTGTCCAATCAAATGGACATCCTAGGAATTTCTGAGATATTTGTCTGAACCTTCCATTCACTATTAAGAAAATTTTTTAGGTTTGAGAAAGTGAAATTTTGTTTCCATCAGGGCAAAAACTCTAATATGCAAAATAGCTGTTGTTTCTCATTACCTGCATGCGAACAGCGCCCTATACAGGACTCTGTTGTGCAAACATATACTAGGCAGTCAACCCCTCCATTAATTGGTAGGATGTGAGTGGCTGTCTATTTAGTATGTTGCACCTGTGTTGCCACCATCTTTGCTACATGGGCTGGCTGCATCGTGTAGTGCATTTGTTCAGAGACCTTGGCAGGTAAGCGGTGCTGCCCCTTTTTCTGCTGTATTTTTTCATTACATACTATGATCTAAGGAATTGTGATGAATTAATAAAAAAAAATTCTGACGTTAAAATGATGATGTGGCATCAGCATTGCCGCAAAAACACTGAACTGGAGCAGCATCTCTGGAGCAGTGGAGAGTAAGTGCTAATAGGCTTTGTTATTTTACATTATGTGGAATCATTTGGGAATCACTTTTCTAAAAGTTAAAAACCCCTTTAACAAATAAAGCCTCAGAATGTTTTAAAAATGTTTACCCCAAATGGTCCAATAGTTAACGAGATTTGTTGACATTTTAACAGTTCTACCGTACATAGTAAAATATGCAAGTGACATCTCCCAATCTATAACCCAATACTCAGAATATTAAAATGTTTTTTATGAACATTTTTCTCAATATGAGAATATTTAACTTAGATTTAATGTTATATTCACACACGCTGAAAATTTGTTGCAGATATTTCTGTAATTGGAACTGATTATTAGTGACAGAAATTTCTGCAGCTCATCTGTTTCATGTGGGCACACCCTAGAGAGTGTATGTATTTTTCTATTCAAGCAAAAAAAAACTTGTTGTTCATCATGTCATAATTTATACTCTTTTAGCCAATAATGTATTCAGTTAAAGTGCAATAATTTGGATGAATTTGAATTAAATACTTTGATTAGACAATTCCTGACAAGAAGAAATGGAATATCAATGTGTAAAATTGAGAACTTTCAGAAGTAAATTCATAGAATAATTAAGGTTTTAATAATGAGTGTAGATGGAGCACGTATGTATTAGTATCTTCCCTCCCCTTTAATTATCTCAGTCTACTCCGGATGAAGAAGCAGAAATTATTAATTGCCATCCCAAGGCTAAGTTCATATAGCAAATAAATGTATAAATTCTGGTATTGCACAGATTTTAGAAACTCTGCTTTTTTATGATTGTTGATTAATTACTTTTCATCTTCTTTCTGCCATCATTTTTTTACAGTTCAAAAATCTTAACTACATTAGCTCAAAATAGTAAAAAGAACTTACATTATGTACCTTTATTTCACATTATGGACTACTTAATAATATGCATTTTTAGAATCTGATTTTTTGTTTTGGCCATTATTTCTCTGTTCCAAAATAAGAATGTCAATTTTTTTTATTACTTTCCAATTAGCTATAAAGTGTTGATAATTCTTCATGTTTTGCCATTTTAATATGAGTTCACTTAACCCCTCTCTGCCATCCGACGTACTACTCCGTCCATGTGACCCTGGATCTCATTCCCATGGACGGAATAGTACATCATATGCGATCAGCTGATCGCGGCCGAGTGTCAGCTGTTTATCACAGCTGACACCCAGCACTATGTGTCAGGAGCGGTCACGGACAGCTCCCGGCACATTAACCCTGGCACACCGCGATCAAACATGATCGCGGTGTACCGGGGGCACAGGGGAGGATCGCGCAGGGAGGGGGCTCCCTGCGCGCTCCCCTGAGACCCTCAGAACAGCGCGATGTGTCGCGCTGTTCCGAGGGTCCGTCCTCCCTCCAGGTCCCCGGATCCAAGATGGCGCCGGGGTCCAGCAGGGAGGCGGCTTCCTCAGCGCCTGCTGAGAGCAGGCGCTGAGGAAACCTGCAGCGATGCCAGAGCGATCGCTGGTGTGACAGAGTGCTGTGCACACTGTCACACCAGCGATCTGCTAAAATACTGTGATGTCCCACCCTGGGACAAAGTAAAAAAGTAAAAAAAAAAAAATAAAAGTGGTAAAAAAAATCATAAAAAAAAAAAAATATTCCCCAATAAATTCATTTCTTCCTGTAAATAAAAAAAACAAAACAATAAATGTACACATATTTGGTATCGCCGCGTCCATAACGACCCCCCCTATAAAACTGTCCAACTAGTTAACCCCTTTAGTGAACCCCTTAAAAAAAAAAGCTAAGCAAAAGATCAATGCTTTATCATCATACAGCCGAACAAAAAGTGGAATAACACGCGATCAAAAAGACCGATATAAATAAACATGGTACCGCTGAAAACGTCATCTCGTCCCGCAAAAAACGAGCTGTCAAACAGCATCATCAGCGAAAAAATAAAAAAGTTATAGCTCGCAGATTAAAGCGATGCAAAAATAATAATTTTTTATATAAAATTGTTTTTATTCTATAAAAGCGCCAAAACATAAAAAAATGATATAAATGAGGTATCGCCATAATCGTACTGACCCAAAAAATAAAACTGCTTTATCAATTTTACCACACGCGGAATGGTATAAACGCCTCCCCCAAAAGAAATTCATGAATTGCTGATTTTTGTTCATTCTAACCTAACAAAAATCGAAATAAAAAGCGATCAAAAAACATCATGTGGTCATAAATGGTACCAATAAAAACGTCACCTCGTCCCGCAAAAAATAAGACCTCATATGACTCTGTGTGCCAAATTATGCAAAAAGTATAGCTCTCAAAATGTGGTGATGCAAAAAACTATTTTTTGCAATAAAAAGCGTCTTTTAGCGTGACAGCTGCCAATCATAAAAACCCGCTATAAATAGTAAATCAATCCCCCCTTTATCACCCCCTTAGTTAGGGAAAAATAATAAAATTAAAAAATGTATTTATTTCCATTTTCCCATTAGGGTTAGGGTTGCGGCTAAAGTTAGGGTTAGGGTTGGCGCTAACGTTAGGATTAGGGTTAGGGTTGGGATTAGGGTTAGGGGTGTGTTAGGGTTAGGTTTGTTGTTAGGGTTGGGACTAGGGTTAGGGGTGTGTTGGGGTTAGGGTTGGAGTTAGAATTGGGGGGTTTCTGCTGTTTAGGCACATCAAGGGCTCTCCAAATGTGACATGGCGTCTGATCTCAATTCCAGCCAATTCTGCGTTTAAAAAGTCAAACGGTGCTCCTTCACTTCTGAGCTCTGCCATGCGTCCAAACAGTAGTTTACCCCCACATATGGGGTATCAGCGTACTCTGGACCACAAGAGTTATTGTGCAATTTGTCCTATTTCTTCTGTTACCCTTGGGAAAATAAAAAACTGGGGGCGACAAAATCATTTTTGTAAAAAAAAATGATTTTTTTGTTTTTACGGCTGTATGTTATAAAACTTCTGTGAAGCACTTGGGGCTTCATAGCGCTCACCACACATCTAGATAAGTTCCTTGTGGGGTCTATTTTCCAAAATGGGGTCACTTGTGGGGGGTTTCCACTGTTTAGACGCATCAGGGGCTCTCCAAATGCGACATGACGCCCCAGACCATTCCATCAAAGTCTGCAATCCAAAACATCACTACTTCCCGTCCGAGCCCAGACGTGCACCCATACAGTTGTTTTCTCCCACATATTGGGTATCAGCGTACTCAGGACAAATTGTACAACAACTTTTGGGGTCCAATTTCTCCTGTTACCCTTGTGAAAATAAAATATTGGGGGCGAAAAAATCATTTTTGTAAAAAAAAAAGATATTTTATTTTTAAGCTGTACGTTATAAACTTCTGTGAAGCACTTCGGGATTCAAAATGCTCAACACACATCTAGATAAGTTCCTTGTGGGGTCTATTTTCCAAAATGGGGTCACTTGTGGGGGGTTTCCACTGTTTAGGCGCATCAGGGACTCACCAAATGCGACATGACGCCCCTAGACCATTCCATCAAAGTCTGCAATCCAAAATGTCACTACTTCCCTTCCGAGCCCAGACGTGCACCCATAGAGTAGTTTTCTCCCACATATTGGGTATCAGCGTACTGAGGACAAATTGGACAACAAATTTTGGGGTCCAATTACTCCTGTTACCCTTGTGAAAATAAAATATTGGGGGCGAAAAAATCATTTTTGTAAAAAAAAAAAAAAATTTTATTTTACGGCTGTACGTTATAAACTTCTGTGAAGCACTTCGGGGTTCAAAGTGCTCACCACACATCTAGATAAGTTCCTTGAGGGGTCTCGTTTCCAAAATGGTGTCATTTGTTGGGGGTTTCCACAGTTTAGGCAGATCAGGAGCTCTCCAAACACGACATGGCATCCAGCCAATTCTGCGTTGAAAAAGTCAAACAGCGCTCCTTCCCTTCCAAAGTTTGCCATGCACCCAAACAGTGGTATACCCCCACTTATGGGGTATCAGCGTACTCAGGACAAATTGCACAATAACTTTTGGAGTCTTGTTACCCTTGGGAAAATAAAAATTGGGGTGAAAAGATCAATTTTGTGGAAAAAATATGATTTTTTAATTTTACGGCTCTACGTTATAAACTTGTGTGAAGCACTTGGGGGTTCAAATTGCTCACCAAAGATCTAAATAAGTTCCTTAGGGGGTCTAGTTTCCCAAATGGGGTCACTTGTGGGGGTTTCCACTGTTTAGGCACATCAGGGGCTCTCCAAATGCAACATGGCGTCCAATCTCAATTCCAGCCAATTTTGGTTGGAAAAAGTCAAATGGTGCTCCTTCCATTCCGAGCTCTGCCGTGCGCCCAAACAGTGGTTCCCCCCACATATGGGGTATCAGCGTACTCAGGACAAATTGGACAACAACTTTTGTGGTCCAATTTCTCCTGTTACCCTTGGGAAAATTAAAAATTAGTGACTAAAAGATAATTTTTGTGGGAAAAAAATAGGATTTTTTATTTTCATGCCCGGGCATTATAAACTTGTGTGAAGCACTTGGGGGTTCAAAGTGCTCACCAAAGATCTACATAAGTTCCTTAGGGGGTCTAGCTTCCAAAATGGGGTTACTTGTGGGGGGTTTCTACTGTTTAGGCTCATCTGGGGTACTACAAATGGAACATGACCCCCATCAATGTTTGCATTCCAAAACGTTACTGCTTCCTTTCCAAGCTCTGCCGTGCGCCCAAACAGTTTTCCCCCCCACATATGGGGTATCAGCGTACTCAGGACAAATTGGACAACAACTTTTGGGGTCAAATTTCCTTGGGAAATATCAAAAATTTGCGACTAAAAAATCATTTTTGTGGAAAATTTTTTTTTTTTTTTCACACCCAGGCATTATAAACTTTTGTTAAACACTTTGTGGTTTAAAGTGCTCAAAACAGATCTAGATATGTTCCTTAGGGGGTCTAGTTTCCAAAATGGTGTTACTTGTGGGGGGTTTCCACTGTTTAGGCGCATCAGGGGCTCTCCAAACGCGACATGGCGTCCAATCTCAACTCCAGCCAATTTTAGTTTGAAAAAGTCAAACAGCGCTCCTTCCCTTACGAGCTCTGCCGTGTGCCCAAACAGTGGTTTTCCCCCACATATGGGGTATTGGCGTACTCAGGAGAAATTGCACAACAACTTTATCTGACCATTTTCTCCTTTTACCCTTGTGAAAATAAAAAAAAGTTTGTAAAACATAATTTTTGTGGCTAAAAAGTTAAATATTCATTTTTTCCCTCCACGTTGCTTCAGCTCCTGTGAAGCACCTGAAGGGTTAATAAACTTCTTGAATGTGGTTTTGAGTACCTTGAGGGGTGCAGTTTTTAGAATGGTGTCACTTTTGGGTATTTTCTGCTATATAGACCCCTCAAAGTGACTTCAAATATGAGGTGGTCCCTAAAAAAATGGCTTTGTAAATTTTGTTGTAAAAATGAGAAATCGCTGGTCAACTTTTAACCCTTATAATTTCCTAACAAAAAAATTTTGGTTCCAAAATTGTGCTGATGTAAAGTAGACATGTGAGAAATGTTATTTCTTAACTATTTTGTGTGACATATTTCTCTGTTTTAAGGGAAAAAAAATTCAAAGTTTGAAAATTGCAGAATTTTCAAAAATTTCGCCATATTTGCATTTTTTTCAAAAATAAACGCAAGGTATATCGAAGAAATTTTGCCACTAACGTGAAGTACAATATGTCACGAGAAAACAGTCTCAGAATTGCGAAGATCCGTTGAAGCGTTCCAGAGTTATAACCTCATAAAGAGAAAGTGGTCAGAATTGTAAAAATTGGCCCGGTCATTAACGTGCAAACCACCCTTGGGGGTGAAGGGGTTAAAGGTGATGCAAGTTTATATATAACCCAAATATCACATGATATGCAGATTTTTGACTTTTCTTTTAATATAGAATACCATAACTAATTGTACTACAGTCTCCAAATTACCTCTCCCTTGTCGAAAAATGAGAAGACAAAAATACAGGTCTTGACCAAAACAAATGCATTACTTCATTACTGGGACTTAAAATGGAAACAGCATTTTCAAAACATCCTGATTTATTCAGTATCAAGCATGAGCACCACGTGCAGAAATAAAAGCTATTAACTGACACACGTTTCATGACATCAGTGAAGTTATTAATGGCTATCTGAGGAATGTTCTGCCATGCTGAAGGAACTTGGGTAAATCAATCCTCAAGATGCACTGCTGGCAGCTCCTTTTGCAATTAATCTTCATGATAGGGGACGCTGCAGCCCATGGTAGTACATTTTGGTCACTCAGATTAGCACAAGTATCAAGTGGTTTGATATTGTTATGTTGAAAAACATGTAGACTTTTATATATTGCCACCCTTTAGACATTACAGATGCGTAATTTACATGCTGAAGCTATACATATATACAGTTGTGCTCAAAAGTTTACATAATGCAGCAGAATTTTTGCTTTCTTGGCCATTTTTCAGAGAATATGAATGATAACACCTAAACTTTTTCTCCACTCATGGTTAGTGGTTGGGTGAAGCCATTTATTGTCAAATTACTGTGTTTTCTCTTTTTAAATCATAATGACAACCCAAAACATCCAAATGACCCTGATCAAAAGTCCACATGCTTTTGTGATTTTTGACTGATAACATGCACAGAAGTTAATACAAATGAGTTTGAATGACTACTAAAGGTAACATCCTCACCTGTGACCTATTTGCTTGCAATCAGTGTGTGTTCATAAAAGCTGAGGGAGTTTCTGGGATCCAGCTAGACTCTTTCATCTTTCATCCAGCCACTGACGTTTTTGAATTATGAGTCATGGGAAAGCAAAATAATTGTCAACGGATCTACGGGAAAAGATAGTTGAACTGTATAAAACAGGAAAAGGATACAAAAAGATATCTAATGAATTGATAATGCCAGTCAGCAGCAATGAAACTGTGATTAATAAATGGAAAACTAGGGATTCTGTAAAAACTAAACCACAGTCAGGTAGACCAACAAAAATTTTGTCCACAACTGCCAGGAAAATTGTTTAGGATGCAAAGAAAAACCCACTGATAACATCAGTTAAAATACAGGACTCTCTGAAAACTAGTGGTGTGGCTGTTTCAAGATGCACAATAAGGAGGCACTTGAAGAAAAATGGGCTGTATGGTTGAGTCACCGGAAGAAACTATTACTGCGCAAATGCCACAAAGTATCTCTCCTACAATACACAAAATAGCACAGAGACAAGCCTCAAAGATTCAGGAACAAGGTAATTTGGAGGGGTGGGATCAAAATTGAACTTTTTGGCCACAACCATAAATGTTATATTTGGAGAGAGGTCAACAAGGCCTATGATGAAAGGAACACCATTACTACTGTAAAGCACAGAGGTGGATAGCTGATGTTTTGTGATGTGTAACCTGAAAAGGCACAGTAAACTTGGTCAAAGTTGAAGGAAAGATGAATGCAGCGCGTTATCAGCAAATACTGGAGGCAAATTTGCAATCATCAGCCCAGAAGCTGCGCATGGGACGTACTTAGAAGTTCCAACATGACAACGATCCAAAACACAAGGCCAAGTCAACAAGTCATTGGCTACAGCAAAACAAAGTGAAGGTCATGAAGTGACCAGCTCAGTCTCCTGATCTCAATATCATTGAGCCATTCTGGGGACTTCTCAAGCATGCAGTTCCTGCTAGACTGCCCAGGAATTTAGAGAAACTGTAAGCTTTCTGCCAAGAAGAGAGGGCAGCATTACCATCTGAGAAAATAAAGAACCTTGTTATGATTTGGTAGCTGAGGAGAGCAGGCAAAAAAAAGGAAATACACCAGAGCAGTTGGAAACTATGAGATTGCAGTACCCTGACTAACCACCACAACTAGAGGCAGCCGTGGAGCGTTCCTACGTTGGTCCTAGACGCCTCGTCACAGCCTGAGAAACTAACTACACCTAAAGATAGAAAGAGGAAAGCTATCTGCCCCGGAGCAGATCCCCAAAGAACATAGAAAGCCCCCAAACATGTAATGGCGGTTAGACAAGAAGAAATACTGACACAGACAGAAAATAGTATGAGCAAACGTTGGGGCCCAAACTTACTAAATAGAAAAGGATAGGAAGGGCACTTACTGCAATCCCAAAAAACCCTGAAAAGCACCAACTCTACTAATTTCAAAAACACCTGAGATCACACGACCTCCACCACCTAAATTAGTTCTCTGGTGTAACCAAAAACAAAACAGCAGCCACAGAAAAAACTGGAAAAAGCAAATGTACAAACATCAGTGGCTGAACTGAACTGAGAGGCAAAAGCCCCAGAGGGGACCCTGAAGGCCCCCACGGAAGTGCAGGACAAAATGTAAAAATCAAGCACAAAAACAAAAAGAAGAAAATGTCTTATCTGTTAGCAGGAGATTCAGACACAACACAGCAGGCTACCAAGGAAACAGGAATCAAGGATTGAGACCAGAACAATTGATCACCGGCAACCCTGATGGGAAGGTGACTCCCTTATATAAGACCAGTCAGTAACACCTGATTCCCAATCCTCACAATCTTCACTGGACAGTCCAATACCGTTTGTAACCACCAGAGGGAGCTTCTGCTCAGAACTCATTTCCAGCCTATTCACAACAGAACCTCATCCACAACTACCACAAAAGATTTCAAGCTGTCATTGATGTTAGAGGGGCAATACACAGTATTAAGAAATGGGGTATGTGAACTTTTGATCACGGTCATTTGGATGTTTTAGGTTGTCATTATTGTTTTAAAAAGAGGAAACTCAGTAGTTTGACAATAAATGGATACACCCAACCACCAACCATGACTGGAGAAAAAATGTTGGTGTTAGCATTCATATTCTCTGAAAAAAAGCCAAGAAAACCAAAATTCTGCTGGAGTATGTAAATTTTTGAGCACAACTGTATACCTTATTTTTTTTATATTTTTGTTCTCTCTACATTATTTCCATAATCATATGTTTTGATGACTTTGCTGCTAAGTGACTACAATGTTCATAATTTAGCAACATTTAGGCATTAAAAACACAATTTTTCATTTCTGTCAAGCCACTATGAATTAATTTCTGAAAAGCACCTGAAGAGTTAATAAACTACCTGATAGTAGTATTCAATATGATGAGGGGTGCTGTTTTTAAAATGACTTATTTTTGAGGGTTTTTCCAAAATATTGGTCCAGCAAAGTCAGATCCAAGCTGAAGAAAATTAAGTTTTGTAAATTTCCTTGAAAAAATGAAAAATTACTGCAAAATGTTTAAACTTTCTATCATCCTAACAAAATAAAAGAACATTTCACAATCGGTGCTGATGTAAATCAGACATGAGCAATATGTTCTTCATAAGCTATTTTGTGTAGTATGACTATCTGGATCAAAGGGGTAAACACTCAAAATTTGTAAATTGATAGTTTTTTAATATTTTGTCTAATTGCTGATATTTTTATATAAAAATGCAAAGCGTAGCAACCTAAATCTATCATTAACATAAAATATAATGTGTCACAAAAAAAGTCTCAAAATAACTGGGGAATATTGAATTCTTCAGCGTTATTGTGACATAAGGTGACACATTTAAAAATGTCAGCTTAAAAATTTTTGGCCTAATCACTAAGGGGTTAACCCAATTGTCTCCAAACAGCTTACATTAATGTGCCATTGAGGTCAGTGTGAAGATTAATATTTACATTACGTGTCAAATATCTCTTTCCATATAAAATAAAAAGAAGCCAGGAAAATATAGCACTATTATATTTGCAGCTTTTTCTCCACTTACATGAGAATATGTTCCATTGCTTGTGTATTTATGGTGCCTTGAATATATGGTTAATTTTTATGTTAAGATAATGTAAACAAATTGAGTCTCAAAATACATTTACCTTGAAATATTAATGTATTAAAACATTTTATGAAAACACTGAAAATAAAGAGAGCTTGTAGGCAGGTGTAAGGGAAATATAGTGGGGGTGTGTGACATTTGTCACAACCCACGACTAGTCCGTGAATCAGCGCAGCCAGATGTTTCGGGGTCAATGCCAAAAGATCATGTAGTAAACCAAGGGAAAATGCAAGATCGCAAGTCAGGTCACATGCCAGCATCAGAATGCCAGAGAAATAGCGGATAATGAAAAGAAGCAATAACAAATGGGTAGTCTGAACACGGTCCAAAGATCAGCAATGGAATATCAGATACAAAGGGGCAATAACAAATGGTAGTCTGAACACGGTCCAAAGGTCAGCAACGGAATATCAAATGCAAAGGGGCAATAACAAATGATTAGTCTGAAAACGGTCCAAAGGTCAGCAACGGAATATCAAATGCAAAGGGGCAATAACAAATGATTAGTCTGAACACGGTCCAAAGGTCAGAAACAGAATATCAGATACAAAGGGGCGATAACAAACGGGTAGTCTGAACACAGTACAAAGGTCAGCAGCAGAAGAAAATCAGAACTTACAGAACAGGGTACAGGTGAACACACCAGAGAGCACAAGCTATGAACAAGCTTTTGACTGGAAATGACCTGGGCCAGAAAGCTCACCTAAATAGCAGGGCAATTACCAAGAACATGGAGCACCTGTGGGAATCTTTGCAACCTCCAGTCAAATAGATCAACCAAGCTGTCAAACAAGCACCGACAGCTCAGCACGCCCCAGCACAGGATAAGACAGCAAAGCTGTCCATCACCGAGTTCCAGACACTCTGAGCAGAGGAATTGTAACAGGGGGAAGATTTGATGGGAAGACTTTTTAAAGAGACTTTTTCTTTTGACTGTGTTGCCGCTATTTGCACCAAATTTATCAGTATCACAAGATGTTTGATCAATTTTGTGCATTACACATCTTTGTAAATGTTATTTCAGTTTTCATACCACCCTTTTACGAAAGTGAGATTATAGCTTTGTAAAAAAAAAATCAAAATTCATAATTCTGGCTATGAACTTATTTGCATAGCTAATGACTCTTAAAAGTGTCGAGAGCAATATAAAAGTGCCAAATTGGGCAAACTTTTGCACAAAAAATGAGATGCGTCAAATTTGTGATTTTGAAACTGATGCAAAATCTTTGATATTTGCCTCCAGCAGGTTGCTAGAAAGTGAGGATGGTGCTATTACAACATTTCTTTATGAAAACGTTATTGTACTAGTTGCAATCTGTCATTATAGGATGCATGTTGGACAAGAACAATAAGGACAAACCAAACTAAATATAAATAATAATACATTAATAAGAACCCATTTTTTCTTTAACCTCCGTTACACTTGTTCTATGGGAGGCCGTTTAATTTTTGTAGGACTGAATGATACAGAATGCATAAATAATACACATATTTTACTTTTTTTATTCCTTTCATTCAACATGTTTCTAAAAAATGTACAGAAAATAAGGTTAATGCATACACATACACAATGAATCAACTCGTAGCTATTCTATTACATTTGTCAGAATGTTAATGGTGTTAGGTTTGCTTTATTTACATGTTCTGCTTTAAACCTTTTTAACACATTTTATGGTATGAACTTTTTAATGCTCAAAAAATAACATAAGGAATTCAAGTGACAGTAAAACTAACCTACAAATATTTAGCTTAATATATAAATTATATGCAAAAATATAAGTACCAATCAAATGCCAACATTATCTAAATAAGTATAGCTGTGTAATAGCATTTTCCTAACTTTGGGCTTTGTTACTATATTATAATATTCATAAAATATAATTATAGAATCATATAAAATGATTATAATGTATGTAAGAAAACAAAATGAACAAGCTTTTTTTGTGTTTTTATAAACTTTGATAAATTTTGTGCATCAAAAGACTTTCTAGTGTACATTTCTGTTACCCAACTATTATACATGATCTACTCATGAATCTGAATCCAACCTTTAGAGCCCCCAAACGCATTAGTTTAATGTTTGCTTAACCCGCCAATATTGCTGTGTGCTGACTTTTCCCTGACAGATGATGCCTGGCAATCCAACATGTGGGATTTCCAAAAGATCAATCCTTTTGATCTCTGGGAAATAAGCCGCCACCAGGAATCTGGCAGCTTGTTTTCTCACAGAAAATACATGAACTCTTAACTACTGTTTATGGAGGAGTTGGAAGAGATAGTTGCAGGTTGGTCAGGTGGCTTTTGAGACTTAGGAATAAATAAGTAGTGATTTTAAAACTTTTTAAAAGCTTTAGTTAAACACTTAACAAAAAATGCTAGAATACTGAAAACTAACATATAGACAAGAATAGGGGTCAACAATAACAATAAGCACACCTCCATATAAATGTAACACATTTTATTAGGTATAAAGTGCCATATTAAAAGCAATCACAAATACAAAATTGACCACAACAATAGCATCCAATAAATAACCATACCCAACCCACAAAATGGAATCCAAAAATAGTGTACAATGGTAAGAATAAGATGTACATTGAACAAAAATATAAACGTGACATTTTTGTCTTAGCTCCCATTTTTCATGAGCTGGATTTAAAGATCTAAGGCTAGTTTCAAACTAGCGTTCGGCAGGGCTGTGGAGGGCTGTGTAGATCCTCCGTTAAGCCCCGCCCACTGCCGCACCTCTTCCATTCAGCTCCACCTACGTCTGCATGTGTCCTGAGTACCTATCTTTAACATTGGGTACGCAGGCCATGCAGATGTAGGTGGATAAGATTGCAGTACCCTGACTAACCACCGCAACTAGAGGCAGCCGTGGAGCGTTCCTACGTTGGTCCTAGACGCCTCGTCACAGCCTGAGAAACTAACTACACCTAAAGACACCACTACCCAGCAAGACGCGGGAGCGTTGCTGTCTCACTTCAACAGACTATAAACCTTTCTACTTGAAAGCCCTTTACAGCCATCTATACAACAACCATTCAGACCTTCCCTTGGGGAGATACCTCTTCCTATGTTGGGCTCTAAACTATTCAATTGCAACAGCAATACATTAATTGCCTTTATAGACTTCTTCTGAAGCAATTCTCAGCGGCGTTTGAAAAAGACTCGGGAGAGTCGAAACGTTACTTTCATGTCGCCTTGATTATTATGCTTCTCACTTTGGTTGGTTGTTACAATAAAGTGTGTTCTATTTTGCATGGAATTCCTTCCTGAGAGTGCAGTGCTATTTTTATTATACACCTAAAGATAGAAATAGGAAAGCTATCTGCCCCGGAGCAGACCCCAAAGATAATAGAAAGCCCCCAAACATGTAATGGCGGTTAGACAAGAGGAAATACTGACACAGAAAGAAAATAGTATGAGCAAACGCTGGGGCCAAAACTATCTAAATAGAAAAGGACAGGAAGGGTACTTACTGCAATCTCAGAAAACCCTGAAAAACACCAACTCTACTAATTTCAAAATCACCTGAGATCACACGACCTCTACCACCTAAATTAGTTCTCTGGTGTAACAAAATCAAGACAGCAGCCACTGAAAAAACTGGAAAAGCAAAAGTACAAAACTCAGTGACTGAACAAACTGAGAGGGCAAAAGCCCCCGGAGGGGACCCAGAAGGCCCCCACAGAAGTGCAGGAAAAAATGCAAAAATATAGCACAAACACAAAAGAAGAAAATGTCTTATCTGATAGCAGGAGATGCAGACACGACACAGCAGGCTACAAGGGAAACTGGAAAGAAGGATTCAGACCAGAACAATTGATCACCGGCAACCCTGATGGGAAAATGACTCCCTTATATAAGACCAGTCAGTAACACCTGATTCCCAGTCCTCACAATCTTCACTAGTACCGCTTGTAACCACCAGAGGGAGCCTCTGCTCAGAACTCATCTCAAACCCATTCACAACAGTACCCCCCCCTTGAGGAGGGGTCACCGAACCCTCACTTGAGCAACCAGGTCGGTCAGGATGAGTTCTATGATAAGCACGGATAAGTCTCCCAGCATGGATGTCCGAAGCAAACACCCAAGAATTGTCTTCCTGACCATAACCTCTCCATTTAACCAAATACTGGAGTCTTCGTCTAGAAAAACGAGAATCCAATATTTTCTCAACCACATACTCCAGATTGCCCTCAACCAAAACAGGGTCAGGAGGCACAGCAGCAGGAACCACTGGCTCAACAAACCTCTTCAACAAGGACTTGTGGAACACGTTATGGATCTTAAATGTCCCTGGAAGAAGCAAACGAAAAGAAACAGGATTAAGAATCTCCATGATCTTATAAGGTCCAATGAACCTAGGCTTAAATTTAGGAGATGCTACTCTCATAGGAATATTCTTTGAGGACAACCAGACCAAGTCCCCCACTTTAAACCGAGGACCATCAGTCCTATGCCGGTTAGCAAACCGCTGGGCCTTCTCCTGAGAGAGGGACAACCTCTCCACTACCTGGTCCCAAATCTGTTGCATACGCTCAACAACAGAGTCAACACCTGGACAGACAGAAGCTTCCGTCTGTCCTGAAGAAAATCGAGGGTGAAACCCAGAATTACAGAAAAACGGAGACATCAAAGTGGCAGAGCTAGCCCTATTATTAAGAGCAAACTCAGCCAAAGGCAAAAAAGAGACCCAGTCATCCTGATCAGCAGACACAAAGCATCTTAGATAAGTCTCCAATGTCTGGTTTGTTCTCTCAGTTTGACCATTGGTCTGAGGATGAAATGCCGAGGAGAAAGACAATTGAACACCTAGTTTAGAACAAAAAGTCCTCCAAAATCTGGAAACAAACTGGACTTCTCTGTCAGACACAATGTTCTCAGGAATGCCGTGTAAACGAACCACGTGCTGAAGGAACAACGGCACCAATTCAGAGGAGGAAGGCAACTTAGGTAATGGCACAAGATGTATCATTTTGGAAAACCTATCACAAATTACCCAGATGGTGGTCATTCTCTGAGAAACAGGAAGATCGGAAATGAAATCCATAGAGATATGAGTCCATGGTCTCTTGGGCACAGGCAATGGCATCAACAAACCACTAGAGCGAGAGCAAGGCTTGGAGCGAGAGCAAGTCCCGCAGGACTGCACAAATTCCCTGACATCGCGAGACAAGGTAGGCCACCAAAAGGACCGACTAACCAAGTCTCTGGTACCAAAAATTTCGGGATGCCCAGCCAATGCGGAACAATGAATCTCAGACATCACACTCTTTTTCCATTGGTCCGGGACAAACAATTTTCCAACAGGGCAGCGCTCGGGCCTATCCTCCTGACACCCCTCCAGAGCAAGTCTCAAATTGGGCGAGATGGCGGAAAGAACTTGTTAGGGTCTGCGGAACGCACCAAATATATAAAGTGGAGAGGTGCGTTCGCAGCCGAGGGTCCACCGTGCAAGCAAAGCCTGCTGCTAGTAAGATGACGAAAGTAGCGAACTCTGTTATCCCGCAGAGTCGCTAAAATAAACGCCGTAGCGCGTTGTGGCAGTAAGTGCAGACTCTGTTAATTCACAGAGCCGCTAACGGGATGCCACAGTGCTATATGGCGATATGTGCGAACTCACTTAGCTTCAGTGAGCCGCAAAGTAAAACGCTAGGGCGCTGTCTAGCGTCGAGAGCGAACCCTGTTACGTCACAGAGCCGCTGAGAACAAACACTGTGTACTGTCAGGCTCTCAGGCACACGGTTAATTGCTAAGCGAGCATAATACGTGGTCATGCGCTAGTGTCCTCGCGGGAGTCACCCGCAATCTATGGCGTCTGAACGCCAGACCCTGAATACGGCAATCAAACTCCTCACCGGTTATGCCGGTAATCTAGGGCATCTAGGACACCGACCCTGACCAGCTAGCACACTAAGCTCCTCACCGATTAAGTCGGTATTCTAGTGGCTTATTTCAGCCGGGTCCCTAACCACACACACGCATGACCACACTGGCGCATAGCATACAATGGTTGATATTAGCGCATGGCGGCCCAGCCATGCTACCCTTTTATAGCAACAGCTACAGGACCTTCCAGGAACAAGGACCAATGAGAACCTGTTCGGAAGACTAGTAGTAACAGGGCCTTCCTGGCGGGCCAATAGGAGCTGCTGCAGTACCTGAGCATGTGACCCCTGATCTCCAATGAGAGATCTCACTCTGGGCACGCTCAGAAGGGAAAATGCAGGACTTTATCCCAAAGACGTCTGCTCCAGAACTGGCTATAATAGCAGATCCAGGAAAGGCAGCAGCAAGTCACTGCCCAGTAGTGGAGTGGGCAAGACGCTTGGAACGACGTCTCTGCTGAGCAGGCTCCACTGCGGCCGGAGATGAATGGGAGACCGCAGCGGCACTGGTTCGAGACTCCCCTTGTGCAGGAGCGGGAACTCGAACCCTAACATTACCCCCCTTCTCTGGGCCTCGCTGTGTTCAAAGGCAGCGATGAGCTGCGGAGCGTGAACATGCTCGGCAGGCTCCCAAGACCTATCCTCAGGCCCATAGCCCCTCCAGTCCACCAAATAAAACTTTTTGCCCCGTACCACCTTACACCCCACGATGGCGTTCACCTCATGGTCATCCGCAGATGAACCCGATGTCCCGGCAGATGACTCAGAAAACCGGGACATGAGCACGGGTTTCAGGAGGGACACGTGAAAGGTGTCGGAGATACCCAGGCGTGGTGGAAGAGCTAAACGGTATACCACAGGGTTAACCTGCTCGAGGACCTTGAAAGGACCCAGGTAGCGGGGTGCCAACTTAGTGGACTCAACTCGCAGCCTGATGTTACGGGCGGAGAGCCACACCAAATCCCCAGGAGCAAATGTAGGAGCGGGGCGCCGATGGGCATCGGCCGAAGACCTCATCCTCTCTTTGGAGGCCTGAATGGCATCCTGCGTGCGGTCCCAAATGTCCCGTGCCTCCACAGCCCAGTCTGCCACCCTGGAATCAGCGGAAGACACGGGCATAGGCACTGGTACCCGCGGATGCTGACCGTAGTTCAGGAGGAATGGGGTCTGTCCGGTGGAATCAGCCACAGCATTGTTTAATGCAAACTCAGCCCATGGTAGCAAGGATGCCCAGTCATCCTGCCTGGCTGAGACAAAATGTCGTAGATAGGTGACCAAGGTCTGGTTGGCCCTCTCTACCAACCCATTCGTCTCAGGATGGTACGCTGAAGAGAGATTTAACTCAATACTGAGTAGACGACAAAGCTCTCTCCAGAACCGAGACGCAAACTGGGGACCTCGGTCACTGACAATCTTGTCCGGCATGCCGTGTAAACGGAAGATGTGCCTAACAAACAACGCTGCCAGAGCCCGTGCAGAAGGTAACCGTGGTAGTGGCACCAGATGCACCATTTTAGAGAAATGGTCGGTGATTACCCAAATGATGGTGCAACCCCGAGACTTGGGCAAGCCCACCACAAAGTCCATCCCAACCATCTCCCAGGGCCTGTCTGCCACCGGCAAAGGGTAAAGTAACCCAGCTGGCCGTTGTCGTGGAGACTTATTTTTGGCGCAGGAGACACACGCCCGAACATAGTCCCCAACATCACGGACCATATGCGGCCACCAATATGTCCTCGCCAGCAATTCAGATGTCCTCTTTGCCCCAAAGTGTCCACCCACCCTGGACGAATGTGCCCAAGAGAGTACCTCCGGTCGCAAATTAGTAGGCACAAAAGTCTTGCCCGGGGGCACAGACTCTAGCGAAACCGGGGCCACTGTTCTCAGGCTCTCTGTGGGGACGATAAGCCGAGGCTCCTCCACCTCCTCCTCCGAGGACACCACAGAGCGAGAGAGAGCGTCGGCACGAATGTTCTTCTCTCCCGAGAGGAAATGCAGTGTGAAATGAAACCGGGAGAAGAACAAGGACCATCTGGCTTGGCGAGAATTAAGCCGCTGGGCCGTCTGAAGATATACCAGGTTTTTGTGATCCGTGAAGACTTGGAAGGGAAAGCGAGCTCCTCCAACAGATGTCTCCACTCCGAGAAGGCCAACTTCATTGCTAGCAACTCCCTGTCCCCGATGGAATAATTCCTCTCTGCTGGTGTGAAGGTCTTGGAGAAAAAGAAGCATGGATGCTTCCGACCTTGAGCATCCTTTTGGAAGAGGACTGCTCCAGCACCAACGGACGAGGCATCCACCTCCAATATAAATGGCTTATCAACATCGGGGCGATGTAGGATGGGAGCTCTAGCGAAATGAGACTTAATAGACGTGAAGGCCTTGGAGACCTCTTCAGACCACAATTTGGGATTAGCTCCCTTTTTGGTAAGGGCAACCACGGGAGCTACCAAAGTTGAGAAGTGGGGAATGAACTGACGGTAGTAATTAATGAACCCCATAAAGCACTGCACTGCCTTTAGAGAGTGGGGTTCTTGCCAGTCCATCACCGCCTGTAGTTTGGCAGGATCCATAGCCAATCCCTGGGCGGAGATGATATAGCCCAGGAAAGGTAAGGACTCCTGCTCAAACACACATTTCTCCAACTTTGCGTAAAGGGAATTTGCCCGTAGGAGGTCGAAGACCCTGCCAACATCCCTCCGGTGGGAGTCAATATCTGGAGAGAAGATGAGTATATCATCCAGATAGACTACGACCGAGGTGGAGAGCATATCCCGGAAGATGTCATTGACAAAGTCTTGGAAAACGGCTGGAGCATTACAGAGCCCAAAGGGCATCACCAGATATTCGTAATGCCCATCCCTGGTATTAAAAGCCGTCTTCCATTTGTCCCCCTCACGGATGCGAATCAGGTTATAAGCACCGCGCAGATCTAGTTTAGTGAATACCCTTGCTCCCCGAAGCCTATCAAATAGCTCAGATATCAGGGGCAACGGGTACTTGTTTTTAACGGTGATGGCGTTAAGACCCCTGTAATCAATACACGGACGCAATTCTCCGTTTTTCTTCTGCACGAAGAAAAATCCCGCCCCTGCCGGTGACACCGACTTCCTAATAAACCCTCTTGCCAGGTTCTCCTGAATATATTGCGACATGGCCTCTGTCTCAGGAAGAGAGAGGGGATAGACCCTTCCCCGAGGAGGTTCTGCGCCAGGCAAGAGGTCGATAGGACAGTCATAGGGGCGATGAGGCGGAAGAGTCTCCGCAGCCTTCTTGGAGAACACGTCTGCATATGACCAGTAGTGCTTGGGAAGTGGAGTAAGATCTGCGGGTAACTCAGTAGTGGTAACCTGAACGCAACTTCTGACACATCTGCCTGTACATGCATCACTCCAACCCAGTATCCTACCCGAAGTCCACTCTATATGTAGGGAGTGGAAACGGAGCCAAGGTATACCTAGTAGGATCACGTCTATTCCCTCGGGAAGGACGAGTAGGGAAATAAATTCCTGATGGGAAGGAGATACAGACAATGCAAGTGGGACAGTCTGGTGTGTAATTTGTGAGGGCAATGACGACCCATTCACTACCCGAACAGTCACTGATTTGTCAAGCGCCACCAGAGGTATTGCATGACGGCGAGCAAAGCTAGAGGACATGAAATTCCCCTCTGCTCCTGAGTCCACGCAAAGGTCGGCGGTGAGAATGGAAGTACCAACAGTGATTGTCCCTTTAAATGTTATCTTGGAGGAAAATGCCGCTGTCTCTAGTGAACCTCCTCCCAGGGCCACTAGACGCGATTGCTTCCCCGATCGCTGTGGACATCTGTTGGCATAGTGTCCTGTCTGCTGACAATGGTTACAAACCACGGATACTCGGACGGACCGAGACTTAGGTCCTGCATGAGGAACTTCTGTGGCCTTTTGAGGTTCGGACGCCAGATCGGGGAATTCGGGAGGTTTGGCAAAGGTAGGAGCCAACCGAAACCTCTGCCTACACTGGGCCCGCTCCAACCTCCGCTCGTGAAAACGGAGGTCAATGCGGGTAGATATCGAGATAAGCTTCTCCAGTGTGGCGGGAATCTCCCTGGTAGCCAAAGCGTCTTTAACATGGTCAGCCAGTCCCCGCCAGTAGATAGGAATAAGAACTTTATCAGACCAATCTAGCTCAGCAGCCAGAGTCCGAAACTGGACGGAAAACTGACTGACCAAAGACGAACCCTGTGTCAATGCCAGCAGTTGTAGCGCCGTATCGTGGGTGACCTGGGGTCCTAAAAAGACCTTTTTAAGAGCCTCCAAGAAACGAGGAGCACTCTGCACCACACGATCATCGCGCTCCCACAGCGGCGTTGCCCACTCCAACGCTCTGCCCGAGAGTAGAGAAAGTACAAAACCCACTTGTGCCCGATCCATGGGAAAACGTGCAGCCAGAAGCTCGAGATGTATAGAGCACTGACTCACGAATCCCCGACATTGCTTGCTATCACCGGCAAACTTGTCAGGAAGCGGGAGGTGGGATAATGTAGGGGCAGAGGTGGCAGAGGACAAACTGGCTGCAGCCACGCTAGCAGTCTGAACAGCGACTGCGGTAACATCCACAGCTGAGGTTGTGCTCTCAAGAGCCTCCAACCTACCCTTCAGCTGCTGGATGTACTGCAATAGACGCTGTTCGTCCGCCATTTTACTAGCCAGACCCTGGCGCTAATATTATGTTAGGGTCTGCGGAACGCACCAAATATATAAAGTGGAGAGGTGCGTTCGCAGCCCGGGGTCCACCGTGCAAGCAAAGCCTGCTGCTAGTAAGATGACGAAAGTAGCGAACTCTGTTATCCCGCAGAGTCGCTAAAATAAACGCCGTAGCGCGTTGTGGCAGTAAGTGCAGACTCTGTTAATTCACAGAGCCGCTAACGGGATGCCACAGTGCTATATGGCGATATGTGCGAACTCACTTAGCTTCAGTGAGCCGCAAAGTAAAACGCTAGGGCGCTGTCTAGCGTCGAGAGCGAACCCTGTTACGTCACAGAGCCGCTGAGAACAAACACCGTGTCCTGTCAGGCTCTCAGGCACACGGTTAATTGCTAAGTGAGCATAATACGTGGTCATGCGCTAATGTCCTCGCGGAGTCACCCGCAATCTATGGCGTCTGAACGCCAGACCCTGAATACGGCAATCAAACTTCTCACCGGTTATGCCGGTAATCTAGGGCATCTAGGACACCGACCCTGACCAGCTAGCACACTAAGCTCCTCACCGATTAAGTCGGTATTCTAGTGGCTTATTTCAGCCGGGTCCCTAACCACACACACGCATGACCACACTGGCGCATAGCATACAATGGTTGATATTAGCGCATGGCGGCCCAGCCATGCTACCCTTTTATAGCAACAGCTACAGGACCTTCCAGGAACAAGGACCAATGAGAACCTGTTCAGAAGACTAGTAGTAACAGGGCCTTCCTGGCGGGCCAATAGGAGCTGCTGCAGTACCTGAGCATGTGACCCCTGATCTCCAATGAGAGATCTCACTCTGGGCACGCTCAGAAGGGAAAATGCAGGACTTTATCCCAAAGACGTCTGCTCCAGAACTGGCTATAATAGCAGATCCAGGAAAGGCAGCAGCAAATTACTGCCCAGTAGTGGAGTGGGCAAGACGCTTGGAACGACGTCTCTGCTGAGCAGGCTCCACTGCGGCCGAAGATGAATGGGAGACCGCAGCGGCACTGGTTCGAGACTCCCCTTGTGCAGGAGCGGGAACTCGAACCCTAACAGAACTACACCCTCTTTCAAAATAACAGAAGGATCAGATAACTCAGGAGAGTCCGCAAGGAAACTCCTCGAGAGGGCATCCGCCTTAACATTCTTAGTGCCAGGAAGAAAGGAAACCACAAAATTAAAACTTGTGAAAAACAAGGCCCACCTGGCCTGTCTAGGATTGAGTCGCTTGGCAGATTCCAGATAGACCAGATTCTTATGGTCCGTAAGGACCACCACCTGATGTTTGGCTCACTCCAGCCAATGTCTCCACTCTTCAAAATCCCACTTCATGGCCAATAACTCCCGATTACCCTCGTCATAATTACGTTCAGTAGGAGAAAATTTTCGAGAGAAAAAGGCACAAGGGTTACTTTTAGAGGTCTCTGGATCTTTTTGGGACAAAACGGCACCTGCCCCAATTTCAGAGGCATCAACCTCCACCTGAAATGGCAGAGAAACATCAGGCTGCCGTAGAACAGGAGCAGAAGTGAATCTCTGCTTAAGTTCCTGAAATGCAGAGACTGCCTCAGGAGGCCAATTCACCACATCAGAACCCTTTCTGATCAAATCAGTTAATGGTTTAACAATAACCGAGAAATTACCAATAAATTTACGATAAAAATTGGCAAAACTCAAAAATCTCTGAAGAGCCTTTAATGAAGTAGGTTGGACCCAATCACAGATGGCCTGAACCTTGACCGGGTCCATTTCAATAACAGATGGGGACAAAATGAATCCCAGAAATGAGATCTTCTGTACGCCAAAAAGACACTTTGATCCCTTCACATACAGAGCATTCTCTCTCAAAATCTGGAATACAGTTCGAACATGTTTCACATGAGAGTCCCAGTCATTAGAAAAAATCAAGATATCATCCAAATAAACAATCAGAAATTTGTCCACAAAATCCCTGAAAATGTCATTCATGAAGGACTGGAAGACGGAAGGAGCATTAGTGAGCCCAAAGGGCATCACTAGGTACTCAAAATGCCCTTCAGGGGTATTGAATGCCGTCTTCCATTCATCCCCGTGCTTAATGCGAATAAGGTTATACGCCCCCCTGAGGTCAAGCTTGGTAAACCAAGTAGCGTTTTTCACCCTGGAAAACAGGTCAGAAATCAAGGGTAACGGGTATTGATATTTCACAGTAATATTGTTCAAGAGACGATAATCAATACACGGCCTTAATGAACCATCTTTTTTGGCCACAAAGAAAAAACCGGCACCTAAGGGTGAAGAGGATGGTCTGATATGACCCTTCTCCAATGATTCCTTGATATAAGACCGCATAGCGTCATGTTCAGGTACAGATAAGTTAAAAAGGCGACCTTTAGGGAATTTACTACCCGGCACTAATTCAATAGCGCAGTCATAGCTCCTATGGGGAGGCAAGGATGCAGATTTACTTTCGCTAAACACATCAGAAAAATCAAACAAAAAGTCAGGAACATCCTGAGCCTGGGGGGAGGCAGAAAAAACAGGAGTGTTGGTATTAACACATTGGCAGCCCCAACTGGTTACAGACACAGATTTCCAATCCAAAACAGGATTATGAGACTGTAACCAAGGGAAACCCAGCACGATAATGTCATGCAGATTATATAGAACCAAAAATTTGCAGCACTCCTGGTGATCAGGTTCAACCCTCATTATCACCTGAGTAGAAAACTGGGGTTTATTCTCAGCCAAAGGGGTAGAATCGATCCCCAGTAGGGGAGTAGACTTCTGTAGGGGTATCAAGGGAAACCCACAACGTTTAGCAAAATCATAATCCATCAGGTTAATAGCTGCTCCAGAATCAACAAAAGCCTGAGCAGAAAATGAGGACAGAGAGCATATTAGAGTGACAGTTAATAAAAACTTAGTCTGAACACTACCCAAGACAACTGAGCGTGCAAAACGTCTTCCCCGCTTAGGGCAGACTGAAATAGCATGAGAGGCATCACCACAGTAGAAACATAACCCATTGCGCTTTCGAAACTCATGACGCTGTGCCCCAGACACCACTCCATCACACTGCATGGGCTCAGAAGCTGGCTCACAAGGCAACACCACTCCACGCATACTTCTCCGCTCATGCAAACGTCTGTCAATTTGAATCGCTAATGACATAGAATCATTGAGACCAGAGGGGACAGGGAATCCCACCATAACATCCTTTACATTATCCGACAGACCCTTCCGGAAAAGGGCCGCCAAAGCGTCGTCATTCCATTTGGTCAGGACTGCCCACCTACGGAATCTCTGACAGTATAACTCAGCGTCATCAAGCCCCTGATTTAATGCCAACAAGGTTTTTTCAGCTTGATCAGTGACATTAGGCTCATCGTACAATAACCCCAAAGCCTGAAAAAATGCATCAACATCACTCAAAACAGGATCCCCAGGTATCAGGGAAAAAGCCCAATCCTGAGGATCGCCGTGCAGGAGAGAGATGATAATTTGAACCTGCTGCGCTGCGTTTCCTGAGGACTTAGATTTTAAGGCAAGAAACAATTTACAATTATTTTTGAAATTCTGAAACTTAGCTCGATCCCCTAAAAACAAATCTGGCATGGGGATCCTAGGTTCCACAACAGGCAACCTAGCAAGATATGCAGCAATACTCTGAACCTCAGTGGCAAGCTGATCCACACGGCCAGACAACTGTGCAAACTCCATTGGGAGAAAAGATCCTCCCCAGCACCCAGAGATACAGAGGGAAAAAAATGCAACAAACAGAAAAATATCTCTGACAACTCTGACAACCTTTCTTCTGTCACAATATTTTTTCCCTTCCATTCAATTTTTGGGCCGGTGATACTGTTATGTTACGGTAGCTGAGGAGTGCAGGTAAAAAAGGCAATACACCAGAGCAGTTGGAATCTATGAGATTGCAGTACCCTGACTAACCACCGCAACTAGAGGCAGCCGTGGAGCGTTCCTACGTTGGTCCTAGACGCCTCGTCACAGCCTGAGAAACTAACTACACCTAAAGATAGAAATAGGAAAGCTATCTGCCCCGGAGCAGACCCCAAAGATAATAGAAAGCCCCCAAACATGTAATGGCGGTTAGACAAGAGGAAATACTGACACAGAAAGAATATAGTATGAGCAAATGCTGGGGCCAAAACTATCTAAATAGAAAAGGACAGGAAGGGTACTTACTGCAATCTCAGAAAACCCTGAAAAACACCAACTCTACTAATTTCAAAATCACCTGAGATCACACGACCTCTACCACCTAAATTAGTTCTCTGGTGTAACAAAATCAAGATAGCAGCCACTGAAAAATCTGGAAAAGCAAAAGTACAAAACTCAGTGACTGAACAAACTGAGAGGGCAAAAGCCCCCGGAGGGGACCCAGAAGGCCCCCACAGAAGTTCAGGAAAAAATGCAAAAATATAGCACAAACACAAAAGAAGAAAAAGTCTTATCTGATAGCAGGAGATGCAGACACGACACAGCAGGCTACAAGGGAAACTGGAAAAAGGATTCAGACCAGAACAATTGATCACCGGCAACCCTGATGGGAAAATGACTCCCTTATATAAGACCAGTCAGTAACACCTGATTCCCAGTCCTCACAATCTTCACTAGTACCGCTTGTAACCACCAGAGGGAGCCTCTGCTCAGAACTCATCTCAAACCCATTCACAACAGGTTCCATTGTTGCCAAAAAGGCTCCAGGGCACCCAAGAAAGACCAGCAAGCGCCAGGACCGTCTCTTAAAAGTGTTTCAGCTGCGGGATCGGGCTACCAGAAATGCAGAGCATGCTCAGGAATGGCAGCAGGCAGGTGTGAGTGCATCTGCACGCACTGTGAGGTGGAGACTCGTGGAGCAAGGCCTGGTCTCAAGGAGGGCAGCAAAGAAGCCACTTCTCTCCAGAAAAAACATCATGGACAGACTGATATTATGCAAAAGGTACAGGCAGTGGACTGCTGAGGACTGGGGTAAAGTTATTTTCTCTGATGAATCCCCTTTCCGATTGTTTGGGACATCAGGAAAACGCCTCATTTGGAGAAGACAAGGTGAGCGCTACCACCAGTCTTGTCTCATGCCAATTGTTAAGCATCCTGAAACCATTCATGTGTGGGGTTGCTTCTCAGCCAAGTGAATCGGCTCTCTCACAGCCTTGCCTAAAAACACAGCCATGAATAAAGAATGGTACCAGAATGTCCTCCAAGAGCAACTTCTCCCAACCCTCCAAGAGCAGTTTGGCGATCAACAATGCCTTTTCCAGCATGATAGAGCACCTTGCCATAAAGCAAAGGTGATAACTAAATGGCTCAGGTAACAAAACATAGAGATTTTGGGTCCATGGCCTGGAAGCTCCACAGATCTTAATCCCATTGAGAACTTGTGGTCAATCATCAAGAGACCGGTGGACAAACAAAAACCTAAAAATTCTGACAAAATGAAAGCATTGATTGTGCAAGAATGGACTGCTATCAGTCAGGATTTGGTCCAGAAGTTGATTGAGAGCATGCCAGGGAGAATTGCAGAGGTCCTGAAGAAGAAGGGTCAACACTGTAAATATTGACTTGCTGCATTAACTCATTCTAACTGTCAATATAAGCTTTTGTTACTCATATGTTTGCAATTATATTTCTGTCTGTGATAAAAACATCTGTCAAACACACATAAAAACCAGAGGGCAGCAGATAATGTGAAAATATAATATTTGTGTCATTCTCAAAACTTTTGGCCATGACTGTACAGGTGCTTCTCATAAAATTAGAATATCATCAAAAAGTAAATTTATTTCAGTTCTTCTATACAAAAAGTGAAACTCATATATTATATAGAGTCATTACAAACAGAGTGATATCTTTCAAGTGTTTATTTCTGGTAATGTTGAAGATTATGGCTTGCAGCCAATGAAAACGCAATAGTCATTATCTCAGTAAAATAGAATACTTTATAACATTAGCTTGAAAAATGATTTTAAAATATGAAATGGTCTCCTGAAATGGATGTTCAGTAAATTCACTCAGTACTTGGTCGGGGCTTCTTTTGCATTAATTACTTCATCAATGTGGCGAGGCATGGAGGCGATCAGCCTGTGGCACTGCTGAGATATTATGGAATCCCAGGTTGCTTTGATAGCAGCCCTCAGGTCATCTTCATGTTTGGGTCTGGTGTCTCTCATCTTCCTCCTGATAATACCCCATAGATTCTCTAAAGGGTTAAGGTCAGGCGAGTTTGCTGGCCAATCAAGCACAGTGATACTGTTGTTTTTAAACCAGGTATTTGTACTTTTGGCAGTGTGGACAGGTGCCAACTCCTGCTGGAGTGTGAAATTTACAACTCCAAAAAGCTTGCTGGCTGAGGGAAGCATGAAGTACTCTAAAATTTCCTGGTAGACGACTGCTTTGACTTTGCTCTTGTCAAAACACAGTGAGTGGACCTGCACCAGCAGATTACATGGCTCCCCAATCCATCACTGATTGTGGAAACGTCACACTAGGCCTCAAGCAGCGTGGATTGTGTGCTTTCCACTCTTCCTTAAGACTCTGGGACTTTGATTTCCTAATAAAATGCAAAATTGACTTTCATCTTAAAACAACACCTTGGACCACTCAGCAACAGTCCAGTTTTTTTTCTCTTTGGCCCAGGTAAGACGCTTCTGGCGTTGTCCATTGGTCATGAGAGGCTTGACACAAGGAATGCGACACTTGTAGCCCATGTCCTGGATATGTCTGTGTGTGGTTGCTCTTGAAGCAATGACCCCAGCAGCAGTCCACTCCTTGTGAATTCCCCCAAATTTTTGAATGGCCTGCTTTTAACAATCCTTTCAAGGTTGCTTGTGCATCTTTTTCTACCACACTTTTTCCTTCCACTGAACTTTCCATTAATATGCTTGAATACAGCATTCTGGACAGCCAGCTTCTTTAGCAATGATCTTTTGTGGCTTACTCTTCTTGTGGAGTGTGTCAATAACTGCCTTCTGAACATCTGTCAAGTCAGTAGTCTTCCCCATGATTGTGGAGCCTACCGAAACAGACTAAGGGACCTTATTAAATGTTTATGAAGCCTTTGCAGGTGTTTTTTGTTAATTATTATAATTTACTGAGATAATGACTTTTTGGGTTTTCATTGGCTGTAAGACATAATCATCAACATTAACAGAAATAAACACTTGAAATAGATCACTCAATTTGTAATGACTCTATATAATATATGTGTTTCACTGTTTGTATTGAAGAACTGAAATAAATTAACTTTTTGATGATATTCTAATTTTGTGAGAACCACCTGTATATATACCTGGCCAATATAGCATATTACTTGAGTTGGGTCCATAATTTGAAATCCAAATATTGATATAAAAGTGGCAATCCCCACTGCTGAACAACTTAAAAATGGCATATCTCACAGCTATGGGGTTACAAATGCATTGAGACAAGCATTTTCTTTTAATTATAGCTACTTAAGCAGGGTAGCATATTAATTGTCCATCCAAGTCTTAAGTTATCTTTTCAAATGACTGATTAGGCTCACTTGCTCATGTTCTCTCAAGCTAAAGTGAAGATTTCCTCTGAGGAGAAAACAATAAATGTAGATGCATACATAGGAAACACAGGAAATAAGTTAGCAGAAAGTGATAACAGGTATGCTTATTTGTAAATATTGGCAAATTTATTCAAGTGGAATTGAATTTTTATCAAATTTTACAAAAATTTACATTTTCTAGAATATAGATTTCTTTGTAAATCGATCCTCGGAAATTCAGCAAAATGTCAACCATCTCTACTGTGGCCTCTGAGACCTAGTTTTGTCCAGAAGTCCTGTTCTAGAGTGTTCTAGTTTATATATATATATATATATATATATATATATATATATATATATAATATATATTTCTTAAGAGACCAAAGAGCCTAACAGGAAATATCCCAATTCCTGATTTGATCAAATTCTTCATAGGGCAAAATAGAATTTGATCAAATTAGCTCATCTTTACTTGTCTTGGGAAGTTAGAGATGAAGATGTTAACAGAGCATGCTAGATTTTTGTAAGACAACAATGTTATCTGTTCTGTCACATATTTGATACTGTTTTGCCCATAGTAGTAAATTACAGGCATGGCAAAGTAAATTGATTTCAGTGGACACTTTAGTCTATTGTTAGTGTCTAATAACTAGTGAAGCTCAGAATAGAATAAGGTTTTGTCAGCATGAGGCTTTTATATAGCATGTGATTCTGTATAATAGTTTAAAATCTAGAATTATATGGCTAACATCACTGGAAAATAGTTTGAGTGATGTTACGCACAATCATGGTCTACTAGGAAATTTGTCTACTTATCTCCAGAACCTTAAAAGCAATTTAATATCAATTCTGATACTAACTTGACACTATCTGCTACACAATTATTTCTATTTAGATCCTTGAAACTTCAGACCATTTGCAAATAAGTATGAATTAAATTTTTGAGAAATAATCCAATACCTAGAATTTCTGTACTGGTGGGAGCCAAATTATAGTTTGTCGATTAGGAGGTCAACTCCACAGCCTGTCCCAACAAACACAGCTGATAGATGGGGATTCAGTTGCCAGACTAGCTGAGAACAGCTGATTCCAACCAGATTCATGTTTATAGAAAGGGTTGTTTAGTTCAGATAACAGTATTTTTTCAAAACAAAGACCTACAGAAATGTGCCTTTCCTTATCTTTGCCCTTAGTACAAGATAAAACTAACTTTAAATTGAAAAAAAAATCATGTTGAGTAACTGCAAAAAGTCTGCAGCAACGTTTATGGCAGAAGGCACCGAGGTTTCAGTTTGCTCAGTTAGGCACATGTCCTCCAACTATAAGATTTACTCCTTTACAGAGCTAAATAAACAAAAGAAAGTTGGCTACAAAATGCTTCAAGCCATATAAGCATAAGAAGCTTTGAGATTCTATTCTGTGGAGTGATAACACAAAACTGGAGCCTTTTAGGTCTTTGGATAGTGATATGTCTGGAAGAGGTCGAATGAAGCATACGCTGAAAAGAACACCCTACATAAAGTGAAATGGTGATGTTCTGTGGTTGCTTTGCTTCCTCTGGCACTGAAAGCCTGCAACATGAGGATGACAGAAAAGATTAAAGTATAAAGAAATCCTATGGGAAAATGTCATAACTTTTGTGAAAAAGTTACAGCTTGGGTATCACCTGACCTTTCACTGTAATGATTCCATGCATACCTTAAAGTCTGCTAATTCTTGGTTTCTGAAGAAATGTCTACAAGTATCTGGAGTGACTGTCATAGTTGCCTGACTTGACCTAAAAAAAAAATCTTTGGTGGGATATGAAGAAGGCAGTTCGAGCACACAAACCTAAGAATATGAATGAATTGGGGATCTTTGCTTATGAGACATTGGCTAAGATGCTTCAGGAGGACAATTAAAAGTTGAGGTCTGATATTTACATCTGTCACATCTGTCAGAGGCTGCAGGCTCAAAAAGGCTAAGTCACACAGACTTGATGCAAGCCAATCCATGTGGCAGATTCTAGAGGAACTCTGGCCTTCACCCTTTAACCCTTTTACAGGGATCTGGTCTTACAACATGGCCTAGTGGGCTTCTCCCACAGAAGGGCTGCAGTTAGAGGTATGAAACAGGGCAAGAGTATAGTCTGGTAACCAGGGCTGAAGCAGGTGGAACAAAATAGTAAAACAGGAGAATAGCCAATGAATGAGCTGAGGCAAAAATCAAGAATGACACCTAGGAATATAGCAAAGGACAAGTACACAGAAGCTAGACATATTATAACTGGCAATTGTTAGTACTATTTCAGGAGCTTAAATAACTTGCAGCCCCACCCACAACGAAGGAGCAAACACTGACAGAAGTTAACTCTGTATCATGCTGGACAGAACAAATACCTGAAGACACAAAACTAGAAGAGTTGCCCCATGTCACCTGCAATGACAACGAAGCGCTGCCCGGAAACAGAAGCAGAGACAAGAAGTATATTCACCAATAACACAGATGTCACAGCAACAGGTCATAACAGCCCAAGGTTCCTCTACTAAATGCACTTGTCATGAAGAGAATAATTCTGAGACTGCAGTAGTCAGTACATGCCTAATTTTGGTTTGAATATGGAATAACCTTTTGTTACGTTACTTGTGCTGACTTTATATTGCTCTTGTTTGATTGGCGAATTGCAAACAGCAAAATGTATACAAATATATACAGTATATATACTGTATATATATATATATATATATATATATATATATATATATTAAGGTAAAAGCTATGCATTTATGTGTTCTGCTTCCAATTATCTGCAGAACTCAGACAGCATTCTGATTTAGGTAATAATAATAATAATAATAATAATTAGAATAATCTTTATTTATATAGCGCCAACATATTCCGCAGCGCTTTACAGTTTAACAGTTTCAAAACATAAAGTCATAAGTAACAACATTAACAATACAATAATTAAAGCAAAATAAGCCGACCCTGCTCGTGAGAGCTTACAATCTACAATGAGGGGGGGGAGATACAAAGTACAGGTGTGTATATACAATGGTGCATTTACAATGATGGTCCAGCCATCTTGAGGGACTGAGGGATGGATGGAGATAGTGAATGGGCTACACATACACACTTAAACATAGAACGACTTTGATTAGTGAATGTGATAGGCCACTCTGAACAAATGTGTTTTGAGGGAGCGCCTGAAACCATGCAAATTGTGGATAGTCCTAATTTCTTGGGGTAGAGCATTCCAGAGGATTGGCGCAGCGCGGGAGAAGTCTTGGAGTCGGGAGTGGGAGGTACGGATTAGTGCAGAGGTTAGTCGAAAGTCATTTGCAGAGCGCAGCAGTCGGTTAGGCCGATAGATAGAAATGAGGGAGGAAATGTAGGGGGGTGCTGCACTGTGGAGAGCTTTGTGCGTGAGAACCAGTACTTTGAATTGGATCCTATAATGAATGGGCAGCCAGTGTAAGGACTGGCGAAGAGCGGACGCGTCCGAGTACCGATTAGCCAGATGGATGACCCTGGCTACTGCATTAAGGATGGACTGGAGAGGGGATAGTCGAGTAATGGGGAGGCCAAGTGATAGAGTGTTGCAGTAGTCCATGCGGGAGTGGATCAATGCTACAGTGAGGGTTTTTGTTGTTTCCATGGTGAGAAAAGGGCGGATTCTAGAGATGTTCTTTAGGTGTAGACAGCAAGAGCGGGCAAGAGATTGTATATGGGAGGTGAAGGAGAGATTGGTGTCAAACATAACACCCAGACAGCGAGCCTGCTGGCGGGGTTATTATAGTGCTGCCCACAGAGAGGGAAATGTCAGATTTAGGGAGGTTAGTAGACGGCGGGAGCATAAGGAGTTCAGTTTTGGAGAGGTTAAGTTTCAGATAGAGAGCGGACATGATGTTGGAGACTGCGGACAGACAGTCGGTGGTGTTCTGTAGAACAGCGGGGGTAAGGTCAGGGATGACGTGTATAGTTTGTGTGTCATCAGCATAAAGATGGTACTGAAAGCCAAATCTGCTGATGGTCTGTCCAATTGGGGCCGTGTAGAGAGAGAAGAGAAAGGGGCCTAGGACTGAGCCCTGGGGTACACCGACAGTGAGAGGAAGAGGAGATGACGTGGAGCCAGAGAACGAAACACTGAAGGAGCGGTCAGAAAGATAGGTGGAGAACCAGGAGAGAACAGTGTCCTTAATACCTAGTGACTGGAGCCTAGACAGTAGGAGACAGTGGTCAACAGTGTCGAAAGCAGCAGAAAGGTCGAGAAGAATGAGCAGAGAGTGGGCGCCGTTACGTTTTGCTGTCAGAAGGTCATTGGGCACTTTGATGAGTGCAGTTTCAGTCGAATGTAGGGGGCGGAAGCCGGACTGTGAAGGGTCTAGGAGGGAGTAAGTGGAGAGGTAACGGGTGAGGCGGGAGTAGACTAGGCGTTCCAAAAGTTTAGAGATGAAGTGGAGATTGGAGACCGGTCTGTAGTTGTTTGTGCAGGAAGGGTCGAGAGCGGGTTTCTTTAGTAGCGGAGTAATGATGGAGTGTTTGAAGGAGGATGGGAAAATGCCAGAGGAGAGTGAGAGATTAAAGATTGTAGTTAGGTGAGTTGTGACAACTGGAGAGAGAGACTGGAGAGATGTGAGGGGATGGGGTCGGTAATTTAACTTTTACTTCATAAAAATATTTACAATCTGAGTCACATGCTGAAAAATATACAAATTAGACAGCATTTTAATTTTTAGGATGTACATGTATACTAGATTCATAGTTCGATGAGAGTTATGTTGAAATTTAGTTTGGTTCCAATTCACAGTGTAATCTTTTTATGCCCCTTTCTTTTCAAGCAACCAAAAACATGCTTGCTCCAAGATTATTTCCAGTCTAGAGAGGTAGTGACTTTAACCATGTTTGTATTTAATTTCCTAAGCGTATGTGCCGAAGCCCGAGACTACTCCACTTCAACATGTCTCTGTGTGTACTCTAGTTTTTCTAGGAGGCATCCTTCAAGCATAATTGGCAACCTTCTCATTTCATCTTTAATTATGTTAAATTATTTTCTAGTTCAGCCTACGGGCTGGAAAATGCCTTATATCCATCCTTTGTGGCTGTGTGCATTTTCAGTGCTGCTACATAACATAATTATATAAAAATGTGTAAAATAATTCAAATTGTACCAGCTTTTTTCACTAGCACACATAAAACTGTCCATGTTCCAAGTCCATTTCATATTTACAGATAATTAAGTGTAAAAGTTAACTATTTGGTAAAGATCTTCTGACATATTTTAGTTTTATCTTAAGCCTGGAAAGTTTTAGCCTTCAATCTTAATTGTTTCATTCATTATTAACTCCCTAAT
>JARQOD010000005.1:225052716-225167227 GCA_033576555.1 Oophaga sylvatica | reverse complement strand
AAACCACTCAAAAAAGATAGCAAAGCATCATGCCAGAGTGAACTTAAACTTATACATATAATTTTGGAATTGTGCAAGGTCAAATTCTTATAATTTTTAAATTGAGTCCGGTTTACTTTTTAGCAATAGAGTTTTTTGAACTTGAATCAAAATTTCAATGCAGCTTTTTAACTGTTCATCATGATCCTTCAGTAAGTTTCCTTCTGCACTGCCTCCCAATTTCAATAGTATACTTTATCATGAGAGCACACTTGTTCTGCCAGCATACCACGCTGACTTAATAGTGTTGCTTAGCAACTTTCATTTTTATCTTTAACTGTTGCAAATATTTCAGTAACTGTTGTGAGCTCTTGTCTTTAAAATCTCTCCTTTGGCTGCATTAAAGCTGATATAAGATAGCTTTAAAATTTTTTACATATGCAGCTCTGGGTTCACCACATGAGAAAAACATGTTCTGCCAGCACTATGAAGCTCAAAAACACCCCCGTGAGTATAAAGGACTATTTGTAATAATTGATTTCTAAGAGGAAACCGCCATGGAGGGCGATAAGTATACTAATACAGTATTACTGATACAAATATGTCCTTCTCTAGGTAAATGCCATGAAGGTCATATATAGTTTGAGGACAAGTTCATTAAGAAAGGCTTATTTAAAGGGAACCTTTTATGTTTCAAATGGTACATGTTCTTCAGGAAAGACATATGAGAAGCTGATTAGAATGATGCACATTGTGTCTGAAAAGTTTCAGTAAAGCTTCATGTAGAGACACGAGGGTCAGTGTGTACTCTTGTCTGCTGGTCCAGCTGTCTTTAGAAAGTGCAGAATTCCACTCAGACAACACAGGGTGAGGGTAAAACAGTGTGGAAATACTTTATTAAACCATCAACAGACCTGTAGTACAGTCTCAGCAAATGCACAAGATGCTGCATATTACAGAGTCTCACCCTTCCACTGGCTCCCCGGGAATTAGAACATTTGCAACTTCAGGGCTTCCAGGGCCATTTACCCCAAACAGTGGCACCCTGCTTTTGGTGGGCAGAGTCCATTGTAGGTATGTGGCCAGGTGACTTGTTCCAAACCTGGATTCTCCAAAAGTCTTTGAGGGTTCTGTGATGGTCAATAGAGCAGATCTGTATTCCTCCAGCTGGGACAGTGGTCCCTTAAGCTGGTGTCCTGTACAGTGTTGTCACGCTGTCTAATGATATGTATACAATGTCAGTAAACTATTAATACAGGAACAACACTCTATACAACAACTAGTATAGCAACATCAGCATGTAAGTATAGAATAGATTTACCTGACACGATATCTGCTGAACTCAGGGTTAATCTTGAGGACTTGATGAGCTGAAACAGGAAAGAGGTGGACCGGGATCTAACCTGACCCTAAACTGGGGTCCTAACTAATCCCTCACCTTGGAGGTACTGATAATGGTTCAGAGGTCCAAGTCTCCAGCCTAACCCTGTCTCCTATCAGACCCTGAACCCTGTAATCAGTCCTAAGAAGGATCCTGACTACCACCAATGGGATATGGGCTGATCTCAGCTAAATACACAGATTAGACATATAAGACAGACAGGATAGCACTCTCTTGCATACACACTCATACACCAAAGGAACATAAATGGTCTGGGAAATAAACTCTAACCAAGTTGAGCTTAGAACAACTAAGGAGCTCACAACTAAAGTCTATACAGATTCATTCCTATCTGTGGTCTGCATGAAGGTTTCACTGGCAACTCCCCAAGCAGACCACCAGGAATTTAAAGGAAACCAATCAACAAATAATCAATTGCAGCCGGGAGAAACTGCACCCAGCCCCAGCACCGAGCACAGACAGAATTAACTCCCTAGCTGCCAAACACAAAGAAACAGCAGATCAGCTGTGAGAAGTCAAAATGTGCAACCGCGACGATCTTCGTGGCAATGCACACATGACAGTACCCCCCCTTCTACGAGGGGCCTCCGGACCCTCAGGGCCAGGCCTGCCCGGGTGAGTTCTGTGGAAGGTCCGAACCAAACGATCTGCGTTAACATCAGACGCAGGGACCCACGTCCTCTCCTCTGGACCATACCCCTTCCAATGCACCAAGTACTGAAGGGACCGACGATTCAGACGTGAGTCAATGATCTTTGATACTTGAAATTCCAAGTTACCATTGACCAACACAGGAGGAGGAGGTAGAGGTGACGGTATGACTGGTGCCACATACCTTTTAAGTAATGACTTGTGGAACACATTATGAATTTTAAACGTAGGAGGGAGGTCCAGACGAAATGCCACAGGATTAATTATGGAACTGATCCTGTACGGCCCGATGAATCTGGGACCCAGTTTCCAGGAGGGCACTTTAAGTTTTATATTCCTGGTAGACAACCATACCAGATCGTTCACATTCAGATCTGGACCAGAAACTCTCCTCCTATCAGCCATACGTTTGTAACGGTTCCCCATCGCACTCAGATTATTCAATACACCTCTCCACACAGAAGCAAGTGACGACGAGAAACGCTCCTCCTCAGGAACCCCAGAAGGGCCCCCCCCATTGAAAGTACAAAACTGGGGATGGAAACCATATGCCCCAAAAAACGGGGACTTACCAGTGGACTCGCTCCGCCTGTTGTTAAGAGCGAACTCTGCCAGAGGCAAGAAAGAAGACCAGTCCTCTTGGTTCTCTGAAACAAAACACCGGAGATATGTCTCTAAGCTCTGATTCAGACGCTCTGTCTGACCATTGGTCTGCGGATGAAAAGCTGAGGAAAATGACAATTGCATCCCCCGACGTAAACAAAATGCCCTCCAAAATTTGGACACAAACTGAGACCCCCTATCTGACACCACATCAGAAGGCAACCCATGAAGTCTAACGATCTCCCTAATGAACACCTGCGCCAGAGTTTTAGCATTAGGGAGTGCAGGAAGAGCAACGAAATGTGCCATCTTACTGAACCTGTCAACAACCACCAGTATGACAGTATTCCCTGACGACGGAGGAAGGTCCGTAATGAAGTCCATAGATAAATGAGTCCATGGACGCTCCGGAAGTTTCAAGGGTAAAAGGGTCCCAGACGGACGGGTATGAGGGGTTTTAGAGCGAGCACACACCCCACATGACGCGACAAAAGTTATAACATCTTTATTAGCATTAGGCCACCAAAACCGGCGAGAAAGGAGATCTAAAGTAGCCTTACTCCCTGGATGTCCTGCTAGAGCAGAATTATGATGTGCCTCAATAACCTTTTGTCTCAACAGATTTGGGACAAACAGTCTCCCTGGAGGTCCTGCAGGGGCGTCCCCCTGAGCCTCTAACACCTCCTCCTCAAGCTCATAAAATACAGCCAACACTACCACCCCCTCCTGAAGGATAGGACTCGGGTCATCCGTTTTCCCAGCCCCTGGGAAACTGCGAGACAAGGCATCAGCCTTTACATTCTTAGACCCCGGGCGATAAGTGACGACAAATTAAACCTGGTAAAAAACAACGACCATCGAGCTTGTCTGGAATTCAGACGCTTAGCGGATTCCAAATACAACAGGTTCTTGTGATCAGTAATAACGGTAACCGGGTGGACTTCCCCTCCAAAAAGTGACGCCATTCTTCAAAAGCTAACTTAATGGCCAAAAGTTCCCTATTGCCGATATCATAATTCCTTTCGGCGGACGACAATTTCTTAGAAAAGAAAGCGCACGGATGCCATTTACCAGGGGACGGACCCTGGGACAATATAGCACCCACCCTACGTCAGACGCATCCACCTCCACAATGAACGGCTGAGATGCATCTGGTTGGATGAGAACGGGTGCCGAAGCAAAACATTTCTTCAAAGAGGAAAAGGCTTGGCAAGCTTTGTCCGACCATTTAGAAAAATCCGTCCCTTTTCTTGTCATGTCAGTGAGAGGTTTGACGACAGATGAGAAATTACAAATAAATTTCTGGTAGTAGTTAGCAAACCCCAAAAAACGCTGCAGAGCCTTAAGATCCCCTGGCTGATCCCATTCAAGCACTGCTCTCACCTTTTCAGGGTCCATCCGGAAACCGGAGGCTGACACCAAAAAACCCAAAAACTGAAGTTCCTGTACGGCAAAAACACACTTCTCCAGTTTGGCGTATAGTTTATTGTCTCGCAAGATCGGCAACACCTGTCTCACATGCTCCTGGTGAGACACAAGATCTGGCGAGTAAATTAAAATGTCATCCAAATATACGACCACAAACACCCCCACAAGGTGACGAAAAATGTCATTAACAAAATGTTGGAATACTGCTGGTGCAGTAGTCAGACCAAAAGGCATGACAAGGTTCTCATAATGTCCCTCCGGCGTGTTAAACGCCGTTTTCCACTCATCCCCCTCTTTTATCCTAATCAGATTATACGCCCCCCTGAGATCCAATTTAGAGAACCATTTGGTGCCAACAATTTGATTGAAGAGATCAGGAATAAGAGGGAGTGGATACGGATCTCGAACAGTAATCCGATTAAGTTCGCGGAAATCCAAGCAAGGGCGTAGGCTTCCATCTTTCTTCTTCACAAAGAAGAACCCCGCGGCTACTGGGGAAGATGAAGGTCTAATATGCCCTTTGGCCAGACTTTCAGAAATATAATCTTTCATAGCCTGCCTCTCAGGACCAGAAAGATTATACAACCTAGCTTTAGGCAATTTAGCATCAGGAAGGAGATTAATAGAGCAGTCATACACGCGATGAGGAGGCAACTCCTGACACCCCCCCTCAGAGAAAACATCCCCAAAATCCTCCAAAAAAGGAGGCAATGTACTAGGCACGACCGCACTGATGACTGTGTTCATGCAGTTGCTTTTGCAAAACTCACCCCATTGGCTTATTTCTCTGGACTGCCAATTAATCACAGGGTTATGTTTAACCAACCAAGGAAGTCCCAACACAATGGGAGTAGGTAGACCCTCCAACACATAACAAAATAATTGTTCCCTATGTATTGCCCCTACCCGAAGGTCAATGTTATGAACCTCATGAACAAAGCTACCTTGGCCGAGAGGCCTGGCGTCAATGGAGAATATAGGGATCGGTTTGACCAATACACTCAGATGCATACCTTGAGCCTGAGCAAACTGAGCGTCAACCAGATTAGCCCCGGAACCACTATCAAGAAGAACAGACAATCTCTCCACTCTCGTACCAACCACCACCTCCACTGGTACAAGGAACTGAGAAGAACTGGCGGATGAAATACATACTCCCAGGTTGTCGTTCACCACACAACCTGGGATTAACAGTTTTCCGGCGACTTTTGGCTCAACAAGGCACGGGATGGACATTCTCCAACAAAATGTCCCTCTTTCCCGCAGAAAAAACATCTTCTAGTCCTGCGGCGTACCGCCAATCCCCTCCTACGAAATGATGTCCCTCCCAACTGCATAGGCTCATCCGAACAGACAAGGGGAACCTCAACATAAGGGACTTTAGTGGTAGGTGGAGAAACAACAGGGAGTGGGGTTACCTCACCCCTCTCCCGAAGCCGTCTATCAGTACGGATAGCTAAGGCCATAGCAGCCTCCAGTGAATGAGGAGACTCATACTGAGCCAAAACGTCTTTTAATTTATCAGAAAGCCCATGACAAAACTGGCTCCTAAGAGCTGGGTCATTCCACTGAGTATCTGTGGCCCATCTACGAAACTCAGAAGCAAATTCCTCTGCAGGACGATCTCCCTGCTGTATCTTACGTAATTTTGTCTCAGCAAGAGAGACCCGATCTGGGCCATCATATACCAATCCCAGGGCAGTAAAAAATTGATCTACAGACAGTAGAGCCGGGGATCCCGGAGGAAGGGAAAATGCCCAGGATTGAGGGTCCCCTTGCAGAAGTGAGATAACAATTCCCACTCTCTGCTCATCACTCCCTGATGATCGAGGCCGAAGCCGAAAATACAATTTACATGCCTCCCGGAAGGTGAAAAATTTGTCTCGCCCACCAGTGAACCTGTCTGGAAGAGCTACTTTAGGTTCAACTCTGGTTTGCTCCAGGGGAGACAAAACTTTGGACTTAATGTCCGTCAGCTCCATGGATAATCCCTGCAACTGCAGAGCCAGCTGGGCTACTGGATCCATGGTAACTGGAGATAATTTTTATGGCCAGTGAAAATGTCACGCTGTCTAATGATATGTATACAATGTCAGTAAACTATTAATACAGGAACAACACTCTATACAACAACTAGTATAGCAACATCAGCATGTAAGTATAGAATAGATTTACCTGACACGATATCTGCTGAACTCAGGGTTAATCTTGAGGACTTGATGAGCTGAAACAGGAAAGAGGTGGACCGGGATCTAACCTGACCCTAAACTGGGGTCCTAACTAATCCCTCACCTTGGAGGTACTGATAATGGTTCAGAGGTCCAAGTCTCCAGCCTAACCCTGTCTCCTATCAGACCCTGAACCCTGTAATCAGTCCTAAGAAGGATCCTGACTACCACCAAAGGGATATGGGCTGATCTCAGCTAAATACACAGATTAGACATATAAGACAGACAGGATAGCACTCTCTTGCATACACACTCATACACCAAAGGAACATAAATGGTCTGGGAAATAAACTCTAACCAAGTTGAGCTTAGAACAACTAAGGAGCTCACAACTAAAGTCTATACAGATTCATTCCTATCTGTGGTCTGCATGAAGGTTTCACTGGCAACTCCCCAAGCAGACCACCAGGAATTTAAAGGAAACCAATCAACAAATAATCAATTGCAGCCGGGAGAAACTGCACCCAGTCCCAGCACCGAGCACAGACAGAATTAACTCCCTAGCTGCCAAACACAAAGAAACAGCAGATCAGCTGTGAGAAGTCAAAATGTGCAACCGCGACGATCTTCGTGGCAATGCACACATGACAAGTGTCTATAATTTTTAATCCTCCAGTTGGAACCATGGTGTCTTGGCTACTGTCTCTGCAGAAGGATAGGGTTCCTTTTTAAACCCACATCTGTCCTTCAGGCCATCATCTACAGGTCAGTGGGAAGGTGGGATGAAGTCAACTCTCATTGTCCACATATTCAATCAATCTGCATAGTTTGGAGAACAAGCTACTTGGACTGATACAATGGATAATCAACATATTAACAAACATCAATTGTTCAATTATTCTGTGCCTTTGTTTCCCAAGGATAGTATGACAATAAGCTGCAAGGACTGATTCAACTGGTAAAAGCAGCCATTCAACAATTAACAAACATCAATTCAATCAACAACAAGAGTCAATGTTCAGACTCATATGACCAATAACTCATGTCCCTGGGACTACTGAAATGATACGCCTGGTATAATTGAACAAATTCTGTCTCATCACACTTCTATTTTATTCATTGAAATCACTGGTGTTTTTATGTTAGACCAGTGGTTGGTCCTACTCATTGAGTGACAGTCTTCCCTGTATGACTGTGCATGCAGAGATAGCTGTCAATCACTGAATTCATATGCATACAGACCCCAGTGATTTTAGTGGATAAAATGCTAGTTATTTTGAATCTTTTCCAACAAACTTATATATCATTTTGTGCAGCTACTCATTCTCTATACCATACTGTCCAAAGAATGGACAGCATATTGCAAGAGTCTGTACTCACTCGGATGCGGTTGAGGTAGGTACAGGAGCAGTGTTGTTGAAATGTCCAAGCAAGTTTATTAAAACTGCATAAACCGCTCTGGATAGCCAAAACCAACGAACAGCCTTTTCTGGCACAAAGTGAAAAGCAAACAGAAAAATAAACAGTCCATATACTGTAGTACAAAAGGTCTGCCCGCTCAGGTCAGTGTCTTTAGCACACACACTGAAGGTCTCCTCACCTCCATGCAGAGACACTGAATGAGGCATTTGACCTCAATTTTATTAGCCAAACTATGTCCCTGGGTTTGGGATATGTAAGCGATCATTCCCACCCATCTCTTATGACCACTTGTAAAACCCAGCCCTGGAATGGCCAAATAACTCTCTCAGCACAATACGTGCTGGAGCATACTTCCGAGATCACATCACCGCAGCTAATAGCCCCGATGACACATATCTCCCATCAAGGACTCGTCCGGCGGTCCTCTTACAATGTATAACATGCATGACAAGTTCTATTTAACATAAAGGCTTGTGCAGAGAACTGTAAAACTCGGACAAGTGCTATCTGTCATTTTGATGGATAGCACTCATCCTCATGTTATTCTAGGGGGCTGGACATATGTCCAAGTCGGTAAGAGGAAAAAATAAAAGCATGCACAATTTGCTTCGGAGAATCAGATGGCGCTCGCCCATACAGGTCTATTGTTTGTAGAAAAAAATTGGACCGCAGTCGGATGACATCCAAGAACAGTCCGATTTAAACAGACATTATAGAAAAGGTCAAGAAAAAATTTTTTCTCTCCACCTCTGAGAAAATCAGATCCCACTCTGATCAAGCTATGATCAAGCTCCAATCAGAGATTGATCAATGTGTGATTAACACAATTGGGCCAATTTTATTGGATGTGGAGAAAACAGTCATCTGCACCTGCCCTGATTGAGATTCAGTGTCTTAGGCTTCAGACATCAGAGAACTAGCAGCATGTGATTTCTACCGTATTCCAGGCATTGGTCCAGGTTATGGTACATTGTTCTGTTAACTTCTGCCAAAGATACTTCTGCTGTTGTCTAAGAAAAAAAAAGATGAATAAGACATCGAGAGTGCTGTAATCCATTAAATGAGAGATTGGCTGTAGGATATACCTTTTCAAGAAAAACATGTATAATACTGATAATGTTACATTCAATTATCCTTAATAAAAGGTATCTGATTTTTTTTCTGCTATTAGTTGCCCAGACAACATAGCAGCAAGGATTATTAGAATGACTGTCAAGAGGTTCTTCTTAATAGGTTACTATGCATGATATAATTTACTAAACTGTATATATTACTTATGTTCGGCAAAAAATTAATTTTGAGTCTATTTTTAAGTGCTTAAGTAGGTGTAATGAATTTGCCTCCTTACCTCAGCACAGCTGTCGTTTCAATAGGGGATTTCTCATAGAGGTGTTCCGTGTTTCTGTATATACAGTAGCTACTATTGCAGAGAAGCAGTTGTCCTCTTGTTATATTCTGAAAAGAAGCACCTTGACCTAAAACTGCCACAATTTGATGAATGCTACATTATTAACTTGACCTATAGTTCTTACAGTTTACCAACTTGTGATTATTTTCTCCCAAGACATCTTATCATTCTTTGTGTCTTGGAACTGAAAATTTTGATTGGTAATTTTAAAAGACACTCAATGATAAATTTAATCCCTGACTGGTCATTGTCTATTCCTATAGGAATCTCTAGAAGATGACATATTGTGTTGTGTCATTCTATGATGTATTGGAACCCTTTGTTTTGGAATTTATGAAGCCCCATAACGGAACTTAGCTGATTGCGTGTCATGGCCTCTGTCATTAGGAGACATAGACAGCTAGTTAAAAAAAGCTCACCTTACCACTGTAGCACCTGTGCTCTTCTGTTGTGTAGTCTACTACTGACAATCAACTCCTATAAAAAATACTTTGTGGTAATTCTTTGAAGCCACAAGATTTTTTTTAGTCATGGATCTCTGAGGGGATTATAAATACTGTTACTATTGATTAGTAAAGGCAAATTTGTACTTATGATTCAATTTCTGCAAAACCTACTTTGTAAGTGAGAATTAGCCATTAGTGATGAGCGAGTATACTCGCTTGGGTGATCTCCGAGTATTTTTGCATGCTCGGAGATTTAGTGTTTGTCGATACAGCTGCAGTCTTCCACCTCACCTTCTTGCAAATCAGGCAAGCAGTCTGAGTCCCAAGTCATGCAGCAGTCACTTCTGCTTTTTCATGACTCTGCTGGCTGTGGTTCTGAGAGCCATCCTCCTGGACCTGTCCAAAAATTGGAAGAGATTGAGTGCACTGATGCCCAGCCACATGTTTTGTTGGAGTATGAGAACGTGGTGGTATATGTGGAAGAGGCAAGGGAGGAGTAATCCAACACTTCTATTTTTTTGTATTGTTAGTATTTTTTTCTTTATTTAATTTATCTTTTTTTATTTGTTTATGGAACTGACTTAAAACAACCTTGAATTAACAAAAATAAAACTAGCAATCTAAAACCAGGAGGCATAGGTCCAAATGGAGGAAGAAGTGAATATGGCTGTATCGGTGGAAGAGACAAAGGAGAAGTATTCCAGCACTTCTTTTTTGGGGGAGGGGTGGGGGGTTGCATTGTTTGTATATTTTTTTCAGCATCTTTTTATTTATTTTTTTTATGTAACTGACTTAAAACAACCTAGAATTAACTAAATAATAAACTAAAACTAGCAATTAAGAAAGTCGCCGCAGTTGGCAACTGTGTTTCGTCATCCTCTGACATGTCATGTAGTGGTCCACTGACTGTGTGCACTACCCCTCCCATGTACTCATCCTCCAACATGGTTTAGCATCAGTGAACTCAGTCAGTCTCTTTCACTTCTGGGGCTGGGCCAGGTGGATGAGCCATCGATCCCCAGCCAGCGGAGTCATCAAAAAAGCAGAAGAGACTGCTGCATGACTTCAAACTGCTTGGCTGATTTACAAGGGGGTGACGTGGAAGCTGGATTACTATAGTCCTCAGGTGCCAACTCAGTGGACAGGGTAGAAGATAATGCGAAGGAACTGAAGGCACTGTAAGCCATCCAATCTAACACCTTTTGAATATCTTGTTGCCTTACCATTTGTGCAGCGGTACTCGGCCCTACGAAACTCGAATATTGTCCTGTTGCCTGCTTGCACGTGAGAAGGGTGTTGTGTTTGGGCATGTTGCAAGCACAGAATGACCTTGTCCTCTCCCTGCAGCAGCTACACCACCACCTCCAGTTACCACCTGAGGAAAGTGCTGTATTTAGGCACGCAACAGGAACAGAATGACCGCGTCCTCTCCCTGCAGCAGCTACACCAGCACCACCACGGCCATGTCCCCTACTTGATGTTTCTTATAATTTTTAGATGTGTTTTTTTGGCACAGTACTCGCAAAGAGATGGTGGCAGAGTAGATGTCACGAAACCGACTCAGTTAAGTACACCAACAATGAGATGGAATGGGGAGAGGAAGGCCCTACCGATAAGGAATGAGGGTTGGGACACCTCCTGAGCTCCAACCTGAGCCTGTCCCTGCACTCCCCTAACTCCCTAAGTGGGTCCTTCCCCCGCCACCATCACGAACCTCGTCCCTCGCAGTCACCTCGCACAGGGGGTGGTGACATGCAAGAGAGACAAAGTAAAAACACAACACTTAGCTTTCAAGCTGCTGCTGCAAACTCCACTCAGCAGAAAATATGGAACCAGGACCTCAAATAGCTGATACACACTGACACCAGAGAGATACTCACTCATCTGCTGGTCTCCAGAGAAACTCCTTCACCAACAGTCAGCTGATGAATCAGGTGACTATTTAAAGGATGGTGGGAGTTGTCACCACCAGCATCAGCTGACCTAGTAACTCAGTAGCTACCGCACACTGCCAGCAAGGAAAACTGACATTAACCCTTGCTGGCCTGAAATGAAAAAAGTTACATTTAAATTATAGTGGAACCAGAGCTCCTACGGATTAAAAAATGGATCGTGACAGCAGATTTATTTGCCACACTACTCGTGTAGACACAGCAGTACAGGAAATTTATTTGTTTGGCATACATATGGCAAAGAAACGGCTGTTGATATTTACTCATTAGCCACATACTCATATAGACACAGTGGTACAATAAAATTATTTGTTTGACCTATAAATGGCAAAGAGATGGCTGCTGTGATGTATTACTTTGCTACATTACGTGTATAGACACAGTGGTACAGTTAAGTTATTTATTTGGCCTTCAAATGGCAAAGAGTTTGCTGCTGAGCTTATTTTTTGTCCCACTACTCATATAGACTAGACACAGCAGTACAGTAAAATTATTTGTTTGGCCTACAAATGACAAAGTGATGGCTGTTGAGATTTATATATTTGCCATACTACTTGTATAGGCACAGCGATACAGTAAAATTATTTGTTTGGCCTACAAATGGCAAAGAGATGGCTGCATAGTAGAATTATTTTTTTCTGCACAATGCTCAAATAGTCATGGCTGCAGACAACACACAGCAGATTTTAAGCACAGTACTCCCATAGATGTGGTGAGTACAAACAGAGGCTTAAAGGCATAGTACTCCCAAAGGCGGGGTTGAAGAGTACACACAGTGGCTTTTTAGCACAGTACTCACACAGATACGAGTGCAGAGTACACACTGAAATTTTTTGGCACAGTACTCATAGAATCATAGAATCATAGAATGGTAGAGTTGGAAGGGACCTCCTGGGCCTTCTGGTCCAACCCCCTGCTCAAAGCAGGATTCTCTAAATCATCCCAGACAGATGTTTATCCAGCCTCTGTTTGAAGACTTCCATTGAAGGAGAACTCACCACCTCTTGTGGCAGCCTGTTCCACTCATTGATCACCCTAACTGTCAAAAAGTTTTTTCTAATATCTAATCTGTGTCTCCTCCCATTCAGTTTCATCCCATTGCTTCTAGTCTTTCCTTGTGCAAATGAGAATAAAGATGATCCTTCTACAATGTGACAGCCCTTGAGATATTTGTAGACAGCTATTAAGTCTCCTCTCAGTCTTCTTTTTTGCAAGCTAAACATTCCCAAATCCTGCAACCGTTCCTCATAGGACATGGTTTGCAGACCAGTCACCATTCTGGTGGCTCTTCTCTGAACTTGCTCCAGTTTGTTGATGTCTTTTTTAAAATGTGGTGCCCAAAACTGGACACAGTATTCCAGATGAGGTCTGACCAAAGAGGAGTAGAGGGCAATAATGACCTCACGTGATCTAGACTGTATGCTTCTGTTGATACATCCTAGAATTGCATTTGCCTTTTTTGCTGCTGCATCACACTGTTGACTCATGTTAAGTCTGTGATCAATTAGTATACCCAAGTCTTTTTCACATGTGCTGTTACTTAGCCCTATTCCTCCCATTTTGTATATGCTTTTTTCATTTTTATTGCCCAGATGTAGTACTTTGCATTTTTCCCTGTTAAAATCCATTCTGTTAGTTGCTGCCCACTGCTCCAGTTTATGTATATCTTTTTGAATCCTCTCTCTCTCTTCTCTAGTATTAGCTACCCCTCCTAGCTTTGTGTCATCAGCAAATTTGATCAGTTTACCCTCAATTCCTTCATCTAAATCATTGATAAAGATGTTGAACAATACAGGGCCCAAAACAGAGCCTTGTGGTACCCCACTTGAGACATTCTTCCAACTGGATGTGCAGCCATTTACAACCACTCTTTGGGTCCGATCACTAAGCCAGTTATGAATCCACCTAACAGTTGCCTTGTCCATTCTATACTTAGTCATTTTTTCAATAAGGATTGTGTGAGATACTTTGTCAAATGCTTTGCTGAAGTCAAGATATACTATATCTACAGCATTTCCCTGATCCACCCAGTCAGTGATTCTGTCATAGAAGGAAATTAAGTTAGTCTGACATGACTTATTAGTTACAAACCCATGCTGACTCTGTTTAATCACTTCATTCTTATCCAGGTACTTGCATACATGTTCTTTAATAATTTGTTCAAAGATCTTTCCTGGTATAGAAGTCAGACTCACCGGCCTGTAGTTCCCTGGGTCCACCTTCTTCCCCTTTTTGAAGATAGGAACAACATTTGCTCTTCTCCAGTCTTCTGGGACTTCTCCTGTTCTCCAAGAATTTTCAAAGATTATGGACAGTGGTTCAAGAATTTCTTCTGCTATCTCCTTCAGTACCCTGGGGTGTAATTCATCTGGACCTGGAGACTTGAATTCATTTATGTTAGCTAAGTGTTTCCTCACTGTCTTTCTGTTTATAGATATCCTGGATTCTTCTATTCCTTTAATAGGACAGTGAAGATCAGTTGATGTTACATTTCCTTTCTGAGAGAAAACAGATGCAAAATAGGAATTTAAAAGTTCAGCCTTCTCAACATCCTGACTTACCATTTCATCATTTTCATCCTGTAAAAATCCTATAGCATCTTTGACTTTTCTTTTACTTTTGACGTATCCCCAAAATCCTTTTTTGTTGCTTTTGACATCACTTGCAAGCCTTAATTCATTGTCAGCTTTAGATAATCTGATTTGTGCCCTGCAGGTTCTGCAGACGGCATTATATTCTTCTTTAGATATGCCTCCCTCTTTCCATTTGATAAACATTTCTTTCTTCCTTTTTAGCATGTGTTTAAGTTCTATGTTCATCCATCCTGGTTTCCTTAAATGCTTCCCATTCTTCCCTCTTTTCGGAATTGTTAACGATTGTGCTTTGAGAATCTCATTTTTCAAGATTTTCCATCCTTCCTGGACATTTTTGTCCTTAAGGATATCCAGCCATTGGATCCCTCCAATTCTCTTTCTGAGTTCCTTAAAATCTGCCTTTCTGAAATCTAACCTTGACGTCTGAGTCTTCACAGGTCTTCCTCCTCTTGTTATCCAAAATTCTAAAATAGCATGGTCACTACCTCCTAGAGTCCCAGCCACTCTTACCTCCTCCACCATTTCCTCCCTGTTTATGAGGATTAGATCCAAGGTAGCAGATCCCCTTGTTTTCTCCATTACCTTTTGGAAGATAAAGTTGTCAGCAAGAGAGGATAAGAATTTCCTGGACCTGTTAGTTTTGCCTGAGAGAGATTCCCAACAAATGTCTGGATAGTTGAAATCTCCCATGACCACTATGTCATATTTTTTGGAGAACTTGGCCATTTGATGCATAAAGAGTTCATCCATATCTTCAGCTTGCACAGGCGGCCTGTAGTAAATGCCTACAATGGTGTCCTTTCCATTGTTCTGTCCTTGTATTCTTACCCAAACAGTTTCCACAGAACTCCCAGTCTCTGAAGCGTCAATCTCTGTGCAGATATACGCTTTTCTAACATACAATGCAACACCTCCTCCTCGTTTATCAAGTCTGTTTCTTGCAAATAAGTTGTATCCTTCTAGCCTTGTATTCCAATCATGTGTATCGTCCCACCAAGTCTCAGTGATTCCAATGACATCATATTTCTTCTCCTGCGTTAGTAGCTCCAGTTCTCCTTGTTTGTTGCCCATGCTTTGTGCATTCGTATAGAAACACTTTAGTTTGTGATTGGTTTCTCTTCCTTCAATATTTTTATTATGTAAATTTTTTTGTCTTTGTTCTTCCCCTTCACTTCTAATAGCAGAAATCTCAATAGTATTTGTCAAGTGTATGGCTTTTGCTGGCGTTTTGCTTCCCTTCCCACATTGTTCTAGTTTAAAGCTCTCCTGATGAGTGTAGCAAGGCGACTTCCAAATACATGTTTTCCAGTCTTCGTAAGGTGCACCCCATCTCTAGCAAGTAGTCCATCGTATAGGTAATTCACTCCGTGATCCAGAAATCCAAATCCTTGCTTACGGCACCATCGACGTAGCCAGTTGTTCACATGCAGAATCTTATTCCACCTCCTTGTTCCATGGCCATCCACTGGGAGGATGGAAGAGAAGACCACCTGCGCTCCCAGTTCTTTCACTTTCTTACCTAAGTTTTCAAAGTCACTGCAGATGGTTTCCAGGTCGTTTCTAGCGGTGTCATTTGTCCCCACATGTATTAGCAGGAATGGGTAGTCATCTTTAGGTCTGAAGAGTCCTGATATCCTGTCAGACACATCTTTAATTTTTGCACCTGGAAGACAGCACATTTCTCTTGAGGTTATATCCGGTCTGCAGATAGCGGCCTCTGTTCCTCTCAACAGGGAATCGCCCATGACAACAACTCTCCGTTTCTTCTTCACAACAGTTTTCTTTCTCCATTCAGGAGGACTCTGAGGGCATACAAGGTTGTTTGTGGGCAAAGTCTTATTCTGATGTATTTCTTCATCGTTCTCCTGTGTAAGAGCCTGGTATTGGTTCCTGAGCAGAATTGGTGCTGACTGCCTCCTGATCCTCCTGCTTCTCTGGGTCACATGCTTCCATTCCTCTGTTTCTTCAGTTGCACTTCGAATTTCTTCTCTTTCTGTACCATGAAGAGATAATTCTGCTCTGTCTAAGAACTCTTCACCTTCCTTAATGGTCTTCAATGTAGATAACCTCTCTTCCAGATTTTGCAACTTTTCCTCCAACAGGGACACAAGCTTGCATTTCTGGCAAGTGAAGTTTGGCTTTTCCACTGGTAAGTCTATGAACATGTAGCAAGAAATGCAGCTCACCACATGGCTCCTAGCCTCTTCCATGTTCTTATTGTTCAAGAGATAATCAAGTGGTGAAATATAAGCCAAAACTCGCGCGCCGCTAGGCGCGATGTTTACTGATTTCCTCCTTTCAGCTGCAACAGCCAAAATCCAGTGTTCCTTGAGCTCGCGGAGACTCTTCACTTATCCCAGAAGGCACTGGGAATATGCAAATTATCTCCTCGGGACTCCTCCCATGTGAGGGTTTGAAGAGTGTACCGAGTGGCTTTTTGGCACAGTGCTCCTACAGATATGGGTGCAGAGTACACTCAGTGGCTTAAAGGCACAGTGCTCCCAGAGGCGGGGGTCCAGAGTACACACAGCTGATTTTTGGCTTAGTACTCCCACAGGCAGGGTTGCAAAGTACATGCAGCATCTTTTGGCACAGTATTCTCACAAGCTGGGATGCAGAGTACAAACAGCAGCTTTTTGTCAGAGTACTCATATAGATATGGGTTTTAGAATACGTAGAGTGGCTTGAAGGCACAGTACTCCAACAGGCAGAGTTGCAGAGCACACAGCAGCTTTTTGGCACAATTCTACCACAGGCGGGGTTACAGAGTACAGTGTTTTTTTGTCATAATACTCCCACATGCGGGGTTGCAGAGTACTCACAGTGGCTTTTGGAACAGTGCTCACACAGATATAAATGACGAGTACTCACAGCAGCTTAAAGGCACAGTAATCCCACAGTTAAGGGCGCAGAGCACACACAACAGATTTTTGGTATAGTACTCCCACAGGCAGGGTTGCAGAGTACACACAGGGGCTTTTGGCACAGTACTCACAGAGACATGAGTACACACAGTGGATTTTTGGCACAATTCTACCACAGGTGGGGCTGCAGAGTACACACAGTGGCTTTTTGGCACAATTCTACAACAGGTAGGGCTGCGGATTACACATAGCAGATTATAGGCACAGTATTCCCACAGGCGGGGGTGCAAAGTTTGCACAGCGGCTGTTTGGCACACTAGACACACAGGCAGAGTTACAGAGTACACACAGTAGCTTTTTGGCACAATAATCCCACATATATGGGTGCAGCGTACACACAGCAGCATAATGGCACAGTACTCCCACAGGAGTAGATCCGGAGTGCACACAGCAGCTTTTCGGCACAGTACTCCAACATGCGAGGTTGCAAAGTACACACAGTGACTTTTGGCATAGTACTCCCTCAGGCCGGTTTGCAGAGGGCACACTGTGGCTTTTGGCACAATACTCCCATAGATATGGTGCAGAGTACACACAGTAGGTTTTGGTACAGTTCTTCCACTGAAACAAGTGCAGAGTACACACGGCAAATTTTTTGCGACATGCACTACCTAACACTGTCCCTCTCTCCATCTGCATTTTGTTGCTACACTAATCAGTGCAGAATGGCGGCGTCACTCATGATACAGCATTATACAGGCTAGGTGATGTGGCGTGCCGGCCAATCACAGCCATACCAATACTTGGCATGGCTGTGATGTCACTGAAAGTACTCACAGCCTTAAAGCTTGTTGATTGCCTGTACTGCAGCCATTCAACAAACTTTACCAGGCATCTGAACCCAAACAGTAAACCGGACATCCTGTTAAAAGTCTGTGTTCGGAGTTCAGTACTAGTGTCCGGTACGGACCCTGAACTTTACAGTTTGGGCTCACTCATCCTTATGTGTGAGTAGTATTATTGAAAGTGTAAGTGCTTATAATCACAGCAACTGATTCCAAGTAGTTAGTGGATTTTGGATCAAGTAAAACATGATATGTGGGGTTAAAACTCGCTTATTTCTATCTGGCAGTCTGGGTTTGGTGAATGTTTGGGTAATGCTACATGCCTGACCCTAACAGCATTCTACCAACTGTAAACTTTGGTGCAGTAGGGATAATAGTATGAAGTTGATTTTCAAGAAGCAGCCAAGGTTTTATGGGAATAGTTTGGCGAAGGCCCTTTTATGTCCAGCAAGACTGTCACAATTACTCCAATCTTAAGGGTATGCCAAACTAAGCGAGATCGCAAGCGAGATCGCTAACGAGATCTCTACTGCAGCACCATTTATGACGCAGTAGCGATCTCGTTAGCGACTTAACTGTGTGTGACATGTAGCAGCGATGTGGCCCCTGCTGAGATGTCGTTGATCGCTTATGAACGTTCTGAGCCGTTTTTTGGTCGTTGGTGTCCCACTGGTGAGCCTGAATCACTGAGTGTGACACCCTTTATGAACGACTTCACCAGCATTGCAGGTGGGACTAGTTTTTCCCAACGACCGCAGAGGTCGTTATACAGATCGCTGATGAGATGTGTTTGGAATCACAGATCGCTGATGAGTTGTGTTTGGAAACTAACCAGCGATCACATAGCTATCGCACTAGCGATCTCGCCAGGTTAAGTCGTTGTCGTGATCGCTAGTGCGATCGCTAAGTGTGGCAGTGCCTTTAGTGTCTGGTCTCAGTGAATGACAGTTTTGCCATCAAATCTAGGAATTGGACATTCTGAGCAGTCAATATTGAGATCAACAATTCAACCATCCAAACAGATGCTGATGCATGCTCAGCTGTCAGTGTCTGGAGTGACAGTTTAGCTGTATAGAGTAATCATCTGACTATTAAACTAGCTCTCAGCCTTTGCTTTCAATTGTAGCTTTTCTCATGAGGTGTGTGCTTGCATAGTGCTCCTTGTCTGCTATTCTGATCTTTGCTGCTCAACCTAGGATTTGTCTTGACCACCTTTTTGCCTAAGCCTTTTGTTATGATCCCCTACATTCTTGGAATATTGACCTTTGATGGTTCTCTGACTATGCCTTTGTCACATCCCTCTGTTTATGATGTAATCTCTTGGCTTTTCACCTCAATCTTCTTGACTACCCAGCCTCAGGGCTTATCCACCAATAGTGACTAGCATCACAAAGACTTTGCCTCACTGTCCAAAGCAAGGTCTTTCAAACCACAGTTGGCTGCGTTAGCCAGCAAGAACTTTCAGATGAACTAGAAAGGAAATTATGAGCCAAAATCTCTCATCTAACATCAATGTCTGATCACACAAATTGTGTACTGGAAAAATATAGAACAATTCACACTGAAAAACTCCAAAATCTTGTATAAAGACTAGTCATAAAAGTTCCTGAAGGCGTAATGTGTAGGAGTCATAGTACTTTTGTCCATATAATGTGTGATTAAAAAGTACCTACCACTTAAAAAAATCTGTGTAGCCTGAATATTTTATGTCCTTTACCTTCACAATTGTGTACATTTTCTCTCGGCATACATGTTCACAGCAGGAGTATGTACAAGTATATCGCACTACACCTACTTCTCACATCTTGAGTCTAACAAAGACACTATGGGTGAGATATATCATGTTATTTTACTCATCATAGTTTTTGTGAATAAAAAGGTTTCTGAACTCTTGCAGAGAGCCCTCATTGAAAACTACATGCTGTAGGAACGAGAAGAAAATGTTACTTTTCTCAATTAATTTTGGTTAGAGATGGGAGGACACCTGGATGTTCGGGTCCGGCGGGTTCGGCCGAATAGTTACAAAAAATTCGAGTTTGGGTAGAAGAACAGTACCCCGTACCCAAACCCAAACCCGGACTCCATTCACTTGAATGGGGGCCCGAACATCCAGTGTTTGCCACACTGTCATGTGCATGGCAGTGCGGCAAACACCGCTTCTGATCGGCAGTGAAATCATCCCCACCCGTCAGAGAGCCTTGGTTCCCACACTGTCAAATGACAGCATGAGCACACAGCTGTGATTGGATGTATAAAGTTTACCTCTGGTCAGTGGTGTCAGTTGATGGGTCTACTGATCCCATCATCAGGCACCTGCTGCCGCTAACAACAGTGAAAGACCTCGGCTCTTGACAGACAATGTTGGATTTCGGAGGCTTGATCAGCGCAGGGCTCAGATCCTGGCTCTGACCAGCGTAGACAGTATTGGAGTTCTCCTGAGAGGAATCCGGACCTTGCCAGGTTGTGACTGGCACCTGGGAGGGGCAAACTTCTCACTGAGGTCTGTCAAGCTGGTTTTAGCGGTGTCTCTGGAGCACGTCTGCTCTGCTATCTTCCCTGGCTCCAAATCTCCTTGTGGTTTTGAGAGCAGTGCTTTTATATCAGGGAAGTCTTTCCTGTGGGTCACCTGATTCGTCCAGTACACAAGGTTGCTCCCCTTGCAAACCTGCCTTCACAATTCGGTTCCGCCCGATTTTGGCTGGCCAGCAGTAGGCAGTCTCTCTTCATTAAAGGCACATCCTGCAAGAGTTCTTAAGAGATATCACAGAATCTTATTATACTACAGCCAAGATCAAAGATGGCATCTGCATAAGGTTTTTATGCTGTAATGCAGTATATTTCTTTCTCCAAACATAACACTTCTCATTTAGGCCAAAAAGCTCTCTTTTAGTCTCATTTGTTTATTTTAAAATTGCTCAAAAATCCTTCTTGTTTGTCGTGGTGATCTTTAGCAAACTGCAGACAGGCGGCAGTGTTCTTTTTAGAGTGCAGTTGCTCTTTCCTGGCCAGTGTCCTCTTGATGTTGGACTCCTAAATGTTAACATTAATTAAAAAGATTAAAACATTAAAAAGGCTTTTAGTTGCTTAGAACTTGGGTTCCTTTGTGACCTTGCACACTAATATGTGCCCTGCTTTTGGCATCAACATTGTTGGTTGACCATGCCTGGGGAAGTTAATAATGGGTTTGAAATTTTTCCATTTGTACACAATCAGATTGACTGTTGTTTGGTGGAGTCCAAACACTTTAGAAATGGTTTTGTAACCTATTCCAGATTAATGACCATTAGCCCCTTTCCGACATCGGACGTAATAGTACGCCAATGTCGGAATCCCTCTCTTTGATGTGGGCTCCGATGGTGAGCCCATATCTTTTGAACAGCTGACATGTGCCTCTAACAGCCGCGGGTGGAATCGCGATCCACCCTCAGCTGTTAACCCCATGTCAAACTCTGACAGCGACATTTAACTCGCGTTTCCACCAAGCGCACCAAAAACCCTGCCCATCGGTGACCCCGTCACATGATCGTGGGTCACCGATGGGTTGGCATGACAAACAGAGGTCTCCAGCAAACCTCTATGGTTGTCACTGCTGGATTGCTATGAGCGCCACCCAATGGTCGGCGCTCATAGCAAGTGAGCAGTTCTGCTACATACAGGTGATCTTATCATCGCCTGTATACAGCAGAGCGGAACGGACAAGTGCAGCTTCTAGTCTCCCATGGAGACCATGGAAGTATGCAAAAAGTAAAAAAGTTTTAAAAAATATTTAAAAATTAAAAACATAAAAGTTCAAATCACCCCTCTTTCACCACATTCAAAATAAAACAATACAAAAATCAAACATACACATATTTGGTATCACCGCGTTCAGAATCTCCAAATCTATCAATATAAAAAAGGATTAACCCGATCGCTAAAGGGCGTAATGAGAAAAAAAGTCAGAACGCAAGAATTACGTTTTTTTTTGTCGCCGCAACATTGCATTAAAATGCAATAACGGGAGATCAAAAGATCATATCTTCACCAAAATGATGTCATTAAAAATGTCAGCTTGGCATACAAAAAGTAAACCCTCACTCAACCCAAGATCGCGAAAAAAAGACTTTACGGGTATCGGTAAATGGCACCATTTTTTTTTCTTTAACAAACTTTGGAATTTTTTTTCACCTCTTAAATAAAAAGAAACCTATACATGTTTGGTGTTTATGAACTTGTAGTGACCTGAGGAATCATAATATTAGGTCAGTTTTAGCATTTAGTGAACATGGTGAAAAAAAATCACAAAAAAGCAGTGGAATTTCACTTATTTTGCAATTTCACCACACTTGGAATATTTTTCCCATTTTCGAGTACATGACAAGGTAAAACCAATGCTATCATTCAATAGTACAACTCGTCCTGCAAAAAACAAGCCCTCACCTGGCCAATTTGACCAAAAAATAAAAAAGTTATGGCTCTGTGAAGGGGAGCATAAAATTAAAATGCAAAACCAAAAATACCTATGGTCGTTAAAGGGTTACCAATTCTTCTCAAGTCCACAGAAATCTCCTTTGTTCATGATATGAGACACTCCCACAAATATGTGTCATAAAGATTGCACGTTGATAGATTCCTGTTTTTGTAATAAAACAGGTTACCCACTCACATCTAATTGTAATCCTATTGATGACATAATTTGTTAGATTGGTTCTCTTTAGCTACTTTTAATATTTCTGTAAAAATCTGATGTATTTTTAGGTCAAATTTATGCAGAGATATGGGAAATTCTCAACTGTAAATCATAGTCATTTCTACATTACCGATACAAAGAAATGTGAAAAAGCACCCCTCTAGTTAAGTGGTCTAACTAAAACATTGCATTCTCTGATTAGCAGCTTCATACCACCAAGTATTTCTAGTTTTCCTAGACCATGACTAATGTAACATCTGTCATATTGGTACCACTCGTCTGCAGAATCTTTAGACATAGAAGAACACATCTTTTATAAAAATAACATCTCTTTTTATAGAACCTATAAATATTTAACCTAGGGGTTATCAATCAACGTGAAAAAAAAATTGAAAACAATGGTACACAAAAGCACAATCACAAACTGTTTGATTTCTATCACATCAGAGAATCTGAAAAGCTTGGTAGTGCTACCTAATGTCATCTTTTTAATGATGCAACAATAGACATTATGCTTTCAGTTGTCAGACACCCACACACAAAGCCACCCACAACGCTGCCAGTACCAACAATAACCTGCGCAATCTACTTTTTACTGCTCTGAAGTTGGGAAGGAAAAGCGGCTCTTGTCAGAAGAAAATACTTGAAAATACCATTAATCTTAATATTTTCTTCCAGCAAACTTGAAAACATTAGACACACCAGAATGCATATATATCTTTTATGTGCATGTGAACATGCAGTGAGAATGTGATTTCAAGCCCAGAAATGTATTATTGAAGCAGAGGCAAAAAACACACATTCTGGTCTATAAACCAATTTCTAAAGATAACATTGAAAAATTGAGAAAAAATCAAATAAACATTGCACACGCTTATCTCATTCGTTTCAGTTTAATGCTTGCAGAAATATTTTACTTGCTATTTTTATATTAATATATAGTAGTAGAGATAATTGTGGTGGCCCATGTTCCTGCTCAATTGGTCTTCATTGGCTTGCATTGCCTAAGGTAATAGATCAATTTTGTAATAAACTAGTAGTAATTTCTGAAACATGTGGACATTTCAGGTCACCAGGACATTTTTTTGTTTTATTTTAACTTTATAATATGTTTTAATGTTTAATGCAAAATATTTTGTTTTCAAACAAAAAAAAAACCACAAAGTGCATAAAGGGAAATCAGTTTGTTCTTGATTAAAAAAAATCACTGATGTCTGAATGAGTACTATAGAATACAGCAGGCTCCTAACTATGAATCCCCCTGTATGATTTGCTTGTCTAGTGGCCAAATGGCATAATAATGTTTCTCAATAACTCTCAAAATAATAGTGAGTGAACTAAATATTGAAGACGTCACCAATTTTATAAGTAAATATATTTCTAAAGGTGCTATTACCATTACATTTTCACCAGATGTCAGTAAAAACCCATTCAATCTACACAGGCAAAGAAATCATACAGTAGATGTCCATAAATTAAATTATGAGTAATAATGAAAAATGATGAATACACTTACTGACATTTATTTAATGCTTCATACACAAGCCTTTATTGGTGATCACAGCTTCAAAATGCTTGCTGTATGAAGAACCAAGTTGCATGCATTGCTCAGGTTTAATTTTGGCCCTTTCTTCCACACAAACACTTTTTAAATTCTGAAGGTTCTGTAGGCTCCTTCTATGAACGCTGAACTTTAGTTTCCATAAATTTTCTATCAGATTCAGGTCAGGTGATTGGCTGGGTCATTCTAGCAGCTTTATTTTCTTTCTCTGAAACCAATTTAGAGTTTTCTTTGCTGTGTGTTTAGGACCATTGTCTTTCTGAAAAGTCTACTCTCTTTTCATCTTCATCAGGCTAGGTGGCAACAGATTTTAATCAAGAATGTCTTGGTACATTTGTTCATTCTACCTTCCTTCAGTTATATGAAGTTTGCCAGTACTGCATGCTGAAAAATAGCCCAACACCATAATGTTCACACCCCCAAACTTCACTGTTGGTATGGTGTTTTAGGGGGTGATTGTCACTGGTGTGTCAGCTGCGACAGACAGTCATACTGGATCTGGCTGTAGAAGGTCATTATGTCTAGCTCTACAAGCACCTGTTTGATTTTTGCATCTCTGTTATGGACTGATATACTTATCCCTCTATGACCCAGCAGCCACCTCCACCTTCTGCTGCTAATAAACACAACTTTGCTGAAGGTTTAAATACATTCAGTTTCTGCAGTAGGGGGCGGATGTTAGCTCCATTTCCCTCTGGTTGGAAGTACTAGCAGTCGGCTAGTGTCTCCTTGTAGTACTCTTGAAGGATTGCTGGCAAGATATCTCAGTGGTCTTCTCAAGCTGTGTGTCACGTCATTTGTTCACTCTCTCTCTTTAGTTGTTGTATGGGCTGGCTAGTGCCCACCCTGTCCCCTTCCTAGTGAGAGCCTATCACTAGGGGGGTCAGGCAAATTCCTGCTTGGCTATAGGTGCAGAACCTTTTTAGGGATGTTTAGGGCACACAAGGTGTTGTTAGATCTTTCTAGGGGTCTTGACTTCCCCCTTCCCTAGTGTTTGGGTTTCCCCTCCTCCCCATTGTTGTGTTGTTGTGCACCTTGCTTCTCCCTCACCCAACGTGACAGTGATATGGAGTGCCTTTTAGCCTACAAAAATGGTGTGTATTATGGCATCCAAAGTGTTCAAACATCTGACCAGACTGTAGTCTCCCAGAATTTCATAGGCTTGTCTAAATGTTGATGAGCAAACTTTAAATGCACTTGAACATGCTTTTTGTTCAGCAATGGAGTCTTGCGTGGTGAGAGTGCATAGAGGCAATGGAGGTTTAGTGTATTACTTTTAGTTTTCTTCTACTCAAATCTACATGCTGATTGCATGTCTTCCTGTAGGTCTCCTTGGCTCTTGGACAACTCTTTAATATTTATTTTCACTCCTGGTACTGCAAACACCTGGTCGTGGCCACTTTATGGTACAATGATGTTCTTTTCACTTCCCGATTATGACTACAACAGTGCTCACTAAAACATTCGGTACTTTAGAAATTTTTCTGTAACCAATGCCATTGTTATGCTTTGAAACAATAAAGTCTTGACGGTCTTGAGACAGTTCAATGTTTTTACACATCATGCAATGTTTCTTGTGTGGCACCTTGGTAATGAGACACCTTTTTACAGGTCATCAGTTGAACCAACTGATATTATTTTTCACTAAGTGGCAGGATTGCTTTCTAATTATTGATAGATTTCAGCTGGTGTCATGACTTTCTTTGACTTTTTGCTCCTCTGTCTTCATGTGTTCAATACTTTTCACAAGTGGCGTTTCTCTTTATTAGATAAAACACTATGGAGAAAATAGTGCAAACATGGTCTTGTCTGACATACAATTGAAATTATTTATCAGATTATACTAACCTTATTTAAGACTTAAAAAGTGTTTTTAAATCATTGAACAGTTGCTGTGGATCCAGGAGTTGCAAAACCGACAAGCACGAAGATAGGAATAATTTGTGGATACCTCCAACACTTCTGAGTATGGAAGTTTTCAATAGGCAGGGATTTATTAAAAATTGTGTTTTCTATTCAACGCGTTTCAAAGTGTCAAGCACTTCTTTTCAGGAAATGACCACAGGTATCTGGTAATTTCTTGAAGAAGTGCTTGACACTTTGAAAAACATTGAATGGCATGCATCATGCGTGGTTTCCAGTGCCAATGAGTCACTAGTGTTTATTGATGACGTGACTGAAGACAGAAGCAGCCATATGAATTCAGAGGTGTACAAGGTGATATTTCAGCTCAGATTCAGCCAAATGCAAAATTGTTTTTACAGCACTTGACATTATACTGTAGATGGACAATGACCTAAAACATATAGTGAAAACAACCCAGTAGTATTTTTTAAGGCAAAGAATTGAAATTTCTTGCAATGGCCGAGTCAATCACCCTTTCTCAATCACATCTAACCTACAATTCACATGCTTAAGACAAAACTTAAGCCAGAACTCCATTGAAGACAGATGAAGTAAAAGGCCTGGCAAAACATCATAAAGGAGGAACACCAATGTTTGGTGACATCCATTGCTTCTAAACTTCAGGAAGTTATTGACTGCAAAAGATTCTCTACAAAATATTAACAATTAATATATTATTTATAATAAAGTATAAAGTTAATTTGTACAATTACTTTTGAGCCCCTGAAATAAGGAGGCTTTGTAGAAAAATAATTGCAATTCCAAAATGTTTCACAGGATATTTTTTTCAATGCCTTTAATTAAACCGGAAAGTCTACGTTTCAATTGCATATCAGTTTAATTTTAAACTCAAAATAGTGGCGTGCAGAGGTCAAATTACTGTCCAAATATTTCTGGATCTTATTGAATATATGCTTTACTGAATGCAACCAGACATAAGGAAAAGCTTTTGAGGGAGAGCTGTGTCTCCAGCAGCAAGTACAGGATTAGCATGACATCTGACAAATGAATTTCTGCCTACACAAGCCCCACCCACCTGTCAAATTCCCGAGCCAGGAACTCTTGGAGAATTTGATGTGACTTAATAGGATATTAGATCTTTGTCAGACAAAGAGCCCATAATAGTTCCTATAAAAGAGACTTGTAAAGTAGTAGCTAATGCCTTTAATTATAACATATAAGGCTTTGTTTCCTGGACCTATAGAATTTTTCAAGTCATCCCAACAGTATTAATATTGCATAATGTAATGTTCTATATTTATTTGAAAATGGCACATGATTATTGTCATTGCAATTTAAGAAAGTGAATTTCCATCAAATATTATTTTATTCTGATGTATAAACCACAGAATTTCTATAAATAGAATTGTTATTAGTGGGTAGAGAAAATTAATATGTTTATACTGCCTTTCTATTGCTAAGCTAATCTGCCTACAGGGACATCATAGAGTTTTTTGGCAAGGAGACCTTCAGCTTTCTATTTAAAGCGTTCATGGCAAAAAAGCGTAATTTAAAGCAAAAAGCAGAAGCCTTAAATTTTTGGAGCAGATTTATTGTAATCATTAAACTTTACATTGTCACATCTCTAAACCCCCAAATGACTGGCATTGTAAATGTAACTTTACTTATTTGTTACTAGAAGAAGAAGCATGAACTTTTTGATTTAAAAATTAAAAGATAAATTGGAAAATAGATGCAAAGGTTTGACCTTCTTGGATAAAAAGTGTTTAATTACATGAAACAGATTTGTACAAAAGTAATTTCTGCTCCTGAAGGAATCATAGCTTAATTGGTTCAGGTAACTCAGGCATTTTCACATTTCATAATTAATTACACATCTTGTGTCATTTGTTTTAGCTCGTCACACTGTGCAGAAATGACCTGGGGATATGTATAAGCATTTGCATACAACATGTGCGATGCTGTAGCTTCAATATAAAAGCAATGTTAGGAGGATTCCTAAAGCCTTTCAGTTATGAAAGACTTGGGGGTAGACCTCTATGTGATGTAAGTTCAGGATACATGATAAATGAGACAATCAACATTTCTAACAATCTTTTTGGCAGCTTCTACTGTGCTATGATGTTAATGCACATCTGTTACTAAAGGGCATATGATAAATAAATTACCAAAATGACAATGCTTGACATATTAGACACTACAAAAATCTGCAACAGCTCCAGATCTGGGTTTTATAATATGTTTATGTCTAGGTTTGGGGTAATGACACTATGTACATGATGCATTAAAAAATTAGGAACCATATTGGAAACAATCACTTGGAAGGCTATTATGGATAAATACCATAAAGCAGTGTATGCACTAAATACAGCTCTGCAATGTAGTAATTATATTTCCTCTGCTACTTCATAATATTAACATTCATTTTAATGGAGCAGCAGTAAATGAAAAGATTTAAGGCATCACTTCAAGTTTTTTGTTCTTAAAATACAGTAAAGGCTATAATTAAAGTAGATAGATAGATAGATTAGTGACAATTACTGTTGTCCTTTAACTCACACTGCAATGTCTCAGTATGTTTAACAGTATGAGACTTTCCAGTCTTCGTCATTCCTGCTTATAATAGGTTTCTTCCTGTCAGATTTTACAAGCAGCAGGCAAGTATATTTGAGACGCTGCATCACTGTGAAGAAGGCTGCAAACAGCCGAAACGCGTTGTGTTTATAATTTTTATCAGTTTGAATAAAACAATTTTTGCCTACAAGCAACATGAAATTTCTGCACCTTGATTTATCTTGGAAGCAAAGACAGTGCCATTCCCTTGTCCTCCTCTCTGGCATCTACTTCAGATACACCTGAAGAAGGCTGAAAACAGCCTAAAAGCATTGTGTATATAGTTTGTATCAGTTTGAATAAAAAATTTTTTACCTACAAGCAACCTGAAATTTCTTCACATTGATTTCTCTCGGTGGCAAAGACAGTGCCATTCCCTGAACCTCCTCTCTGGCATCTATTATGTTATATAAAATATTACTCTCAGCAGTTTGTGCAAAATTATTTCCTAATTTATTTTTATTTGAAGTGACGTTTCCTAGGTTTCAATGAACAGTTGGGTATTGTAGATTGCACTGCCCATCTTTGGAGAATTCAGGATCAAGCATGTTAGCAGCTATTTGTGTGTGGAGTTGATACCTAGAGACACACTAATTTATCAAACTGTGATGTGTATTACTCATCATAAAGTGTACAGCTACATATGTAACCCACTGCTGGCAATTTTGTTACTGTAATGCAATACAATGGCTCTTGTGACGGCTGTTCACAAAGGAAAATTAGTGATCAGACAAAGCATCTTCGCATAGTCCTAGCTTTTTCTTTGTGCTTAACATGAAGTGCAGTTCTGATTGAATATGAAAATTCAGATTCATTACTTGGAATGAACATAGATATACTATGAAATATTTTTTTGTAATTTTTCAATCATGAAAATATAATAAATCTTGATTTATTCTATATCTGATATTTTATCATAGAATCCTAGTAGGAAGAAAAGTTAGTCATTTGTATCCACATTTAATAAGAATAAACAAATTGTTTCCAAGCCTTATCTATACAGTCTACAGTATTTAAACACTACAACCTTTACAATGTCCCTATGTGCATGCATTTTAGGCAAAAACCCACTCTTAATGGGAAAGTGTAGGGGCATGCTCCATGTTATATGAGATCATTGTGCTGAGCAAAGGAAGAAACAGGAGGAGCCGGCTTCTACTACAAGTTGTAAGTAGCAATGACACTTTGATACTTGTGTTCAGCTACAAATGTTAGTTACATTTCTTTGTAATCATTCACTATGATGAAAATGATATTACCGTATTTTTTGGACTGTAAGACGCACATTTTCTTCCAAAAATGTGGAGGAAAATGGGGGTGCATGTTTTAGTCCGGATGTACCGGCTGTTTCAGTGGAGCAACGGATCACAGAGGCAGGAGCCAGCTGCTGCAGCTAACTCCTGTGCCCTCTGCTAAAGAGAAATTAATATTCACTGCATTCCACACCAATTTGCGTGGAGGGCGATGAATATTCATTTGTATTTAGTAGCATCCTGGTATGATGGGACCCCATCCCGGTCCTAGTATGCATGGTACCATCCTTTCCTTATCCTTGTATTATTGGCCCCCACTCCCATGCTGGTATGCATGGCCCCATCAGAAAACATTAAAAAAATAAACCATTGCACTTACCTTCCCGGTGCTTCCTCGCAGCATCCTGCTACGATGCCAGCAGCTGCTTAATGCTTGTAAGCAGCACATGGCAGAGATGTCATGTGCTGCTTGCAAGTCGAAGGGCAGCTGCGGGAATACTCAATGCTCTGCATGCCGGAACTGTGTGCCCGCAAAGCAGTGCGTATTCATTGATTTCTAGAGAGAACAGTATCAACCGGAGCCTTCCTGCTGCTGCCAGTGGTCACCTGTGCTAATACTTAAGAGAAATGAATATTCACCCTATTCCATGAATATTCATTTCTCTTAAGTATCAGTACATGTGACTGTCGGCAGCTCTAGGAAGTCTGTGGCTGACACTGTGCTCGCTAGAGAGCAATGAATATTCACTGCTTTGCGTGCAGAGTAATGAGTATTGCGGCAACTGCCCTTCAGCTTGCAAGCAGCGCATGATGTCCCTGCTATGCACTGCTTACAAGCAAAAAGCAGTTGCTGGCATCGGAACAGGATGCTGAGAGCGAGCGCCGGGAAGGTACCGTAAATACTCACGTATAAGCCGAGGTATATGCCAGGGGGTCGGCGGGGAAGGTGGAGCAGGGTGTCAGATCATGATCACCCCCTCCTGGCGCATCTCTGCAACCCCCCTGTTTCTCCCATGATTTTAGGCTCCTACCTTCAGGGGTCACGTGGTACCACTCATTAAAGTAATGAATATGCACATATTCATGATTTTAATGAGCGGTACCACATGACCGCTGAAGGAATAGCTGCCGGAGAAGCAGGGAGGCTGCAGAGATGCGCCAGGAGGGGTAAGTATATGCGATATTCACCTGTCCCCGGTCCACCGCTGCGCACTGCTATCTCCTATGTATCCTCTGGCTGCGATGTTCAGGTCAGAGGGTGCGATTACGTAGTTAGTGTGCTCTGCACGCTCTGCCTGAGCACTCACTGACAGAGGACCCGGATGGAGCGGCGCGCAGCGGTGGACTGGGGACAGTTGAATATCTCAGGTGCAGGGGCACTTAACCAGCCGTGACACCTGCACCTGTCCCCATTGCACGACGGTGTCCCCGCCTGCTTAGGATACCGGCACCTGGTCCTCAGTGACAAGAGGTGAATATGTAATTTTTTTTTCATTTGCAGCAGCGGCAGCATATGGGGCCTATACTCTGGTGTTAGGGTCTGCGGAACGCACCTAATAGATATAATAGAGAGGTGCGTTCGCAGCCCGGGGTCCACCGTGCAGGCGAAGCCCGCTGCTAATAATATGGCGAAAGTAGCGAACTCTGTTATCCCGCAGAGTCGCAAAAATAAACGCCGTAGCGCGTTGTGGCAGTAAGTGCGAACTCTGTTAATCCCAAAGCCGCTAACGGGATGCCACAGCGCTATATGGCGATAGGTGCGAACTCACTTAACTTCAGTGAGCCACAAAGTAAAACGCTAGGGCGCTGTCTAGCGTCAAAAGCGAACCCTGTTACGTCACAGAGCCGCTGAGAAAAAGTACCGTGTCCTGTCAGGCTCTCAGGTACACGGATAATTGCTAAGCGAGCATAATACGTGGTCATGCGCTAATGTCCTCGCGGGAGTCACCCGCAATCTATGGCGTCTGAACGCCAGACCCAGAATACGGCAATCAAACTCCTCACCGGTTATGCCGGTAATCTAGGGCATCTAGGACACCGACCCTGACCAGCTAGCACACCAAACTCCTCACCGATTAAGTCGGTATTCTAGTGGCTTATTTCAGCCAGGTCCCTAACCACACACACGCATGACCACACTGGCGCATAGCATACAATGGTTGATATTAGCGCATGGCGGCCCAGCCATGCTACCCTTTTATACCAACAGCTACAGGACCTTCCAGGAACAAGGACCAATGAGAAACCTGTTCCAGAAGACTCGTAGTAACAGGGCCTTCCTGGCGGGCCAACAGGAGCTGCTGCAGTACCTGAGCATGTGACCCCTGATCTCCAATGAGAGATCTCACTCTGGGCATGCTCAGAAGGGAAAATGCAGTACTTTGTCCCAAAGACGTCTGCTCCAGCATTGACTATAATAGCAGATCCAGGAAAGGCAGCAACAAGTCACTGCCCAGTAGTGGAGTGGGCAAGACGCCTGGACCGACGCCTCTGCTGAGCAGGCTCCACTGTGGCCGGAGATGAATGGGAGACCGCAGCAGGACGGGTTCGAGACTCCCCTTGTGCAGCAGTGGGAAATCGAACCCTAACACTCTGGAGTATCTTATGGGGCATAATGTATGTGGCATCATACAGGGGCATAATCAATGGAGTATCATATGGGGGCATAATCTATGGGGGCATAATCTATGGAGCATTATATGGGGCATAATCTATGGGGTATCATATGGGGGCATAATCTATGGAGCATCATACGTGGCATAATCTATGGGGCATCATATGGGGGCATAATCTATTGAGCATCTTATGGGGGCATAATCTATTGGGCATCAGAGGGGGCATAATCTATGGAGCATCATATGGGGCATAATCTATGGAGCATCATATGGGGGCATAATTTTTTGAGCATCATATGGGGACATAATCTATGGGGCATCTTATGGGGGCATAATCTATGAAGCATCTTATGGGGGCATAATCTATGGAGCATCATATGGGGGCATAATCTATGGAACATCATATGGGGGCATAGTCTATTGAGCATTTTATGGGGGCATAATCTATTGAGCATTTTATGGGGGCATAATCTATGGAGCATCATATGTGGGCATCATCTATGGGGCATCATTTGGGGGCATAATCTATTGAGCATCTTATGGGGGCATAATCTATGGAGCATTATATGGGGCATAATCCATGGAGCATCATATGGGGCATAATCTACGGAGCATCATATGGGGCATAATCTATATGGAGCATTTTATGGGGGCATAATCTATGGAGCATTTTATGCGGCATAATCTATGGAGCACCTTATGGGGCATAATCTATGGAGCATCATATGGGGCATAAAATATATGGAGCATCATATGGCCATAAAATATATGGAGCATTTTATGGGGCATAACCTTTATGGAGCAGAATATCGGGCATATTATTCTATGGAGCATTTATGGGGTCATTATTAACCTTTGTGCAGCATTATATGGGGTATTTATTCTATGGAGCATCTTATGGGGCCATTATTAACCTTTATGCAGCGTTATATGGGGAGTATTTTGTATGGAGCATCTTATGGGGCCACCATGAACTGTATGGAGCATTATATGGGGCTCCTGATTCAATATGGATATTCAAAAACCTTTAACCTACTGATGTCTCAATTTATTTTAGTTTTATTGGTATCTATTTTTATTTTTGAAAATTTACCAGTAGCAACTGCATTTTACATCCTAGGCTTATACGCGAGTCAATACGTTTTCCCAGTTTTTTGTGGCAAAATTAGGTGGGTCGGCTTATACACGGGTCGGCTTATACATGAGTATATACGGTAAAGGTAATATTTTTTTTAATGTTTTTTGATGAGGCCATGCATACCAAGATAGGGATGGGGCCTTGCATACCAGGACTGCGATGGGGCCAGTCATACCAGGATAAAGATGGGGTCATGCATTCTAGGATGAGATGGGGCCCTGCATACCAGGATAGAGATGAGGGCGGTCATTCCTGTCAGGATAGGGATGAGGGGACCATTCTGACCAGGATGGGGATAAGGGGGCATGCATACCAAGCTAAGGATGAGGAGGCATGCATACCAAGCTAGGGATGAGGAGGCATGCTAACAGAATGGGGATGAGGGCCATGCACACCAGGATAGGGATAAGGGGGCTATGCACACCAGGATAGTAATGAGGTAGCCATGCATACCAGGATAGGATAAGGGTCATGCATAATAGGATAGAGTTGAGGGGGGCCATGCATACCAGGATAGGGATGATGGTGGCCATGCATGCCAGGATAGGGATGAGGGTGGCCATGCATACCAGGATGGGGATGAGGGGACCATATATACCAGGATAGGGGATATTAAGTACAGAATTTACCACATTTTTTGCTTCAATTTTTTTCCCCTAATTTCCTCCTCTAAAACCTAGGTGAGTCTTATGGTTTGGTGCGTCTTACAGCCTGAAAAATATAGCAACGCTTTCATGATTTATATACTGCTACATTTGTGTCTGAATATACTGCTGTAACTCCTGCCCTGGACTCTAGTCGGCGCTGCACTAACACTACAATTACTGCTGAACGCCGGAAATTACTTGTATTGAAAGGTAATTTCACATCTCAGAGACACAGGAGAGTTTGTGAATACAAACTGATGATGACCTTTGACACTCTCAATGCTGGTATGAACATATCGCATGGATTTATGGCTTTTTACATCATTTAAGGAATTTGCTCTTAAGACCCTGTGGGAGCATCACAAAACATTACCAGACCCCAGAGGGCAATAAAACTTTCACACTCCTTATCTATGAACTGGTCCATTATTTATTGCCACAACTGTTTATCCCTCTCCCATATTGATAATTCTGCTTTACGTCACTTGTCTTATCCATTGCACTATTCCTGTGTCCTGTTGTGTATAAATATGTGATTCTTCAGATGTTGTATTAGTCTTTGCCTGATGAAGAGACCTGAGTAGTCTCGAAAGCTTGCAATTTGTTACCATCTTTTCAGTTAGCCATTAAAAGGTATCAACCACTAAGGACTTTCAATTCTAAATATTTTTCTATCTACTGGCTAACACGGTACTAAGATATACATCTTTCCTGTATGCAGTGAAATCAGCATAATATGTATGGCTAGTTTCCATGACACTTTTGGTAGAAGTATATACAAAATATCAGAAAGGTTACAGATGAATAATCACAAGAAATTTACAAATTAAATTTGTTACAGATATAGAGAACTTTTCACTACTTTTTTCATGTTGAACTAGTCATCAATGTAATAGTGGCTGCAGAGACGAGTTAACCTTTTGTTATTAATTTTCCCTCACTGTTGCAGAGATATTAGCAACAAAATATTTGGCAGCTAATGAGTTTACTTTAATTAAGTTCTTGTGGGTTTTATTAGCTTTTACTAGCAGCGTTTACTTCTGCCCCCTTTTAACACTGACCATTCATAAGCAGACACCAACATAGCAGTGGAGAAGGACCTATAATGATCATCATAGGGGTCACATAACCATCAGGGAGCATTAGGGGGACATCATCAGGGTCACATAACTAGAGTCCATAGGTCCTGCCAGCTGGAGTGTGCAGCCTAAATAAGCCCTGAATATATATTACACAGCACAGAAGTTCTGGAAATATTAACACACTTCAGTGCTGTGTAACATATCTTCAGAGCTTAATTAGGCCGCACACTGTCTGGAAGGATCTGTGTGCTCAAGTTATATGAATCTGATGATATCATCACAGGTCCTTCTGCACATCTATGCTGCTGCTTGCGCATGATTGGTCAGTGTAATACAGGAAGCAGACGTTCACTCACCCAGTGAAAAATATTTTATTGCTAATATCTCCACAGCGGAGAGTTGAAATAAAGAAAAAACTTTTATTTCCGCTATGCAGTCACTATTACATTTTATGTGTACGGTGCAACATGAAAAAATGGTGAAAAGTCATCTTTATCTTTCTGCAAAGGAATCAAGCATTTCGACTTCTTAAAACCCTTGATAGGGTTGCCATTTCCATCACAAGTACTGTTACACATAGACACATCTGACATAAACATCTCCAGACAGAGTAACATGAAATCATGTTTTCTTTTCAAGCTGGTCATTTTACAACAGTCATATCGATATATGATGATTCTCAAATGTGCTGTGATTTTTGTCCTGTGCGTGATATTTTCTATAAATATCATGTAGGTAATTATTATCTTTTACAAGAAACAAATATGTTATAAGTTATAAAAAGCTCATTTATTTACTTTACGTTCCATGCTCAACTTTCTGTATAATTGTGTTTACGGACAGAGATCTGAAATCCTATTACGCCACTGTATATTTCACGTCATAAATCTTCTGCTTGCCAATGTTTTATAGTTAGGAATCCTGATTACTTCTAAAGCTTGCGTTGCCTAATAAACTGCAAGATGAAAGAAAACTCAAGCTGCTTCTAACTTTAATCTGTCACCTTTAATAATGTAATTCCATATTTTACTTGGTATTGATGTTTAGAGACATACCTAGAAATAGAATTGCTGCTTTCAGTACTTCAAAACAATAACGCCGAGCAGCATATAATTGTCATCATGGAAATTAGATCAAGTGTGCTTTTGTTTAACTTAATAAGATATTTTACCTCTTGCTATTAAAGCATAGACATAGCAAAATAATGACAAAGATCTGTCTAGTCATAAATAATTTATAAAGAGAGAGATTTTTCATAAAAAAGGCTTGTTGTTATCTGTAGTTCTTGTTAAAAAAATATTTAGAATGTTATAAAAGATTTTTTATTACTAATAACATAATATTATATTTTGATCTGTTTTGACCATAGTTTTTAATAGGTTTATTATAAGCCCTCTTATTTTTACTTTTAAGCCTTCTGTACTCCGAATTACAAGGATATTTGATGAGGGTGAGCTGGAAATTAGATATATTTTACCTGGATCAAAAAAAATGATGACATACATTTATGCCACTGCTCGCTACCAGCATGCTTCCAGCAGCCAAAATGGATTATAGGTATTGGGAAGGGCCTAAGCTCCTGATTAATATGAAGTATAAAATTTAATAAGAATGCATGCAGAAGTCAACACACTGAAAAAATAAGGCCTCTTTCACACATCCGTTTTCTTCTGTCAGGCATAATCCGGCGAATGCCTGAAGGGACGGATCCGGCGCTGAAATGAAAAAACTGATGCAACGGATCAGTTTTTTTGTTGGATCCATCCCGAACTTTTGAACCCGGATTTACAAGTTTTGCAGCCAGAAAATGCAGGTACGCATGTCCGGACCGAGAGAGAGAGAGAGAGAGAGAGAGAGAGAGAGAGACCTTGGTTTTCCAGAATCCGGATCAGTCTTTTGACGGATTCCGGTTCCATACACTTGTATTATTTCCGGCCGCCTGATGCGCCGCTTCAGGCACTGTCAGGCGGCTCCGGAAAAAAAAAAATGTTGCAGTCACCGTTTTGTCCGGCCGCCGGAATGTACATGTCCGCCGGATCCGGACAAAAATGGATGCAACGTAATGACATCAGGCGCGATCTGGCGCTAATGAAAGTCAATGCAAAAAAAACGCATCCGGTACCGGATGCGTTTTTTTTACAACACGCCGGATTGTACCTGAAGTCAAAAAACGGATGTGTGAAAGAGGCCTAAGACAAGTCTCTTATAAAAAAAAATACCCCTTTTATGAAGAGGTAGTTTTTTTCTTAGTTAAATCTCAAAATTAACTTTTCAGAAAAATCGCAAACTAATTTGAAATACATTTTTTGTATATTTCTTTGCAAGGGCATATAATATAGCATGTTGACCAAGTGCTATTGCAATTGTGTGACTTTTCATTCATACAAATTTTCAAAGAAGGATCTGATAAATGTTACAGCTGCCACTTGATGCTACTTTGTTACTGTTGATTTTAGAATGCAAAGCACGGATAAGCTTTTTTGACAGACAGAAATTGATAGGGCTGGATTGGTAATGAGTAGAAGCCAAAATTGAAGTTTCTTTCTTTGTATCCCATCTACAATTGAATAATGTACCTGTTGGCCCTCACTAAGAAGAGTCTATTGTTGTATTTCCCACAAGTGTTTCCATGTTTACTACAATTGAAAATATATCAACATCTGAGAAATCTTTGTCTCAGAGAATGCACTTGTTCATACTGATTCCTAGTGGAACAAATCCTTTAGAACTTGTGAAAGTATCCCCAAGGTTTGGCTTTCATGCTCTACTGTGGGTGTATAGAAAGTGTAATAAAGCGTTGCCTGCAGTATATTTTATTAGCAAACACATTTCCAATACTGTCTAAAAGTACACGTAAATCTAGGAATTTTCACAGTATTTTTTTGAAAGAAAAAAGTTTATCTTACAGTATTATTGTAGTTTATAAGATACACAAAACATCCAATCATTGAGGGCGCTAGAGATGAGTGGATGGATCCGCTGTGAATCAACTCAGAGCCCAATTTCCTCAAATTTATAGCTTGTCGTGAAATTCAAACATTTTCCAATTTAATTAATAGGAAACACCAAAAAATACCCAGTATCATTTTACACACTGCTGAAGCCTTCAGCAGCCAATAGCATGCTAATGACATTAAGCACAAGCACGCAGGGTTCCCTATAATGCCTTGCAGCATTATATATTATATCACATGATCTAGTGCAGCGAATTAAAAGGGCTATCTCGCTCATTATAAAAGTGAGGGCTGGCCAAGCAGTGCAATTTTAAGATTTTACAGCCTAGGAGTAGAGATTAGAGTGCAGAGCTTGATGCTTTCCTCTCTGCAGCCAGTTTTAAACATGCTTCCCTGAATAAAGACATAGGATTTTACAGAACCGGTGAGTGCCACTATTTTTTCTTCTCATGCACATGATGCATTCTTCTACAATCTATAAAAATTCAGCAATCATTATTTTGGTGATTCACATTGAATTGAATTGCAAATTGTCTGCATTTATCAGGACCTGCTAAATTTATTGAATTAATACAAATTTAATATGTATCTAATGGATTCACTTATCTATAATATTTAAATAATTTATATTGTTAAATTATGTATAGCAATAAAACCATAAAAATGTATATAGTGCATAATTCACATCTCTGAAATCACGTGTTACAAAATTATCTCCTTATGCAAACATATTCCATAGCCATTATTTATTCGCAATATTTTTAATGGAAATTAAATCATGCCTTTATGATAAATACAAATTTAAATTTTAAGTATTTTTAACGCCACAATCTAGAAAAAAAAAAATCTGAATTCTTGTAGTTTTTACACTGACCTTTGAATCCCAATAATAAGCTGGCACTTGCTTTATAGAGGTCATGTCCCAGCTTCTGCAAATACTATGTTTTCAAGTTATCAGGAAATTCTCTATGATAAGGCTAGAAACAAATAACACATTATGACAGCAATGCCTTTGTATACTAGTGAACCTCCTCTTTTCTTTAGGAACAGGGATCTTTGCATATGATAAGTCATAATCTCAAGTCCCTCTATTGCAACAACAAGATAGCTAGAGAAAAGAAAAAGATGAGTAAAAATTGTGCTTCTGTGTATCAATACATATCCATCTATCTATATATCTGTCTATCTATCACTAAATATCACTATCACTAGCACTGTATGTATGGGGAGATATGTATCACGAAGATTGCTTTCCTCCGTGATCTGAAACCCATAAGTTTCTCTTCAGCATGCTGTGTGCTGAAGGGTTAACCAGCCATGGTAAGGGGCTGGGTTTTTGTGAGTAGGTGAGAGATGGGCGGGATGCCTACTCACCATATCTCCACCTCAAGGGTGGGGCTGGGGAGTTAAATGTGCAGCCAGTGTTTTTTTCTCTGTGTTGTAGGTTTGGAGTGGAAGATCTCCAGACGGTGGCTCCAGGTGGAGCTGAAGACTGGTGTGGTGTTCTCTGTTGGTGAAACCTGTACACATAAGGACTGTGTTATACTTTATCTTTTTGTTTGCCATTATGCCAGAAAGGCCACGGTAATTTTGTTGAACCCTGCTTTGGTTTATGCTGTACTCTAATAAACCAGCAGGTGATTTATACAAGAAGCGTTTCTATGTTACCTCTGCAAGCAGCCCTAGTGATTTAAAGCCTCACACTTTATATTCAGTGCCATGAAAAATTATTCATACCCTGTAAACTTCTGTACATTTTTCCATGTTACACCCACAAACTTGAATGTATTTTATTGGTCTTTTATGTGATATACCAAAACTTAGTAGCAAGTATTTATGAAGTCTAAAGGAAGTGATACATGTTTGTCTAAATATAATAATATAAATCTGAAAATTGTGATGTGTTTTTGTATTTAGCTTCTCTGAGTAATTAGAATCCTAGAAACATAGAATGTTAGTATTGGAAGGGAACACAATAGTCATCGTGTCCAACCCCCCTGCTCAATGCAGGATATACTAAACCATCTCAGACAGATGTCTGTTCAGCCTCTGTTTGAAGACTTCCATTGAAGGAGAACACACCACCTATCGTGGCAGCCTGTTCCACTTATTGATCACCCTCACTATTAAAACGTTTTTTCTAATATCTAATCTGTACCTTCTCTCTTTCAGATTCATTTAATTGCTTCTCATGTTTCCATATGATATTACGTCTCTACTTAGCCTTCTTTTTGCAAGTTAAGCATTCCCAATTATTTTAACCATTCCTTGTAGGAAATACTTTGCAGTCCGCTTACCATCCTGGTAGCTCTTCTCTTAACTTGCTCCAGTTTTTCAATGTCTTTTTTAAAATGTGGTACACAGAACTGGACACAGTATTCCAGATAAGGCCTGACAAAGGATCAGTAGATGGGATAATTATTTAATGTGATCTAGACTCTATGCTTCTCTTAATGCACTCTAGAACTGTTTGCCTTTTGTGATGCTCACACTGTTGACTCATGTGTAGTCTGTGTAGTCTGTACCCATCTTTTTCAAACATGCTGTTGTTTAGTTCTGTTCCTCCCATTCTCCCGATTAAATACCATTCAATTAGTGGCTGCCAATTTTTAAGGCTTACCTAGATCCTTCTGAATCCTTTCTCTGTCCTCTCTATTGTTAGGTATCCCTCCTAGCTTTGCATCATCTGCAAATTTGATTAGTTTACCTTCAGTTCCCTTACCTAGATCATTTATAAAAATTATTTCGTAGGACCATGTTTTGATGCAATAACTGGTGCAAGTCTTACAGCACGATGCTTCCACCACCATGTTTAATGGTGTGAATGGTGTTTTCAGGGTGATGAATAGTATTAGTTTTCAGGCACATAACATTTTGCATGTAGACCAAAAAGTTCTGCTTTGGCCTCATCTGACCAGGGCACCATCTTCCACATGCCATGTAGGGGGTGCAGCTAGCATGTGGAAGAAGCTGCTCTGATCAGATGACTCCAAAGTAGAATTTTTTGTTGTGAGAATGCTTTTCTTCAGCAAGGACGAGGAAGCTGTCAGAGTTTATGGTAAGATTGATGGAGTTAAATACTGGCAATCCTGGAGACAAACCTATTAGAGGCTGCCAGAGACTTGAGACTGGGGCGCAGGTTTACTTTCCAACAGAATAGCAACCCTAAACATACTGCCAGTGGTATAATTGAATGGTTTAAATCAAAGAGTATTCATGTGTTTGAATGTCCTAGTAAAAGTCCAGAACTAAATTTCATTGCAAATCTGTGGCAAGACTTGAAAATTGTTGTTCACAGACGCTCTTCATCCAATCTCACAGAGCTAAAGCTGGTTTACATAGAAGAATGGGAATACCTTTTAGCCTCTAAATATGCAAGACTACTAGAGAAATACCCCAAAAGACTTCAGTATTTGCAGCAAAAAGTGTTCCTAAAAATATTGACCTAGGTGGGGCTGAATACAAATACATGTCACAATTTTAAGATTTAATTTTTTAAAATATTTAGAAAGCCATGTATTACTTCCTATACGCTTGACAAATACTTAGTGTTTGAATATCATAAAATCCCAATAAAATACATTAAAGTTTGTGTGCGTAACGTGAAAAAATGTGGAAAAATCAATGGAGTATGAATACTTTTTCAAGGCGCTGTATATATACATATATATTTTGGTTGATTGGCTCACTTGGATGCATGGAGGTAGACACAGGCACACTGTCTCTTAAAATCTTCTGTTTGTTTATTATACATGTGACATAAACCAACATAAAGTGAAAATAAAGACAGCCCTTCAGGCAAAACAAGAAAGCAAACCAAAATGATATATCTTCTCTCCATCTGTGGGAATCCACCTGTTCAGGATAATAAACACTCACTGGTTCAGTTTTTACTTCTTGGGGAACAAAGCCATAGAGTTCCTCTCTCCAGCACTATTGAACACTGAATGCCTCTGGAGGCCAACTGTTTAAGCCCCAGACCACACCCTGGGGTGGCTGTAAGGTGGACAATGTCCCTCCCCGTTTTATGGCTGTCCACAAAAACTAAGCTCTTAAAATTGCCAATTAACCCCTGTCAATACATAGTGTGCTGGCAAAAACTTCAGGGTTTCAAATCACTAAAGCTAATAGCCTCAGTAAAACATATCTCCCCTCTAGCACTTTACCAGCGACTTTGTCGCCATACACACACACACACACATATATATATATATATATATATATATATATATATATATATCACTGCAAAGTACTAGAGGAGAGATATTTATCACTGCAGTTGTTAGCTTCAGTGATTTGAACCTAAAAAAACACTCCAGCAGATTAAGTGCTGAGAGGGTTAATCAGCCATGTGTATAGGTACTGCCACACTTAGCTATCCCGCTAGCGATCTCGTTAGCGTTGCATACTAATGAGATCGCTAGCGGGATCGTTTCTATATCGCTAAATGCGGCCACATTTAGCGATATAGTTAACGACGCTATCGCCGTTAGCGATCTTCTTAACGACTTTAGCGGTACAAAAGTACCGCTAAATCGCTAAGAAAAGGTGCCACACAGCGATTAGATACTTACCCAGCGGGAGCGCCAGCGATGAAATAGGGTCCGGAACGATTCCAGCGACGAGCGAGATCACAGCAGGGGCCACGTCGCTGGAAGCTGCCGCACTGAACAATATCGCTAACGGGATCGCTAAATAGTGACGTTTTTTAGCGATCCCGTTAGCGATATTGTTTAGTGTGGCATACCCTTAAGTCTAGGTTGAGTGAAAAGCTGTAGAGTAGGTGGAGTCAAGAGGATAAATACACAGCCTCCTGGTGCATTCAGTTTTGGATGTGTCTGGAAGTGCAAGTTCCAGCACAATGTTTTCATGGTAAGGAAAGCTGAACATTTTGACATATTTGTTCTTAAGATGGTGGATCCCCACAGCAACACGGACTGTACAATACGTTTTGTTTTTGTTTTCCCAGTAGACCAGAAAGACCATATTTGTTCTGCAATGATTTAGGCAGTACCTTTAACCCCTTCACCCCCAAGGGTGGTTTGCACGTTAATGACCGGGCCAATTTTTACAATTCTGACCACTGTCTCTTTATGAGGTTATAACTCTGGAACGCTTCAACGGATCTTCGCGATTCTGAGATTGTTTTCTCGTGACATATTGTACTTCACGTTAGAAGTAAAATTTCTTCGATATAACTTGCGTTTATTTTTGAAAAAAATGCAAATATGGCGAAAATTTTTAAAATTTTGCAATTTTCAAACTTTGAATTTTTATTCCCTTAAAACAGAGAAATATGTCACATAAAATAGTTAAGAAATAACATTTCCCACATGTCTACTTTACATCAGCACAATTTTGGAACCAAAATTTTTTTTTGTTAGGAAGTTATAAGGGTTAAAAGTTGACCAGCGATTTCTCATTTTTACAACAAAATTTACAAAGCCATTTTTTTTAGGGACCACCTCTCATTTGAAGTCACTTTGAGGGGTCTATATGGCAGAAAATACCCAAAAGTGACACCATTCTAAAAACTGCACCCCTCAAGGTACTCAAAACCACATTCAAGAAGATTATTAACCCTTCAGGTGCTTCACAGGAACTAAAGCAACGTGGAAGGAAAAAATGAATATTTAACTTTTTAGCCACAAAAATGATCTTTTACAAACTTTTTTTTTATTTTCACAAGGGTAAAAGGAGAAAATGGACAAATAAGGTTGTTATGCAATTTCTCCTGAGTACGCCAATACATAATATGTGGGGGAAAACCACTGTTTGGGCACACGGCAGAGCTCGTAAGGGAAGGAGCGCCGTTTGACTTTTTCAAACTAAAATTGGCTGGAATTGAGATTGGACGCCATGTCGTGTTTGGAGAGCCCCTGATGCGCCTAAACAGTGGAAACCCCCACAAGTGACACCATTTTGGAAACTAGACCCCCTAAGGTACTTATCTAGATCTGTTGTGAGCACTTTGAACTCCCAAGTGTTTCACAAAAGCTTATAATGCCTGGGTGTGAAAAAAAAAAAAAACAATTTTCCACAAAAATGATTTTTTAGTCCCAAATTTTTGAATTTTCCCAAGGAAATTGGACCCCAAAAGTTGTTGTCCAATTTGTCCTGAGTACGCTGATACCCCATATGTGGGGGGGGGAACTGTTTGGGTGCACGGCAGGGCTTGGAAAGGAAGTAGTAACGTTTTGGAATGCAGACGTTGATGGGGGTCATGTTCCGTTTGCAGTGCCCCAGATGAGCCTAAACAGTGGAAACCCCCCACAAGTGACCCCATTTTGGAAACTATACCCCTAAGGAACTTATCTAGATCTTTGGTGAGCACTTTGAACCCCCAAGTGCTTCACACAAGTTTATAATGCCCGGGCATGAAAATAAAAAATCCTATTTTTTTCCCACAAAAATTATCTTTTAGTCACTAATTTTTTATTTTCTCAAGGGTAACAGGAGAAATTGGACCACATAAGTTGTTGTACAATTTGTCCTGAGTACGCTGATACCCCATATGTGGGTGGGAACCACTGTTTGGGCGCACGGCAGAGCTCGGAATGGAAGGAGCACCATTTGACTTTTTCCAACCAAAATTGGCTGGAATTGAGATTGGATGCCATGTTGCATTTGGAGAGCCCCTGATGTGCCTAAACAGTGGAAACCCCCCACAAATGACCCCATTTTGGAAACTAGACCCCCTAAGGAACTTTTCTAGATCTTTGGTGAGCAATTTTAACCCCCAAGTGCTTCACACAAGTTTATAACGTAGAGCCGTAAAATTTAAAAATCATATTTTTTCCACAAAAATTATCTTTTCACCCCAATTTTTATTTTTCCAAGGGTAACAAGACTCCAAAAGTTATTGTGCAATTTGTCCTGAGTGCGCTGATACCCCATATGTGGGGGTAAACCACTGTTTGGGTGCATGGCAGAGTTTGGAAGGGAAGGAGCGCCGTCTGACTTTTTCAACGCAGAATTGGCTGGACGCCATGTCGTGTTTGGAGAGCTCCTGATCTGCCTAAACAGTGGAAACCCCCACAAATGACGCCATTTTGGAAACTAGACCCCTCAAGGAACTTATCTAGATGTGTGGTGAGAACTTTTAACCCCCAGGTGTTTCACTAAAGTTTATAACGTACAGCCGTAAAATAAAAAATCTTTTTTTTTTTACAAAAATGATTTTTTCGTCCCCAATATTTTATTTTCACAAGGGTAACAGAAGAAATTGGAACCCAAAAGTTGTTGTCCAATTTGTCCTGAGTACGCTGATACCCAATATGTGGGAGAAAACTACTGTATGGGCGCACGTCAGGGCTCGGAAGGGAAGTAGTGACGTTTTGGATTGCAGACTTTGATGGAATGGTCTGGGGGCGTCATGTCACATTTGGAGAGCCCCTGATGCACCTATACAGTGGAAACCCCCCACAAGTGACCCCATTTTGGCAAATAGACCCCACAAGGAACTTATCTAGATGTGTGGGGAGCACTTTGAACCCCGAAGTGCTTCACAGAAGTTTCTAAGGTACAGCCGTAAAAATAAAAAATCTTTTTTTTTTTACAAAAATGATTTTTTCGCCCCCAATATTTTATTTTCACAAGGGTAACAGGAGAAATTGGACCCCAAAAGTTGTTGTCCAATTTGTCCTGAGTACGCTGATACCCAATATGTGGGAGAAAACTACTGTATGGGCGCACGTCAGGGCTCGGAAGGGAAGTAGTGACGTTTTGGATTGCAGACTTTGATGGAATGGTCTGGGGGCGTCATGTCGCATTTGGAGAGCCCCTGATGCGCCTAAACAGTGGAAACCCCCCACAAGTGACCCCATTTTGGAAAATAGACCCCACAAGGAACTTGTCTAGATGTGTGGTGAGCACTTTGAACCCCGAAGTGCTTCACAGAAGTTTATAACGCACAGCCGTAAAAATAAAAAATCCTTTTTTTTTTTGCAAAAATGATTTTTTTGCCCCAATATTTTATTTTTACAAGGGTAACAGGAGAAATTGGACCCCAAAAGATGTTGTCCAATTTGTCCTGAGTGCGCTGATATCCAATATGTGGGAGAAAACTACTGTATGGGTACACGTTGGGGCTCGGAAGGGAAGTAGTGACGTTTTGGATTGCAGACTTTGATGGAATGGTCTGGGGGCGTCATGTCGCATTTGGAGAGCCCCTGATGCGCCTAAACAGTGGAAATCCCCAACAAGTGACCCCATTTTGGAAAATAGACCCCACAAGGAACTTATCTAGATGTGTGGTGAGCGCTATGAAGCCCCAAGTGCTTCACAGAAGTTTATAATGTACAGCCATAAAAACAAAAAAATATTTTTTTTTGTACAAAAATGATATTTTCGCCCCCAGTTTTTTATTTTCCCAAGGGTAGCAGAAGAAATAGGACAAATTGCACAATAACTCTTGGGGTCCAGAGTACGCTGATACCCCATATGTGGGGATAAACTACTGTTTGGACGCATGGCAGAGCTGAGAAGTGAAGGAGCACCGTTTGACTTTTTCAACGCAGAATTGGCTGGAATTGAGATCAGACGCCATGTCACATTTGGAGAGCCCCTGATGTGCCTAAACAGCGGAAACCCCCCAATTCTAACTCCAACTCTAACCCCAACACACCCTAACCCTAGTCCCAACCCTAACCACAAACCTAACCCTAACACACCCCTAATCCCAACCCTAACCCTAATCCTAACTTTAGCGCCAACCCTAACCCTAACTTTAGCCGCAACCCTAACCCTAACCCTAATGGGAAAATGGAAATAAATACTTTTTTTTAATTTTATTATTTTTCCCTTACTAAGGGGGTGATAAAGGGGGTTTGATTTACTATTTATAGCGGGTTTTTATGATTGGCAGCTGTCACGCTAAAAGACGCTTTTTATTGCAAAAATAGTTTTTGCATCATCACATTTTGAGAGCTATAATTTTTGCATATTTTGGCCCACAGAGTCATGTGAGGTCTTATTTTTTGCGGGACGAGTTGACGTTTTTATTGGTACTATTTTCGAGCACGTGACGTTTTTTGATCGCTTTTTATTTCGATTTTTGGGAGGTTAGAATGAACAAAAATCAGCAATTCATGAATTTCTTTTGGGGGAGGCGTTTATACCGTTCCGCGTGTGGTAAAATTGATAAAGCAGTTTTATTCTTCGGGTCAGTACGATTATGGCGATACCTCATTTATATCATTTTTTCATGTTTTGGCGCTTTTATAGAATAAAAACAATTTTATATAAAAAATAATTATTTTTGCATCGCTTTATTCTGCGAGCTATAACTTTTTTTTTTTTTTCGCTGATGATGCTTTATGGCGGCTCGTTTTTTGCGGGACAAGATGACGTTTTCAGCGGTACCATGTATTTTTATATCGGTCTTTTTGATCGCGTGTTATTCCACTTTTTGTTCGGCGGTATGATGATAAAGCATTGATTTTTTGCTTCGTTTTTTTTTTTTTTTTTAAGGGGTTCACTAAAGGGGTTAACTAGTGGGACAATTTTATAGGGGGGGTCGTTACGGACGTGGCGATACCAAATATGTGTACTTTTATTGTTTTTTTTATTTTATTTACAGGAAGAAGTGAATTTATTGGGGAATATTTTTTTTTTTTTTTATTTATTTTGGATTTTTTTTTTACACATGTTTATTTTTACTTTTTTAACTTTTTTACTTTGTCCCAGGGTGGGACATCACAGTATTTTATCAGATCGCTGGTGTGGCAGTGTGCACAGCACTCTGTCACACCAGCGATCGCACAGGCATAGATGCAGGCTTCTCAGTGCCTGCTCTCGGCAGGCACTGAGGTAGCCGCCTCCCTCCAGGACCCCGGCGCCATCTTGGATCCGGGTCCTGGGAGGGAGGAAGCCCTCAGAACAGCGCGATCACATCGCGCTGCTCTGAGGGTCTCAGGGGGGCGCGCAGGGAGCCCCCACCCTGCGCGATCCTCCCCTGTGCCCCCAGTACACCGCGATCATGTTTGATCGCGGTGTGCTAGGGGTTAATGTGCCGGGAGCGGTCCGTGACCGCTCCTGACACACAGTCATGGGTGTCAGCTGTGATAATCAGCTGACACCCGGCGGCGATTAGCTGCGCTCCCCTCAGGAGCGCAGCTGATCGCCTATGACGTACTATCCCGTCCCCGGTCATACGGGCCCAGGTACCATGGACGGGATAGTACGTCCGATGGCAGTAAGGGGTTAATAAACCATTTCCTGTATCTACCTCTATGTGCAGCCAAGTGAGCAGATATGCCACTATGTATATATATATATATATATATATATATATATATACAGTACAGACCAAAAGTTTGGACACACCTTCTCATTCAACGATTTTTCTGTATTTTCATGACTGTGAAAATTGTAGAATCACGCTGAAGGCATCAAAACTATGAATTAACACATGTAGAATTATACGTACATTACACTTTACAAAAAAGTGTGAAACAACTGAAAATAGGTCTTATATTCTAGGTTCTTCAAAGTAGCCACCTTTTGCTTTGATTACTGCTTTGCACGCAGAAAAGGTGAACGGATGGACTCTACATGCCTGGTTCCCACCGTGAAGCATGGAGGAGGTTACACAAGGGGAGTCGAATCAAATAGTACCAAAATATAAATAATAAATAGATACGTATACTATACAAAAATAAAAAATGATCCAACAAACCCCAGAGAAAAGAATGGCTGACCTTTTGGTAAGATTAGAAATCACCAAGGTGCATAGAAAATGGATGTGGGAGAAATAAAATGCCAAGTGACACCAATCGAACAGAAGCCCCAAGACAATAACACGTAATAATGTGTAATCTTTTATTCAGAAAAATATATATATAAATGAATGAACAATTATGCACAGAAACATAAAAAATTGATTAAAAAAGAGGGGAACCAGACATGAAAATAGCCAATAAACGGGACTAATTCTAATATTCAGGTAATTAAATATAAAAACTCCCAAATACAAATAAAATATGCATTAATGGTGCACAGCGTGAAAAAATCACATAAAATCATGACTAAAATAATGAATTGACTCAACTTAAATAAAATAATGTAAAAATAAAATAATCAAGTGTATACAACTGAACAATCACAAAAGAAACCTCAGTGTACAAATCAATATATAAAGTAATTCTGACATATTATGCCAGACATGTATACTAAAAAGTGCTTAAACCAAGATGTATCACTGTGAAAAAATGAATCAAAAAAATGACTGGACACCAGCCAGTGCAATAATTGCTGTGCAAAAAAACAATCACATGAAATGGCAAAAAAAAAAAAAAAAGTGCGCTATAAATAGGATCGTAAGTGCGCTGTGATTAAGATCGTGAGTGCGCTATAAATGTGTTCTAAAGTGCGCTGTGGATGTAACCAAAGGTGCGCTATAAATGTGACCTAAACTGCGCTCAAAATCGCATAGTTTAGGTCACATTTATAACGCACCTTTGGTTACATCCATAGCGCACTTTAGGCCACATTTATAGCGCACTCACGATCTTAATCACAGCGCACTTACGATCCTAATCATAGCGCAATTTTTTTTTGCCATTTCAAGTGATTGTTTTTTTGCACAGCAATTATTGCACTGGCTGGTGTCCAGTCATTTTTTTATTCATTTTTTTACAGTGATACATCTTGGTTTAAGCACTTTTTAGTATACATGTCTGGCATAATATGTCAGAATTACTTTATATATTGATTTGTACACTGAGGTTTCTTTTGTGATTGTTCAGTTGTATACACTTGATTATTTTATTTTTACATTATTTTATTTAAGTTGAGTCAATTCATTATTTTAGTCACGATTTTATGTGATTTATTCACGCTGTGCACCATTAATGCATATTTTATTTGTATTAGGGAGTTTTTATATTTAATTACCTGAATATTAGAATTAGTCCCGTTTATTGGCTATTTTCATGTCTGGGTCCCCTCTTTTTGAATCAATTTTTTATGTTTCTGTGCATAATTGTTCATTCATTTATATATATATTTTTCTGAATAAAAAATTACACATTATTACGTGTTATTGTCTTGCGGCTTCTGTTCCATTGGTGTCACTTGGCATTTTATTTCTCCCACATCCATTTTCTATGCACCTTGGTGATTTCTAGCATGGAGAAGGTGGTGTGATGATGTGGGGGTGCTTTGCTGGTGACATTGTTGGGGATTTATTCAAAATTGAAGGCATACTGAAGCAGCATGGCTACCACAGCATCTTGCAGCAGCATGCTATTCCATCTGGTTTGCGTTTAGTTGGACCATCATTTATTTTTCAACAGGACAATGACCCCAAACACACCTCCAGGCTGTGTAAGGGCTATTTAATCAAGAACAAGAGTGTTGGGGTGCTACACCAGATGACCTGGCCTCCACAGTCACCATACCTGAACCCAATCGAAATGGTTTGGGGTGAGCTGGACTGCTCACCGCTTCAATTTTGAATAATCCTCAGCAGTGTCACCAGCAAAGCACCCCTACACCATCACACCACCTTCTCCATGCTTCACGGTGGGAACCAGGCATGTAGAGTCCATCCATTCACCTTTTCTGCGTGCAAATCAGTATTCAAAACAAAAGGTGGCTACTTTGAAGAACCTAGAATATAAGACATACAGTACAGACCAAAAGTTTGGACACACCTTCTCATTCAAAGATTTTTCTGTATTTTCATGACTATGAAAATAGGAGAATCACACTGAAGGCATCAAAACTATGAATCAACACATGTGGAATTATACATTACACTTTACAAAAACGTGTGAAACAACTGAAAATATGTCTTATATTCTAGGTTCTTCAAAGTAGCCACCTTTTGCTTTGATTACTGCTTTGCACACAGAAAAGGTGAACGGATGGACTCTACATGCCTGGTTCCCACCGTGAAGCATGGAGGAGGTGGTGTGATGGTTTGGGGTTGCTTTGCTGGTGACGCTGTTGGGGATTTATTCAAAATTAAAGCGGTGAGCGGTTCAGCTCACCCCAAACCATCTCGATTGGGTTCAGGTCTGGTGACTGTGAAGGCCAGGTCATCTGGCGTAGTACCCCAACACTCTCCTTCTTGGTTAAATAGCCCTTTCGCAGCCTGGAGGTGTGTTTGGGGTCATTGTCCTGTTGAAAAATAAATTATGGTCCAACTAAACGCAAACCCAAAGGAATAGCATGCCGTTGCAAGATGCTGTGGTAGCCATGCTGCTTCAGTATGCCTTCAATTTTGAATAAATCCCCAACAGTGTCACCAGCAAAGCACCCCCACACATCACACCACCTCCTCCATGTTTCACGGTGGGAACCAGGCATGTAGAGTCCATCCGTTCACCTTTTCTGCGTGCAAAGCAGTATTCAAAGCAAAAGGTGGCTACTTTGAAGAACCTAGAATATAAGACATATTTTCAGTTGTTTCAAACTTTTTTGTAAAGTGTAATGTATAATTCCACATGTGTTAATTCATAGTTTTGATGCCTTCAGTGTGATTCTACAATTTTCATAGTCATGAAAATACAGAAAAATCTTTGAATGAGAAGGTGTGTCCAAACTTTTGGTATGTACGGTATATATACACAGTATGGGTATATCTATAAGTAGATATATTATGCATATTATAAGCAGTGAATATAAAAAGTCTACACATCACAATGCAACTAAAATGCAATTTTTTGTGAAAAGAGAAATCATACCATGAAGAACAATTTCAGAAGATTTTCTACCTTTAAGGGCACGATCTTCACGATTCAATAGAAAAGCAAACTGAAATAATTTGGAGTGGCAAATATAAAATAACAAAATCAAAGTAAAGTCGTTTCATAAGTGTGAAGACCCATTTACAGTTGGGGATGTGGTTGTATTCAGAATTAGCCAATTACATTTGAACTCATGTTAAGCAGTAATCAGTACATGGCTGTCATCAACACTTAATGTGATTCCTATTAACTACATAAAGTTTAGCTGTTCTGAAATATTACAGCACTGGAGAATAATGATAATAATATATTCACTTCTGATTCTTTTCAAATCTTTGGCAGCTAATGTGCATCATTTATTCCCAACACTTTTTTTGCGACCCTGTTGACTATTTGCAACAAAACGTTTGATGGTTCTGTGATCATGCGCCAATATCTTAGCAATTTCAAGAGTACTGTATCCCTCTGTAACTTTTAACAATTTTTGACTCTTTTTTAGCCTATTGTGCCTGAGGAAAACAAGCTGCCTAATAATTTTGCACACCTTAATAAAGAGTGTTGATATCCTTAGACCACACCCACCGTCATTACAAAAATACACCTTACCTGATCTGCTTCATCCTATTAGCATTCAAGTTCATGCAGTTTGGAGTTGGAAAATCAGCACAAAAATGATGATATTGTCAAAATACTCACTTTCCTAATGATTCTGCATGCATTATATATCTGACTATAATACTGCAAAATCCCTGACTTTCTGCAAGTGTACCCTGAAGAATTGATACTGACAGTGGTTAGTGCAGTCTAAATATTTGTTAGATTTAGATTTATCTTTTGTTCGTTCACTTTTCATTTTTTTATTTGGTAAAAATAAACTATTAATGCTTCTCTTATTGATGCATACTTCCTTTTTCCACACCTGCCTACCCCAGTTACACTGTACTCTTCCATCTAAAGTTAATGTTTAGAATTTCTATTTTGATTGTAATCCTGGGAAAAGGTATTGTGTAAGCACATAGCATAGGACAGTTACATACAGAAAGTTAATTGTCTGGTTGCATGTCTAAGGCTAGTTTCACATTTGCGGTTGAATCCGCAGCATATCTTCCGCAACCTGAAACGCACGATAAACCGCATGCAAATGCAGCGGCTTTTAGACGCATTAGCTTATGCATGCGGTCAAAAAAATGCAGCGTCTGCATGCTTGTTTATGTGTTTTGCATGCTTTTGCATTTTTTGTGCACATGGTGGAAAATTTTACAGGAGAAAAATCTAGATAAACAGACACAGCCAATGAGACAACAGTGGGCGTGTGTTATGGGATATCTTTATATAGTTCTTCAGATTTTGCTCCTATATCCTGTGTCACAATGGATCATCGCATGGAGAGCTTTTACTTCAACCTGCATTTAAGTATAAAGCCATTTCTTGCCTATGCATTTCCTTTTGAGCAACAAAGAAATAGAGAAAGACAGAGAAGAACACTGCGTCGGCGTTATTGGAGACACCCCATTATTGAAGTCCGGTAGAGCCATGGAGCCTACCACACCCTATACCGCGAGCTCAATGCCAACCCGGAGAAATTTGCGGAGTATACCAGGATGTCTGAAGACACCTTCCGGGATTTGCTTGGTCATGTCCAAGGAGTCATCCAGAGACAGGACACCCAGCTCCGTAGAGCAATTCCTGCAGAGGAACGTCTCCTGGTCACATTAAGGTACGTAATAATTATAAACAAAAGCCTGTCATAATTATTATTGTTCTGCCTTGGATTATTTTTTTCTCCTTTATCTGTGTAGCTTAATTTTTTTCTTCTCTGTTTGGCAGATTCCTTGCTACCGGAGAGACCCTATCATCGCTCCATTTTCAGTACTGGCTAGGAATTTTCACCCTGTCTGGAATTGTTGCAGGCACCTGCCGGGCTTTGTGGAACGTTCTCCAGGATGAATTTACCCCCCTACCTACCGTGGAAATGTGGCTGGAAATTGCAGACAAATTCTGGTGAGTGTGTAATTTCAACTGTTTGGGAGCAGTGGATGAAAAGCAAATTCGGATTACCAAACCCGCCAGATCTGGATCGGAGTACTTTAACTGCAAGAAATATTTTTCTGTAGTGCTCATGGCAATAGCAGATGCGGAATGTCACTTTATCGCCATGGACATTGGAGCTATTGGCCGTGGCAATGACTCCCAGACGTTTAAGAACTCTGATATGGACCGAAGTTTGTATGGAAAAAATTTTAGTTTACCCCTGCCACCACCTTTCCCCAACACTCAAGGCCCACCGATGCCATTTGTTATGGTTGAGGATGAGGTTTTTCAGATGTGTGAAAACCTACTGAAGCCAAACTCCTGTCGGGACTTGAACCACACTAAAAAGATTTTTAACTACAGACTGACCAGGGCCATAAGAGCTGTTGAGTGTGCCTTTGGGATTCTTGTCTCAAAATGGCACATTCTTGAGACAGTCATTAATCTAAAAATGGAGACAGTCGATGAGGTGGACAAAGCCTGTGTGGTTCTCCACAATTACATAATGGCTAAGGAGCGACCCAACATTGAACTGGAAGAACCAGTTGCAAACCCATTGCCAGATTACCAGCATCACCCTCTGCGGTCAACAGCTGACGTTGCCCACATGAGGGACCAATTTTCTGCCTACTTTGTTTCTGACCTTGGACGTGTTACATGGCAAGATGATATTGTGTAAAATGTTCTGTTGGGTTTGGGTCTGTACCAGTCATGTTTAAAATGTTCCTAATGTCTTTTGTTAATAAACGTGTTTTGATACCTGTACCGAGTCTCCTATGTCTTTCCTCTCAAAACCACTTATGATGTCAGTGATATGGTAGTTGACGTCATTACATCCTTTGTCTCGTCTGCAGTTTCTATTGGACGCAGACTGAAGAAACTATGGAGGTATAATACAAAGCAGATCTATACTCATCAGGTCATGTGTCAGAAATAGTGAGTTCATAATGCACAAAACCCAGCATCCTGAATTCACTATTTCTGACACCTGTCCAGGTGAGTATAGATATGCCTTGTATGACCTCCATTGTCTTTTCAGTTTGTGTGAAATAGATTACGTAGACTGAAGAGACAATGGAGCTAATACAAAGCATGTCTATACTCACCAGGTCATGTGTCAGAAATAGTGAGTTCATGATGCACAAAACCCAGCATCCTGAATTCCCTATTTCTGACACCTGTCCAGGTGAGTATAGATATGCCTTGTATGACCACCATTGTCTCTTCAGTTTGTGTGAAATAGATTACTTAGACTGAAGAGACAATGGAGGCCCTACAAGGCATATCTCTACTCACCATGCCATTTTTCAGAAATAGTGAGTTCAGGATACTGGGTTTTGTGCATCCTGATTTCACTATTTCTGCCAGCTGGTCAGGTGAGTATAGATATGCCTTTTATTACCTCTATTGTTTCTTCAGTCTGCGTCACATAGATTAAGCAGACTGAAGAGATTCTGGAGAAAATACAAGTAATATTAGTATTTGACAACTCATAGCTCCATACCAAACACAAGAAGCAAAGCTGCAGTGTTCTACTTGTTTCACTCCTGAAGCTATGAGGTGTCAAAAGCACAAAGTGTACAGCGCTGTGTGTGTAGTCGGCACACAGTGTGTGCTGCCGGAGGCGACATACACAAAGAACCAAACAGTATTGAGGGCAAAAAAAAATTAAATTTATTTACACAAATAAAAAATTAACTGCGGCAGCTTGGAGTAGAGTGATGGAACTGGGGGGTGTTAAGCTGGAATGACAGACTGGGTAAAGACGACGCAGGCATTGTAGGGGAAGGAGCGCTGAAACTAGTGTGGTAAGAGAGGTCAGGGATGGGATTGGAGGCATGGGACAGAAGAGACACACTGGAATAGAGAGACAAACCTGACATCACAGGCACATTGGGAGGTGAGGGTGGAGGGAGTGCGTTTTTTTTTTGCGTAGTTTGGATCTTCGCTGGTGTTTGGGGATTCTCGGTGTGGTGTCTCCCTGTGGCCGGGTGATGGTGGCTGGCCTGTCAAGGTCTGGGTGCTGCTGCTTCATGCTGGTTGTGGTGAAGGTCATGCCAGGGTCTGGGTGCTGCTGCTGGGACATGGTGATGGTGGCCGGCCTGTCAAGGTCTGGGTGCTGATGCTGCATGCTGGTGGTGGTGAAGGTCATGCCAGGGTCTGGGTGCTGCTGCTGTATGCTGGTGGTGGTGGAGGATGTCAAAGCAAGAGCAGCACTTGGCATGGTGGTGGCGGTGGGCTGTCCAACTACACTCGGCATGGTGGTGGCACTGTAGTGGTGTCCCGCAGGGCTTGGAATGGTGGTGGCTGTGCAGCGGTATGCAGAAGAGCTCGGCATTGAGGTCAAGTATGTCAGTGTAGGCACAGGTGGAAATGCCACCACTGACTGCTGTAAATACCGACTCTGCTGCATAGCCTGCACGTAAGCAGCATTGCAGGCCTGAATGACATTTAGATGGTCAAGGCTTTGCTTGACATCCTGATTAAGAGTCTGCATATGGTTGAAACCACTTTCCAGTCTGTCTCCTATCACCTTGAGGCCATCATGGAAGATGGGGCTCAAGTGCATAAACTCAGGCATGAGTGTCCCGTCCGAGGCCTTTTGCCGCTGGCGTGAATAGACCAAAAAAACAATGGCAGAGGCCTGGGACAGGGGAACACCAGATGGACCAGCTTCTTGGTCTCCAGTCTGTGTTGCAGGCCCACTTGCTGCTGCGCTGATGGATGGCTGGGACAGGTCCTGTGGCTGTTCGATGAAGGACCGCTCAAGAACCAGGCTCAAGGGTGCTGCTCCATGTGCTGTCAAAAGAAAAGAAAAACATTAGTACCAAACATTTACAATCGTAAAGCGCCAACTCCTATGGAATAGAAAAATGCAGATTAGGCAATACAACACAATCCAATACTCCACAAAAATACTTACGTTCTCTGGGCAAGGACAGGTCTCAAAAATGACATCATGTGGTGATGTTTATATTTTCTGATTCTTGCTCCAGTACCACTGGGAACCCGGCTCTCCTGTCAAAGGTCCTTGTTGAAGTGATCCTTCATTGACCGCCAACGTGTTCTGACTTTGAGCACTGTTTAAAAAAAAAATGGTTAGACAATGCACTTTTGGCCAGGATCACACAACTGTGTGTGATGAGAGAAACTCTCAGGAGTGTGATCCTGGGCAAGGTCACTGCTGCATCACACCACATTGCAATACTTACGAAATGCCTTGTGGACCCGAGCCGGGGAGTCGTCCCATCCGTCTATCATCGCTTGGGCCACCTCATTCCATAGTCGCCGCATCGTTATGTTGTCCGAGTAATGCGGAACCCGGGTGTCCCACAACGGGACTCGTTCATGGACCAGGGATATGAGGATGTCATTGTCAATGAGGTCTTCATCCTGTTCTGGAACCTAGAAAAGAAAGAAATTTCTGTTGGAGAGATAAAAAAAAAGGAAAAGAATGAAAACAGAGACAGAAAACAGGCAAGAATAATTAAAGTCAAGAAAAAAAATAGGCAAGACCAAAAAGGTAAAGAAATAAGCAAAGTGAAGAAACAAACAAGCAAGAATAGTACAGTCAGGATACAATAAACAGAGTACATCAGTCAGGTAAACTTACACCCTGCCTTGCCACATGAACTTGTCCATGCTGCCCCTACTCGTCCTCGGCTGCAGTTGAAGAACTGTCCTGAAAAAAAAAATTTTGCCTCGTGTAGATGTGACAGAGAATACTTACCAATCTGAAGAGATGAGTACTCACTTCACTTTCCTGTTCACTATGTTCAGGGCCAGGATGCTCCTCTGAAAAAGACGACATTCTGATGAATGGTGCAAGAGAAAAAGAGAGAAATTAGTACTACATATAAAGAAATAAAAAAGAAAAGACAGACATTGGCTTTTATACTCACATTGTCCAAAGTGGAGAGTCTTCACAGGTTCAGAGCTTCTTGCTCCCAGTCTGCAGAGTTGTGGACTGCAAATGCCCACTCCTGTTTTTATCTGTTTGTGTGTGGGGGGTGGCTAATTAGTGTCTAGAAAGGTTTACTCTGGAAAAACACGTGCGTCAACAAATGCAAGCAAACGTGTGTGCTTTCGAACGCATGCATTCTCATAGACTGAAATGCATTGTTTCGATGCATTCCTTCCGCCAAACTAGCGCATATATTTCTAGGTGGAAAATTGACGCCTCCAAAATTGCAACATGGGTCATCAAACTTGGCAAAAAGAATCCAATCGCATGTACCTGCGTAACCAATGTTAAAGTTAGGAAAACACGACCCATGCAGAAGTTTGCGGCATAAACACTGCGGACTCAACCGCAAATGTGAAACCAGCCTAATAAGGGCATTCAGCTGATTCAGTAACTGTTCTCAATGGCATATAGTGTAGTTTGAGGGCACTTATGTATTATAGGTAACTACAGAATTAAACATAAAATAATTCTGAACTGCTATAAAATCAGGAAGCCTAAACATTTTCTCAATTTTATATGCAGATTTACATATCAATTTATGCATTTTCTTCTCCCTGGTTCAATGTTTACTTGACATATATTACAATGAACCATTTATTAAACTTGGGTAAATTCACAAATTAAATTATGAATATTTTTGTGTTCTTTAAAAGAGCCGATTATATTTTTCTCTTAATAGGATAGAGGATGAAGTGGTTTTTGCTTTTATACATGAATTATTAGTCTGCACATGCAGACCACTAAATTATGCTGAAATCTGAAATACCATCCTTGCCTACTGTCCTTCATCCAAGCATTAAATTATTCATGGAAATATTACAATATCTAATCCAAAGACAAAGGTTTTTTTTTTTACTCCTTTTTGGTATATTTGGTTCTTTACATATTATTTGTGAAAACATGCAGACACTATAAGAAGAGATTTGTATTAGGACTCATGTTTCATTTTAATTATCAGTGTTCCTAGCTTTTCATTTCTCAGCTATCTGTCATCAAGAAGGTTACTGAATAATGCATGGTACGTTATATAAATGTATAACATATCTCTGCTATGCTAATAATAAAAATAAAGTATTAATTGTATTCATACATTGTATTCAGTACATAGGTTCAGATGCTTGACCTACAATACTGGGCGTTATACACAGCAAGTCCCATAATAAGTGGATTCTTTCTGTTGTATTGCTCTTTTGACCTTGTAATTTTAACATATATCCTTCTCTCACCTGAAAGTGCATTTGATTTTGTACACACAGATTACACTTGGTACATGAAGTCAATGATTCTAGAGCTCAGATACAGCGCTCTGCAGCATCATCATGTCAACATGTAGACTAAAAATCTCATCTTTAAAATTGCTTTTCTTGCTCTTTCACATTTTCTTAAATTGATAAATATAACCAGTGGCATATTCTAGGTATGAAAGGTCTCATAGCAAACTTTGGTCTCCTTGAGATTATGTAAACCTGCCCAACCAGATCTGTGGATACATGCAACAGGTTTACCTGAAATGCTTCTCGCATTACAAATTCTCCTCTACAGTTGCTAATTTGTTATACAGTAAGTGTCGAAATTATTATACTATGATGTTATTATACTATAGAGCAATATACGTTTTATACAGTATATGTAATATACATATATTACATATGCATTATATGTAATATCTGTACTTTAATGTAATATAATATAATACTATTATATTATTATATGACAGAAATTAACGCCTTCACCATGGGGTCAATTTCCATTTTTGTGTTTTCATTTTTTCCTCTCCTTTTCCCAGAGTAATAACTCTTTCCCCTACTTCCAACAGCAGCACAAGGCTATATTGTCTGCTGTTGGACTAGGGGAAAACAGATTAACACAATAATCCATTCTTTATTTTTCTGTCCACATAGATATATAAGGGCTTGTTTTGTGCGGGATGAGCTTTAATTTTGAATGAGACCTTTTAGTTTACCACATAGTGTACTGGAAGAAAGGAAAAAAAAATCCACATGAGAAGAAATTGTGAAAAGAACACATTGACATTGTTTTTTGGGAATTGTTTTTGCGCAGTACATTTTGTGGTAAAAATGACTGCCATATGATTCTGCTCATCCGTATGATTACATATGCAAATTGCCTCTTCAGAGAGAAAGAGGACTTGAACTCTATAGCGCCACCTATTGGAAGTAGCGATCCTACAAGTCACAATCAACCCTTTAATGAGTCTTGTAATATGACTTAGGATAAAAGCCAAATCAGAATCTCCATTTACAGACACGGTGTTTCGGACTATTGGTCCTCGTCAGTGCAAAGTAGGAGAGATCTGATTTGGCTAGATGAGAGGCTCTGGACTAAGGTCTAGGGGGTAAGGTTTCTCCTTGTGAGAGTGACATACCAGCTCTGGCGTGTCGAGGTAAGGAGGCTTATTCGCCGTGCAATGCTCCTCTGGGAAATTTTAATATGCAAATTGCCTCTTCAAACAAAGAGGACTTGTACTCTATAGTGCCACCTATTGGAAGTAGCGATCCTACAAGTCACAATCAACCCTTTAACGAGTCTTGTAATATGACTTAGGATAAAAGCCAAATCAGTATCTCAATTTGCAGACACAGTGTTTTGGGCTATTGGTCTTTGTCAGTGCAAAGTAAGAGAACTGATTTGGCTAGGTGAGAGGCTCTGGACTAGGGTCTAAGGGGTAAGGTTTCTCCTTGTGGAGAGTGACATACCAGCTCTGGCTTGTCAAAGTAAGGAGGCTTATTCTCCGTGCCATGCTCCTCTGGAAAATTTAATTTGCAAATTGCCTCTTCAGAGAAAAAGAGGACTTGTACTCTATAGCGCCACCTATTGGAAGTAGCGATCCTACAAGTCACAATCAACCCTTTAATGAGTCTTGTAATATGACTTGGGATAAAAGCAAAATCAGTATCTCAATTTGCAGACACGGTGTTTTGGGCTATTGGCTCTCATCAGTGCAAAGTATGAGATCTGATTTCGCTGGGTGAGAGGCCCTGGACTGAGTTCTAAGGGGCAAGGTTTCTCCTTGTGGAGAGTGACATACCAGCTCTGGCTTGTCAAGGTAAGGAGGCTTATTCGCCGTGCAATGCTCCTGTGGGAAATGTAATATGCAAATTGCCTCTTCAGAGAGAAAGAGGACTTGAACACTATAGCGCCACCTGTTGGTAGTAGCGATCCTACAATTCACAATCAACCCTTTAACGAGTATTGCAATATGACTTAGGATACAGTATGATTACGGCAATACCAAACATCCATTTTATTACTTTGGAAGGCGGAAATAAAATCCGAATTTGCTAAAAAAAATTTTTTGCGTTGTGCCATCATTTTTTGAGACCTGTAACATTTTTTTTTTCAGATGTTGGAGCTATGTGGTGGCTTGTGTTTGGAGGGATGCTTTTACTGATACCATTATGGTATAGATTTGACATTTTCATCACTTGTTAAAGCATTTTTTGTGGATTTGCAGTGACAAAAAAAATGTAATTTTGGTGTCCTTGATTTTTTTCTTTTACAGTTCTTAAAGATCAGGTTTATTATTTTTAGATTTTGATAGATGATACTTATCTCAATGTGATGCTACCATATGTCTGATTTTTTTTAAATATATATTTTTGATAAGGCTAAAGGGAGGTGATTTGAGCTTTCATGTTATTTTTACTTTTTTTTACTTTCACAGTACTTGTGATTATCTGATTGCTTGTGCTATAGGTTGGGTTTCAAAGAAGCTCATTGTACTTTACGTGTACTGAAAGCTAAAATTCATAAAAAAAAAATAGTTCTATATGAAATTTTAAAATAAATTACTTAAAAACCTGAAATACTTAATGTCACAGTTCCTCTGTGAGAGGAAAACTTTTTAAAACAGACTACACTGTTCACATTAGGCAGGGGCTACATGGCACTACATGTGTCACATGACAGGAGATTTCTGACAAGTCATGCAATAAAAAACTTTTTTTTGCAACATGCCTACAACTTGCTGCCACATGATTATTTAAGAGCTCTGATTTTACTGTAAAAAACAGACAATTTTCAGAAAAGTTGCATGTTGTGTGCTACTTGAGTTGAAGTCTATGGCAAGTGAATCGAGTGCAACTTGTTCCCTTAACAGAAAATTTCAGCACATTTGTAAAAGTGATTTTCTGTCGCATTTGCATTATGTCATAGGTCACAACACAATGCCTTAGAAAAATCATTACATGTGATATTTCAATGTGTTACTGTGATATCAGTGTGACATGACAAGTCGCCGTGCACTCTTAGCCTAAAAAAGGAACAGTAATTAAGTACCAAAGCAATTAGATTCCTAAAGAAACTTCTTAGTTATTTAAGCATTCTCATATACACTTTTGCTATAAGATTTTACATTCCTGTTAAATAAATTACTATTTATTACTGGATAAGAAAAACACAATTGCTTCTCAAAAAACAAGGATGCATATTAAAATTCCTGTCACAATAGAAAAAACAAGTATCCAAAAAATTGCAAAAAGAAAAAACTTCCTGCTACATCAAGTTAGGCAGAAAGCGAGTGTAGAGATTGCTGGTGAAGAATTTCTGTGCTGTATTTATATACACTGCTCAAAAAAATTAAGGGAACACTCAAATAACACATCCTAGATCTAAATTAATTAAATATTCTCATTAAATACTTTGTTGTGTACAAATTTGAATGTGCTGTCAACATAATCATACAAAAATCATCAATGGAAATCAAATTTTTGAACTAATGGAGGCCTGGATTTGGAGATACCCCCAAAATGAAAGTGGAAACAAGTCAAAATGAAAATCAAAACAAGACAAAATTAAAGGGGAAACAAGTCAAAATGATGCTCAGTATTGTGTGTGACCTCCACGTGCCTGTATGACCTCCCTACAACGCCTGGGCATGCTCCTGATGTGGTTTGGGATTTTCTCCTGAGGCCTGGAGTAAAGCATCCGTCAACTCCTGGACAGTCTGTGGTGCAATGTGACATTGGTGGATGGAGCATAATATGCTGTCCCAGATGTGCTCAATCGGATTCAGGTCTGGGGAACAGGCAGGCCAGTCCTTAGCTTCAATGCTTTCATCTTGCAGGAACTGCTGACACACTCCAGCCACATGAAGTCTGGAATTGTCCTGCATTAGGTGGAACCCAGGGCTAACCGCAACAGCATATGGTCTCACAAGGGGTCAGAGAATCTTTTCTCGGTACCAAATGGCAGTCAAGCTACCTCTGGTGAGCACATGGAGGGCTGTGTGGCCCTCCAAAGAAATGCCACCCCACACCATTACTGACCCACTGCCAAACCGGTCATGCTGAAGGATGTTACAGACAGCAGGTTCACACTCAGCACATGTGACAGAGTCTGGAGACTCAGTGTAAAGCGATCTTCTGCCTACAACATCCTTCAGCATGACCTGTTTGGCAGTGGGTCAGTAATGGTGTCGAGATCTAGGATGTGTTATTTGAGTGTTCCCTTTATTTTTTTGTGCAGTGTATAAATCTAGCTGGGAAAGTTTGTAAAATCAAAAGTTGTTGGTCAGTCAGGGCATAGATCCTGCATAATGCGTGTTTTTTTGGTGCCTGACTATTGTAAATTTATTCTCTGAGAAAAATGTTTTTTCAAAGCTGGCAAATTTTAACCCCTTCCCGACCCACGACGCCACGTAGGCGTCATGAAAACCTGTGCCAATCCGACCCATGACGCCTATGTGGCGTCATGAAAGGATCGCGTCCCTGCGGGTCGGGTGACCGGGGTCACTGAAAGGTCACCCGACCCGCCGGCACAGGACCCTTTGTGCTTCACCACAGGGGGTTGGCTTAACCCCCTCGTGGCCACGATCGCTCTGATTGGCTGTTAAAAGTGAAACAGCCAATCAGAGCAATCTGTAATATTTCACCAATATAATTGGTGAAATATTACAATCCAGCCATGGCCGATGCTGCAATAGCATCTCCCATGGCTGGACACCGAGCCCTGACCCCCCCACACGGATTCACGGCGGCGATCGGCCGCCGCCACCGAAAGATGGCAGCGGTCGGTCACCGCCGTCACTAAAAGCACCCCTCGTCCTGGCCTCCGCTGCCCCCACCTTCCGATCCCCCCCCTGACTTCCGACCCCCATACTCACCTCTCCCGATCCACCGATGTCCCTGGATCGGTCCCGGCGTCCGCCCGGGCCTCTTCATGGGCGCCGCCATCTTGGAAAATGGCGGGCGCATGCGCAGTGCGCCCGCCGGCCGGCGCATGCGCAGTGCGCCCTGCCTAGTCAAAAAAATTATTTTGATCACTGTGATAAACTGTCACAGTGATCAAAATAAAAAAAAGTAAGTGAACCCCCCCCTGTCATAGGTAGGGAAAAATAATAAAGAATTTTTTTTTTTTCCTATTAGGCCCTGTGCACATGTTGCGGATTTTGCTGCGGATCCGCAGCTGATTTCTCTGCTGATCCGCAGCTGATTTCTCTGCTGATCCGCAGCTGATTTCGCTGCTGATCCGCAGCGGATTTCGCTGCTGATCCGCAGCGGATTTCGCTGCTGATCCGCAGCGGATTTCGCTGCAGATCCGCAGCGGATTTCGCTGCTGATCCGCAGCTGATTTCGCTGCTGATCCTCAGCTGATTTCGCTGCTGATCCGCTGCTGATTTCGCTGCGGATCAGCAGCGCAATCAGCAGCGAAATCAGCTGCGGATCAGCAGCGAAATCAGCTTCGGATCAGCAGCGGATTTCGCTGCTGATCCGCAGCTGATTTCGCTGCTGATCTGCAGCTGATTTCGCTGCTGATCCGCAGCGGATTTCGCTGCTAATCCGCAGCTGATTTCGCTGCTGATCCGCAGCTGATTTCGCTGCTGATCCGCAGCGGATTTTGCTGCGGATCAGCAGCGGATTTTGCTGCGGATCCGCAGCGGATTTGGCGCTGCGGATCCACAGCAGATCCAGAAACCATGTACAGTACAATGCAAATAAATGGTAAAAAAAAACACTGTGCACATGCTGCAGATTTTTCAGCGCGGATTTGCTGCGGTTTTAAATCCACAGCATGTCAATTCTTTGTGCGGATTCCGCAGCGATTTTACACCTATTCCATTATAGGTGTAAAACCGCAGAGAAAAACCGCAGCAAATCCGCGCTAAATACGCAGGTAAAAGGCAGGTCGTTTTACCTGCGGATTTTAGAAAAATCCGCAAGTGAATCCGCAACGTGTGCACGGGGCCTTAGGGTCAGGCTGGGTTCATATTGCATTATGGCAGTCCGTTAGATGGACTGCGTTTCACCGCGGTATAACGCGGTGTAACGCAGTGCGTTAACGCTGCCATTCACCCCATTTGTGTGCGCATCGCAACGCATGCCATGAAGCGGCATGCGTTCGCGACGTGTCGTCATTCAGTGACGGAGCCTTGGACACAGGCTGCAGCGTCTGGGCTCCATCACCGCTAGCACAGATGAATCATCGCTGATTCCTCTGCACTAGCGGGTATAGCATAACGCGATCGCGTTATGCTATACCGTTACCAGCCCGTCAACGCTACGTGTTGAACGGGCTGGTAAAACGCAATATGAACTCAGCCTTAGGGTTAGAACTAGGGTTAGGGTTAGAACTAGGGTAAGGGTTAGAACTAGGGTTAGGGTTGGAATTAGGGTTAGGGTTGGAATTAGGGTTAAGGTTGGGATTAGGGTTAGGGTTGGGATAAGCGTTAGGGGTGTTTTGGGGTTAGGGTTGGGATTAGGGTTAGGCTTGTGGTTAGGTTTATGTTTAGAGTTGGGATTAGGGTTAGGGGTGTGTTGGGGTTAGGGTTATGGTTAGGGTTTGTATTAGGTTTAGGGGTGTGTAGGGGTTAGGGTTGGGGTTAGGGGTGTGTTGGGGTTAGGGTTGGAGTTAGAATTGAGAGGTTTCCACTATTTAGGTACATCAGGGGATCTCCATACGCGACATGGCGCCACCATTGATTCCTGCAAATTTTGCGTTCAAAAAGTCAAACAGTGCTCCCTTTATTCCAAGCCCCGACATGTGCCCAAACAGTGGTTTACCCCCACATATGGGGTATCAGCGTACTCGGGAAAAATTGCACAACAACTTTGGGGTCTAATTTCTCCTGTTACTGTTGGGAAAAAAAATTGGGGACTAAAAAGTTATTTTTGTGGAAAAAAATGATTTTTTATTTTCACGGCTCTGCGTTATAAACTTCTGTGAAGAACTTGGGGGTTCAAAGTGCTCACCACACATCTAGATAAGTTCCTTGCGGGGTCTAGTTTCCAAAATGGGGTCACTTGTGGGGAGTTTATACTGTTTAGGCACATCAGGGACTCTGCAAACGTAACATGACGCCCGCAGACCATTCTATCAAGTCGGCAATTCAAAACGTCACTACTTCCCTTCCGAGCCCCGAAGTGTGCCAATACAGTAGTTTTCTCCCACATATGGGATATCAGCGTACTCAGGACAAATTGGACAACAACTTTTGAGGTCTAATTTCTCCTGTTACCCTTGGGAAAATAAAAAAATTGGGGACTAAAGATCATGTTTGTGGAAAAAATATGATTTTTTTATTTTCATGGCCCGGCGTTATAAACTTCTGTGTAGCCCTTGGGGGTTTAAAGTGCTCACTACACATCGAGATAAGCTCCTTGGGGGGTCTAGTTTCCAAAATGGGGTCACTTGTGGGGGGTTTCTACTGTTTAGGCACATCAGGGGCTCTGCAAAGGCAACATGACGCCCACAGAACATTCCATCAAGTCTGCATTCCAAAATGGCGCTCCTTCCCTTCTGTGCTCTCCCATGCGCCAAAACAGTGGTTCCCCCCCACATATGGGGTACCAGTGTACTCAGGACAAACTGTACAACAACTTTTGTGGTCCAATTTCTCCTGTTACCCTTGTGAAAATAAAAAATTGTGGGTTAAAAAAATCAGTTTTTGAGGAAAAAAATGATTTTTTATTTTCACGGCTCTGCATTACAAACTTCTGTGAAGCACGTGGGGGTTCAAGGTGCTCACCACACATCTAGTTAAGTTCCTTGAGGGGTCTAGTTTACAAAATGTGGTCACTTGTGGGGGTTTCTACTGTTTAGGCACATCAGGGGCTCTGCCCGCCCGCAGACCATTCCATCAAGTCGGCATTTCAAAGCGTCACTACATCCCTTCCAAGCCCTGACGTGTGCCCAAACAGTGGTTCTCCCCCACATGTGAGGTACTAGCGTACTTAGGACAAATTAGACAACAACTTTTGGGGTCCAATTTCTCCTGTAACCATTGTGAAAATAAAAAATATGGGGCTAAATAATAATTTTTTGAGAAAAAAAAATGATTTTTTATTTTCACGGCTCTGCGTTATAAAGTTTTGTGAAGCACCTGGGGGTTCAAAGTGCTCACTGTGCATCTGCATAAGTTTCTTAGGGGTCTAGTTTCCAAAATGGGGTCATTTGTGGGGGAGCTCCAAAGTTTAGGCATACAGGGGCTCTCCAAACATGACATGGTGTCCGCTAACGACTGGAGCTAATTTTCCATTCAAAAAGTCAAATGGCGCTCCTTCCCTTCTGAGCCCTGCCGTGCGCCCAAACAGTGGTTTATGACCACATATGAGGTATCTGTGTACTCAGGAGAAATTGCCCAACAAATTTTAGGATCCAATTTATACTGTTGCCCATGTGAAAATGAAAAAACTGAGGCTAAAAGAAAATTTTTGTGAAAAAAAAAGTACTTTCTTTTTTTTACGGATCAATTTGTGAAGCACTTGGGGGTTCAAAGTGCTCACTCTGCATCTAGATAAGTTCCTTGGGGGGTCTAGTTTCCAAAATGGGGTCACTTGTGGGGGAGCTCCAATGTTTAGGCACACAGGGACTCTCCAAATGCGACATGGCATCCGCTAAATATTCCAGCATATTTTCCATTCAAAAAGTCAAATGGCGCTCCTTCCCTTCTGAGCCCTGCCGTGCGCCCAAACAGTGGTTTATGACCACATATGAGGTATCAGTGTACTCAGGAGAAATTGCCCAACAAATCTTAGGATCCAATTTATACTGTTGCCCATGTGAAAATGAAAAAACTGAGGCTAAAATAAAATTTTTGTGAAAATAAAAGTACTTTCTTTTTTTTACGGATCAATTTGTGAAGCACTTGGGGGTTCAAAGTGCTCACTCTGCATCTAGATAAGTTCCTTGGGGGGTCTAGTTTCCAAAATGGGGTCACTTGTGGGGGAGCTCCAATGTTTAGGCACACAGGGACTCTCCAAATGCGACATGGCATCCGCTAAATATTCCAGCATATTTTCCATTCAAAAAGTCAAATGGCGCTCCTTCCCTTCTGAGCCCTGCCGTGCGCCCAAACAGTGGTTTATGACCACATATGAGGTATCTGTATACTCAGGAGAAATTGACCAACAAATTTTAGGGTCCATTTTATCCTGATGCCCATGCAAAAATGAAAAAATTGATGCTAAAAGAAAAATTTTGTTGGAAAAATTAAAATGTCCATTTTTTCCTTCCACGTTGCTTTAGTTCCTGTGAAGCACCTGAAGGGTTAATAATCTTCTTGAATGTAGTTTTGAGTAGCTTGAGGGGTGCAGTTTTTATAATGGTGTCACTTTTGGGTATTTTCTGCCATATAGACCCCTCAAAGTGACTTCAAATGTGAGGTGGTCCCAAAAAAAAAATGGTTTTGTAAATTTTGCTGTAAAAATGAGAAATCGCTGGTCAACTTTTAACCCTTATAACTTCCTAACAAAAAAAAATGTTGTTCCCAAAATTGTGCTGATGTAAAGTAAGTAGACATGTGGGAAATGTTATTTATTAACTATTTTGTGTCACATAACTCTCTAGTTTAACAGAATAAAAATTCAAAATTTGAAAATTGCGAAATTTTCAAAATTTTGGCCAAAGTTCCATTTTTTTCACAAATAAACGCAAAAATTATCGACCTAAATTTACCACTAACATGAAGCCCAATATGTCACGAAAAAACAATCTCAGAATCGCTAGGATCCGTTGAAGCGTTCCTGAGTTATTACCTCATAAAGGGACACTGGTCAGAATTGCAAAAAATGGCAAGGTCTTTAAGGTCAAAATAGGCTGGGTCATGAAGGGGTTAATTTTAAAATAGTATGATTCAACTTTAAAAACAACCATGCGCCAGATTGGTTTATCAAATTCCTTCTGTAACTTTGGACTTTATTCACTCAAAATTATAAATCTCTGGAATGCCTTCCTAATTTAATATGTAATCCCACTAGTAAACTCACATGGATTGAAATGGCCCAAATTAATTCCTGAAATATAATCCAAACTTTTTTAGTAAAACTACATACCCAGATTAATAGGTAAATTATTTTATTACATCTACACCAGAAAAGGATCATAAAGATTCTCTTATTGGCTATGAATGCAGAAAAAAAAGATGGAAGCTATTATATACCGTATTTTTCGGACTGCAAGATGCACCATACCATAAGACACAGCCCAAATTTTGGGGTGGAAAAAAGCAAAAAATGATTTTTATAAGATGGGGGACCGTCTTATTGTCCAAATTTAAGGTATCTTACCTGAGGGCTGGCGGTGGTAGAGCGGGTCACAGGAGTCATGGTACCTTCCTCAGGAAGCTGGCAGAGGCAGAAGTGGGGCAATACTGCAGTCCCGGGGCATCCCAGTGGAGCGATGCTGAGGATCCGGTGTCGGTGGTGAGGCAGTGCAGAGTGCGTTGCATGGAGCAGGGACCTTTCTTCAGGATGCCAGCGGCAGAAATATGGCATTGCTTCAGCCCAATGTCCACGGTGCGCAAAGCCGAGTGCATCATTGGTTTCTCGGTGGCCATTTTCCTGAAGAAGAGGGCCGCTGAGATATAAATTTGTGCAGCCTCTGGTGGCCATTTTCCTGAAACCCACAGCCTCAGGAAAATGGAGCGTGAAAGGTCAGCTGAGATCTCAATTCGTGCACGTGCCACCTCAGGTGGCCCACGGCTTCAGGAAGATGGCAGCAGGGGAACCAATGATGCACTTCGCACTGCTCACCGCTGACACCGAGCTTCAGCCTTGCCACACTTTTGTCACCGCAGGTTCCCTGTGGAAGGGACGCTGCTACACCACTGCCTCAACCCCACCGTAAGCCTTTGTTCGGACTATAAGATGCACCGCTCATTTTTCTCACAATTATTTTGGAGAAAAAAGTGAATCTTATAGTCCGAAAAATGTGGTAGATGGTGCAGAATGCCAGAACTTCTCTACCATCTGAAATTAACTGAAAGTAATTAATGTTGAAAATGAAACTTGCATATAGGTTATGTATTACATCTTTGGTGGAAAAATGTTCACTGTAGAATATAGGAAAAGAGTAAAATGTCATTGAAAATAATTAATTCTCTTTTTTGCACATCCTGCACTCAATGCAAATACAATAAACTTACCGATCTGCTGGCATCAACCAATTTATTGAACTGTCTCTATTCACTACAACAAAACTTTCCCATGATCCAAGAAATAATTACACATTTACAGGATGTACTAAAACTCTAGCTAAGTGAACCATTCCCACTCTAACTTCCTTAAAATATGGAAACCGTGGCTATAGTGGTACTCCTTTTGTTTGGGATGCTACATTTCAACAATTTATTTCGAGATGCAATACCCTCGTTTCCTCTATTTATGCCCTCTCCCTTCAGAAATGTTAAACTCATGTTATAATAAGAGGATGAAACATAAAAAGACCCATAATAGACCCAAATGAGTTCAAATGTTTTATTTCAATATTAAGACATTCTACTGAATTGTTGTATTTCAGAGCTCCTTTCCCATTTTCTTAGATTTAAAACATACACTACAGGAGGGTAATAGTGCAATTCCATCCCATCAACTCATCAACTTTGATGGACCTGACCAAACAAGAAACTTTCAAACAATTGGTGAAGTTCAAATTCACATGTCAATTAATCCAATTACGTTCTCAACAAGTATTATTTATACCTGCTGTTTTACAATTAAATGGCATCGCTGTGCCACTACTGAATTGTCATGAGAAACAAATCAAATGTCTGCTAGTTGACCTAACTAGGACAAAACATATGCATTAGCAAAAAGGCAGTGAAAACATTTGCTAAATGCTCCAGAATGAACATGAAGTCAACTACACCTAATGTCCTCAGCTTCTAAAAGTGTTTCTTCTAAATATAACAGCTAATATCATTCACAAATATATATTCAATTTCTAGAGGTTCTCAGAACTTGAGATTTATTAAATAGAGCTGTGATCTTCGGGGAAGTCTTCTGCTGTAAGAGAAATGTATAGCATTCAGCAATTCAAGTGCATTGCAGATCATGTAACACATAGGTCTGCTGACTCACTCTATTATATCCATACATCCCAGTCTATGGTAGACTTAACAAAATAACCTTTATAAAAATATGTGCTACATATTTATTGGTTATATGATTACACATTTTTTGCAATTATTTGAAAATGAATACATATTGAATCTTATAGTATTATTATTATTATTGTATTATATTAATATGCATACAATAATTTGAATCTTATATATATTTTGACACATTCCATATTTTCAAATTGCATTCTGCCATTCTACGATGAAAAGAAGAAATATCAATCATCTAAACCATCACATTGAAAGTGTAGATTTACCAAATTCCCTTAGTGAAGCCTTGTTTCAAGGCACATAAAGGAGAAACCCTTTCCAGACACAATTCTAAATGTATATTTTTATTAATGAGATTAATAAAATGCAGAATGATTAATTAAAAATGAGGAAAGAATCACAGACATAACTGCCTGAAAAATATGTTTATAGAGTGTAAACATATGAAGAGTGGCTATGACAATACTGAAGAAGTATCTGTACTGTAAAGTCAAGAACTTGTCATAAAAAGGATGAAATAAGTAGTTAAACAGTCAAAGGTAAGTATACCCCAACATGAAAAAAAAAGGCAGAAGTTAAGCCATGCAACATGAATTGCATATACCTATCTGAATAAAAACATAACTGATGTGGGTTTCGCTAAGGCTTCATCTGGGACATCTTGGTTTAAGGGAACTAAATATACTATACTATTGAAGGAAGCAGATTGAATAAATGTAATTTTGCTGGCTAAATTTGAGCAAACTGCCAAACTTGAACTTTTTGCTCATCACTGGATACTAATGATGTCCTGGCACACAGACAGTGAAACATTAAAACATCTGTCACATATTCCTCATTCAATACATTTTTTTTCTACTAAATTTAATGGGTTGACAGATGGAACAAATAAAAAACTAGATGACAATCTTTATATTGACATCTGTCACCGAGTTCTTTCAATATGTCTTAGAATAAAGTTGTACCTCATTGACTCCTGAGATAAGTTGGGTGTTTTATGCCATTAAAGTAAATGACACAAGGATGGAAAATGATGCAATTGATGAACTTAAGTAATTAATATCAATAATCCTGAGGTATTGAACTATTAGAAATGTGTTTGAGTCAATTCTTATACAAACACATCTTTTTCCAAAGAAGCAGTTTTTGATAAGTTAATCATAATAGTAAATTTTCAGCAAATCTATATCTACTGCGAGAATGAATGGACACTACCACTTACGGTTTAGCATTTGTTTAGGACCCAGGACCTCCTTATGCATGTGCATGTTGAGTTGTCACATAATGACATAACATTTAAAATTTCCATTTTAAGTTAACATTTTTAAATATCTACTTTAAAATTCCCATGTAAAATTCTAGGCTGTTACTAGAAAAGATATGTATAAAGATATGAAATAATAGATGAAAAAATAGTATGGGTTCAATTTTGACATGAGAGCTTTCTTATAAAACCTTATCATTTTATCAATTCCAGTATCACATGTTTCATGGAAACATCTGCTTTACTGCACCAAAATTAGTTATGTTCAGCATTCACTGTAATACAGTATAGATTTTCCTGCCTATTAATAATTAACATTGAATTTGTTTTATGCTGTGCTGCAATATAAAGCAAAGTTATAAATTAATGAGCCATTTACTCTTTGCTCCTAAATGCAAATAAATATATATATATATATATATATATATATATATATATATATATATATATATATATATATATATATATTGTAACGAACTACACTGTCTGTGGACAGGGATTACTCGCTTTGCCGGTCTTGGAGGTAAACACTGGCACACTCAGGGTTAAAACGTGTCCATTCAGTTTATTATTCACCAGTTTCGGCAGCCATTACACTGTCCATTACACATTCACCTTTAACAAATGAACATAGTTTCTCACTGATCCCGATCAGTATCACACGGACTCCTGTCCATTACCTGCTTGTGTCAGCCACACATGTTCTAAGATCCCTCTTAGCTTCAGAGGTATCCAGTAAACATAAGACAAAATACAGTCTCTTCCTTACAAATACTTTATTATTATTTTATTATTACACATTTATATAGCGCCATTTATTCCATGGCGCTTTACATATGAAAAGGGAAAATATAGACAGGTACAATAAACGTGTGCTAGACAAGGGATACTTCTCTCTGATCCCGATCAGTATAACTCACGGTTGACAAGACCGTTACCTGTTGGATCACCACACAGGTTCCTGGACTCCTCTTGTCCTCAGAGGTATCCCATATGCAACACTTAAAACACAGTCTCTTTCTCATAAATACTTCTCACAGCATGAACACAGTCTTTCAATGACCCCGGTCAGTATACCACAGACTCCTGTCTGTCACCTGTTGGCCACGCAGGTTCCCGGAACCCTCTTATCTACAGAGGTCTCCAATACACATTTCTCACCGATCCTAATCAGTATTACTCATGGTTTTCAAGACCGTCCATTCCTCTGGCTCAGACTCACCTGGACTGCTTCCTCAGTCTGTGCTACGTCCAGTCTTGAAACATGGGAGTTCTGTCCAGCCTGACAGACTCCCACCATACTCAATACTCTCTGTCAGTATTCCGGGTTTTCTAGGTAACTTTGTCAATGATTTTGCCCTTTGTTAAAATGGAGTTTGCTGTTTTGTGTGCCCTACTTCCTGTTTGTTTGTTTAAAACCCGGCTCAGGTGCTGGCTTCCCTGCTGGAGTATTCTGCTTCCGTTTCCCTGCAACCCAGCTGCTTTGTTCCTCACAGATCTTTTGTGTATTTACCAGGAAAGTGCATAACCTTATCTTCAGTTGTTTCTCAGCCACAGCAGTTTCTACCCATGGCTCTGGACATTCTCTGCATATGTAAGTTGCACGTACTGTGTTATCACTAACCTGTTGACTTGGGAATTTAACCCTTGGTTCACTCCATCTGATAAGAACTGTGTTTCTGAACTGTTGCTGTTTAACCCTTCGTGCACTACCTCTGGTGAGAGCTGTTGGAACTGTTACTGGAATCTTACTGACATATGAACTTGTTGTTGGACTTCACTGAATTAAGCCACAACTGAGATTAACTTGTTCCTGGACCTCCCTGTGTTTACTCCATACCTGGATCTGACTCTTCACACACCAGCAGTGTGTAAATCCAGCCACGTTACCTGTGCATCAGACTTACCTTATGGTCACATTTGTGTGAGGACTCCGTCGTAAGAACTTTACTACCCTCGCTATAGAGGTTCAAAGACTTATATTTCCGGATTCATATAACTGGACTTGTATATATATGGTTTCGTTTCATTGCATGTCACTACGGGTTGTTTGAATATTGTTTTTGGGTGTTTTGCTGTTTCACAAATACATTATTTGCATTCAAAGAAACCCGTCTCTGATTGTTCATTGCCCCACGCTATCAGAATCCTCGAGTTCCTACAATAGTATTACACTCTCTCACATGTGCAACACACCTTCCTTACATAGTTGTTACCCCTCCCAGTTACCTATCACATGGCTAGTCACATGACCTCATCACAGGTCCTCAAAATTCACAACCGCACACATATTTTCAGGCAAAACGGGTACAGTGAGCCCCCCTCACCACGGAGTGAGGTAAATTGGGTAGCTCGATCCTCCCAACTCTCAAAGCTACCCGTAGCCCGGACCCAAATGTGAACAACTACTTAGAATTCACTTACACTTCAGAAAAAACACTCCGGGCTACATCACAGGGAGCTGCCATCCCTGTAATACATACCTCCCATTAACTATGTGGCCATTAGTATCGCTACAATATATATATATATATATATATATATATGTATACTAATATGTTGAATTAGATATAATGAACAAATAAAATTCTTTTTTATATATTTTATTTATTACTCCTTCCAGGCCTAATAATGAGCTTCACATATAACCTATTTGCTTACAAAAATTGACCCTTTGTCACATATGTTGCTGCATTGTTGATCTATGTTGTAATTAGAGTTGAGCGAATATTTTTGGTTACCTGCTTATTCAGCAAGCTATAGCGCTTGTCGAATAAGCGGGAACCCGGCTTCCTGCATCGCACCGGCTGAACAGCTGATCGCCACCACAGCTGCATGTTTCGCGGCTGTGTCACTGTCACAGAACATGCATGAAGTCCCTGTTTGTTGGGCTGCTGGCTTTTGAACCCCGGTGATTCCATATGTGTACACTGAACCACTCAGAATCACCGCGTCCTATACATTGGACGGTGATATTTGTCTTGTGGAAACTGAGCATCTCCGCAAGATAAATTGACTTTCTGCGGTCAAGAAAGATGCGCTGCATGTGCATATTTGCAGGGAAGCTGCGGGTGTCCCTGCATGCATACTGGAGATGCATCCACTATGCTGTAACATCTGGCCGCTGCGGATGTGCACAGTGTCCAACCCGCAGCATTTACTGACCGTGAGAACATACCCTTAGGGTTAGGTTTGTGGTTAGGTTTATGGTTATGTTTGGGATTAGGGTTATGGGGTGTGTTGGGGTTAGGGTTGTGGTTATGATTAGTTTGTGATTAGGATTAGGGGTGTGTTGAGGTTAGGATTGTGGTTAGGGTTATGGTTGGGATTAGGGTTAGGGTGTGTTGGGGTTAGGGTTGGAGTAAGAATTGGGGGTTTCCACTGTTTAGGTACATCAGGGGTCTCCAAAAGGGACATGGCGCCACCATTGATTCCAGCCAATTTTGCGTTCAAAAAGTCAAACGGTGCTCCCTCCTTTCTGAGCTCTGCCGTGCTCCCAAACAGTGGTTTACCCCCACATATGGAGTATGAGCATACTCAGGACAAATTGCACAACATCTTTGGGGTCTAATTTCTCCTGTTACCCTTGGGAAAATAAAAAATATTTCTGTTTTTTCTTAAATAAACGCAAGTCATAGCAAATAAATTTTACCACTATCATGTAGTATAATATGTCATGAAAAAACATTCTCAGAATCAGTGGGATCCCTTAAAGCGTTCCAGAGTTATAACCTCATAAAGTGACAGTGGTCAGAATTGTAAAAATTTGCCTGGTCATTAAGTACCAAATTGGCTCTGTCATTAAGGGGTTAAATTTACTGCTCATGCACATTTTGAGCTTCTTGAGAAAGGTTCACTCTTTGAACCAAAACATCACTACATTAGGCTATTAAAAGTAAGCTTTTTTTCTACTTTTCTAAAAACTTCTTTTGCCTGGGAGTCTTTGCACCCATAATCATTGCAGGCTGCTTCAATATTTTTCTTTATTCTTTTATTTATCTATCCTTCTATCTGTTTATCTATCTATCTATCTATCTACTTCATTTTAGTTAGTTATGTTTTCTTACTTTTCTAAATATTCTTAAGCTACAACTGCTTATCGTGCATTTGCTTCTAAAATGTCCCAGTTGTTGACTTCTCACAGTAAGCATATGCTTATTGCTTTGAGTATATTTATGTCACAGCTCAGTCATTTTAATGCTGTGGTACATGTACGCAGGAAATTATGGTATACATCTGGCATCCCTTTCAAAATTGCTCTACATCTGACTTACATGTTCAGTAAGCATCAGCTGTAACTGTACATTTCTTGTAACACAAATAGCCCATCAACACGACATGTTGAGCGTGTTCTTATTGCACAGAATGTCAGATTTCTTTCATTTCATCCTCTCCAATGCATTGTGTCAAAATGTCAATATCAACATAAAGGTGTTTTTCATAAAGCTTGAAAGCCACTCATGTGGAGTGCCATACTTTTTAAAAATGTGCTGCATAAAATGTATGCTATTTTAGACCTGCAAAAATAAATATTTTTTTGAACAGGTGTTTAAGCAAAGTGTTACAGACTTTTAGCATCAGTTATTATAGATTATAATTGTAGCAATCAGTCATAACATTAAGACTACTAGCAAAATATTGTCTTGTTCCCCCTCATACGGCCTAAATAGTTCTGAATATTTGAGCCTTGGACTCCATAAGAACTGTGAAGGTGTCCTTTGATATCTGATGCACAAATGTTAGCAACAAATCCTTTAAAAGGCTTTTCTCAACATTGTAAATGGGTAAAAATTGACAAGTGTAGGAACAAGCAACATTACAATTGACCTCCTATTAAAAATGTTCTACATTATAACAAAATAGAAGAATTTTTAATTCAAAACTTACTGTTCATGGCCTGGGTTGCTGACAACTCTGCACTCTGTCAACAGAGGTCTAACTCCTAAGCAAGGAGCTCAGTGCTTGCATACTTTTTGCGTTATAGCCGAAGGCACTGCTTTGAAGCTCGATTGATTCCTGGAGCTGACTAGCTCCTTTGCCCCTTGACATCTGTGATGGTGCAGAGTCAAATCGGCATGCACAATGATGATACTGATTCTGACTCTCATTCCTTCCCGCCTCCCCATCTCAAGCAGGAAGCTGGGAGACATGCGAATACTGCACTACTGAAGATAGAAGGTGACACAACCTCTTAAATTCTTGTAAGTTGCAAAGAGGACTTTTCATGCTTAGGACTTCTTTTTCCACCAAACAGACACAAGATAGTTGTTTGAAAAATTTGAAGGCCAAACCAATAAATTGAATTCCACATAAAGTGTCTTAAACCATTCCTAAACAAATTTAATTCTGGACAATTCTGACACAAATGTTACTGCCATTCGGGAATGCTATCTCCATGAAAAGTCATGCTTGAATTAGAATAATGTTTACATAGGTAGTGTCAACCATATAAATTATACATTTTCCTAATAGAACATTGACCAGTGAGTCATGTTCCTGTGGCCTGCTAGCTTTCTTCCACTAGTTTATCCTAGAACCATTTCTTCCTTAAGTGATTGATGAGCACATACACTGACATCCACATGCAAAAAAAGCATAATTTAGGAGTGTAGGTTTCTTTCTTTCATTGTTAAATGTTCCTCCGCAGTACAGATATAATTCTCATATGTGCTTTGCAGGCTCTCAGCAGAGTACTACATGATATTCTGCAAGCTGTGATGTCCTACGTGTTCTGATACATTTTTGCCATGGCCTGCATTAACTCTTTCCAGAAATTGTGCTTTAGATCAGATCCCATGTGCAAATCTTAATTTCTCATTTAATATAACTTACACTGTGTTCCAAATTATTATGCAAATAATATTTTCTCAGATTTTCCCAAATTACCTATATGAATTGCAGTTATTGTAATTTTGCAGTCAAATAACTATTAGAGTACAATTGAAAGGTTTTTGTACAAACTGCCTATGATAACAGTATATTTTTTAAAAAATAAAACACTCAAACTGCACTCAAAATACATGTTCCAAATTATTATGCACAGCAGAGTTTTCAACCTTTTCCTTTTAATAAAGAACAAAAAAGGGTCATTTTTGAAATTATAAGCATTAGCAGGTTATTACAAACTTAAATCAAACAGTTTTCAACTCAAAACTTTATTCTAGGTGATGTTACATTTGCACATAGGACCCTTGTTCGAAAGGAGCTTCTGAATTCTCTCGTCCATTGAATTTGTCAGGTTTGGATGGTTTCTGCTTCAATTGTTTTGCATGAGGACAGAATACCCTCCCAGAGCTGTTGCTTAGATGTGAACTGCCTCCCGCCATCATAGACACTCCTTTTGATGATGCTCCAGAGGTTATCAATGGGGTTGAGGTCAGGTGTGCATGGGGGTGCCACCATAAGTTTGTCCCCTTTTATGCCCATAGCAGCCAGAGATGCAGATGTGTTATGTGCAGCATGAAAATGATCTTGCTGCAGAATGCACGGTTCTTCTTCTTGAATCATTGCAGGAAGTGCTGTTTGAGAAACTCAATATACACTATGGAGTTCATTTTTACCCCTTCAGGGATCCTAAAGGGGCAGACAATCTCTCTCCCCATGATTCCAGCCCAAAACATTACTCCACCTCCTCCTTGTTGGCGCCGTAGCCATGTTTGCATGGGGTGTCCATCAACCAGCCATCCTCCTCTCCATCCATCTGGACCATCGAGCGTTGCATGGCACTCATCGGTGAACAAAACAGTTTTGAAGTCAGTCTTCTTGTATTTTTTGGCCCACTTGAGCCGTTTCTGATTGTGTGCAGTGGATAGAGGAGGTCGACAGGATGGCTCACGCACAGCTGCAAACCTCTGAAGGACCCTGCATCTTGTTGATCGAGGGACGTTGGAGGCAGCAGCAGCTTCAAAAACATGGCTGCTGCTATGACAAGGCTTTTTTGCCACTGCTCTTTTAACCTGACGTAATTGCCTGTAGGAAAGAGTCCTCAATTTTCCCTTATCAGCACGCACACGTGTGTACTGTGAATCAGCTACATACTTCTTGATTGTGCGATGATCACAATGAAGTGTCTTGGCAATGCTGATTGTAGTCATACCTTGACCTAAACACTCCACAATTTGTTGCTTCTCAGCAGCCGACACATCCTTTTTCTTTCCCATTTTGGCAGAAAATGTAGGCTGCTTAATAATGTGGGACAGCCTTCTTAAGTAGTCTTGCCTTTCATTGGACTCACCTGCCAAACTAATTAGCACAGGTGTCTGCAATTGCTTACAGTGATATAAAGAGCCCAGACACACATCACCATCAATGAGTTTAATTGACAAACAAAAACATTCTTACCTTATCACTCCTAAACAATTTTTGCCTAATAATTTTGAACACAGTTTATTCGTAAAGGGAACCTGACAGCAGGATTATGAACAGTAACCTACACACAGTGTCAGGTCGGCGCCGTCATACTTAAAAAAATGATACCTTGGTTGATGAAATACGTCTTGTGGCTGTTTCTTAAACTTTATTTTCAGTTTTGTGTTAATGATATGCTTGTGTCCTAGGGCAGGATTTATGTATGTGGTGCTCTAATTAGATATTCATAATACATACTGCTGACAGGTCACTGATTCCTCACTGACCTGCCCCCTAGTTTCCATAATGAATACCATCACGTGGCACCTGTGCTGCAGCATAATCACATGGTTACTGTGCACTTAATCCCTTTTGCAGATTTACTTGAGTGAGGGAAAAAAAGTCATTTAGAAATTGGCACCCTCCGCGCCTGTGCAGTAGCAGCTATCAGTTTGTATAGAGATCTGATAGCTGCTGTTTCGCAGGCGCCGGCAGTGCCATCTTGCTAAAGAAGAAAAAAGTCCTCCACCAAGATGGCGCTGCCTGCGCATGCAACTGTTGGCAATCTGCGACAATTGCACAATGCACAGTAACCATGCGATTATGGTGCAGCACAGGTAAATCAAACCCCCATTTATCACCCCGTTAGTTAGAAAAAATTAATAAGTGTAAAAAAAAGTATTTTCATTTTTCCATTAATGTTATAGTTGGGCTAAAAGAGTGGGGCTAAAGTTAGGGTTAGGGTTGTGCTAAAGTTAGAGTTGGGCTAAAGTTAGGGTTGGGCTAAAGTTAGGGTTGTGGTTATGTTTGGGATTACAGTTAGGGTTGGGATTAGTATTAGGGGTGTGTTAGGGTTAGGTTTGTGGCTAGCTTTATGGTTAGGGTTGGAATTAGGGATATTGGTGTGTTAGGGTTAGATAGAATTGGGGGATTCCACTGTTTAGGTACATCAGGGGGTCTCCAAACGTGACAATGCATCACCATTGATTCCAGCCAATTTTGCATTCAAAAAGTTAAACGGTGCTCCCTCCCTTCTGAGCCTTGCCATTTGCCCAAACAGTGACTTTCCCTCACATTTGGGATATCAGCGTACTCAGGAGAAATTGCACAACAAATTTTGTGGTTCATTTTCTCCTGATACCCTTGTGAAAATAAAAAAAGAACAGTTCCAAAGTAAATTTTTGTGAAAAAAGTAAAATGTTAATTTTTTCCTTCCACATTGCTTTAGTTCTCGTGAAGCATCTGAAGGGTTAATAATCTTCTTAAATGTGGTTTTGTGCACATCGAGGGGTGTAGTTTTTAGAATGGTATCACATTTGGGTATTTTATGTCATATTGACCCCCCAAGCTCACTTCAAGTAAAAAAAAAATGGTTTTGTAAATTTTGTTGGAAAATGAGATATCGCTGTTCAACTTTTAATCCTTATAACGTCCTAACAGAAAAAACTTATGTTTCCAAAATTGTGCTGATGTAAAGTTGACATGAGGGAAATGCTATTTATTAACTATTTTGTGTGACACCACCTTCTTATTTAGGGTACAAAATTAAAAGTTTGAAAATTGCAAAATTTTCAAAATTTTTGCCATATTTCCATTTTTTCATAAAGGCAAGTTATATCAAAGAAATATTACCACTAACATGAAGTACAATATTACACGAAAAAACACTCTTAGAATCAGTGGGATACGTTAAAGCATTCTAGAGCTATAACCTTATAAAGTGACAGTGGTCAGAATTGTAAAAATTGGCTTGATCATAAAGTACAAAACTGGCTCTGGCACAAAGGGGTTAAACAGCAGAGACTTTGTAAATATTGCTAATAAAGCTAATTTGCAATGTGGGTTGAATAAATCTGATTACAACTGTACATTTGCTTATGTACAGTCTATATCGATGTCTATGAACATTGATACTCTTCTACCTTGTTGCTAATTTAGCCTTTAAAATATTATGTAATCATTAACATAATAAGACCAAGTATTAGGACTAGTGATGACCAAATCTGCAGATATTTAAATTCAAATTTAAAATCAGCAGATTGCTCAAATTTAGAAAGGAACTTCAATGTGCATTAAAGTTATTTAGTTCACTTTCTCATCTCAGTACCTAATGGCAGTCAGGCTACCTCTGGTGAGCACATGGAGGGCTGTGCGGCCCTCCAAAGAAATGCCACCCCACACCATTACTGACCCACTGCCAAACCGGTCATGCTGAAGGATGTTGCAGGAAGCAGATCGCTCGCCACAGTGTCTCCAGACTCTGCCACGTCTGTCACATGTGTTCAGTGTGAACCTGCTTTCTTCTGTGAAGAGCACGGGGCACCAGTGACAAATTTGCCAATTCTGGAGTTCTGTGGAAAATGCCAAGCATCCTGCATGGTGTTGGGCTGTGAGCACAACCCCCATCTGTGGACGTTGGGCCCTCAGACCATCCTCATGGAGTCGGTTTCTAGCCGTTTGTGCAGACACATGCACATTTGTGACCTTCTGGAGGTCATTTTGCAGTGCTCTGGCAGTGTTCCTCCTGTTCCTCCTTGCACAAAGGCGGAGGTAGCGGTCCTGCTGCTGGGTTTTTGCCTTCCTATGGCCCCCTCCACGTCTCCTGGTGTACTGGCCTGTCTCCTGGTAGCGCCTCCAGCCTCTGCACACTACGGTGACAGACAAAGCAAACCTTCTTGCCACAGCTAGCATTAATGTGCCATCCTGGTTGAGCTGCACTACCTGAGCCACTTGTGTGGGTTGTAGAGTCCGTCTCATGCTACCACGAATGTGAAAGCACAACCAACTTTCAAAAGTGACCAAAACATCAGCCTAAAAGCATTGGCAATGAGATGTGGTCTGAGGTCCCCACCTGCAGAATCACTCCTTTATTGAGGGTGTCTTGATAATTGCCAATAATTTCCATCTGTTGTCTATTCCATTTGCACAACAGCATGTGAAATTGATTGTCAATCAGTGTTGCTTCCTAAGTGGACGGTTTGATTTCACAGAAGCTTGATTTACCTGGAGTTATATTCTGTTGTTTAAGTGTTCCCTTTATTTTTTTGAGCAGTGTATATGATAACATGATATTAACTGGCATTAAAATAACTATGACTTGACACAAAAGGGTTAAATATGACTGCGTTGCATTTTGCAGATCTTTGTTCACCTAGTGATGCATACTGTGTACTTCAGCTGAATATATTGCAGGTGTTATTATGAACTGATTCAGAGATGAAGTTACTATTTTTACACTCTTAATGGCAAACCTACTCATAGCACAAGTAGGTTATTTTTCATTTCAAAACAGCTGTTGCTTCTATCTTACCGTGGTTACATATGAAAATGGCAGTGCAAACAATTTGATTTTTCCCTCTGGTTTATATTTGGAACTGCTGATTACTTTTTTACATAATACTTCCCACAGATGACTTGAGTTTCTGCAGATTTGTAGACTCTGAGATCTTTTCCTTTCCATATAAAAGACTATTCATGAAAGAAGACAAAATACAAAATTAAAAAAAAAATGCTGTTTAATCCATTTAACATTAATTTCTGTTCTTGGACCAATATTAATATAAAAACAATGTGGATCAGCATGTGCAATGCTGGAAATTATTAATATCACCTGAACATTTACCCTTTCATGACATTAAGTTTACATTATGTCCAGGAAGGAGTTCACAACCTGTGGTGTAAACTTATGTCATAGCGATTGTGCAGGCACAGGAGCAGTGCCCAAGCGATCAAAGCTGAGAGCTAAGTGTAAGTAATAGCTGAGACCCAGCTGACACTGCCAGGAGTGGTGCCCGCACTACCCCTGGCCATTTAACCCCCTAAATGCCATGACTGATATATATTGCTCATTTAGGAGACTGAGTGAGATAAGGGGCTCCATCTACCTTCCGATCGGCGGCCCAGCAACATTATCATGAGGGCCCAATCATTGCCATTGCAACCAGAGATCATCATGATGACCTCCCGGTCTGCAAGCTACGGTGTCCTTTTTAGACCATGTTCAGTAGCTTCTGTCAGTGCAGCACTGATAAGCATAAAGCATTGCAATGCTGTTGCATTGCAGTGCATTATATGAGTAATCAAAGAGCCACTGTGAATGGCATCTGGCCTATTCAGGCCTATGATCTGGTGGTGTCTGTCTTTTTGGCATGCACAAAAGCATTGTTGAACTCAGTTTTGGGTACCTCTGAAAAGAAGGATACCACTAAACAGAGGCCAGTCAGAGTTCAGAATAACAGCTTTTCATAATGAAAAGACCTGTCTGTGGTTTCATCTGAATCACGTCATTTGCAGACTTAAATGGAAACCCCAATATAAGTGCCCACTGTAGAGCACAGGATAATTGTGATCCAAAATATTAGGTAAAATAATACCAATAAAAGCTTCAAATCAATCCATTAAAAAAGAAAAAGGAGCAAGGCCCCGCTCAGGTCCGTCATCTGTCAATGGATATACAGGGAGCTTCTAGAGCACAAATTCTCCGGAAAAGCAAAATGGCTCCTCACTTCACAAAAAGAAAGCCAGCTAATTGTGCAATCCCAAATACTAATATCCCCTCTCTTAGCCCAACAGTGTGAAATACCACCGTTGGCATACACTTTTGGCATTTCTACAGTGATGAGCAAAATATTTAGAGTTGAGAGTCCTCAGTGGTTGATACCTTTTAATGGCTAACTGAAAAGACTGAAAACTGGCTAACACGGTACGAAGATATACATCTTTACTGTACAGTGATGAGCTTAATTTATGAGGTCTATGTCTCCAGAAGCACAAGCTGGGTTCAATGTATGGGCACTATAAAATACTGGGCCTACAATATAAGGGCACCACAATGGCAGATTTTCAGTTTTTACTCCATAGCATCAATTCCTGCTAGTTTCTGGAAAGCACCCAAAACCGTCACTGCACCTGTAGATAAATTCTCACAGAGGTGTCATTTCCAAAATGTGGAAACTTGAGGGGGGTATTCAGCTATTCGTTTTATGGGCTATGTACAGTACAGACCAAAAGTTTGGACACACCTTATTTTAAGATTTTTCTGTATTTTCATGACTATGAAAATTGTAGAATCACACTGAAGGCATCAAAACTATGAATTAACACATGTGGAATTTTATACTTAACAAAAAAGTGTGAAACAACTGAAAATATGTCTTATATTCTAGTTTCTTCAAAGTAGCCACCTTTTGCTTTGATGACTGCTTTGCACACTCTTGGCATTCTCTTGATGAGCTTCAAGAGGTAGTCACCGGTAATGGTCTTCCAACAATCTTGAAGGAGTTCCCAAAGATGCTTAGCACTTGTTGGCCCTTTTGCCTTCACTTTGCTGTCCAGCTCACCACAAACCATCTCGATTGGGTTCAGGTCTGGTGACTGTGGAGGCCAGGTCATCTGGCGTAGCACTCCATCACTCTTCTTCTTGGTTAAATAGCCCTTACACAGCCTGGAGGTGTGTTTGGGGTCATTGTCCTGTTGAAAAATAAATGTTGGTCCAACTAAAGGCAAACTGAATGGAAAAGCATGCCGCTGCAAGATGCTGTGGTAGCCATGCTGGTTCAGTATCCCTTCAATCTTGAATAAATCCCCAACAGTGTCACCAGAAAAGCACCTCCACACCATCACACCTCCTCCTCCATGCTTCACGGTGGGAACCAGGCATGAAGAGTCCATTCGTTCACCTTTTCGCTGTCGCACAAAGACATGGTGGTTGGAACCAAAGATCTCAAATTTGGACTCATCAGACCAAAGCACAGATTTGCACTCATCTAATGTCCATTCCTTGTGTTCGTTATCCTAAACAAGTCTCTTCTGCTTGTTGCCTGTCGTTAGCAGTGGTTTCCTAGGAGCTCTTTTATCAAGAAGGCCTGCTGCACAAGTCTTCTCTTAACAGTTGTTGTAGATGTGTGTCTGCTGCTAGAACTCTGTGTAGCATTGACCTGGTCTCTAATCTGAGCTGCTGTAAACCTGCGATTTCTGAGGCTGGTCACTCGGATAAACTTATCCTCAGAATCAGAGGTGACTCTTGATCTTCCTTTCCTGGGGCGTCTTCATGTGAGCCAGTTTCTTTGTAGCGCTTTATGGTTTTTGCAACTGCACTTGGGGACACTTTCAAAGTTTTCCAAATTTTTCGGACTGACTGACCTTCATTTCTTAAAGTAATGATGGCCACTCGTTTTTCTTTACTTAGCTGCTTTTTTCTTGCCATAATACAAATTTTAAGTCTATTCAGTAGAACTTTCACCTGTGTATCCACCAGACTTCTGCACAACACAACTGATGGTCCCAACCCCATTTATAAGGCCAGAAATCCCACTTATTAAACCTGACAGGGCACACCTGTGAAGTGAAAACCATTCCCAGTAACTACCTCTGGAAGTTCATCAAGAGAATGCCAAGAGTGTGCAAAGCAGTCATCAAAGCAAAATGTGGCTACTTTGAAGAACCTAGAATATAAGACATATTTTCAGTTGTTACACACTTTTTTGTTAAGTATATAATTCCACATGGGTTAATTCATAGTTTTGATGCCTTCAGTGTGAATGTACAATTTTTATAGTCATGAAAATACAGAAAAATCTGTAAATGAGAAGGTGTGTCCAAAGTTTTGGTCTGTACTGTTTATTGAGTCCACAAACCATTCTATGGAAATTTGTTCTCCAAAAGTCAAATAGCGCTCCTTCCTTTCCGAGTCTTGCCCTGTTGCTAGCCACATATGGGGTATTGCTACATTTAGCAGAAATTGTGTGACAAATTTAAGTATCATTTTTACCAATTTTCCCATGTGAAAATTTAAAATGTTGGGTTAAACATTTTTTGGGTGGTGAAAGTGTAATTATGTTTTCTTCACACCCCAGTAGTATAAAATTCTGTGACACATCCGTGGTGTCAATATTATCACTGTACCTTTAGATTAATTAATTTAGAGGTGTAGTTTAGAAAATGGGGTCACTTATAGTGGTTTAAGTTTATCTAGCACCTTAGGTGCTCTGCCAATATAAAACATCACCTGCAAACCATAACAACAAAATCTGTGCTATATTATAGCACTCCTTCCCGTCTGAGCTTTGCAATGTGCCTGAAGGTATTTCCTGATCACATGTAGATTATTAGCATACTCAGGAAAAAAAAAATCGCACAGCAAGCTGTAAGGTCCATTTTTTCTATTTGTCCTCAAAAAAGTTAAAAACTTTGGTTAACAACATTTTAGAGAAAAAAAATATACTTAATATATATCTTGCCCAATTGTATAAAATTTTGTAAGGAACATATAGTGTAAATATGCTGACTGCAACTCTATATGAATTGAGGGATGTGATTTGTAAAGTGGGGTCATTTATGTTGTGGATTGCTTTACTTGCATGTCACAGACTTGCCAATATAACATGGAATCTTCAATCCATTCCAGCGAAATCTGCACTCATATATGGTGCTCCTTCTATTCTGAGCTTTACACTGTGACTCAAAAGTAGTTTTCGACCACATTGGGTTATTGGCATGCTGAGGAGAAATTGCAAAACAAATTATAATTTCATTTTCTCCTATTACACCTTACAAAAATTTAAACTTCCAATAGCTCAGCCCAATGTTATACAATTCTGTAAAAATACTCACTACACACCTAGCGGAATTTCTTGAGAGGTTTAGTTTCCAAAATGGGGTAACTTTTGTTGTTTTCTGCTGTTTTGGCATGTGAGGGGCTCTTCAAATGTGACATGGCGTCCGCAATCTATTACAGCCAAAATGGTACTCCAAAATTAAAATGGCGCTCCTTTCCTCTCCAAGCCCTTCCATGTACTAAGGAGAAATTGGACAACATTTTCTCCTGTTATGTTTTTCCACCACATATGGCGTATCAGTGTACTCAGAAGAAATTGCAAAACTAATGTTGTTCATTGTGGTTCATTTTCTCCTGCTACTCTTGTGAAAATGGAAAAAAAATGGTGGCTAAAGCAACCTTTTTTATGGAAAAAAGTATTTTTTTTTATTTTTTTCTTCCAAATTTCTTTAATTCTTGCTAAACATCTGAAGGGTTATTAAACTTGATGAATTTGCTTCCAAGCACTTTGAGAGGTGCAGTTTTTAAAATAGTGTCACTTGATTATTTTCTGTCACATAGGCACTCAAAGCTACTTCAAATGGGATGTGGTACCTAGAAAATTGGTTTAGTAATTTCTGTTGTAAAAACGTGAAATTGCCGATCAACTTTTATCGCTTCTAACTTGCTAACAAAAACCAAAACGTAAAGGGACAGTGGTCAGAATTGTAAAATTTGTTCAGATAAGGAAGCTGAACACAGACAAGGAGTAAATGGGTTAATTTAACATTTTTCTTTTCTATAAAATGAAATTATACACTGGAATATAAAAGAACTGTAATAGAGTGGCAAGTATTTCTATAGATGAATAACTAAGATTGTTCATGAGAATAATGAAATGAAATCAGTAGAAAGTTATTTTCACGCTTGCAAACTAGCCATATTTTAGGATACTTTCTTATGGCTTGAAATGTTACAGCTATGTATTTTCTGTGTTTGTACTTACACAGAAATTGTGAACTTTTGGCTTTGTCATGTTTGCCTTTTTGTTAAGTTTCAGCTGTATTGTCACTTTTAATAAGCTCTTCGGCTACTGATGGTGACACTGTCTTTTTGTTAGCATGTTATATTAATAAGTAAGTCACAGTTTTACCATCTGTTGCTAAAAAGCTTTTGGAGTTGAATTGGTGGGATGCTCTTTAGATGTTCCTATTTTTTATTCAGTTGACCATATGGATCTTAATTCAATCAAAGAATGCTTTGGCATAAAATGACAAGCAATCCACTTGTTTAGATATGTTTCTTCTATTTACAATATATAGAGGCTTTTTTGTTTCCTAATATTTTGTGTTACTAGGAAGTTTTCATATTGCAGCATTAAGTTATTGCAATCTCATAACTAGTGTTGAGCGATACTGCTCGATATCTAAAAATATCGGATCGGAATGGTATCGCCGATATCACTAAATATCGGCGATATCCGATTCCGATACCGGAAGTCCCATGTAAGTCTATGGGAACAAAATAACGCAACTAAAAAAAACCTTTATTTCCTTGTAAACACTAAATATACACACATAGAATACATATATATATATATATATATATATATATATATACATGTCATTGTGACATATATATATATATATATATATATATACATATATGTATAGTTTATACACTTCTACATAGTAAAATATCCTCTGATTCAATTGCCGGGTAAAGCCGGCTTCTGTGAAAAGACAGAAGCACCCGACATGAACTGACACTTGGTGTACATAGGGTTAACCATGTCTTTTCATGTCCTTTGCAATCTGATTTGCACAAACAATTACATCAGTCTATGTGTGCAAAATTTCACACCTGTAGGGGTTAATTAAAGGTGTAAATTCGTTGTAAAAAAAACGGACTTTTTTGCTACGAATTTACACCTTTAATTAACCCCTACAGGTGTGAAATTTTGCACACATAGACTGATGTAATTGTTTGTGCAAATCAGATAGCAAAGGACATGAAAAGACATGGTTAACCCTATGTACACCAAGTGTCATTTCATGTCGGGTTCTGCATTTTCACAAAAGCCGGCAATTGAATTAGCGGCTATTATACTATGTAGAAGTGTATGAACTATAAATATAAATATATATATATATGTGTCACAAATTCAATGACATGTATATATATATATATATATATATGAGGTGTAAAATTGTTTAAAAAAAATGCGTGGGCTCCCGCCTTATTTTCGCAACCAGACAGACAAAGCCAGCGAATGGGGGCAGATAATAATAGCCCAGAGAGGGACCATTATTTTTGGCCCCCCCTGGCTACTAACATCTGCCCCCAGACACCCCAGAAAAGACAAATCTATAATTAGATTCGCCCTTTCTGGCACTTTGCCCGTCTATTCCCATTGCCCTGTAGCGGTGGCGAATGGGTTAATATGGGGTTAAAGCCACATTGCAATTGAAAGGTGACCTTAAGCCAGGTTAATAATTGAGAGCTGTCAATTAGACAACTATCAATTATTAATCCTATTGCATGAAATAAAAATAAAACACACACACTTTAATTAAAAATCATTTTAATGAAATAAAGACACATGTTTTCGACCATCTTTATTTGACTGCAAAAACCATTTCCTGTAATAAAAATAAAAAAAAAAGCAAAATTATTCTTACCTATCCCATGCACAGTCAGGTCCCACGGTGTAATCCTTCAGAAAGGGTTAATGTTTACTGCAGGGACCGCAGCTAATGCTGCAGCCTCACAGTAAACCCCCAAATGAATGAGTTCCTCTCCTGGCTGACAGGAGAGGAAGTGGAAAGCTTAATTGATTGCTTTCCACTTTCACTTTAGGTCAGCCAGGGACACAATCAGTGACGTCAGAGGGAACTGATTAACAAAAATAGGGGTTCCCTTCGAATAAAAAATGGCGTGGGGTCCCCCCTATTTTTGTTAACCAGCCAGATGAAGCAGACCGCTGAGGCCTGGATTTTCAGGCTGTTAAGGAGCCAAGATCCATGGACCTTGCCAGCCTGATAATACCAGGCCACAGCAGTCTGCATATCTTGGCTGATTAACAAAAATAGGGGATCCCCTCGAAAAAAATTGGCGTGGGGTCCCCCCTATTTTTGTTAACCAGCCAGATGAAGCAGACCGCTGAGGCCTGGTTTTTCAGGCTGTTAAGGAGCCAAGATCCATGGACCTTGCCAGCCTGATAATACCAGGCCACAGCAGTCTGCATATCTTGGCTGATTAACAAAAATAGGGGATCCCCTCGAAAAAAATTGGCGTGGGGTCCCCCTATTTTTGTTAACCAGCCAGATGAAGCAGACCGCTGAGGCCTGGTTTTTCAGGCTGGTAAGGATCCAATATCCATGGACCTTGCAAGCCTGATAATACCAGGCCACAGCAGTCTGCTTAGCTTGGCTGGTTAACAAAAATAGGGGATCCCCTCAAAAAAAAAAAACGGCGTAGGGGTCCCCCTATTTTTGTTAACCAGCCAAGTAAAATGCAGACTGCTGCAGCCTGGTATTAAAAGACTGTCAAGACCCATGGATTTTGGCCCTCAACAGCCTGATAATACCAGGCCACAGCAGTCTGCATATCTTGGCTGATTAACAAAAATAGGGGATCCCCTCGAAAAAAATTGGCGTGGGGTCCCCCTATTTTTGTTAACCAGCCAGATGAAGCAGACCGCTGAGGCCTGGTTTTTCAGGCTGGTAAGGATCCAATATCCATGGACCTTGCAAGCCTGATAATACCAGGCCACAGCAGTCTGCTTAGCTTGGCTGGTTAACAAAAATAGGGGATCCCCTCAAAAAAAAAACGGCGTATTGGTCCCCCTATTTTTGTTAACCAGCCAAGTAAAATGCAGACTGCTGCGGCCTGGTATTAAAAGACTGTCAAGACCCATGGATTTTGGCCCTCAACAGCCTGATAATACCAGGCTACAGCAGCCCCACATTTGGCGCATCAAAAGATGTGCCAATTGTGGCACTTTACCCGGCTCTTCCCACTGCCCTGTAGCGGTGGCAAGTGGGGTAATAAGGGGTTAATGTCACCGTTGATTGCACGGTGACAATAAGCCCGGTTAATAATGGAGAGGTGTCAATAAGACACCGATCCATTATTAATCCCAAAGTTATTAAATGTATAAAAAAAAGACAAAGCAAGAAAAAAGTCTTTTAATGAAATAAAAGAGACAACACAGTTTTCATTAATTTTATTATACACTCATTCCTGCGACGCCATCGATCTCCTGTAAAAAAAGAAAAAAAACAAACCAACAGTATACCACCTGTCCGACGCAGTCCATAGTAACGACAGTCCCACGACGATCCAGCTCTGCTACATCGCAATGACAGGCAGAACCTGTCATCGCGACGCAGCACAGCTGATTACCTGCTTCCCCGGCGGTGACGTCATCGGACTGACTGCTTTACGGCCGGGATTACCCAGCAGTCACTGCAGTTATTGCGAGAAACTGCATGTGACCGCCGGGGAAAGATGATGGCGGCCATGAAGCAGTCCAGCCCATGACCGCCGGAGATCTTCTGCCAGGTAAGTGCCGCTGACTCCTGACAGACCCGACCGACGGACACTGACAGTGACAGTGACAAATCCGATTCCGGTATCCGATAAGACGAAAATATCGGAACTAATTATCGAAAGGCCGATAGAGCTAATATCGGCCGATACCCGAAACTTGCGGTATCGTATCGCTCAACACTACTCATAACGCAGCCAAGTAATTGAGAATTCTTTTTGTTAAATTACCTCTTACTGGAAACACTAGATGTCAGTCAGTGGGTGCACACTGCTGAATAGCTTAAGCAGTGCTAAACATTAGTGGTGAGTGAATGAGCTCGGATAAGGTGTTATCTGAGCATGCTCGGGTGCTATCCAATTGTTTTCGGCGTGCTCGAACAACATGTTCGAGTTCCCATGGCAGCATGTCTAATGGCTGACTTCCTGCTTATTAGGCAAACCCTGCATGTGTTGTGGCTGTCTAACTGCTGTGAGACATGCAGCCATGTGAACTCGAACATGTTATTCGAGCACGCTGAAGATAATTGGATAGCACCCGAGCATGCTCAAGATAACACTTTATCCAAGCATATTTGCTTATCACTAGTAAATATGTAATGCTGCCCCAAAGAAATAATCATGGAACTTTACAGACAAAAAATTCTCGTCATATGGAGATGTCCATATTATGTGGCCACCCAGATGTGGACTGTAGTCTTGGTTTTGCTATCATTTTGCAATAGAATGTTTAATTTATATATTGAGAAATATGAGTCTTTAGTGACATTTGAAGAAAGATAAAGGAGATTGCTAGAGATGGGCAAGGTTATTTAACTGAATTCTAATAATTTTTTTAAAAAATCTGTATTCTTCTGAATACTATTAGTTTTGGAATTTGCTCCTTGTGAATTCAGAAAAATGGCAGCTGGGAACCATTTTGTTGAACTGTAGAGGGCCTTTAAAAGGTTAAAAATAAAAAAAACTCATACTCACCTTGCAGTTTACCTTTATGGCCTCATTTGCTGATTCACTGTGTGGTCTTTGTCACCTCTTCTTACAAACACAATTCACTGAAATCTCAGGTCTGTTCATGATAGGCTGGGACTTCTGGACGTCTCTGCACAAATACATCATAAGGTCATAATGTTGTGAGGCCACCAAGATGAGTGAATCTTACAATATGTAAGTAAATAAGGGTGACACTAAGAGTAAGAAGTGCTTGTAGTGTATGAAAAGCTATCAATATAATATATACCTTAGACCCTAAAGCATAGTTATGGATATTCAGTTTGCTGAGAAAAAAAATCCCTGTAAATAGAATTTTCAGGTAAAAGCCATGCAATTTGATGAATTTGAATCTTGCCAGGTCTGCTCATCTCTAGTGATCACATATGGTCCTCTCAATATTATCATCACTGGCAAAACAGGATTTCCATATTTCTACTCTCTAGGCCACAGCACTTAATTCTGCACCCTCCTCAAAAAGTTGATTTATAATTTTTAATCTAACAGGTAATAATTATTTTTAAAACATACTGTATAAGCACTTAATACAATCTTTTTAATCTTAGAACCACATATTTTTAATTTAAAGCTACACTACTACACTATTTATGCAATTGCATAACATTAACACCTACAAAAATGCCTTTCCATTGAATTTCTTCAACTCATCTTAAGTACCTACTAGAATATCTTGCTTCACGCTTTTGTCCATGAAAAGGCTTCCATTGTTTCATTGAAGTCGACAGATCTTGTTAAATCTGCTATAAAGCAAAGAAGTGCAAGGGCATTCCGCTTATTTTGCAGCATTGTAGATCTTAAATGATCCTCGATTCTTTTCAGAAAAGAAAAAGACTTTCCACCAAGGAATTCATCACTGGAGAGTAGATGTCATTCTTAATAAAATGTCAACGTTTGGTATACTGTTTGTAGCCCTATTTCGCTTAGCCACTTGCAAAGTTTCTGCTCCCAATGCTGCAGTCTGGTATGTGAGATTCAAATAGACAAGTTCATCTCATAGAGTGGGTTGCAGATCATCTTTGGAAATTTAAAGCAAGTTTCTTCCCTCTTCTTCAAGTTCAGAAGACAACAGCAATCAGAATGTTGTAATAGCACCAAATCTTTCATCTAATAAGATTGTCAACTCTCATTAGAAATCTATTAAGATTCTGGAGTAAGTTAGACCACTAAAGAGGAGTAGCTTTTGAACAAATATAGCAGGTGGCTTTGATATTCTCTCTCCCTCCCATGTTTTTCTCAATTTGGTGTATCTGACCAAGAAAGGGTGAACAATTTCAAGTTGCACAAACATTTTGTGACTTTACAAAGTGTATTATGCCAGAATTATGGCAAAAAGAAATCTGTTAATGGAACTTGTTCTATATTTCTATTTTGTCTGAGTAGAATTTATTAAAATCTATTATACAAAAAAAAATACTTTAAATCCAATTGAAGAACAAAGAGTTTATCCATGATATGTTTAAATTTCCAAATACACTGCAGGATTATGATTAATCTTCTTATGCTCATTGTGACTATCTCTACAGTAAATACTTAAGGATTATTTGTGTATAGCATGCTAATAAAATTGACATTTTCAGATAGAATTTAATGCTAGACCTGCTAAGCAATTAATTTTTTGCAATAAGTAGATATATTTAAACATACAATTTTCCAGTATAGCAATAGTATAGTAAAATGTCACATTAAACAAGTAGTAAATGCTATACAAGGTTTGAGAAGTTTAAATTTAAAACCTTACTTCCAGCATTTATATGCCAACAATTAACTTATTGTTTTTCATTTTTTTTTATTGGAGATGAGCTAATAACTGTAGGCTAATTGAAATTGCCTAAAATTTTACAAGAAATTCTAATTTTCCTGCTCTAAACTGAATTTTTTATGATTCTCTTTGTGCCATTTTTCTGTTGGGAAAGAATAAAAAAAAATTAATACTCACATCGCCATTCATCTTTTCCTCTTCTGAACTAAAATGTCAGGCCATCAAGATGTGGCCAAGGTGTTAACAGGGTAAGAGGAAAAGTACAGCAAAAATTTTTGAGGAAAATGGGGTGCATCTTATAATTAGAATTTACCTTACTGGCTGCAGTGTAGCGGGGTCCCAGGGTTGCTGCTGGAGGAGGCAAGAGTTGGGCGATGCTGCGGGCCTCAGGCTGGGAGGAGGAGATGTTCAGAGATGCGATGCAGTGGATGTTTGGTGGTGCCTGGGTTCCATCAACACTTTGTGAAAGCTTGGAGCCCCCGCACCTCCATGGTCTATGTTGTAGTAAATTCCTGGAAAAAGGCTGCCAGGGATGGCACGTATGCAGTTGGAGATCTCAACACCAAGATTTTGGCAGATGAGATCTCGGCGCCAAGCTGTTCAAATGCGCATGCACTGACCATGGCGGCTTTTTTCCTGGAGTCCACCACAATGTAAATCATGGAAGTGCTGGAGCTCCGGGCTTTCACAAAATGTCTGCAGAGCCCCTGCTTTACTGAACACCTGCAGTGTCGCACCTACGAACAACTTTTCCTCCTAGCCTGAGGTCTGCAGCATCGCCTCACTCCTACCTCAGCCAGCAGCGACCATGGAACCCTATTTCACCATAGCCGACATCCATGGTAAGCATATATTGTATGAGGTTGACTCAGTTGCTTGCAAAGGTAGATGCAGGATGCTTCTTGTGGTAAATGACGCCCACTCACTGCCTCTCAAGTCCAGCTATTTAAACCTAGACCATGCGACTGATCACATGACTAACATCGCACAGGTCCTGTCAGCACATGGCAGTGCCGGCTCTGCAGGTGGAGATAAGGTGGACATCTTCCCACCCACTCTACAGATGTTCACATAAAACCAGCCCATGTATACAACCTTAACTTAACCCTCACAACACGTAGTGTGCTGGAGGAAAATACTCTGGTCTCACATCACTGATGCCATTACACAGAGTGACACATATCTCCCCTCATATACTGTGCCAGTGACACTGTCACTATATATGTATATATATATATATATATATATATACACACACACTGCTCAAAACAATAAAGGGAACCCTCAAATAACACATCCTAGATCTGAATGAATGAAATGTTCTCATTGAATACTTTGTTCTATACAAAAAAAAAAACTGCACAAAGTTGAATGTGCTGACAACAAAATCACACAAAAATCATCTATGGAAATCAAATTTATTAACCAATGGAGGCCTGGATTTGGAGTCACACACAAAATTAAAGTGGAATGTAATGTCCTTAAAAAAAGTCAAAATGATGCTCAGTAGGGTGTGTGGCCTCCACGTGCCTGTGTGAGCTCCCTGTGCCTGTATGACCTCCCTTCAATGCCTGGGCATGCTCCTGATGAGGCCGTGGATGGTCTCCAGAGGGATATCCTCCCAGACCTGGACTAAAGCATCCGCCAACTCCTGGACAGTCTGTGGTGCAACCTGACGTTGGTGAATAGAGCGAGACATGATGTCCCAGATGTGCTTAATTGGATTCAGGTCTGGGGAATGGGCGGGCCAGTCAATAGCTTCAATGCCTTCATCTTGCAGGAACTGCAGACACACTCCAGCCACATGAGGTCTGGCATTGACCTGCATTAGGTGGAAACCAGGGCCAAAAGCACCAGCATATGGTCTCAAAAGGGGTCTGAGGATCTCATCTCGGTAACTAATGGCAGTCAGGCTACCCCTCGTGAGCACATGGAGAGCTATGCGGCCCTCCAAAGAAATGCCACCCCACACCATTACTGACCCACTGCCAAACTGATCATGCTGAAGGATGTTGCAGGCAGCAGATCGCTCTCCACGGCATCTCCAGACTCTGTTACGTCTGTCATATGTGCTCAGTGTGATTCTGCTTTCATCTGTGAAGAGCACAGGGCGCCAGTGGCAAATTTGCAAATCCTGGTGTTCTGTGGCAAATGCCAAGCGCACTGCACGGTGTTGGGCTGTGAGCACAACCCCCATCTGTGGACGTCGGGCACACAGACCATTCTCATTGAGTAGGGTTCTAACAGTTTGTGCAGACACATGCTCATTTGTGGCATGCTGGAGGTCATTTTGCAGGGCTATGGCAGTGCTCCCCCTGTTCCTCCTTGCACAAAGGCGGAGGTAGTGGTCCTGCTGCTGGGTTGTTGCCCTCCTATTGCCCCCACCATGTCTCCTGGTGTACTGGCCTATCTCCTGGCAGTGCCTCCAGCCTCTGAACACTACTGTGACAGACACATCAAACCTTCTTGCCATAGCTCACATTGATGTGCCATCCTGGATGAGCTGCACTGCCTGAGCCACATATGTGGGCTGTAGAGTCCATCTCATGCTACCACGAGTGTGAAAGCACAACCAACATTCAAAAGTGACCAAAACATCAGCCAAAAAACATTTGTACTGAGATGTGGTCTGTGGTCCCCACCTGTAGAACCACTCCTTTATTGAGTGTGTCTTGATTATTGCCAATAATTTCCATCTGTTGTCAGCAGCTAAGTAACAAAAAACGAGCCGCCATCAATACTTTAAGAAATGAAGATTAGTCAGTCTGAAAAATTGGGAAAACTTTGAAAGTGTCCCCAAGTGCAGTTTCAAAAACCATCAAGCACTACAAAGAAACTGGCTCACATGAGGACCGCCCCAGGAAAGGAAGACCAAGGTCACCTCTGTTTCTGAGGATAAGTTTATCCGAGTCACCAGCCTCAGAAATCACAGATTTTACAGCAGCTCAGATTAGAGACCAGGTCAATGCCACACAGAGTTCTAGCAGCAGACACATCTCTACAACAACTATTAAGAGGAGACCTTGTGCAGCAGGCATTCATGGTAAAATAGCTGCTAGGAAACCACTGCTAAGGACAGGCAACAAGCAGAAGAGACTTGTTTGGGATAAAGAACACAAGGAATGGACATTAGACCAGTGGAAATCTGTGCTTTGATCTGATGAGTCCAAATATGAGATCTTTGGTTCCAACCACCGTATCTTTGTGCGACGCATGCCTGGTTCCCACCATGAAGCATGGAGGAGGAGGTGTGATGGTGTGGGGGTGCTTTGCTGGTGACACTGTTGGGGATTTATTCATAAATGAAGGAATACTGAACCAGCATGGCTACCACAGCATCTTGCAGTGGCATGCTATTCCATCCGGTTTGCGTTTAGTTGGACCATCATTTATTTTTCAACAGTACAATGACCCCAAACACACCTCCAGGCTGTGTAAGGGCTATTTGACCAAGAAGGAGAGTGATTGGGTGCTACGCCAGATGACCTGGCCTCCACAGTCACCAGACCTGAACCCAATCGAGATGGTTTGGGGTGAGCTGGACTGCAGAGTGAAGGCAAAAGGGCCAACAAGTTCTAAGCATCTCTGGGAACTCCTTCAAGATTGTTGGAAAACCATTTCTGGTGACTACCTCTTGAAGTTCATCAAGAGAATGCCAACTGCAAAGCAGTCATCAAAGCAAAGGGTGGCTACTTTGAAGAATCTAGAGTATAAGACATATTTTCAGTTGTTTCACACTTTTTTGTTAAGTATATAATTCCACATGTGTTAGTTCATAGTTTTGATGCCTTCAATGTGAATGTACAATTTTGATAGTCATGAAAATACAGAAAAATCTTTAAATGAGAAGGTGTGTCCAAACTTTTGGTCTGTACTTTATATATACAGGGTTGGACAAAATAATGGAAACATCTAATGTTTTGGCATCATAGTCTTCGAACATGTTATAAGCATGCAAACCGTGACATATGGTAATGTTTTGTAGTTGATTATTTGTGTTATGTGATATGTGTATGTAAATTAACTGTTTGTTTTGCATAATTGTAAGAACATTGATGAGAATCTGATACCAATGGCAGACCACTCGGATTTTCAAAGAGGCCAAATTGTTGGTGCTGGTATGGCAGGCGCTAGTGTAACCGAAAGTGCCCGAATGCTTGGCATGTCAAGAGCTACTGTCTCCAAAGTAATGACTGCGTTTGAAAGAGAAGGAAAAATGTCTGCAGCAAAGCACAGGTTCGGCCGAAATTCGAAGTTGACTGAGAGAGACCGTCAGACTCTAAAGCGAATTGTGAGAGAGGATCGCAAGACCACGGCTCTGAAAATCACTGCTGAGCTCAATGAACACCTACATAACCCAGTTTCCACGAAAACTGTTTGTCGGGAGCTGAACAAATCTGGATTCCACGGAAGAGCTGCAATTCAAAAACTGCTGCTCTCAATGACAAATGTTTCCAAGCGTTTAGAGTGGTGACGATATCTCCAGAATTGGTCCCTCGAGCAGTGGAATTGTGATTTTCCCACCTGGCTAGAGATAAGGGAGACATGCATACCAGGGTAGGGATGAGGAGGCATGCATACCACAATGGGGATGAGGGCCATACATACCAGGATAGGGATATGGGGACATGCATACCAGGGTAGGGATGAGAGGGTCCATGCATACCAGGATAGGGATGAGGGGGGCATGTGTATAAGGATGGGGATGAGGGGACCATATTTACCAGGATAGGGGATATTAATACAGAATTGACCACATTTTTTGCTTCAATTTTTTTTTCCTAATTTTCTCCTCTAAAACCAAGGTGCATCTTATGGTCCGGTGCATCTTATAGTCTGAAAAATACTGTTATTTTTTAACACAGTTTTTTTTTTAATGTTCTGGAGTTTGAAAAAATACATACTGTGTAAAAAAAAAGGAAAATATTTATATTTTTTTAGACAGTATGTCTTTAATGTTCTGGGGTTTGAAAAATATTTGAATTTTGTTGATTAACTTAGAATGCAAATCAAATTTCCTTTGCAAATCCGATGAAGCTGCTGAATTCAAATTTCACAAAATTTGCTCAACATTACTTTTTACTTGCACTCCAGAGACAAATATCGGAAGTATCCATGCTCTGCTATTTATTAGGTTCAGTCTGAATATTAAAGCTGGCGAATAAAGTTGCTTAGATAGTAATGTCTCTGAATTCCAATGCTGTGGAAGATGAGAACATTTCTGAAAATAAAATGGACATCAAGAAATAAAAACTCATGGAATGGATACCAACATCAACAATTTTTCACAATACTTTAGCTTTCTTTCTTATTGGTTTTAGAAAAGACCAAAAGTTAAAGAGAAATAAAAAATAAAGTATGCATATACTCTTCTGGGACCATGGGGATTCTTGATACATTTATTTAGTATGGTTTTTGCCACTATTTAATACTTGATACATATCTTTATGTGATTATTGTCACAATTTATAGGAATATATTCAAATATTAATAAGCTGTTAGCTTAGGAAATAGGCCAACATCATAATGAGGACATTATGTCATTGAGAATAATATTAACAGGGGTGAAAGTATAACTGTTCTATAAGTCATATAATTCCAAGGTCAAATCATTTATTAAATGTTATTTTATTTTATTTAAATTAGACGTTTTTATTAATAATGTTAATGGCAGTGGTGATAGCAGTAGCAAAATTAAGTACGTAATTACATACATTTAGTTTTAAAAATTAATAAGTAGAATCACATCATGTAGATAATACCAAAGTTTAGTCAACAATGGGACTGAGTTTAAAACATGCTAAATGAAGAATTTTATGGAAATTCCAAAGTTATTTCCTCCACAAGGGGGAGATTTATTGTATCCTAACAATGAAACAATCTTTAGCTACTCAACTGTCTTTCTGCTAAGTCCTATATTGAAATTTGGGACATCACTCTGGCAAGGGCACCGCTAAGCTAGAACTAGAGGTTGTAATAAAGACAGATCAAGGTTTCATACTGGAAATGGCATTAGAACAGCTAAATATTCTTCACAGACACAATTAAATGTGTATCATCTGTGGCAAGAAAATAATAGTAAAAAATAAGGCTTGATTTTACTTTTTTTTTACTTCACAAGAATGAAAATTATAAAATAGAGTTAGAAAATTTCATTTCTTTTTATTGACTTTATGCATGTGACACTTTTTGTATGCAGAAAAGATAAGACAGATCTAGAGTTTATGGCTGCCAACTTGAGGCCAATGAAGATTAATAACCAATGCAAGGAATCACGGTGTGTGTAATATTTCAGCTGGAGATTATAGACAGTAAATGTCGTTACTTGACCTAGAAGTCAGTTACAGATTCAGACTAGCCATCTGGTTATAATTAAGTTGAGAAAAGACTTAACTTAAAATGAGCTAGAGGCTAAAGACTGAAGTTCTCAGCTGGAGTAATCTAAAAAAATGGAATGTGCTTGACAGCAAGATTTATGCAGAAAAATTGATTTTCTATAAAATTCCTGTAGATAAATATAAAACATTTACCTAGATTACCATAGTTGTAAGGGGTAACATATCTTATTAGAGATAAGTGTCGGTTGTCTTTATGTCTTGGTGACTACAAAATTAATTCTACTGCCAGAAATAAGAACTTCATCTATGATCGCTTACCACTACTTCTTGCACTCTATGCCAGAAGCAGAACTATGAAATACTATATTATTACAGAAGTCAAGGTTTTACTATTAAAAACTGAAAACCTTACTGCTACTGTATATTAGCCAAAGTAAAATTTTCTTTTACATTTTTTGGCTATTACATACCTTAAAGGGGTGTTCTCAAATTTAAAAGTTATCCCCTATCCACAGGATAGGGAATAACTCTCCAATCGCTGGGGGGGCTGAACACTGTGGCCCCTAACCCTAATGTATGGGTTCCGAAGCGCCCCGATTGAATAGAGCTTAAGTTGATCATACACACTTCCTCTTCATTCATTCTAATAGCAACGCCAAAAGTCAGTTAAGTGCTGCCATTAATAACAAATTGAACAGTAGTGCGCATGATCGAGCTCTGCTTCATTCATCTGGAGCTCTTCAGAGCCCTGGATCTCAGCATCATTTGAACTCCCAGTGATCGGAAAATAATTATCCTATCAACAGGATAAGGGATAACATTTAAAGTTATGAATAACTCTTTAGTTACCATGAAAGGCACAAGATTTACTTTGTTTCCCTTGAAAAACTGTTTGCCTTGGAAATGTGACTATAGTTGAGATGAGAGGATCAGGCCAATTTCAATCTTGCATGTTTGCAAGAAAAATGTAAAAGTATTTTATTTAGTATAGAATTTTTGAATGAAATTAGATCCTTGCACTTCCTGAAAGGTGAGCCAATATGTCTTACCATTTACGTGAGTCCATCTATCTTTTCTAAAGTATTATATGTATGTCAGTGCTACATTTGAAACTAATCAAAACAGCAAACAGTGCAACAAAAAGTGACCAAGCAATAGTTGTTCTATGTTATTTTATAATCTTTCCATCTGTTTGCTTTTATATTGAAAACATAACATTGACAATGAGGCATTTTACACTTAATGTCCTGAACACTTTTATACTTGGAAGTCCTTTTTTGTTTACATATTCATGAATTGTACTTTTAAATTTGATGGCAGATCACAGCTCTAAACTCTGCTTACTGCAAACCCATCTGCTGTTCCCTAGATTGTAAGGTCTATCACATATTTATTGCCGTTGGCATTTTAAGCTCAGACAGCCATGTTCCTTAGTTGATTAGTTTTTTTCTTCATTACCCTCATTTACAGCATTTTATGTGACTTTACCATTAGATACAAAATGTTTAACTTTTAATTCATTTGATGCTGCATTAATGTAATTTGCTGCTTGGTGGATTTGTGCTAAAATGCAAATAAATGGATATATAACAAGTTTGCTTGACCACTTTGCAGGATAAATAATGTCACGTAGTCATGTTAGAGGAACAATAAATCATGAGGCTGTGATCTAAATTTGGAATTATATTTGATCTCACACTACCTGTTCTCTTGCTGTTCTACTATCTTTACTCATCTTTTTTTTGTCTTGAAGGCAAATATATACCTTACTTATATAGTGTCTCCTAGTCTGCCAGTCTTCCTAAAAGAGTTGACCACTACTAGCACAACCCCGTCCTAAATACTATGTTCCTAGTAAATTAAAAATGCCCTATACTCACCTGCCTTATCAATGCTCTACTACCAATGCAGGCCCTGGGCCCTGATGTTTGCGTGACATTTTTATGCCTAGTGAGCACTGCAATCAATCAGTGGCTGCTAATGAGCTGAAATTCTACCACTTGCTTTGGATGTCTGAGGGGCGTCTAAAGCATGGCAGCATGGTGGCTCAGTGGTTAGCGGTTCAAATCCCACAAAGGACAACATCTGCAAGGAGTTTGCATGTTCTCCCCGTGTTGGCAGGGGTTTTCTCCGGGTACACCCGTTTCCTCCCACACTCCAAAAAAAGCATAATAATAATAAAGTAAGTACGAGCACAGTAGATCAACAGCAGAGCTCATGACGCATAAAAATGTCATGAGAGCCTTGAGAGATGTGACACTAACATCGTTGGAATGGCACTGGTACGGGTGGTGAATATACCATATATTTACTTTACAATGAGGAATATTGTTTTTAAAAGAGGTATTTTACTAATGGGCAACCCTTTTTGCTATTAAAACCCTGTATGCTGGCACAATGTCCTATTAACTGAGTGAATTTTATCTACAATGAGGCTAATAATTCTTTGCTAAGATGATCCCCACTATATGGGTATACTGTACAGCATACAGATATAGACAAGTACCATTTCTTGCAAACATGAATAAACGATTAATAAGCTATTATCTGTATACATTTGCATCCACAATTGAAAGATAAGACATACAAATATTTTTACAATGTTATTTCTCTGATATTAAGTATTTTTCTACAAATTTTACTCCAAGGCATATAACAAACCTAAAGAATCTAAGTGCACCATCTTATGGAGCCTCTTTGGTGAAGTGTATTCTCGTTGAATGCAGCAGTGAGAATTAATTCACCCTATGCCAGTTTTATGAGACTATGTGGCTTCCTGCAGCCTTACAACTTTACAAATTAATATAAATTGTAGTACAATTCTATATCAGCTCAGACCCGATATAAATTAAATTTTTCGATTCACAGACAAGAGATGCACCTAATGTTTTAAGAGGCATTCATAGCCTAATAAATTAGTTGCATCATATTCCAGTTTGCATTATATTTTATGCAAATATACAATATAGAGAGCTAACAGTTATATTCTGTGAACTCAACCTAGCTGTCCCTCCTTTAAGGGATGGAAATTACATTATGTTCTATCTATAGCTCTCTATATTATATTCTGACAGCTGACAGTTGAAAGATGCACAGTGCATATGTTCAATTAAGTATGAGCTGTCTTCTGTTTAGACAAGTATATAATAACAGAGGGAGTGAAGAGCCAAAGATGTAACTTTGTTCTGAACAGATACTGTGTAGTGAAAATCAATGTGTCAGCTAAGGCCCTGTGTCTCAATTTATAACAGATCTGTATTTTTTCTTCTAGATTTTTCTTTAAACTAAGCTTTGATTTATTAGTATTGGCCATGTGAATGGATGTAATGGCACATTATCCTCCTGCCCCATGACTGATATTGGTGCCCCGAGGCTTCGTGACTGATGCTGATCACTGTTGGCACAGATACTCTTTACCGCTGCGGTCTATTTGATAGAGACTGCTTCTTTGGAAGTTCAGATGTTGAGAGGATACTAATCAACTATCTGATTCTATATCTGCTACAATACCGGAGTTGGGGACAATGCTGACCATCTTTTGAGACAGGCTGAGAATGAATGCTGGGAAGCACACTCTACTCACTACCTTTTTTGAAGCTAGAATGTGAGCATGGGTGAATTGCTTGAGTGCTTTTGAGTGTCTGATGCCTGGTATAGGGCAGAGATAGAGATTGACATAGTTCTGGCATAGGATAATCTGTGGTTGTCGTGACGCTTCCTATGGACATGTGAATCTTGTGTCTCTTAACTGTAGACATTATAGAAAATGATGGACTTTTATTATCATTTTAAACTAGCTATAAGTGAATCGATATACTGTATAGGAAAAAGCAGACACAAAAGAGAGGAGAGATGAGACGCTTTTAACAGGAAGAAAGATGTTAGTGTGGATTTGAGCTGTATTACCTAACTCTTAGCAGGTGTTCAGTAGGAGTGAATATGAGAGTGGATAAATTGATATATATATATATATATATTTTAGGGAGATTTGCGCGAATCAAATCGCACATTGTTCAAATTTAACAAGACCTGCGGATTTCAGAAAATTTGACCCAAATTCGATTTGAGTCAAATGAATTCTATCATCTCAGCTATCTGTACTTACTATATTTTGTGGTGATAAAAATTCTGGTAACTGAATAAACTGGTGCTGAGTAGTGTTGAGCGATATTGCTCGATATCTAAAAATATCGTATCGAAATTGTATCGCCGATAGCACTAAATATCGTCGATATCCGATTTCGATACCGGAAGTCCCATGTAAGTCTATGGGAACAAAATATCGCAACAAAAAAAACCCTTTCTTTCGTTGTAAACACAAAATATACACACATAGAATACATATATATATATATATATATATATATGTCATTGTGACATATATATATACATATATTTATAGTTTATACACTTCTACATAGTAAAATCGACTCTAATTCAATTGCCGGGTAAAGACGTGACATACCCCATAGAAGTCGACGGGCTCGGTGCCGAGTACCCCGAAAACCTCTGGCTCTGTGCGACTCAACTTGGGCGTCACGAACAGGATTCTGTAGCTCGCTATAAGCGAGTCCTGTGTGCCTGAATTGCACTGGTTTTGTGCTTGAGAATTGCTAAAATCATCAGAGAATGTATTTGCCATTTTTCCGCCATATCTGCGTCTCGACGAGGCACTGGTGAAGAAGAAGGGTGTGCTCTTCGTGGGTGTCACTCACTCAGTGGCGTGAAAACGATGGCCGCCCACTGTAAATGGTACTGCAATGTAACATCGTGCCCCACAGCTCTGGAGTTCCGCCTCCTCATCCTCCCCAGTGTGCGGAAACTAACACGAAGGTCCGCCTCCCTACAAAAGAGGGGCCCTCTCCAGATATGACACATGTGACTTGGCAGAGATGGCTAATGGACACGACGAGCAGAAGTGGGAAGGGATGGAGCAGTCAGAGCTCTCCCCCCACGGAAGCGACCCGATCGCCACGGAATCACCGTTGGGCACCCGGCCTGTAAACCCTCCTACGCTGCAAGAAGCGGAGGATACCCTGAGAGGCCTGGCCCGGCACCGGGAGGAGGTCGCCAGGATGGAAGCCAGCTGGCGTGCCCTAAAACTAAACTTGGAGCGGCGCCAATCCCTCTTACCTGAAGTGTCTGTACCGGAAGGTGAGGCACCCGTTATAGTAGAGGAGCCCTTGCAATGTGATCCGGTTGACGTTGTCACAGTGGAGGCACCCGTTCCTGCAAAAACCGCAGCACCGTCAGCACCCCAGAACCCGCTGTCTGCCCCCGTCGCTGAGACAGAAGAAGCGACACCCGTCCTCATGGAGGAGGCCGCGCAGGCACCAGAGCACTACCTGCCTGTACCGGAGCCCCGACTGTCATCTGATTTAGAGCCGTCTGCTTCCTCCGCAGGGGAGCGCCGCCAGGACTGGGGGGCGACAGGAGAGCTGCCGCAAACCGGACACTGTAAGCTGCAGTGGAGTGGTGGAGACATGGAGCAACTGGTGGAGGAGAATTACAACCGGCGTCAGGAGGAAGAGTGGAGACGTTTGGAGCGGGAAGCAGAGCGACAAAGGGAGCAGCGAGAAACCCTAAAACTTCGCCAACGTCACCTGGAGAAGGACCGGGCAGATAAGGACCGGATGAGAAAGGATAAAGGAACCCTGAGTGAGCCGCGGCGTAAGGGTGCAGTACGGAGCTTTAAATTGAAAGGTGGGTGGGGCTTCATCAAGGAGCCTGGACTTTATTTAGAAGTCTTTGTGACCCGGCGGGACGTGGAGGCTCACCTCCCAGAAGGACACCCGGGGAGGGACCTGTTGCCAGGAGACTTGGTGACTTACACCCGACACTGGGGTTACAATGGGTGGTACGCCCTAAATGTTACCAGGTGCGACCCCTACTCCCCAGTGTGTCAGGAACCTGTGAGACCCTCGAAGTCTTCAGCCTCCCACATCCAGGCCTCTGCAAAAGTTCCCACCCCACGCCGTAAATCTCCCCAGCCTCCCTCAGTGGTCTCCTCAGCAGCCCCAGCTATGGACATGATAAGTATAGCTGGCCTGTACCCAGCGCCTGTTAGGCCCCCTGGGGTTCGTACAGTCCGTGACATAGGGCTCCAGACCCGGAGAGAGATGAAAGAGGTGGCCACACAGACCCAGATAGCGGGTCACGACTTGACTGTACAGGCCACACGACGTCATCAGGTCCTGGTGGTCCTTGGTGTCTCGGATGTTTGGCAAGCACCAGAAGAGTACCAGGTGGTACCTGGAACACCCCTGCCAAAGAAGTCTAAATAACCCGGACAGGGTCCCTGTATGTAAATAAATAGTTAAATTGTTTATGTACCCGGACGGGTGAATGTTCCAAAAAATTTTTTTTAATTTAATAAAAAAAAAAAACACAGTTTTCATTTCTTTTATTACTGTCTCATCCTGCTGCGACGCCATCGATCTCCTGTAAAAAAATGAAAAAAAAAAAAAAGTATACCACCTGACCGACGCAGTCCATAGTAACGAGTGTCCCACGACGATCCAGCTCTGCTACATCAGAATGACAGGCAGAGCCTGTCATCCCGGCGCAGCACAGCTGATTACCTGCTTCCCCGGCGGTGACGTCATCGGACTGACTGCTTTACGGCCGGGATTACCCTGCAGTCACTGCAGTTATCGCGAAAAACTGCATGTGACCGCCAGGGAGAAGATAATGGCGGCCATCAAGCAGTCCAGGACGTGACCGCCGGAGATCTTCTGCCAGGTAAGTGCCGCTGACTCCTGATAGACCCGACCGACGGACACTCACAGTGACAGTGACAAATCCGATTCCGGTATTCGATAAGACGAAAATATCGAAACGAATTATCGAAAGGCCGATAGAGCTAATATCGGCCGATAGCCGATATTTGCATTATCGTATCGCTCAACACTAGTGCTGAGCTATTGAAAAATATCTACAGCTGTTCCGATGATTATAAGAATGACAAAGTGTTGTTATTGTGCTCAGACTCTGTAAGATCCGATATTGTGTAATTTGAGTAGTTACATATAATTCCTTTGTTGGGTAGATACATGATACATGTTAGATTTAATACTATTGTACGTGTAAGCTGAATTTTCAATCACCCTTTATAAATCTTTCACATGCACATCCATCTACAGGTATATTTATTATACTTCTAACTCATGAAACAGCACTAGCAGCTGAGAAAAAAATAATTCTGAAAGACATCTGAACCAACGTATCCATGTAACACTTATATATGATGATTACACTGAACTTGTAATTGCTCTGAGCAGATATTTTGAAGATATTTCTATACATACTTTGTATATCATAAGCTTTGTATTACGTATTAGGTAGTGATGGCCTATTGAAAGATATGCAGATTTAGCTCAGTCTACGAACAACATATAGTACTGCTGTATTCTGATTGATTGCAAACAATTTTGCAGGGCAAATTATTCTTAAATTGAACTTTCATGCGATACTACTTTGCACTAAATTTCAACTGCCTAACATTGTAAAAGATTTGTATGTTCAAGACATATTGTCCAGCTTCTTATTATGTTACTGATTCTGTTAGATGTGCTACATATATGTGTTATGCTGAATTTTATACAAGTAGTGACTTGATCTAAAAAAATTTGTATAGCAAAACTTAATGTTATTTTATAATTCTTACACTATTTTCGAAAGTGGCTTTCAATAGGGGCATCAGGGATTGAAGGTTGTAGCGCTCCGGGAGTTAGCAAAACAAGTAAACACTTTCCTAGGACTATAAGTGATGATCTAAGAGCCATAACTACACAGATCTCTCAGTCAACGGAGGAGATTTTTGTAGAGTTTCCCCTATTGACAACACTGTTATCCTGACATGCTGTAAGATTTATCCCAAGCTATTTATGCTCAGTCTCCTCCTTTCCCAGAGTTATTACTACACAGCAGTTTTTGCTTTCTAAGACTAGCTCATCAGACAGGATAAAAAGTATTGTTGCTTTCTTCTGCACAAATAAAAAGAAGAGTTTAAAATAAGTGGAAAAGTGCACAAGTTATGTCACTAAAAAAAAAAACTAAGCAAAAAGAACTCATGGGAGAAAATCTTAAACCTCTCCAAAAATGTGGTCAGCCTGGAAGATCACTACAGAAAATCTATTCTCAAGTTTGTAAGCTATATGGAGCAATAGAACAATAAAGACTCAACTTTGTCCTTCACCACCTATGATAAACTTTTATGTCAAAAATAGTATACCTGCCTTTGATGTGAGCTCACACAACGAGCCTGCATCTTTCCCCAAACTTGAAGTCTGATTTATTCAGCCATCAAGTGCCTCTACCAGACTACGTTGAAGCAGAGCTCTGCCCGCAGCTGTTAAGCATTTAAATGAAGCTGTTAATCACTAACAATGACATTTAACATATGCTGCCAGAAAGAGCATCATTCCTACTGCCCATTGGCGCGCCTGTGACATTACATTTTCGCAGGGAGCCAATGGTTGCTATGACAGATGAAGGTCTGCTGATGACCCCCTTGTCTGCCATAACAACCTTGGGGCTGACATTCATATGAGATTGTGATTTTAGCTGTACATAGCACTGGTGAGTCACTGATATGTATAGCACAGGCGAGCTGATAATCGCAGCTTCAAGTCTCCTAAGAGGACTATTAAATTTAGTAAAAATTAAAAAAAGTTTTTAAAAATATAAAGAAATAATAAAAAAAAAAGTTCCAATCATCCCCATTTATGCCCCATTAAAACAAACAAAAAAAAATTAAATACACATATTCACAAATCAGTACATCTGATTGGTAAGCAGTGTAACAAGGAAATGCCAGAGCTACGTTTTTTGGCAGCTGCACCAATGCAATAAAATGCATTGAGGCAATTAGGCAATGAAAACATCTTGTCTACCCCAAAAATGTAATAAAAACATCAGCTCAGGGTGCAAAAAGAAGCCATCACCCAGCCTCAGATCCTGAAAAATGAAAACATTACAGGTTTTGGAAAATGGTGACAGAGGCAAAATTATTTTTTTTTACAAGTTTCAGATTTTTTTTTCATCATCTGAATTAAAAATACTATGCATGTTTATTATTGACGCACTCGTACTGACGTGATGAATCATATTTCTATCATTTTCAGATCAGGGAACTATGAGGGCCATTTTAAAACCTGCAGCTTGTGCTTTTGAGTGTCATGATCCAGTCCGGGTTTTAAGTCCTGTCTGCCCTTTTCCCAGGCTGATCATGTCTAGGGTTAACTTTGCCTTGCCTCATTTTGGGTTCAGGTCTGCTTTTTCTTCCTGCTGAGTCCTGCAGGCCATGTCAGTTATATTTTCTGCCTACGGTGTGAGTATCTGACTCTGGTAGTGCCCTGGAATGTCCTGCTGTGCTTTCTGACCTTGCCTGTGTCTGTTCCTCCCTCTCTGCCCGTTCCATCTTAGTGTTTCCTGATTGCTTTTGGATTTCCCGGTGTTTGACTTGGCGTTGACTTGACTTTGCCTCTTGTCCCTGGTACTTCTACCTTTTGTCTGGTATGGACCCTTTGGCTCTCCACTAACTCTGTGCTTGTCTTTTCTCTTTGTACTGCGTGATGGTCTAGGTTTTGACCCGGCTTGTTTTGACTATTCTGCTGCCACCTGGTGGTAGCTTCACAGTAGCACTGCATGCTTTCTCTTGCACACTTGTTACCATCCTTCCAGTCTATTGCCATCTAGTGGAGGTTGCAGTTACCTGCATAGCTGCAGTATGACATTGAGGTATTCTATTCTGGATTTTGACATGTGTTTAGGATCATTATCCATTTGCAGAAACCATTCTCTTTTCAACTTAATTTTTTAATATCTTGAAATTTCACTGAATCCATTCTTCCCTGTACCCATGAAATGTTCCCATGCCATTGGCTGCAACTAGAGATGAGCGACTTTGGTCGAGTCGGGTTTCGGACCACCCGACTTTACCAAAAGGCGAGTCGGATGAAAGTGGTCCGGCTAGCAGTAAAAAAATCTGAGTTCTGACCGAAACCCGACTCCAATGCAAGTCAATGGGGAATAAAAGTCGGCAGTGAGTTATTACTGTTCACAATAACAGTAATTTTCACCAGGGGTACCTAAACTTTTACATGCCACTTTATATATCACTTATTCACCTTGGGCCCCATTCTGGTATATATATCCCACATCCTGGTGTATATTCTCCATTCTGACACTGTTCTTTAAAGCATAGAAAAAAATAAACAATTGTAATCACCTCTATGTTTAATAATGTATCTGTAAAAAGATTTATTTCTTGTCTTAATGTTTGACTAGCTATTCTTCCACACATAAAGCATATTAACCGACTACAAAAACAGATGTTTAAGGTACAGATGAAAGAATTATACAGTTGCACATAGAGCAATACAATGTTATAATTATTATTAAGCTTAAAAAAATATTTTTGGGGCCATTTTGGACTTACTAATAATAATGACAAAGCCAATGTTCTTACTCTGACTATAAAGTACTATATGGAAGAGATAAAAGATTCTAATTAGTAAGTTCCTACTACAGTATCTGAAATTTGAAATATATGTAACCTTTTTCAGCTCAGTGGATTTATACATTCAAGTTTATTTGTATTAAAAGATTTTATTATATTTTTGATCAAACTGTTGGAAACATGGGGTTTTAATAAATTGCTATACTGTTTTAATTATTTAGGTATTTGCATTAAAAAAATACATTGAATTTATTAGTAGGCCTATTGTGTATGTGAGCTTTAATAACTTTGGTCTTTTCTGATAATTTGTTATGTGCAAACTTTCCACTTCAGATATCATAATGCTGCATAATTCTGATATAAGTCCAGAGGGAAATCTAAAGAAAGTATTTCTGGAGCTGCATCTAGGCAGGTTTAATCATAATTCCACTGAAAGGCTTCCTGGGACCTTGATAGAATTAAATAAGTACAATATTTCAACATATTAAAGTGCATATATAAACATGAAAGGCATTTTCCCTAGGGAAGAAATACACTAAGACTCAAAAGACAAGGTCAGCAAAATCCATGATTGTATATCTGTTACAAGATTGTTTGTCTTTACGTTTTCTCACCTTAGGCTTGCTGAAACAATTTCTAAAAATGACCTTTGCCGTAGCACTTTGTCATGCTGTCTATTTATTGCTGTTATTTTACTTATTATTTCTTTTCTCTTTATGATATTAATATGTGTTTAATTTTAACATGTTTCGGCTCCAGGTAAAATAATGAAATAGCTGTAAGCATTTTCTATAATTATCTAGCAACTAGCAAAAAAAAATTATACATTATTCTTTGCAATTTATATGTATCACAGAAAACACCAAAAAATAATCCAAATTTATTTTCTGACTACTAAAGCCAGAGAATTACACTTGGAATGCATGATTTCTAATCCAGGCCAGATCATAACAACTATAGGTAGGCACACATTTTCACAAGATTAAAATATATTTACTTAAAGGAAAATCCTGTGTGCTACTTTTTATTCAAACATTGTACAGGGTGAGCCATTTATTTGGATACACATAAATAAAATGGGAATGGTTGGTGATATCAACTTCCTGTTTGTGGCACATTAGTATATGAGAGGGGGAAAACTTTTCAAGATGGGTGGTAACCATGGCGGCTATTTTGAAGTTGGCCATTTTGGATATAACTTTATTTATTCCAATGGGAAGAGGGTCATGTGACACATCAAACTGATTGAGAATTTCACAAGAAAAACAATGGTGTGCTTGGTTTTAATGTACCTTTATTCTTTCATGAGTTATTTACAAGTTTATGACCACTTATAATATGTGTTCAAAGGGCTGCCCATTGTGTTGGATTGTCAATGCAACCCTCTTCTCCCACTCTTGACACACTGATAGCAACTCCGCAGAAGAAATGCTAGCACAGGCTTCCAGCATCCGTTGTTTCAGATGCTGCACATCTTGTATCTTCACACCATAAACAATTGTCTTCAGATACGAGATGTGCAGCATCTGAAACAACAGATACTGGAAGACTGCTAGCATTTATTCTGCAGTGTTGCTATGAGTGTGTCAAAAGTGGGAGATGAGGGTTGCATTGACAATCCAATTTTCCAGTATGAAAATGTAAAACTTAGAGCTTATACACAATCATGGATGTAGAAATACCCCATATGTGGATGTGCAGTACTACTTTGCCATACAGAGTGACTCTGAGGAATGTAGCGCTATTTGCCTCCTGGAGCGTAGATTTTCCTAGACTAGTTTGCGGATTCTATATAAAGAGCCCCTAAGTGATAGAAAAGCAGAATTCCTTTGAGAATTTATCTACAGATGTAGTAGTGATTTTGACTCTATGGGTGTTTTCCAGAAACAGGCAGCAGTGGATGTTGCTGAGGAAAAATTCAAACTACTGCTTAGTGACCAGTAGCTTATGACCAGTACTTTGCAGCACCAACATAATGCCCAGCTCATCCTCGGGAGACACCCCCTTGTAAATTAGGCGGGCTTTCATCCTACAAAAAATGCCAATCGGGTGGTTCCAAAATGTGTTTAGACACACTAAAAGCTCAAAGGGAGGGGGGCAATTTGGGGTTTTGGGGGAGTGGAAAATTTGCTGAATTCTTTGAGGGTGAGGACCATTTAGCTGTTCCAAGCCTTGGCACCGTAAAGGGAAAAACCCTTATATTTTCCGATTACAGACACTAACTTGATGGGACTTGCTTTTTATAGATTGAGTTTAAGATTTTATTGGAACATTTTACATAACATTTGGGGCACATTTACCGGGCTCCACAAAACCACTTGTTTTTGGGGGTTTCCCAAATAAATCGTGATGACGTGATAGAGATGAAAACCCCTGAGGGATCCAATCACTGTTTGAGGCACAATTTTCTCTGGGCTACGTCTGGATTTTGTTTTTAGTTTTTTGCCTTTTCAAAGTCAAAAAACGTCCACCGTGTTTTTTGCAACCAAAAAGATGGGAAAAAGCCGGGTCACAGGTCAAACAAACGCCACATGCCTCCACTTTTCCCTTTTAGGGAAAATTTTTTACGGGGGGTTCGTCTAAATCAGTATTTCAGAGATTTAAAAAGAAAAACCCCGGGTAAGCTACCACATAAGTACAGGTAAATCAGTGCCAAGCCTTAACCTGCGATCTTTTGGGGGGCAGAATGAAAAAATCAAGAGCAGGAAAAATTTGTTTAATAATTTTTAGCCATTTCCTTGTCGGTATAAGGGGGATGGACAACGTTAAATTCCCTTTTGGTAAGTGCGAAAAACGGACCAGATTTATAGGGGTTTTTAGTTTGAGGCTGTCACACACTAAAAAGCTTTTTTTTTGGCGAAAATTGGGTTTTTGCATCACCGTAATTTGAAGCTAAATTTTTTTCATAATTTTGGGGGACGAGTCATGTGAGGGGTTATTTTTTTTGGGGCGACTGCCGTTTATTTTTTTTTTCACAAATAAACGCAAAAATTATCGACCTAAATTTACCACTAACAGAAGCCCTTTTCCCCGAAAAAAAAATCCCCC
>JARQOD010000005.1:225017468-225052616 GCA_033576555.1 Oophaga sylvatica | reverse complement strand
AATAAAAAAAGCAAGTGTTCATGATTTTGGGGCCTGGCCCCAAAAAAAAAGCAAGATTATTAAATATTGTTTGGATTAAAATTAATTTAGGGGGAAAAAGCTTGATTTTGTCTTTTTTTTGTTTTGAATGTCAAAAAATCCCCTGTAATTTTTGAGAAATATGTCTAAAAAAATTTAAAAATCTAACTTGTCCAGTAATTTTCAGGTGCCTTGAAATGTAACTGCAATAGAAAATTGACATCATTTTCCACAATATGTTTTAGACAGTTGTACCCAGAAGAAAACCCTTAAAAATCTCTTACGACAAATATTTTCATGTTTCCCCAGTTAAAAAATAAGGATTTTGGGTTAGATTTGAAAAGGCCCCAATCTACCTAGGGGTTAGGTAAAGCAAAACTGTAATTCAGTATAATGTTTCCCCTTTTGGGCCCTTGGGATTCAAAAAAAATTGTACATTGTCACAATTTTTTGGACATAAAATGATTTGCTTGGTTTATATTACAAAACATTTTAAGGATTTGATTTTAATGGATAAAGCTAAAGGGAAAAGTGAGAAAAATTTCCCTGGGATAACTGATGAATTGTGATTATCTTGAAAGGTTTATCTAAGATCTTTTAGAAAAATTGGAAAACATGTTAAAAAAAAAAAGAACACGGAAAAAAATTTTGCTTGTCAATAAGTTGAACAATTAATTTTTCCAAATACTTTTGATCCTGAAATTTTTTAAAAATAACAATGGGTTACTAATTTTTGCGTTAGAGAAAGTATTTTGGGGGTTCAGCTGGGGTTCTCGGTTTGAATAAAGTTTGAACAGTCAAAAAAAGACCCTATTATGCAATGTTTAGATAATGTTTTGAGTTCAGTTTTTAAGAGCTTACGGGTTAATGTTTTTAATAACCTTGTAGAACTATGTGTTCTTTGTGGTGTTTTTATCATACAAAAAATGTTAGTACAGATGTCCTTTGTTACCTTTTCTCTAAAACTTAAAAAAAAAGCAAAAACAAAAACTGATTTTGGTTTTCTTACACAGAATAATATGTTCAAAGTATCTCAGTATCTTTGGTATTTTAAAGGGGAAATTGTACCCTAAATTGACGGGATATTTAAATGATGGCAGTCAGGTCAGATGGGCGGTGTTTTGGGTACTTGCCTTAACATGTTGTTCGCCGCTGTCTCCATTATTTCTGGGAATTGTAGTTGTTGCCCTCCATATAACGCTCCTGCACATGCTTTGCCCGCAGATTGCAATGCGCAGGCGTGTTATATGGAGGGCAACGACTACAATTCCCAGAAATAATGGAGACAGCGGTGAACAACATGTTAAGGAAAGTACTCAAAACACCGCCCATCTGACCTGACTGTCATCATTTAAATATCCCGCCAATTTAGGGTGACATATTCCCTTTAACCCCTTCACCCCCAAGGGTGGTTTGCACGTTAATGACCGGGCCAATTTTTACAATTCTGACCACTGTCTCTTTATGAGGTTATAACTCTGGAACGCTTCAACGGATCTTTGCGATTCTGAGAATGTTTTCTCGTGACATATTGTACTTCACGTTAGAAGTAAAATTTCTTCGATATACCTTGCGTTTATTTTTGAAAAAAACGCAAATATGGCGAAAATTTTGAAAATTTTGCAATTTTCAAACTTTGAATTTTTTTTCCCTTACAACAGAGAGATATGTCACACAAATAGTTAATAAATAACATTTCCCACATGTCTACTTTACATCAGCACAATTTTGGAACCAAAATTTTTTTTTGTTAGGAAATTATAAGGGTTAAAAGTTGACCAGTGATTTCTCATTTTTACAACAAAATTTACAAAGCCATTTTTTTAGGGACCACCTCACATTTGAAGTCACTTTGAGGGGTCTATATGGCAGAAAATACCCAAAAGTGACACCATTCTAAAAACTGCACCCCTCAAGGTACTCAAAACCACATTCAAGAAGTTTAATAACCCTTCAGGTACTTCACAGGAGCTGAAGCAATGTGGAAGGAAAAAATTAATATTTAACTTTTTAGCCACAAAAATGATCTTTTACAAACGTTTTTTTATTTTCACAAGGGTATAAAGAAGAAAATGGGCAGATAAAGTTGTTGTGCAATTTCTCCTGAGTACGCCAATACCCCATATGTGGGGGAAAACCACTGTTTGGGCACACGGCAGAGCTCGTAAGGGAAGGAGCGCCGTTTGACTTTTTCAAACTAAAATTGGCTGGAATTGAGATTGGACGCCATGTCGTGTTTGGAGAGCCCCTGATATGCCTAAACAGTGGAAACCCCCCACAAGTGACACCATTTTGGAAACTAGACCCCTAAGTAACTTATCTAGATCTGTTGTGAGCACTTTGAACCCAAAGTGTATCACAAAAGTTTATAATGCCTGGGTGTGAAAAAAAAAAAAAAAAAATTTCCACAAAAATGATTTTTTAGTCCCAAATTTTTGATTTTTCCCAAGGAAATTGGACCCCAAAAGTTGTTTTCCAATTTGTCCTGAGTACGCTGATACCCCATATGTAGGGAGGGGAAACTGTTTGGGCGCACGGCTGGGCTTGGAAAGGAAGCAGTAACGTTTTGGAATGCAAACATTGATCGGGGTCATGTTCCATTTGTAGTGCCCCAGATGAGCCTAAACAGTGGAAACCCCCCACAAGTGACCCCATTTTGGAAGCTAGACCCCCTAAGGCACTTATTTAGATCTTTGATGAGCACTTTGAACCCCAAGAGCTTCACACAAGTTTATAATGCCCGAGCATGAAAATAAAAAATCCTATTTTTTCCCCACAAAAATTATCTCTTAGTCACTAATTTTTTATTTTCCCAAGGGTAACAGGAGAAATTGGACCACAAAATGTGTTGTCCAATTTGTCCTGAGTACGCTGATACCCCATATGTGGGGGGGGAACCACTGTTTGGGCGCATGGCAGAGCTCGGAATGGAAGGAGCACCATTTGACTTTTTCCAACCAAAATTGTCTGGAATTGAGATTGGACGCCATGTTGCATTTGGAGAGCCCCTGCTGTGCCTAAACAGTGGAAACCCCCCACAAGTGCCCCCATTTGGGAAACTAGACCCCCTAAGTAACTTATCTAGATCTTTGGTGAGCAATTTGAACCCCCAAGTGCTTCACACAAGTTTATAACGTAGAGCCGTAAAATTAAAAAATCATATTTTTTCCACAAAATTGATTTTTTCACCCCAATTTTTATTTTCCCAAGGGTAACAAGACTCCAAAAGTTATTGTGCAATTTGTCCTGAGTGCGCTGATACCCCATATGTGGAGTAAACCTCTGTTTGGGTGCATGGCAGAGTTTGGAAGGGAAGGAGCGCCGTTTGACTTTTTCAACGCAGAATTGGCTGGATGCCATGTCGTGTTTGGAGAGCTCCTGATATGCCTAAACAGTGGAAACCCCCACAAATGACACCATTTTGGAAACTAGACCCCTCAAGGAACTTATCTAGATGTGTGGTGAGCACTTTGAACCCCAAAGTGCTTCACAGAAGTTTATAACGTACAGCCGTAAAATAAAAAATCCTTTTTTTTTTTAACAAAAATGATTTTTTCGCCCTCAATATTTTATTTTCACAAGGGTAACAGGAGAAATTGGACCCCAAAAGTTGTTGTCCAATTTGTCCTGAGTACGCTGATACCCAATATGTGGGAGTAAACTACTGTATGGGCGCACGTCGGGGCTCGGAAGGGAAGTAGTGAAGTTTTGGATTGCAGACTTTGATGGAATGGTCTGGGGGAGTCATGTCGCATTTGGAGAGCCCCTGATGAATCTAAACAGTGGAAACCCCCCACAAGTGACCCCATTTTGGAAAATAGACCCCACAAGGAACTTATCTAGATGTGTGGTGAGCACTTTGAACCCCGAAGTGCTTCACAGAAGTTTATAACGTACAGCCGTAAAAAATAAAAAATCCTTTTTTTTTTTACAAAAATGATTTTTTTGCCCCCAATATTTTATTTTCACAAGGGTAACAGGAGAAATTGGACACCAAAAGTTGTTGTCCAATTTGTCCTGAGTATGCTGATACCCAATATGTGGGAGTAAACTACTGTATGGGCGCACGTCGGGGCTCGGAAGGGAAGTAGTGACGTTTTGGATTGCAGACTTTGATGGAATGGTCTGGGGGCGTCATGTCGCATTTGGAGAGCCCCTGATGCGCCTAAACAGTGGAAACCCCCCACAAGTGACCCCATTTTGGAAAATAGACCCCACAAGGGACTTATCTAGAAGTGTGGTGAGTGCTATGAAGCTCCAAGTGCTTCACAGAAGTTTTATAACATACAGCCGTAAAAACAAAAAAAAAAATCATTTTTTTTTACAAAAATGATTTTGTCGCCCCCAGTTTTTTATTTTCCCAAGGGATACAGAAGAAATAGGACAAATTGCACAATAACTCTTGTGGTCCAGAGTACGCTGATACCCCATATGCAGGAGTAAACTACTGTTTTGGCGCATGGCAGAGCTCAGAAGTGAAGGAGCACCGTTTGACTTTTTCAACGCAGAATTGGCTGGAATTGAGATCAGACGCCATGTCACATTTGGAGAGCCCCTGATGTGCCTAAACACCGGAAACCCCCCAATTCTAACTCCAACCCTAACCCCAACACACCCCTAACCCTAGTCCCAACCCTAACCACAAACCTAACCCTAACACACCCCTAACCGTAATCCCAACCCTAATCCTAATCCTAACGTTAGCGCCAACCCTAACCCTAACTTTAGCCGCAACCCTAACCCTAACGGGAAAATGGAAATAAATACATTTTTTTAATTTTATTATTTTTCCCTTAACTAAGGGGTGATAAGCGGGGTTTGATTTTATTTATAGCGGGTTTTTATGATTGCAGCTGTCAGCTAAAGCATTTTTATTGCAAAAATAGTTTTTTGATCAACATTTTGAGAGCTATAATTTTTGCAATTTTGGCCACAGAGTCATGTGAGGTCTTATTTTTTACGGGACGAGGTGACGTTTTTATTGGTACCATTTTTGAGCACGTGACATTTTTTGATCGCTTTTTATTTCGATTTTTGGGAGGTTAGAATGAACAAAAATCAGCAATTCATGAATTTCTTTTGGGGGAGGCGTTTGTACCGTTCCGCGTGTGGTAAAATTGATAAAGCAGTTTTATTCTTCGGGTCAGTACGATTACGGCGATACCTTATTTATATCATTTTTTTATGTTTTGGTGCTTTTATAGCATGAAAACAATTTTATATAAAAAATTATTATATTTGCATCGCTTTATTCTGCGAGCTATAATTTTTTTATTTTTTCGCTGATAATGCTGTATGATGGCTCGTTTTTTGCGGGACAAGATGACGTTTTCAGCGGTACCATGGCTATTTATCTCGGTCTTTTTGATCGCGTGTTATTCCACTTTATGTTCAGCGGTATGATGATAAAGCATTGATTTTTTGCTTCGTTTTCTTTTTTTTTTTTTAAGGGGTTCATTAAAGGGGTTAACTAGTGGGACAGTTTTATAGGGGGGGTTGTTACGGACGCGGCGATACCAAATATGTGTACTTTTATTGTTTTGTTTTTTTTATTTACAGGAAAGAATGAATTTATTGGGGAATATTTTTTTTTTTTTATGATTTTTTTTTACCACTTTTTATTTTTATTTTTTTTACTTTTATACTTTGTCCCAGGGTGGGACATCACTGTATTTTAGCAGATCGCTGGTGTGACAGTGTGCACAGTACTCTGTCACACCAGCGATCGCTCTGGCACTGCTGCAGGCTTCCCCAGCGCCTGCTCTCAGCAGGCACTGAGGAAGCCGCCTCCCTGCAGGACCCCGGCGCCATCTTGGATCCGGGGACATGGAGGGAGGACGGACCCTCGGAACAGCGCGACACATCGCGCTGCTCTGAGGGTCTCAGGGGAGCGCGCAGGGAGCCCCCTGCCTGCGCGATCCTCCCCTGTGCCCCGGGTACACCGCGATCATGTTTGATCGCGGTGTGCCAGGGGTTAATGTGCCGGGAGCGGTCAGCTGACACCCGGCGGCGATCAGCTGCACTCCCCCCGGGAGCGCAGCTGATCGCCCATGACGTACTATTCCGTCCATGGGAATAAGGTCCAGGGTCACATGGATGGAATAGTACGTCTGATGGCAGAGAGGGGTTAAAGGTAATTACAGCCTGTCAAAAAGTTTTTTTTTGTAGCATGTAGTACAGTATTGAATTGGAACCCTTAAACAAAATCAAAATAAGGTAAAGTTAGCCATATGGTTTGCCTGTAAAGTCCTTGTAAACAGGTAAGCAGATGCAGAAGATGAAGACGCAGTGGTAACTTGAATCGAATGATAATTTACAACAATTTAGGTGATCAAAATTGAAATGTCTGAAAGAATAGTCATTTACCAGCAACTTTAAACTAGTTCAAACACTAGTGGTTATTATTCTAGGTATATCATAGAATCATAGAATCATAGAATGGTAGAGTTGGAAGGGACCTCCTGGGCCTTCTGGTCCAACCCCTGCTCAAAGCAGGATTCTCTAAATCATCCCAGACAGATGTCTATCCAGCCTCTGTTTGAAGACTTCCATTGAAGGAGAACTCACCACCTCTTGTGGCAGCCTGTTCCACTCATTGATCACCCTAACTGTCAAAAAGTTTTTTCTAATATCTAATCTGTGTCTCCTCCCATTCAGTTTCATCCCATTGCTTCTAGTCTTTCCTTGTGCAAATGAGAATAAAGATGATCCTTCTACAATGTGACAGCCCTTGAGATATTTGTAGACAGCTATTAAGTCTCCTCTCAGTCTTCTTTTTTGCAAGCTAAACATTCCCAAATCCTGCAACCGTTCCTCATAGGACATGGTTTGCAGACCGGTCACCATTCTGGTGGCTCTTCTCTGAACTTGCTCCAGTTTGTTGATGTCTTTTTTAAAATGTGGTGCCCAAAACTGGACACAGTATTCCAGATGAGGTCTGACCAAAGAGGAGTAGAGGGCAATAATGACCTCACGTGATCTAGACTGTATGCTTCTGTTGATACATCCTAGAATTGCATTTGCCTTTTTTGCTGCTGCATCACACTGTTGACTCATGTTAAGTCTGTGATCAATTAGTATACCCAAGTCTTTTTCACATGTGCTGTTACTTAGCCCTATTCCTCCCATTTTGTATATGCTTTTTTCATTTTTATTGCCCAGATGTAGTACTTTGCATTTTTCCCTGTTAAAATCCATTCTGTTAGTTGCTGCCCACTGCTCCAGTTTATGTATATCTTTTTGAATCCTCTCTCTCTCTACCCCTCCTAGCTTTGTGTCATCAGCAAATTTGATCAGTTTACCCTCAATTCCTTCATCTAAATCATTGATAAAGATGTTGAACAATACAGGGCCCAAAACAGAGCCTTGTGGTACCCCACTTGAGACATTCTTCCAACTGGATGTGCAGCCATTTACAACCACTCTTTGGGTCCGATCACTAAGCCAGTTATGAATCCACCTAACAGTTGCCTTGTCCATTCCATACTTAGTCATTTTTTCAATAAGGATTGTGTGAGATACTTTGTCAAATGCTTTGCTGAAGTCAAGATATACTATATCCACAGCATTTCCCTGATCCACCCAGTCAGTGATTCTGTCATAGAAGGAAATTAAGTTAGTCTGACATGACTTATTAGTTACAAACCCATGCTGACTCTGTTTAATCACTTCATTCTTATCCAGGTACTTGCATACATGTTCTTTAATAATTTGTTCAAAGATCTTTCCTGGTATAGAAGTCAGACTCACCGGCCTGTAGTTCCCTGGGTCCACCTTCTTCCCCTTTTTGAAGATAGGAACAACATTTGCTCTTCTCCAGTCTTCTGGGACTTCTCCTGTTCTCCAAGAATTTTCAAAGATTATGGACAGTGGTTCAAGAATTTCTTCTGCTATCTCCTTCAGTACCCTAGGGTGTAATTCATCTGGACCTGGAGACTTGAATTCATTTATGTTAGCTAAGTGTTTCCTCACTGTCTTTCTGTTTATAGATATCCTGGATTCTTCTATTCCTTTAATAGGACAGTGAAGATCAGTTGATGTTACATTTCCTTTCTGAGAGAAAACAGATGCAAAATAGGAATTTAAAAGTTCAGCCTTCTCAACATCCTGACTTACCATTTCATCATTTTCATCCTGTAAAAATCCTATAGCATCTTTGACTTTTCTTTTACTTTTGACGTATCCCCAAAATCCTTTTTTGTTGCTTTTGACGTCACTTGCAAGCCTTAATTCATTGTCAGCTTTAGATAATCTGATTTGTGCCCTGCAGGTTCTGCAGACGGCATTATATTCTTCTTTAGATATGCCTCCCTCTTTCCATTTGATAAACATTTCTTTCTTCCTTTTTAGCATGTGTTTAAGTTCTATGTTCATCCATCCTGGTTTCCTTAAATGCTTCCCATTCCTCCCTCTTTTCGGAATTGTTAACGATTGTGCTTTGAGAATCTCATTTTTCAAGATTTTCCATCCTTCCTGGACATTTTTGTCCTTAAGGATATCCAGCCATTGGATCCCTCCAATTCTCTTTCTGAGTTCCTTAAAATCTGCCTTTCTGAAATCTAACCTTGACGTCTGAGTCTTCACAGGTCTTCCTCCTCTTGTTATCCAAAATTCTAAATAGCATGGTCACTACCTCCTAGAGTCCCAGCCACTCTTACCTCCTCCACCATTTCCTCCCTGTTTATGAGGATTAGATCCAAGGTAGCAGATCCCCTTGTTTTCTCCATTACCTTTTGGAAGATAAAGTTGTCAGCAAGAGAGGATAAGAATTTCCTGAACCTGTTAGTTTTGCCTGAGAGAGATTCCCAACAAATGTCTGGATAGTTGAAATCTCCCATGACCACTATGTCATATTTTTTGGAGAACTTGGCCATTTGATGCATAAAGAGTTCATCCATATCTTCAGCTTGCACAGGCGGCCTGTAGTAAATGCCTACAATGGTGTCCTTTCCATTGTTCTGTCCTTGTATTCTTACCCAAACAGTTTCCACAGAACTCCCAGTCTCTGAAGCGTCAATCTCTGTGCAGATATACGCTTTTCTAACATACAATGCAACACCTCCTCCTCGTTTATCAAGTCTGTTTCTTGCAAATAAGTTGTATCCTTCTAACCTTGTATTCCAATCATGTGTATCGTCCCACCAAGTCTCAGTGATTCCAATGACATCATATTTCTTCTCCTGCGTTAGTAGCTCCAGTTCTCCTTGTTTGTTGCCCATGCTTTGTGCATTCGTATAGAAACACTTTAGTTTGTGATTGGTTTCTCTTCCTTCAATATTTTTATTATGTAAATTATTATGTATATAAACAGTATCTTTGTTTAACCCCTTAGTGACAGAGCCAATTTGCAGCTTAATGACCAGGCCAATTCTGACCACTGTCACTTTATGAGGATATAACTCTGGAATGCTTTAACGAATCCCGCTGATTCTGAGACTGTTTTTTCGTGACATATTGTACTTCACGTAAGTGGTAACTTTTTATATGACTTGAGTTTATTTATGAAAAAAATGAAAATATGGCAAAAAATTTGAAAATTTAGCAATTTCAAAATTTAAAATTTTATGCCCTTAAATCAGAGAGTTATATTGCACAAATTTCTTAATAAATAACATATCCCACATGTCTACTTTACATCAGCACAATTTTGGAAACAAAAGTTTTTTTGTTACGAAGTTATAAGGGGTAAAATTTGACCAGCAATTTCTCATTTTTACAACACCAATTTTTTTTAGGGACCACATCACATTTGAAGTCACTTTGAGGCATCTATATGATAGAAAATACCCAAAAGTGACACGTTTCTAAAAACTGCACCCCTCAAGGTGCTCAAAACCACATTCAAGAAGCTTATTAACCCTTTCCTTCCTTCACATGAACTGAAGCAATGTGGAAGGAAAAAAATAACATTTAACTTTTTTTGATAAAAATTTACTCCAGAACCAATTTTATTTATTTTCACAAAAGTTAAGAGAAAATGAACCAAAAATTTGTTGTCCAATTTCTCCTGAATATGCTGATACCCCATGTGTGGGGTAAACCACTTTTTGGGCGCACGGCAGAGGTTGCAATGGAAGGAGCGCCATTTGACTTTTTCAATACAGAATTGGCTGGACGACATGCCGTGTTAGGAGAGCCCCTGATGTGCTTAAACAGTGGAAACCCCCAACAAGTAACCCCATTTTGGAAACTAGACCCCTTAAGGAACTTATCTAGATGTGTGTTGAGCACTTTGAACCTCCAAGTGCTTCACAGTAGTTCATAACAGTAAAGCCGTGAAAATAAAAAATCATTTTTTTCCTCAAAAATGATTTTTTAGCCAGATATTTTTTTTCCTAAGGGTAACAGGACAAATTAGAACCCCCAAATTGGTGTGCAATTTGTCCTGAGTAGGCTGATACCCCATATGTTGGGGTAAACTACTGTTTGGGCGCATGGCAGGGCTCGGAAGGGAGGGAGCACCATTTGACTTTTTGAACGCCATATCGTGTTTGGAAACCCCCTGATGTGCCTAAATAGTAGAAACCCCTCAATTCTAGCTAAATGTAACCCTAACTCTAATTGTAACCCTAACCCTAACCCAAACCTAATTGTAACCCTAACCATAACCCTAATGGAAAAATGAAAATAAATATATTTTCTATATTTTATTATATGTCCCTAACTAAGGTGGTGATGAAGGGGGGGGTTATTTACTATTTGTTTTATTTTGATCACTGTGATAGCGTTTATCACAGTGATCCAAATGTTCCTGCACAGAATGAATGAATCTGCCTGCCGGCATATTCGGCGTGCGCACTACGCATGCGCCCGCCATTTCGTTTGCAGGCAGAAGACCGGGAGCTGCAGGAGCCATAGGAGGACGGGGGGACACCGGGAGGTACCGGGGTGATCGGGGGTCCCCAGGACCCTATTTCTCTCCCCTCTGATGTGATTGCACATAATTGCAGAATCGCAATTTTTTTTCCAGTCGCCGATATATGGTTAATAACGGCAATCTCAAAAGCGGGGGACCCGAATTATGATCGCTAGGGTCTTGACTACCCCTGACTCGGGTATTTCAGCATCTCCTGCCTGGTCAGTGCAGCAGCTTAGCGTTGCCAGTGGCTGAGCTTCCTACACTGACAGCCAGGAGCGGCGTCCATGCTGCCCCTGGCTGTTAACCCCCTGACTTCTGCGATCGAGCAACATTGCTGCGTTCAGGGGGGAGGCAGAGGGTTGAGAGCTCCCTCTGCCTCAGATCAGCGTCCCCGAGATGTAATCGCAGGGCCCGATCTCAGCCATGATGACCCGGAGTTGTTATGACAACACCCGGGTCATTCAGCTACGGAAAGCCTCTGAGACCATGCTCATAGGCATAATACATTGCAATGCTGGAGCATTACAATGTACAGTATTATACCATCAATCAAAAGTTAAAAAGTGAAAGTCCCATAAAGGTGCTAGGCAAAAAAAGCAATTTAAAAAAAAATATGTTAAAAAAAATATTAAAAAATAATAAAAATAATAAAAAATTCCCCTAATAAATACACATTTTTATGTAAAACAAATAAAATAAACAGAAAATACACATGTTTGGTATCGCCACATCCGTAAAAATCCCATCTATGAAAGTGTCACCCTAGTTAATCCCTTCAGTGAACGCCGTAAAAAACACAAAAAAGTAGCAAATTATGCTTTTTCCAAGTAGTATCATCATACCGCTTAGAAAAAGTGCAATAACACATGATCAAAAAGACTAATATAAATAATCATGTTACCGCTGAAAACGTCATCTTGTCCACAAAAATCAAGCTGCCATATAACATCATCAGCGAAAAAATAAAATAATTATAGCTCGCAGAATAAAGTGATGCAAAAATAACTATTTTTTCTATAAAAGTTTTTATTGTGTAAAAAACGCCAAAACAGAAAAAAAGATATAAATGAGGTATCGCTGTAATCATACTGACCCGAAGAATAAAGCTGCCTTAACAATTTTATCACACGCGGAATGGAGAAAAAAAAACAATTCCTGAATTGCTGGTTTTTGTTCATTCTGCTTCCACAAAAATCGGAATAGAAAGAGATCAAAAAACGCTATGGTACAAATAAAAATGTCAGCTCGTCCCGCAAAAACCAAGCTTCTGTCGGTCAAAATATGGAAAAATTATAGCTCTCAAAATATGGCGATGCAAAAATTTCTTACAAAAAATTCTTACAAATCGTCTTTTAGTGTGTGACAGAAGCTAAACATGAAAAAAGGATATAATTCTGGTATCGCTGTGATCGCACTGACTCGAAGAACAAAGTTGCCCAATCAATAATACCGCACGAGATACGGCATAAAAAATAAAACCAATTCTTCACCTTTTGTAGATTTGTTCATTCTGCCTCCCAAAGATCACAGTAAGGCAATCACAGTGGTATACCCACATATGGGGTATCAGCGTACGCAGGACAAATTGTACAACAACTTTTGGGGTCCTATTTCTCCAGATACCCTTGTGAAAATAAAAATTTGGAGGCAAAAAGATCATTTTTGTGGAAAAAAATATGATTTTTTACTTTTACGGCTCTACGTTATAATCTTCTGTGAAGTACTTGGGGGTTCAAAGTGCTCACCACACATATAGATAAGCTCCTTGGGGGGTCTAGTTTAAAAAATGGGGTCACTTGTGGGGGGTTTCTACTGTTTAGGCACATCAGGGGCTCTGCAAACACAACATGACGCACGCAGACCATTCCATCAAAGTCTGCATTCCAAAACGGCGCTCCTTTCCTTCCGAATTCTGCAATGCACCCAAACAGTGGTTCCACCCCACATATGGGATATCAGCGTACTCAGGACAAATTGCACAAACTTTTGGGGTCCTATTTCTCTTGATACCCTTGTGAAAATAAAAATTTGGGGGCAAAACAAATCATTTTTGTAGAAAAAATATGATTTTTTTTATTTTCACGGTTCTACGTTTATAAACGTTATAAACTTCTGTGAAGCACTTGGGGGTACAAAGTGCTCACCACACATCTAGATAAGCTCCTTGGGGGTCTAGTTTCCAAAATTGGGTCACTTGTGGGGGGTTTCCACTGTTTAGGCACATCAGGGGCTCTCTAAACAAGACATGGCTTCCGATCTCAATTCCAGCCAATTTTGCTCTGAAAAAGTCAAATGGCGCTCCTTCCCTTCTGAGCTCTGCCATGTACCCGCACAGTGGTTTACCCCCACATTTGTGGTATCAGCGTACTCAGGACAAATTGCACAATAACTTTTGGGGTCCTGTTACCCTTGGGAAAATAAAAATTAGGGATGAAAAGATAATTTTTGTGGAAAAAATATGATTTTTTAATTTTACGGCTCTATATTATAAACTTATGTGAAGCCCTTGAGGGTTCAGAGCTCTCACATCTAGATAAGTTCCTTGGGGGATCTAGTTTCCAAAATGGGGTCACTTGTGGGGGATTTCTACTGTTTAGGCACATCAGGGGCTCTCCAAACGCGACATGGTGTCCGATCTCAATTCCAGCCAAAAAAGTCAAATGGCGCCCAAATAGTGATTTACCCCCACATATGGGGTGCAATAACTTTTGGGGTCCTGTTATCCTTGGGAAAATAAAAATTGGGGGTGAAAAGATCATTTTTGTGGAAAAAATATGATTTATTAGTTTTACGACTCTACATTATAACCTTCTGTGAAGCCCTTGGGGTATCACTTGGTGGATCAATGTGCTCACCACACATTTAGATAAGTTCCTTGGGGGTCTAGTTTCCAAAATGGGGTCAATCATGGAGGGTTTCTACTGTTTAGGTACATCAGGAGCTCTCCTAACGCGACATGGCATCCTCTCTCGATTCCAGCCAATTTGACATTCAAAATCTCAAATGCCTTCCCTTCCCTTCTGAGCACTGCCGTGCGCCTAAAGATTGGTCTTCCTCCACAGATGGGGCATTGGTGTACTAAGGAGAAATTGCACAACAAATATTGTGGTTCATTTTCTCCTGATACCCTTGAAAAAAAAAAAAAAATTGTGTCCGAATAAAAATTTTGGGGAAGAAAAGTTAAATGTTCATCTTTTCCTTCCACATTGCTTCAATTCTTGCGAAGTACCTAAAGGGTTAATAAACTTCTTGAATGTGGTTTTGAGCACCTTGAGTGGTGCAGTTTTTAGAATGGTATCACTTTTGGGTACTTTCTATCATATTGAACCCCTCAAAGTGACTTCAAATGTGAGGTGCTCTGTTGTGAATGTGCTAGAAATGAATTCTGAGCAGAAGCTCCCTCTGATGGTTACAAACAGTACTGAACTATCCAATGAAGATTGTGAAGATTGGCGATCAGGTGTTACTGACTGGTCTTATATAAGGGAGGTTCCCTCCCATCAGGGTTGCCGGTGATCAATTGTTCTGGTCTCATCTTTGATTCCTGTTCACTTTGTAGCTTGCTGTTTCGTGCCTGCATCTTCTGCTAACAGATAAGACATATTCTTCTTTTAGTTTTTTGTGCTTGCTTTTTGCATTTTGTCCTGCACTTCTGTGGGGTCTGCCGGGTACCCTCCGGGGGCTTGTGCTCCTCTCAGTTTAGTTCAGCCACTGTTGTTTGTTCATTTGCCTTTTCCAGTTTTTTCAGTGGCTGCTGTTTAGTTTTGTTACACCAGAGAACTAATTTAGGTGGTAGAGGTCGTGTGATCTCAGGTGTTTTTGTAATTAGTAGAGTTGGTACTTTTCAGGGTTTTTTGGGATTGCAGTAAGTGTCCTTTCTATCCTTTTCTATTTAGGAAGTTTGGGCCCCAACGTTTGCTCATACTATTTTCTGTCTGTGTCTGTATTTTCCTCTTGTCTAACCGCCATTACATGTTTGGGGGCTTTCTATGTTCTTTGGGGATCTGGTCCGGGGCAGATAGTTTTCTTCTTTCTGTCTTTAGGTGTAGTTAGCTTCTCAGGCTGTGACGAGGCGTCTAGGACCAACGTAGGTACGCTCCACGGCTGCCTTTAGTTGTGGTGGTTAGTCAGGGTACTGCAATCCCATAGATTCCAACCTCTCTGGTGTATTTCCTTTTTTGCCTGCTCTCCTCAGCTTCCAAATCATAACAGTGCTCCCTAAAAAAAATGGTTTTGCAAATTTTGTTGGAAAAATGAGAAATCGCTGGTCAACTTTTAACCTTATAACTTCCTAACAAAAAAAATTTGGTTCTAAAATTGTGCTGATGTAAAGTATACAAGTGGGAAATGTAATTTATTAACTATTTTTTGTGATACATCTCTCTGATTTAAGGGCATAAAAATTAAAAGTTTGAAAATTGCAAAATTTTAAATTTTTTTGCCATATTTCTGTTTTTTTCATAAATAAACGCAAGTGACAGAGTAGAAATCTTACCACTATCATGAAGTACAATATGTCACGGAAAAACAGATTCAGCAGGATCCGTTGAAGCGTTCCAGAGTTATAAGCACATAAAGTGACAGTGGTTCGATTTCAAAATTAAGGCCTAGTCATTAACCTACAAAATGGCTTGGTCCTTAAAGGTTTAACTAGGCTTCTTCTTACTCTGGACCAGAGCTCTCACACTGCTGTTCTCAACTCTCTTGGATGTGACTGTAAGGCATTTCCGCTAGCACTGCACATCTGACCTTACACAGGTCCAAGCTATGACTCCTCCTCTGCACTGGCTACACATCTGTCACATGACCTTTTGTGTCTTCTTATCTGTTCTGTCCAGGAAATTCACAATTCGCTATGCAGTTCCTGCTTGCTCTCTATTTGCTCCTGTTCTTACAATCTCTGGCCACTAGAATGCAATGTTTATTTATTTAATTTTCACTGCAAATTCAGCATCAGAAGCCCCCTGCCACACTGCAGACTATAAAACTTTTCAAAGTTTCAAACACATGTTCCTGCAGAATGTAATTGCTTTTTCTCTATAAACACAAGTGCCACAGATTGGTACTGTGTGCTGCAATTTTAAGATACAAATATTGTTCTTTAAATCCATTCTAACATAAAGCAAACTTGTCCTTAGTACTTTGCTAAGTAAACTACAGGGATTGTCAAGTTGGCACTGTTATACTGATTATGATGATACCTGGGTTGAAGAAATCCTGAGAGCGGGGTTTTTTTGTGCTCTGGCCTCATCATGGTCATTCTGAGCTTCATTGACAGGTCATTGAGTTCCAAGGACCAGTGCAGGAGCGATCACAAAAAGAAGAAATCATCAACATAGCAACATAACAACGTTCCCGCACTGGTACTCGGAACACAGTGAGCAGGTCACTGAAGGTACAATGACCTGTCATTTAAGCCCAGAATGAAAATGATTAGGCCAGAGCACCAAAAAAAAGATCTGCCCACTGGTCGCCCCGGAGCACGAGCATCTCATTAACTCAAAACTGCAAACACAGATCAGTAATCAGTATAACAGTCCCAACTTGACAGTGCCTGTTGTTTATTTAGCAAAAAATTGATGACAGGTTCTCTTTAAATGGGGAATTGAGGGCTGCTCATAATGTGTATATACTAATCAAGCTCAACTTAATAATTATGAAAGGGGACACGATTTTAAGCACTTCAAAGACCAAAATTAGAATCAGAGTAATAATAATAATAATCTTTATTTATATAGCGCCATCATATTCCGCAGCGCTTTACAGTTTAACAGTTTCAAAACACAAGTCATAAGTAACAACGTTAATAATACAGTAATTAAAGCAAAATAAGACGGCCCTGCTCGTGAGAGCTTACAATCTACAATAACTTTGTTAACTAGATTAACAAAGCTCCAAAATGACATTTATGAAACATATCTTTTAATAAATAACAAATAAAAAAGTTCACACTAAGCTGCAATGGAGCATAATAAGAGATTCTAATTCTTTGTAGTATGTAATATAAACCAGAATAACCCTGTTTATTTCCTATGCAGAAATAAATATGCAGAGGATCTACAAGTTGCAGGAGCTATGACATACTTTTTATCTCTCGTCCTCAGCAATTCATTTGTATTATGAAGGTCTGGAATTAAAGACCAAAAAGAACAAAACATCTCATTTTACTTTTTGACTGTTTGAGTAAATAAATTCCAAGACTTTACTAAATTTAGAGTGCCAGATTCTTTGTCTTTTACTGTTTCTAAGGATTGGGTTCCAACCTGAGCACCCACCTTTAAGGCGTGCCGTATAGCCAAAGTTACAATAAAATATCTTTATTTATCTGCTGGCTCACTAGCACAAAGTTGAAAATAATCTATTTATATAATTGCCTTGTAATGTTTTCATTTCCTGTTCTGTCCAGATGTCACCGTATCCCAGAATTCCAAGCGGAGGAAGTTCACCGACCGCCATATTGGGACAGCCAAGTGATGGGTGTCTCAATATGGAAACTGCTACTGGTACCAACCTATTGTGCGGTACCACCAGCAGAACACTATCGCACCACACACACACACTCTATACGCCATACGCACAACACACACACTCACACACTCACTCACACACACACACACATTCACACTCACAAACTCACACTCACACACTCACACACTCTCACACTCTCACACTCACACTCATACACTCACACTCACAGTCACACTTATTCTCACTCACACACTCATGCAGCCTCTTGAGCGGTATCACCAGCGGAACACCATCGCGAACACACTGCCGCCGGATTAGCCGAATGATTCACTGACTGCCGCCATCTTTGTACAGGAGGAGCGCATGCGCAGTTTTAATGTGACCACCACTATGTGTCTGCACAAAGATGGTTGCGGTCTGATTTACTAGGCATGCATGAATTACGCACAGGTGCAGTGAATCAGTCAGCTGACCTCGGCGGCAGATGCACGATGTGTCTACAGCCAGAGGAAGCCGGTCACATTAAAAGGGTTTTCCCACGAACGAAAGTTCATTTTAAAAATTGACTTTGTCTGGACATGTACGGAGCATACCACATCTCCTGGGCAGGTGAGAAAGCAAAAGACAATACTGACAGTACAGCAGGGGATCACAGTGGATTCATTTTGTGAGGTAAAATATTTCACTGAGTGTTTTTAAGAAATATTTTACCTCACAAAATGTATCCTCTGCAATCTCCTGCTGTAATGTCAGTATTCTCTTTTGATTCCTTCCCTGCCCAGGAGCTGTGGTACAGCACCTGGGGTACACAGGGCAAAGAAGTGATCACATGAGAAAAGAAGACAGCATATGGGGAGAGAGAAAGCGCACAGGGGTGAGAGAGACAGAGTACAGTGGGGAGACAGCTCAAACGGGAAAGCACATGAGGGGCGAGCACAGCACAGGAAGAGAGAGAGCAGACAAGGGATAGCACATGGGGTAGACAGGTCAAAGAAGAGAGCACAGACGGGAGAAGTCAGCACATGGGGAAAGAGAGAGTGGATAGGTGGGTGAGCACATGGGGAGAGATTCTCAATGCTGCAAAGCCTGCCCCATTGTGACATTACCACCCTCCCAATGCGATAGCATCAGGCCTCCATCTAGTGAATATAATAAGTTTATAGTTCATTGAAGATAGTCAAACAAATGGATAAAAAAAAAAAATCACTACCATTAAACCAAACCCTCCATTGCTGTAATGCTACGTTTACATAGTGTTTGCAGCTAATGCCAGTCACATGCCACATACTGACCACAGACTGGATGCATATAGTGGGATCTATCCACAAAAAAATGCCCATTACAAAAAAATTATACTACATGGTACAAAGTTTTTCCCCTCTGTTTAGGAAAGCACATTCTTCTGCGCTTTGCTAAATACATAACCAGTAAGCAGTCGTAGACCTACCAGATGGAGGCTAAAATATCATACATTTAGTCTTTCTCTGGGCAATAGATGCCTATGGGAACTTTGCAGTGTACTCTGAAAGCTTTACTTTTTGTGCATGAATGCAGCCTTCCTTCTGACATTTTACATGTAAGCACATTTAGTGCAGTTATCTGTAGCTCAAAATGTATCATCTATTCTATTATTTCTAAACACTGTTTTTCAGTGATTACTTTGTATCTCCGTTCATACTGCACCCACACACACAAATAATTCACCATTTGAAAGGTAAACTTGCCCCTTCAGCAAGAAAATAGCCAAACAAACCACACATCCAGGATTTGATCACAAAATACAGTTTAAACATTAATTTTCATAAACCTGCAGTAAGGAAAAATGACCTGCAGGTGGCACCACAGTACCCCAAAGCACACTACCACAAAGCTGCTTAAAGATATCACAAACAAATCCAAACTTTTCCCTTGAGGTCTTTCCAGCTTACTCAAGTGCTTGCACAGCCTATTTCAGGCACATTGTAGGATTGCACACTTCACTGCAGGTGAGTCACATATGCAAACACATTTGCATACATGCACTGCTTTTTCACTGATTACTTTACCCCCACACACAAATTATACACCATTTGAAAAGTAAACTTGCTCCCTTCAGTAAGAAAAGAGCCAAACAAACCAAACATTCATGATTTTATCACTAATTACAGTTATTTTCATAAACCTACAGAAAGACAAAATGACCTGCAGGTGGCACCTTAACCGGAAGACATTTTTGGCCTCTATTTATCAAACTAATTTATTGTATTACCAATCTACGTATATAAATACCTATCTGTGTTCTTCATTTCATGAAATACATTTACATTTGACCAGCTTACTTTTTCTGAAATTGCCTGCGCCCCCAACAACCAATGTGCGAAAATTTCATACAGGCCAAGCTAGTTAATGTATATTTTATTTAGATGGAATTGACATTTTAGACATATACCATGTATTGTAATCAGTAAATGAACAATCAGTAATCATAAATGATTTCTCAGTGGATTAAAGCAGCTGTTTTTTTTGTTTGTTTTACCATATTAAAGACAATGGTTTAATTTAATACCACAAGCACAGCAGCCCCAGCCATTAAAATGAGGCTGCAATGCTTGGCTCATGCAATGAAAATGATTGACTTTGGCACACATAAATTAGGCATTATGACAGTACTTCTGTCAATAGATACTAAGGGTTTAGCATGTCACAAAATCAAAGTTTCAAGCATTTAGACAAATTCTGCCAGGACAAAGTAAATAAAACAAGCAAGCATGTTGGACATAAAAGGAAGAGACCATCGAAAAGTTTATTGGTCATCCTTCATCAAATAAACAATGCATTACTTGTACTGTGATGCAATAGAGATATCTTAGCGCAGAAAACTGCAAAAAAAACTGAACACAGCAAAAGCCATTGTACATCTCCAACCACAGTTCCCAGCATCAAGATATCTTGACACATCATGGAATATGTATTATGTTAGGAAATGCTACATTTAGTGCTGCATCTACCATGAGTCAAGATAAGCATCCCACTTTATGTGGTGGCAGAGAATCAATGTCTCCATGATGTACAGCACAGTAGTCCTACTGCTGAGATCAGGGCACTGTGAAGCATAAAACACTCTTTCCACTGACATATGCCAAGTTTAACTGCATGTGTCTAGTCAGAACAATGCTGTGAGATTTCTGTTACATCTCCTCGGTATCTTGAGGTAGGTCCCAGTATCTGTGCGTCAATTCAAATATGTTTAATTTCATATGCTACAGTTTGGTCTTCACTAGGATTTAAACTCAAAACTAGAGATGAGCAAATATTTCAATATTTGGTTGGAATCACGATTGCCGAATTTGCAATATTCGCCGATTATAGCCAAACATCATTGGAGTCAATGGGAGGCAAAAAAAAGCATACACAACACAAACGTTCGTATTTCTCACTTTGTGTGACAGCGTGAGAAACACTAGCTCGACAGTTCTGAGCAGCGGTAACGTTATCGCCGGTAGAGTGTTACCGCCATCAGAGCCCTGCGAGGTCACGCACATGCCTGCTGATGAGAGACTACTCCTCACATCAAACTACATCTGTCACAGATAACAGCGATAGCAGGAGCCACTGGTGGGAGAAGTAGTCGCTTGGCAGCCGGCGTCTGAGCTCAAAGTAAAAAAAATGTTACTCCGTCGTCAGAGCGCTGCATGGTCATGCTGTCAGATGTCAGCATGACCCCACAGAGATACTGTGGCCCAAAGTAAAAAACTTACTGCAGGTCAGCAGGCGCCAGCTGATGAGAGACTACTCCAATCAGGCTACGTCTGCTGTCACTGATAACAGTGATGGCAGGAGCTGCTGATGGGAGAAGTAGTCTCTCTTCAACGGCCCTGTTCCCAAAGTAAAAAAACAAAACACACATGTAAATGAATTAAATATAATTTCAGATAAAAATTAGAAACACATTATACTCACCTAATGCCCAATCCCTGATTCCCATGTGTTAGGGTCTGTGGAACGCACCAAATATATAAAGTGGAGAGGTGCGTTCGCAGCCCGGGGTCCACCGTGCAAGCAAAGCCTGCTGCTAGTAAGATGACGAAAGTAGCGAACTCTGTTATCCCGCAGAGTCGCTAAAATAAACGCCGTAGCGCGTTGTGGCAGTAAGTGCAGACTCTGTTAATTCACAGAGCCGCTAACGGGATGCCACAGTGCTATATGGCGATATGTGCGAACTCACTTAACTTCAGTGAGCCGCAAAGTAAAACGCTAGGGCGCTGTCTAGCGTCGAGAGCGAACCCTGTTACGTCACAGAGCCGCTGAGAACAAACACCGTGTCCTGTCAGACTCTCAGGCACACGGTTAATTGCTAAGCGAGCATAATACGTGGTCATGCGCTAATGTCCTCGCGGGAGTCACCCGCAATCTATGGCGTCTGAACGCCAGACCCTGAATACGGCAATCAAACTCCTCACCGGTTATGCCGGTAATCTAGGGCATCTAGGACACCGACCCTGACCAGCTAGCACACTAAACTCCTCACCGATTAAGTCGGTATTCTAGTGGCTTATTTCAGCCGGGTCCCTAACCACACACACGCATGACCACACTGGCGCATAGCATACAATGGTTGATATTAGCGCATGGCGGCCCAGCCATGCCACCCTTTTATAGCAACAGCCACAGGACCTTCCAGGAACAAGGACCAATGAGAACCTGTTCAGAAGACTAGCAGTAACAGGGCCTTCCTGGCGGGCCAATAGGAGCTGCTGCAGTACCTGAGCATGTGACCCCTGATCTCCAATGAGAGATCTCACTCTGGGCACGCTCAGAAGGGAAAATGCAGGACTTTATCCCAAAGACGTCTGCTCCAGAACTGGCTATAATAGCAGATCCAGGAAAGGCAGCAACAAGTCACTGCCCAGTAGTGGAGTGGGCAAGACGCTTGGAACGACGTCTCTGCTGAGCAGGCTCCACTGCGGCCGGAGATGAATGGGAGACCGCAGCGGCACTGGTTCGAGACTCCCCTTGTGCAGGAGCGGGAACTCGAACCCTAACATTACCCCCCCTCCTAGGGCCCCCCCTTCTCTGGGCCTCGCTGCGCTCAAAGGCAGCGATGAGCTGCGGAGCGTGAACATGCTCGGCAGGCTCCCAAGACCTATCCTCAGGCCCATAGCCCCTCCAGTCCACCAAATAAAACTTTTTGCCCCGTACCACCTTAAACCCACGATGGCGTTCACCTCATGGTCATCCGCAGATGAACCCGATGTCCCGGCAGATGACTCAGAAAACCGGGACATGAGCACGGGTTTCAGGAGGGACACGTGAAAGGTGTCGGAGATACCCAGGCGTGGTGGAAGAGCTAAACGGTAAACCACAGGGTTAACCTGCTCGAGGACCTTGAAAGGACCCAGGTAGCGGGGTGCCAACTTAGTGGACTCAACTCGCAGCCTGATGTTACGGGCGGAGAGCCACACCAAATCCCCAGGAGCAAATGTAGGAGCGGGGCGCCGATGGGCATCGGCCGAAGACCTCATCCTCTCTTTGGAGGCCTGAATGGCATCCTGCGTGCGGTCCCAAATGTCCCGTGCCTCCACAGCCCAGTCTGCCACCCTGGAATCGGCGGAAGACACGGGCATAGGCACTGGTACCCGCGGATGCTGACCGTAGTTCAGGAGGAATGGGGTCTGTCCGGTGGAATCAGCCACAGCATTGTTTAATGCAAACTCAGCCCATGGTAGCAAGGATGCCCAGTCATCCTGCCTGGCTGAGACAAAATGTCGTAGATAGGTGACCAAGGTCTGGTTGGCCCTCTCTACCAACCCATTCGTCTCAGGATGGTACGCTGAAGAGAGATTTAACTCAATACTGAGTAGACGACAAAGCTCTCTCCAGAACCGAGACGCAAACTGGGGACCTCGGTCACTGACAATCTTGTCCGGCATGCCGTGTAAACGGAAGATGTGCCTAACAAACAACGCTGCCAGAGCCCGTGCAGAAGGTAACCGTGGTAGTGGCACCAGATGCACCATTTTAGAGAAATGGTCGGTGATTACCCAAATGATGGTGCAACCCGAGACTTGGGCAAGCCCACCACAAAGTCCATCCCAACCATCTCCCAGGGCCTGTCTGCCACCGGCAAAGGGTAAAGTAACCCAGCTGGCCGTTGTCGTGGAGACTTATTTTTGGCGCAGGAGACACACGCCCGAACATAGTCTCCAACATCACGGACCATATGCGGCCACCAATATGTCCTCGCCAGCAATTCAGATGTCCTCTTTGCCCCAAAGTGTCCACCCACCCTGGACGAATGTGCCCAAGAGAGTACCTCCGGTCGCAAATTAGTAGGCACAAAAGTCTTGCCTGGGGGCACAGACTCTAGCGAAACCGGGGCCACTGTTCTCAGGCTCTCTGTGGGGACGATAAGCCGAGGCTCCTCCACCTCCTCCTCCGAGGACACCACAGAGCGAGAGAGAGCGTCGGCACGAATGTTCTTCTCTCCCGAGAGGAAATGCAGTGTGAAATGAAACCGGGAGAAGAACAAGGACCATCTGGCTTGGCGAGAATTAAGCCGCTGGGCTGTCTGAAGATATACCAGGTTTTTGTGATCCGTAAAGACTTGGAAGGGAAAGCGAGCTCCCTCCAACAGATGTCTCCACTCCGAGAAGGCCAACTTCATTGCTAGCAACTCCCTGTCCCCGATGGAATAATTCCTCTCTGCTGGTGTGAAGGTCTTGGAGAAAAAGAAGCATGGATGCTTCCGACCTTGAGCATCCTTTTGGAAGAGGACTGCTCCAGCACCAACGGACGAGGCATCCACCTCCAATATAAATGGCTTATCAACATCGGGGCGATGTAGGATGGGAGCTCTAGCGAAATGAGACTTAATAGACGTGAAGGCCTTGGAGACCTCTTCAGACCACAATTTGGGATTAGCTCCCTTTTTGGTAAGGGCAACCACGGGAGCTACCAAAGTTGAGAAGTGGGGAATGAACTGACGGTAGTAATTAATGAACCCCATAAAGCGCTGCACCGCCTTTAGAGAGTGGGGTTCTTGCCAGTCCATCACCGCCTGTAGTTTGGCAGGATCCATAGCCAATCCCTGGGCGGAGATGATATAGCCCAGGAAAGGTAAGGACTCCTGCTCAAACACACATTTCTCCAACTTTGCGTAAAGGGAATTTGCCCGTAGGAGGTCGAAGACCCTGCCAACATCCCTCCGGTGGGAGTCAATATCTGGAGAGAAGATGAGTATATCATCCAGATAGACTACGACCGAGGTGGAGAGCATATCCCGGAAGATGTCATTGACAAAGTCTTGGAAAACGGCTGGAGCATTACAGAGCCCAAAGGGCATCACCAGATATTCGTAATGCCCATCCCTGGTATTAAAAGCCGTCTTCCATTCGTCCCCCTCACGGATGCGAATCAGGTTATAAGCACCGCGCAGATCTAGTTTAGTGAATACCCTTGCTCCCCGAAGCCTATCAAATAGCTCAGAGATCAGGGGCAACGGGTACTTGTTTTTAACGGTGATGGCGTTAAGACCCCTGTAATCAATACACGGACGCAATTCTCCGTTTTTCTTCTGCACGAAGAAAAATCCCGCCCCTGCCGGTGACACCGACTTCCTAATAAACCCTCTTGCCAGGTTCTCCTGAATATATTGCGACATGGCCTCTGTCTCAGGAAGAGAGAGGGGATAGACCCTTCCCCGAGGAGGTTCTGCGCCAGGCAAGAGGTCGATAGGACAGTCATAGGGGCGATGAGGCGGAAGAGTCTCCGCAGCCTTCTTGGAGAACACGTCTGCATATGACCAGTAGTGCTTGGGAAGTGGAGTAAGATCTGCGGGTAACTCAGTAGTGGTAACCTGAACGCAACTTCTGACACATCTGCCTGTACATGCATCACTCCAACCCAGTATCCTACCCGAAGTCCACTCTATATGTGGGGAGTGGAAACGGAGCCAAGGTATACCTAGTAGGATCTCGTCTATTCCCTCGGGAAGGACGAGTAGGGAAATAAATTCCTGATGGGAAAGAGATACAGACAATGCAAGTGGGACAGTCTGGTGTGTAATTTGTGAGGGCAATGACGACCCATTCACTACCCGAACAGTCACTGATTTGTCAAGCGCCACCAGAGGTATTGCATGACGGCGAGCAAAGCTAGAGGACATGAAATTCCCCTCTGCTCCTGAGTCCACGCAAAGGTCGGCGGTGAGAATGGAAGTACCAACAGTGATTGTCCCTTTAAATGTTATCTTGGAGGAAAATGCCGCTGTCTCTAGTGAACCTCCTCCCAGGGCCACTAGACGCGATCGCTTCCCCGATCGCTGTGGACATCTGTTGGCATAGTGTCCTGTCTGCTGACAATGGTTACAAACCACGGATACTCGGACGGACCGAGACTTAGGTCCTGCATGAGGAACTTCTGTGGCCTTTTGAGGTTCGGACGCCAGATCGGGGAATTCGAGAGGTTTGGCAAAGGTAGGAGCCAACCGAAACCTCTGCCTACACTGGGCCCGCTCCAACCTCCGCTCGTGAAAACGGAGGTCAATGCGGGTAGATATGGAGATAAGCTTCTCCAGTGTGGCGGGAATCTCCCTGGTAGCCAAAGCGTCTTTAACATGGTCAGCCAGTCCCCGCCAGTAGATAGGAATAAGAACTTTATTAGACCAATCTAGCTCAGCAGCCAGAGTCCGAAACTGGACGGAAAACTGACTGACCAAAGACGAACCCTGTGTCAATGCCAGCAGTTGTAGCGCCGTATCGTGGGTGACCTGGGGTCCTAAAAAGACCTTTTTAAGAGCCTCCAAGAAACGAGGAGCACTCTGCACCACACGATCATCGCGCTCCCACAGTGGCGTTGCCCACTCCAACGCTCTGCCCGAGAGTAGAGAAAGTACAAAACCCACTTGTGCCCGATCCGTGGGAAAACATGCAGCCAGAAGCTCAAGATGTATAGAGCACTGACTCACGAATCCCCGACATTGCTTGCTATCACCGGCAAACTTGTCAGGAAGCGGGAGGTGGGATAATGTAGGGGCAGAGGTGGCAGAGGACAAACTGGCTGCAGCCACGCTAGCAGCCTGAACAGCGACTGCGGTAACATCCACAGCTGAGGTTGTGCTCTCAAGAGCCTCCAACCTACCCTTCAGCTGCTGGATGTACTGCAATAGACGCTGTTCGTCCGCCATTTTACTAGCCAGACCCTGGCGCTAATATTATGTTAGGGTCTGTGGAACGCACCAAATATATAAAGTGGAGAGGTGCGTTCGCAGCCGGGGTCCACCGTGCAAGCAAAGCCTGCTGCTAGTAAGATGACGAAAGTAGCGAACTCTGTTATCCCGCAGAGTCGCTAAAATAAACGCCGTAGCGCGTTGTGGCAGTAAGTGCAGACTCTGTTAATTCACAGAGCCGCTAACGGGATGCCACAGTGCTATATGGCGATATGTGCGAACTCACTTAACTTCAGTGAGCCGCAAAGTAAAACGCTAGGGCGCTGTCTAGCGTCGAGAGCGAACCCTGTTACGTCACAGAGCCGCTGAGAACAAACACCGTGTCCTGTCAGACTCTCAGGCACACGGTTAATTGCTAAGCGAGCATAATACGTGGTCATGCGCTAATGTCCTCGTGGGAGTCACCCGCAATCTATGGCGTCTGAACGCCAGACCCTGAATACGGCAATCAAACTCCTCACCGGTTATGCCGGTAATCTAGGGCATCTAGGACACCGACCCTGACCAGCTAGCACACTAAACTCCTCACCGATTAAGTCGGTATTCTAGTGGCTTATTTCAGCCGGGTCCCTAACCACACACACGCATGACCACACTGGCGCATAGCATACAATGGTTGATATTAGCGCATGGCGGCCCAGCCATGCCACCCTTTTATAGCAACAGCCACAGGACCTTCCAGGAACAAGGACCAATGAGAACCTGTTCAGAAGACTAGCAGTAACAGGGCCTTCCTGGCGGGCCAATAGGAGCTGCTGCAGTACCTGAGCATGTGACCCCTGATCTCCAATGAGAGATCTCACTCTGGGCACGCTCAGAAGGGAAAATGCAGGACTTTATCCCAAAGACGTCTGCTCCAGAACTGGCTATAATAGCAGATCCAGGAAAGGCAGCAACAAGTCACTGCCCAGTAGTGGAGTGGGCAAGACGCTTGGAACGACGTCTCTGCTGAGCAGGCTCCACTGCGGCCGGAGATGAATGGGAGACCGCAGCGGCACTGGTTCGAGACTCCCCTTGTGCAGGAGCGGGAACTCGAACCCTAACACCATGTTTCCTATAAAAAATAAAAAATAATAAGCCATTAAATGCTCACTTGTCCTCCGTAGTCCATGTAATCATGAGTGTGCCACGGCGATCTCACATGTAGATCTGTCACATCGAGAGATGTGTTTGCTCTAGTTGGCTGCTGGTGATAAACTGACAGGAGCGTCATCTCTCCAATAGTGCATAGGGCTGAGCTGCCGCAAGGGATATCACGGGAGCTGATCTGATGATGAACTCCGGTGAACTTTCTCACTGCAGCTCAGTGCTATACACTGCAGGAGCGATTACCTCCTGTGTCAGTGTATAACCATCTTTTATAGAAGTCACATTGACTGCTCTCAAAGTCATCAAGATCATTGTGATATATTATGGATTATTACTCAGCGGACAGGAGAGGAATATTGTGGTTTATTATTTTATTTTTGTTACAGAAGAGGTTGGCTTCAGTGGATTAGGCATTCGGTGAGTATGGTTTAATTTAGATTCAATAAAGGAGTCGGTGTCATTATTTCAATTAAAGGACTTTATTCTCGGTGTGTGTGTTTTTTATAATATCACTATGGGGTTAGTAAAGGGGCGTCTTATAGACACCCCTCCAATCATAACCTGTGGGCTTGATTTCACCTGACAATACAAAGATGACATCCTCCCCCCAACCATTACCCCACTTGCCACCACTACAGGGCAAGGGGGAAGAGCAAGGCTAAACATCAGATTTGGCGCATCTTATAGATGCTCCTTTTCTGGGGCAGCTGAGAGCTGATGTTTTTAGTTTGGGAGGGGGCCAATATCCATGCCCGCTTCCTAGACTATTAATATCAGCCCGCAGCTGTCTGCCTAGTCTTTGCTGGTTATTAATTATAGGAGGACCCTATGTCATTTTTTGGGGGGTCCCCTGTTTTAATAGCCAGTAAAGGCTAAGTACACAACTGTGAGTATGGGAAGCTCTATGGGTATTACCCCCTTCCCTGGCTATAAACATCTGCCTCCAGACTTCAGCTCTCCATCTGATGGTTAAGAAAATTACATGGGAGCCCACATGATTTTTTCAGAAAAATCATCTTTTAACAATTAAATACATGTACAGTAAGCTGAACACACACTGCATTAAATGTATTTGTCACTGACATCTGTACAAGTATCTATTCTATGTGTATATACTGTATGCGGTGATAGTTGGGGGTTAATGTCTTTGAATTGTCAGGTGATATCAAGCACAGAGGTTAGTAATTGATAGGCATCAATAAGATGCCACCATTACGAACCCCAGAGTCATATTATATAAAAACACACACGATAATAAAGTCCTTAATTTAAATAATTATTATTATTGTTATTATTTTTCATTATTATAGCGCCATTTATTTCATGGTGTTTTACAAGTGAAAAGGGGTATACATAATAAAAACAAGTACTTTAATCTTAATCAATACAAGTCATGACTGGTACAAGAGGAGAGAGAACCCTGCCCGTGAGGTCTCAGAATCTAAAAGGACTGGGTGAGGATACAATAGATGAGGGCACAGCTGGTCATGCAGCTGTTTGGGGGATTGATGGTTACTGCAAGTTGTAGGCTTGTCGGAAGAGGTAGGTCTCCAGGTTCCTTTTGAAGGTTTCCACAGTAGGTGAGAGTCTGATATGTTGGGGTAGGGAGTTCCAGAGGAGGGGGATGCATGGGAAAAAGCTTCTATGTGATTGTGGGAAGAGGATATAAGAGGAGAGTAGAGAAGGCAATCTTGTGAGGATCGGAGATTGCGTGCTGGTATGTAACGGGAGACAAGGTCACAGATGTATGGAGGAGACAGGTTGTGGATGGCTTTGTATGTCAAGGTTAGGGTTTTGAATTGGAGTCTCTGGGTAATGGGGAGCCAGTGAAGGGATTGACAGGGAGGAGAGGCTAGAGAATAGCGGGGAGATAGGTGGATAAGTCAGGCAACAGAGTTTAGGATAGATAGGAGGGGCATGAGAGTGTTAGAGGGGAGGCCACAGACTCATTTAATATATCTTAATTAAACCATACTTACTTCATTGTCCATTCCAGTGATGCTATTGTCTCCTGCAAGAGAATTAAAATATCAAACAACAATGTTCCTCACCTTTCCTTTCTGCATGGTTGCATAATGCAACCATACAGCCTGCCATCTGGGAGAGATGCTGAGCAGCATCTGCTATGGCCACCCAGTGTATCACGGTGAACTCCTGTAACCTGTCTGACATCATCGGGAGCGTGAGAAAGTTCTCACTCTCATGGTGCCATTAGAAAGGTCCTGGGAGTTCACAGTCAATGAACTCACTTCACTTATCTGATGTCAGCGCGAGCTCGGTGGGAACATTAGCAATGGTAGGTTAATACAGATAGCACAAATAAATCATATAAAACAATTTCAAATAAATAAGTAACATAATTCACAACATCATGAAAACAGTATTGGTTAGCGACCATTCTAACATGATGAAATATGTCTTTTGAGTCTTGATTCTATTGAGTTCATATTGTAGTTATTTCTTTCTTCAACATACAGAAAAGTCATGAGTGTTTGGTACAGTATAAGGGTCTAAGGGGTAAGGTTTCTCCTTGTGGAGAGTGACATACCATCTCTGGCGTGTCGAGGTAAGGAGGCTTATTCGCCGTGCAATGGTCCTCTGGGAAATTTAATATTTTATAAATATAAAATATTATATATTTATAAAATATTAAATTTCCCAGAGGACCATTGCACGGCGAATAAGCCTCCTTACCTCGACACGCCAGAGCTGGTATGTCACTCTCCACAAGGAGAAACCTTACCCCTTAGACCCTAGTCCAGAGCCTCTCATCCAGCCAAATCACATCTCTCCTACTTTGCACTGACGAGGACCAATAGTCCGAAACACCGTGTCTGCAAATGGAGATACTGATTTGGCTTTTATCCTAAGTCATATTACAAGACTCGTTAAAGGGTTGATTGTGACTTGTAGGATCGCTACTTCCAATAGGTGAGTACAAGACCTCTTTTTTGAAGAGGCAATTTGCATGGTACAGTATAAAACATGTCATGTTTATAAATGTCATTCGTTCAGCTGGTTTGTTGTTAATCTTAGTGTTTTTTCGTTATATAAGAACATTATTCTGTGAGGTAGCAATTAGCAAATACAAGTTACTGTGAATTGTAACATTTTTCGAGACCCTTGTGCCAATGTATTTTATATTTTCTGATATATAATTTTTAGAGTTACCAAACACTTCTTGAGTTTTTATTTAACTTTTTTTAAAAATCATAGTAAAATGATTGTTTCTCAAAATGTATTTTTTTATTTTACTCACTTATATAGAACCATTTATTTTATGCAATTTACAGACATTAATGGCACTGCCCACATTGGGGCTCACAATCTGAATTCTAGACTAGTATGTCTTTGGAGTATGGGAGGAAATCAGCACAAACGCAGGGAGAATATACAAACTATTTGCAGATGTTGCCCTTGGTGGGAATTGACCCCAGGACACCAGCGCTGCAAGGCTGCAGTGCTAACCACCGTGCTGCCCAAAATTGAAAAATGTCAAAAAGGAATATGGTATTTGCCATGAATGTCTAATTTTTGTCAAACATCTGGGACAATATCTGGTGCTATGGTTGCGTGACTGGAGCAATGCCCAATGCATTAACTTATTTACCTGCTTGTGTTGGCAACTTAACAGTCATTGCACCCATAGTATAATTCAGGATGGGTAAATAAGAGACCACTGTCCTGGAGTTAAGTGAATATTCCTGAGGTGAGATGTAAAATTGTTGGATATGTATTGCATTTCCTGAGAATGTGCCTTAAAAATCTGTCATCAGATTACCCCATAAACAAAAAGTGGTGTTAGATTAGTAGTCAGGTATAAATTAGGATTTTTTATGAACTTATGAAGCTTTGGCAACTTTGGGATCCAGTGTTGTTCAGGCCATTCAGACCCTCTGATTATGCTTTTCTGGTGTAAATTTTGATGTTTAATATATACAGGTACTTCTCATGAAATTAGAATATCATCAAAAAGTTAATTTATTTCAGTTCTTCAATACAAAGAGTGAAACTCATATATTATATAGAGTAATTACACACAGAGTAATCTATTTCAATTGTTTATTTATGTTAATGTTGATAATTAAGGCTTACAGCCAATGAAAACCCTTAGAATCATAGAATCATAGAATGGTAGATTTGGAAGTGACCTCCTGGGTCATCTGGTCATACCCTCTGCTCAAAGCAGGATTCACTAAATCATCCCAGACTGATGTCTGTCCAGCTTCTGTTTGAAGACTTCCATTGAAGGAGAAATCACCACCTCTCGTGGCAGCCTGTTCCACTCAATGATCAACCTAACTGTCAAAAGTCATTATCTCAGTAAATTAGAATACTTTATAACACCAGCTTGAAAAATGATTTTAAAATCCGAAATGTTGGCCTACTGAAATGTATGTTCAGTAAATGCACTCAATACTTGGTCAGGGCTCCTTTTATATCAATTACTGCATCAATGCGGCGTTGCATGGAGGCGATAAGCCTATAGCACTGCTGAGGTGTTATGGAAGCCCAGGTTGCATTGATAGCAGCCTTCAGCACGTCTGCATTCTTGGGTCTGGTTTCTCTATCTTCCTCTTGACAATATCCCATAGATTATCTATGTGGTTGAGGTCAGGCGAGTTCAGTGATACTGTTGTTTTTAAACCAGGTATTGATACTTTTGGCAGTGTGGACAGGTGCCAAGTCCTGCTGGAGAATGAAATTTCCATCTCCAAAAAGCTTGTCGGCAGAGGGAAGCATGAAGTGCTCTAAAATTTCCTGCTAGATGGCTGCGCTGACTTTGGTCTTTATAAAACACAGTGGACCTACACCAGCAGATGACATGGCTCCCCAAACCATCACTGATTGTGGAAACTTCACACTACACCTCAAACAGCTTGAATTGTGTGCCTCTCCACTCTTCCTCCAGACTCTGGGACCTTGATTTCCAAATGAAATGCAAAACTTACTTTCCTTGTGGAGTGTGTCAATGATTGCCTTTCGGACATCTGTCAAGTCAGCAGTCTTCCCCATGATTGTGGAGCCTACTGAAACAAACTAATGGATCTTTTTAAATGCATAAAAAGCCTTTGTATGTGTTTTTTGTTAATAATTATAATTTACTGACATAATGACATTTGTGTTTTCATTGACTGTAAGCCATAGTCAACAACTTTAACAGAAATAAACTGATCATTCAGTTTGTAATGACTCTATATAATATATGAGTTTCACTTTTTGTATTGAAGAGCTGAAATAAAGTAATTTTTTATGATATTCTAATTTTGTGAGAAGCACCTGTATATATATATATATATTTCCCACATCATGTTTGTATATAAATTATACAGCATAGTTAGAAATGTTACACATTTACTTTCAGAAATATTGTCATAAAGCACGGGATGTTATTAATAAGTTGGAGTCACTCTTTACAGTTTTTGGTAAGTCACATGAATGCTAATATATCAGATATTCAGTTTCTTAATATAAATATATGAAACTTCACATACCTTTGATTAATCTTGGCTGTACTTTTTGCGTGGGATGCTGAAACTCTACATTTCAAAGGCAACAAAATATTAATTATTTATAATTAAGCTGCATGGAAGACAGGTTCAATTTACTTTTCATTAGCATTGATATTTGATTATCCAAATTGCCTTCAAATGTCATAGCCATTAGCATCATATACAGTGCATAGAATGAAATTAATGCATTTAAAATAAAGATGCAATTTGCTAAATAAAACTTTTACATAATAAAATCATGAACATTGATTTTGGTCCTCATCAGATGACATGATCTAAAACTGTGCAAAATTTGTAGCAATCTTTCTATTTCATTGCAATTAACAATGATAATGCTAGTATTGTTTTAGGAAACAGATAAAACTTGAATGTTAACACGACACTCCTCTTTATGATGAGGCACTGTTTTTAATCATATTATTTTAGTAGAGGTATTCAGGCACATCGTCTGATAAGTTGTCATTAAGGATGTTGTATAAGATAGAAATAGGATGTGGGGGTGAGTTTAATAACTGAAGAGATTCAAAAGAGGAAGGAGTAGAGGAGGATATGACCCGGGGTAATGTGGCTTGGAGGAAGACTTTAAGCTGTAAATACTCAAACCAAGATGAGGTCAGCCCCAGACAGGCTGCAAAAATGGAAAACCTAGACAGATCAGCAATTCAACGTTTCAGTCTTACCCAGTCAGCAGAATACCATTCCAGAAATGTGTTTTTTCCCTCAGCTGGAGGAATATGTCATTCTCAAAGGGAGGACTCATTAAGCCTGGTCTGTGGAAGAGCTTAAATTTCCTTGATGATTTGTCTCAAAATGTCAATAGTGCTTAAGTTTAGGTGCAGAAATTTATAAACTGGTGGACTCGGGGGAGGAGGGAACCATGCAAGGGAGGTCAATGTGACCAGAGAAATAACTCTTTTGATTGATACCCATTGTTTATTTTTTCATTATATCTCCAGTCTGTAATTCTTGAGAGAAGGACCCATTGGTAATAATGTTGGCATACCGGCTTCCCCTTTCATTTTAGTTTTAGTTAGGGTATTAAAATTAATCTGCGGTTTGAGTGATCCCCAGACAAACTTGTTTAAGACTTTTTGAAGTCTTTTGAAAAAGTGTTTAGGGATGTGTATAGGAACTGTTTGAAAAAGGTAGAGAAAACATTGTAGAATATACATTTTATTGTGTTTACTCTACTAGACTTTAGGTCACAATGCTCTCTCTCACAATAAGTTGCTTTATGGAGTTGCTTCCATGGTCAGTAAGGACAAGTTGTTACCTTTACATGACCATATCAGGCGAGCTATAAGAGTAGACCCTCTGGACCGTGGAACAGATAGCCCTGGGAGGAGCTGACCTAGTGAAGACCGACCCCTATACAGGGATCGTCAGGGACAAGCCCAGGGATCTCTAATACCACGATAGCCGATACCAAGAGGGCGGCTCACATAGCGAAAAAGACATGGAATAAAAGGGAAACGTAGAAGACTGACGAACACCAGAGCACAAGGCACGGACATTCAGAACTGAGCGTAGGATTTTGAAGTGCAGAGCAGTGCGCAGGGTACGGATAAGCAGAGCAGGATACAGGAGTACAGACATGCAGAGCAGGGCAAAGGAATACAGATGCGCAGGATAGCGCACAAGGTATGGGCATGCAGAGCAAGACACAGGAGCACAGACGTGCCGAGCAGGGTAAAGAAGTATGGATGTGCAGAGCAGGGTATAGGAGTACGGATGCACAGGATAGCGCACAAGGTATGGGCATGCAGAGCAAGACACAGGAGTACATATGTACTGAGCAGGGTACAGGAGTATGGATGTGCAGAGCAGGGTAAAGGAGTATGGATGCGCAGGATAGTGCACAAGGTATGGGCATGCTGAGCAAGACACAGGAGCACAGACGTGCAGAGCAGGGTACAGGAGTATGGATGTGCGGAGCAGGGTAAAGGAGTACGGATGTGCAGGATAAAGCACAAGGTATGGGAATGCAGAGCAAGACA
>JARQOD010000005.1:224953500-225017368 GCA_033576555.1 Oophaga sylvatica | reverse complement strand
TGTAATTTTGAAAAAGGTTTAAAAATTGATTGTAAAAAAAAGAAAAATTTTTTTTTTAAAAAATTTTTTTAAAGCCTCATTTTTTTAATTTTCACAGGGGCAACAGTTAAATTGGGACCTAAAATTTTTGGGGGAAATTTTCTCCGGGAAAAAAAATACCTCAAATGTGGTCATAAACCCTTTTTTGGGCCACGGGGGGCCCCGAAGGGAAGGAGCGCCTTTTTTTTTAAAAATAAAAATATCTGGAATTTTTTGGGGTTCCATTCGCATTTGGAGATCCCTGTTGCCTAAACATTGAGCCCCCCACAAGAAACCCTTTTTTGGAAAAAACCCCCCAAAGGAATTTACTAGATCATAGTGAGCATTTTAAACCCCCCAGTTGCTTACAAATTGACCCGAAAAAAAAAGAAAGTCTTTTTTTTCACAAAAATTTTCTTTTAGCCTCAGTTTTTTTCATTTTCACATGGGCAACAGTATAAATTGGATCCTAAAATTAGTTGGGCAATTTCTCCTGAGTACACAGATACCTCATATGTGGTCATAAACCACTGTTTGGGCGCACAGCAGGGCTCAGAAGGGAAGGAGCGCCATTTGACTTTTTGAATAGAAAATATGCTGGAATATTTAGCGGTTGCCATGTCGCATTTGGAGAGTCCCTGTGTGCCTAAACATTGGAGCTCCCCCACAAGTGACCCCATTTTGGAAACTAGACCCCCTAAGGAACTTATCTAGATGCATAGTGAGCACTTTGAACCCCCAGTTGCTTCACAAATTGATCCGTAAAAAAAAGAAAGTACTTTTTTTTCACAAAAATTTTCTTTTAGCCTCAGTTTTTTTCATTTTCACATGGGCAACAGTATAAATTGGATCCTAAAATTTGTTGGGCAATTTCTCCTGAGTACACATATACCTCATATGTGGTCATAAACCACTGTTTGGGCGCACGGCAGGGCTCCGAAGGGAAGGAGCGCCATTTGACTTTTTGAATGGAAAATATGCTGGAATATTTAGCGGTTGCCATGTCGCATTTGGAGAGTCCCTGTGTGCCTAAACATTGGAGCTCCCCCACAAGTGACCCCATTTTGGAAACTAGACCCCCTAAGGAACTTATCTAGATACATAGTGAGCACTTTGAACCTCCAGGTGCTTCACAAATTGATCCGTAAAAAAAAGAAAGTACTTTTTTTTCACAAAAATTTTCTTTTAGCCTCAGTTTTTTTCATTTTCACATGGGCAACAGTATAAATTGGATCCTAAAATTTGTTGGGCAATTTCTCCTGAGTACATAGATACCTCATATGTGGTCATAAACCACTGTTTGGGCGCACGGCAGGGCTCAGAAGGGAAGGAGCGCCATTTGACTTTTTGAATGGAAAATATGCTGGAATATTTAGCGATTGCCATGTCGCATTTGGAGAGTCCCTGTGTGCCTAAACAATGGAGCTCCCCCACAAGTGACCCCATTTTGGAAACTAGACGCCCTAAGGAACTTATCTAGATGCATAGTGAGAACTTTGAACCCCCAGGTGCTTCACAGAAGTTTATAACGCAGAGCCGTGAAAATAAAAAATCATTTTTTTTTCTCAAAAAATGATTTTTTAGCCCACTATTTTTTATTTTCACAATGGTTACAGGAGAAATTGGACCCCAAAAGTTGTTGTCCAGTTTGTCCTGAGTACGCTAGTACCCCATATGTGGGGGGGAACCACTGTTTGGGCACACGTCAGGGCTCGGAAGGGATGTGGTGACGCTTTGAAATGCCGACTTGATGGAATGGTCTGCGGGCATCTTGTTACGTTTGCAGAGCCCCTGATGTGCCTAAACAGTAGAAACTCCCCACAAGTGACCCCATTTAGGAAACTAGACCCCGCAAAGAACTTATCTAGATGTGTGGTGAGCACTTTGAACCCCCAAGGGCTACACAGAAGTTTATAACGCCCGGGCATGAAAATAAAAAAATCATATTTTTTCCACAATCAGGATCTTTTAGTCCCCAATTTTTTTATTTTCCCAAGGGTAACATGAGAAATTAGACCCCAAAAGTTGTTGTCCAATTTGTCCTGAGTATGCTGATATCCCATATGTGGGAGAAAACTACTGTATGGGCACACGTCGGGGCTCGGATGGGAAGTAGTGACGTTTTGAAATGCCCACTTGATGGAATGGTCTTCGGGCGTCATGTTACGTTTGCAGAGTCCCTGATGTGCCTAAACAGTAGAAACTCCCCACAAGTGACCCCATTTTGGAAACTAGATCCCCCAAGGAACTCCTATAGATGTGTGATAAGCACTTTGAATCTCCAAGTCCTTCACAGAAGTTTATAACGCAGAGCCGTGAAAATATAAAATCATTTTTTTTACACAAAAATAATTTTTAGTCCCCAATTATTTTTCCCAATGTTAACAGGAGAAATTAGAACCCCCAAAGTTGTTGTGCAATTTTTCCCAAGTACGCTGATACCTCATATGTGGGGATAAACCACTGTTTGGGCATACGTCGGGGCTTGGAATAAAGGGAGCACTGTTTGACTTTTTGAACGCAAAATTTGCAGGAATCAATGGTGGCGCCATGTCGCGTATGGAGACCCCCTGATGTGCCTAAATAGTGGAAACCCCTCAATTCTAACTCCAACACTAACCCCAACACACCCCTAACCCCAACCCTAACCCCTACACACACCTAACCCTAATACAAACCCTAATCATAACCCTAACCCCAACACACCCCTAACCCTAATCCCAACTCTAACCATAAACCTAACTACAAGCCTAACCCTAATTCCAACCCTAACCCTAATTCCAACCCTAACTCAAATTCCAACCCTAACCGTAATTCTAACCTTAACCCTAATGCTAACCCTAACCCTAGCTCTAACCCTAAGGCTGGGTTCATATTGCGTTTTACCAGCCCGTTCAACACGTAGCGTTGACCGGCTGGTAACGGTATAGCATAACGCGATCGCGTTATACTATACCCGCTAGCGCAGATGAATCAGCAGATAATCAGCCGCGGATCTGCAGCAAAATCAGTCACGGATCAGCAACAAAATCCGCCGCGGATCAGCAGCAAAATCCGCCGCGGATCAGCAGCGAAATCAGCCGTGGATCAGCGGCGAAATCCGCCGCGGATCAGCAGCGAATCCGCAGTGGATCAGCAGCGAAATCAGCCATGGATCAGCGGCGAAATCCGCCGCGGATCAGCAGCGAAATCCGCCGCGGATCAGCAGCGAAATCAGCCGTGGATCAGCGGCGAAATCCGCCGCGGATCAGCAGCAAAATCCGCCGCGGATCAGCAGCGAAATCAGCCGTGGATCAGCGGCGAAATCCGCCGCGGATCAGCAGCGAATCCGCAGTGGATCAGCAGCGAAATCAGCCATGGATCAGCGGCGAAATCCGCCGCGGATCAGCAGCGAATCCGCAGTGGATCAGCAGCGAAATCCGCCGCGGATCAGCAGCGAAATCAGCCGCGGATCAGCAGCGAAATCAGCCGCGGATCAGCAGCAAAATCAGCCGCGGATCAGCAGCAAAATCAGCCGCGGATCAGCAGCGAAATCAGCCGCGGATCAGCAGCGAAATCCGCCGCGAATCAGCAGCGAAATCCGCCGCGAATCAGCAGCGAAATCCGCCGCGGATCCGCAGCGAATCAGCAGCAAAATCAGTCGCGGATCAGCAGCGAAATCCGCCGCGGATCAGCAGCGAAATCCGCCGCGGATCAGCAGCGAAATCCGCCGCGGATCCGCAGCGAAATCAGTCGCGGATCCGCAGCGAAATCAGTCGCGGATCCGCAGCAAAATCCGCCGCGGATCAGCAGCGAAATCCGCCGCTGATCAACAGCGAAATCCGCCGCTGATCAACAGCGAAATCCGCCGCGGATCAGCAGCGAAATCCGCCGCAGATCAGCAGCGAAATCCGCCGCGGATTAGCAGCGATATCCGCCGCGGATCCTCAGCGAAATCCGCCGCGGATCAGCAGCGAAATCCGCCGCTGATCAACAGCGAAATCCGCCGCTGATCAACAGCGAAATCCGCCGCGGATCAGCAGCGAAATCCGCCGCGGATCAGCAGCGATATCCGCCGCGGATCCTCAGCGAAATCCGCCGCGGATCAGCAGCGAAATCCGCCGCGGATCAGCAGCGATATCCGCCGCGGATCCTCAGCGAAATCCGCCGCGGATCCGCAGCGAAATCCGCCGCGGATCAGCAGCGAAATCAGCGGCGGATCCGCCGTGAAATCCGCCGCGGATCCGCCGTGAAATCCGCCGCGGATCAGCCGCGATATCCGCCGCGGATTCGCAGCAAAATCAGCTGCGGATCAGCAGCAAAATCTGCTAGGAAAAAAAAAAAAAATTATTTTTTTTATTATTTGTCCCTACCTATGACAGGGGGGTTCATTTACTTTTTTTTTATTTTGATCACTGTGACAGTTTATCACAGTGATCAAAATAATTTTTTTTACAATGGAGGGCGCACTGCGCATGCGCCGGCCGGCGGGCGCACTGCGCATGCGCCCGCCATTTTCCAAGATGGCGGCGCCCATGAAGAATCCCGGGCAGCCGCCGGGACGGATCCAGGGACATCGGTGGACCGGGAGAGGTGAGTAGGGGACGTCGGAAGGTGAGGGGGGGGATCGGAAGGTGAGGGGGGGTGATCGCAGGAGCAGGGGAGCAGACAGCGACGGCGGTGACCGATCGCTGCCATCTTTCGATGGTGGCGGCCGATCACCGCCGTGACTCGGTGTGGGGGGGTCAGATCTTGGTGCCCAGCCATGGCAGATGCTATTGCAGCATCGGCCATGGCTGGATTGTAATATTTCACCAGTTTCACTGGTGAAATATTACAAATCGCTCTGATTGGCAGTTTCACTTTTAACAGCCAATCAGAGCGATCGTGGCCACGTGGGGGTTAAGCCAACCCCCCTGTGGTGATGCAGTAAGGGTCCTGTTACTGCGGGTCGGGTGACCTTTCAGTGACCCCGGACCCCCGACCCGCAGTAACATGATTTATAGCATGACGCCTACGTCGGCGTCATGGGTCGGGATGGCACAGGTTTTCATGACGCCGACGTAGGCGTCATGGGTCGGGAAGGGGTTAATTAATGTAATGGGTTTACATACCAGTTGTTCTAAGTCTATTATTATGTGCACATTGTCGTTGTTATCTTTGTGGATACAGTTTTGATGTCCTTAGAATATTATTATGTGCGATGTGTTTGGTAGTGCGCATGCGCGTGCTGTGGTACCTGATGTTGTTGTGGTAGCGGCGTCTCCATGTGGATACTCTGCCTGTGTTTTCAGGCGGGGGTCACCCACATGACGTTTGCGGTCACGTCACTTCTGGGATCGCGCAGCTAGTGCATGCGCCACTTATATACCTACACAGTCGTTATTCAATGTGCATATATGGCGGTTTGTGACCATTATTATACGCTATTTTTGGTTATATGTAACTGGTTCAGGCGTTACTATTGCATATATATTTCTTTTATATGATGCATTTCATGATAAACATTGGAGTTATATGTCTGAATTATTTTTCATTTTTTTCATTTATTATTTTTTTTTTATTTTTATTTTACTATTAACATTTCATTCAAGATCTGATGTTGATCAAATTTGTATTATTATTGCATGACAGTATGATTAATTTTGTATATATTTATATGCATTATGATTTTCTGGCACCTATGGTGATTGACTAATATTAATTTGATATGGTTACATCATTGTTTTGTCAGTCACTCCTATATTTGTGATGCATCATTATTAATAAGTGCTTTTGTATATGTACTGTTTGTTCTAAGTATAATAATAAGTGTCCATTGTTTTCATAACTCTAGATGTTTTCTTAGAGCTGTTATATATATTGAGCGATGTTTTGGGAGTGCGCATGCGCATGCTGCAATGCCTGGGGTTGCCGTAGTAGCGGCGTCTCCATGCATTGTCAGGCGGAGATTTCCCTCATGACGTTTTTGCCGTTACATCACCTCCGGTCTCGCGTGGCTGGCGCATGCGCCATTAACACACCCATATAGCCGTAGTTTAACATGCATATGCACTAATCTGTGACTCTCGTCGCACGTCACTTCCGGATTTACGCAACTTGCTCAAATGTTATGATTACATACACAGCCGGATTTCATTATCCACATTTGTTACCTATATATAGCCTCAGTGTTTAGTATGTTTCCATATCCCCCTGACGAAGGTATCATATCCGAAACGCGCGTCGGGGCGCGTTCTATTTTTATACACCACGCTGGTTCTGGCTCCCAGGTATTGCTATTTTAGCCTTATGTGTGGTGGCACATGTTTATGCACTATTGTTAGTATTTGCACATGGTTGGATTCATTTTGTAGTGTGTATTTGTACTGTTGCTAGTACATGCACATAGTTGAATATATTTTGCACAGTGTATTTATATTTATTCATTTTTTTGTACACAATATTATGGTTTTTTTATTGTTAATTTTATATACACATTATTAGATACTTTATGAGTGTACACTAAACTAGTTTGCATTTTTCTAATCATTATTCAGCACTGCTCAAAGTTTTTTCATTTATTTACATTTCTTGTGCCACATACATTGTATACATAATATATACATATTATTATATATGATGTATCATACAAACCTAGGTATTCAAGTTACACTATGCATACATACTTGAGCTGCTATTAAAGTATGTGATGTCACCAAACTCAACAAATAAGGGTTTTGCCACATGGGCAAATTGATAAATATAAATTATGTCACATGCATCTCCCCACAATCATAAGTTTCTGCATCCAAGAAAGGTGCCAACAGAGCCTTTGGAGAAAATCTTAAACCACCACCCATGTGGTAAATGCTAGGACATTCAAATGTATTGTCATATTTTAGTTTGCTTGTGTTTAATAACTGATTAAATAATAAGTTCTACATACAGAGTAAAGCAGCTAAATAAAGGATAGGTGTGGTATATTATGAATGTCATATGAACCATGTGCATAGCCTTAGTAATGGCCAATGCATAAATTTCCTTTCATGATGTTATAATTTAATGTGGTTTCTATTGTTGTTATTTTTGCATCTTATTCACTTTTTCTTGTTTTTTTTCACAGGGCAAAATTGTGGAGGAGTAGTACAAGGTCCTAATGGTACAATAGAAAGTCCTGGGTTTCCACATGGATATCCAAACTATGCGAACTGTACATGGATAATTATCACTGGGGAAAGAAACAGAATACAATTATCATTTCAAATATTTGCACTGGAGGAAGATTTTGATATTTTATCAGTTTTTGATGGACAGCCTCAACAAGGGAATTTGAAAGTCAGGTAGGACTTCAGTTTCAATAAAAATCTTCAATGTGCTTCTTTGTGTAATATTTTCTACTTATGGAGTGGAAACAATTGGATAAAGGTGACAAATTTAGTAACATTTAGAAGCAAATAGTTTATTCCAGAGAAAAGTTATTGATTATCTGAGGAATAGGGTATACGTTATTGATCATTGGGACCCCAATAACCCTAGGAATGGAGCTCTGTATCAGGGAAAATAGGGCTCTGTAGCCCTCTCTTGAATGGAATGGAGGGTCTTCCACCATTCATTATCAATATAACTGCCAGAAATAGCCAAGTACAGACTTTGTTTTTTTCTGGCTATCTCATATACAATATGCAAAGGTAAAGCAAGAACATCTCTGCTCCATTCAAGCTGGGACAGCAGTGTCCCATCACTGAGGATGCAGAGCTCTGTTCCAGAGATTCAAGTGTTCGCAAACCAGCAATCAGCAAATAAATCCTTATAAAGGATAAGGAAAAGCCCTGAAAGCAATAGAATGTTTTTCATATAAGGATATATGGGTATGGTCAGATTCAAAGCAGGTTTTCCATCCAGATTTTATAGGTGGAAAATTTTTAACCCCTTAACGACCAGAGGTATTTTTGGTTTTGCCTTTTCATTTTTTGCTCCTTCTTCTCAGAGCTATAACTTTTTTATTTTTTGGTCAAAATGGCCATGTTAGGTCAGGTTAGGAAGAGTTTCCCCACAAAAATTGAACCATTTTCCGATACCCATAGCGTCGCTATTTTTTGTGATCTAGAGTTGGGTTAGGGCTTATTTTTTGCATGCCGAGATGAGCTGATATTTTTAATGATACCATTTTGGTGCAGATATGATCTTTTGATCTCCCATTTTTACATTTTAATGCAATGTTGCAGAGACCAAAAAAATGTAATTCTGGCGTTTTTACTTTTTTCTGATTACGGCTTTTAGCGATCGAGTTAATTCTTTTTTTATATTGATAGATCGGGTGATTCTGAACATACCGGTTATGTGTATGTTTACATTTTTTATTGTTTTATTTTGAATGGGGCAAAAGGGTGGTGATTTGAACTTTTATTTATTTTTTTTTATATTTTTAAAAATATTTATTTTTACTTTTGGCATGCTTCAATAGTTTCCATGGGAGACTAGAAGCTGCCATAATCTTATCGGCTCTGCTACATACAGTTGATGGTCAGATTGCCTGTATGTAGCAGAATTGCTTAATTGTCCTGAGCACCGACCTCTGGGTAGTGCTCATAGCAATCTGGCTATGACAACCATAGAGGTCTGCTGAAGACCTCTGGTTGTCATGTCAACCCATCAGTGACCCACAATCACGTGACGGGGTTAGTGATGGGTGGGATTTCCGGCACCCTTGCCGAAAGCGCAAGTGAAATGCCACTGTCAGAGTTTGGCAGCGGTATTTAACGGGTTAACAACTGTGAGTGAATCACAATTCCAGCCGCAGCTGTTAGAAGCACATGTCAGCTGTTCAAAACAGCTGACATGTTCCGGGAAAATGGTGGGCTCAGCAGCGGAGCCCACATCAAAGGGAGGGATTCTGACATTGGCGTACTATTACGCTCGATGTTGGAACGGGGTTAAAGGGGTTTTCAGAGAATAGAAAAAGCCTAGATGCACCTAAATTAGAAAATCACAATAATTTTGTTTAGGAATTTAATCACTATGGAATGTCCACCATCTTATTTCTCTGAGAGAAACCTGACCCAAAAACATTAGAGCAAGTGACAGTGAGCATGTGCAGTAGGATGCTCTCCTTCATTCATATGTAGGATGATGTACTCTACTAATACTAGTGGTGATACCACAGGTGCTGAGATAAGAAAACTTCTGTGAACTCTGTCTTTCTGAATAGTAACTTAAGTATCTGCTAGTTACTGCATGTTACAGAAAAGGAGCTTCCTACTGCACATGCTCACAGGCATCTTTCCTAACATTATAGGACAGGCTTCTGTCAGACTAACGAGGTAGCGGCCTTGATAATTCTATAGTGATTACCTCTCTAGACAAAATTATTGCAATTTCCTAATTAAATGTATTTTGGAATCTTTGTATACTTACATTTCCTACAGTTATTTATTTATTTATTTTTATTTCTAGAGAACCCCTTTAATGTACTGTATAACACCCTGAGGAAAAAAAATCAAGACAGGATCCATCAATACCCATATCTTCATCAAATCACATCTCTTAACGACATGTCTGCAGATTACATGCCCTGCTAAATTTTTAATACCAAAAAAACACTATAATCATTGACCCTGGTAACCTTTGCCTGGTAAAGCCCTGGTGTATAAATAATCCATCTCCCACAGATAATGTATTGCTCCATGTCAGTTCCACCGCCACTCATACAGCAAATACATGTCATATGTCAAGATGTCATTACAGGGGAGACAGGGGGACACCACGTGCGATAGGGTCTTATCCACTAAACAAATTTGATTAGGTGATGGATATTAGAACTGCTCACCCTTTGGGGTTGTTAAACCCACAATTGAAGATTCAAGGACTGACAGCTGCTACAGTACCTTCAAGTTGGGAGATCCCATAATATAAAACAAGTAGTAGAAGGACAAAAGTAGTAGTCAGCACTGTTGATGTTAAAGTCAAGAAATCCAGAAGATGTTGTACAGAATTGACCATGTGGTTTATTCTCCATATATTTTAATGTTGGATCAACTTCTTCATCAGAAGAAGCTCAGTATTAAATAAAAAAATAACATAGACAGACTTAAATAGTTTTCAATTAAAAAAGGCATCAATTATAAGAAATGTTCTCCAACTTTATTGACAACAAACAAGCGTTTATTCACATGTACTTTTTTAAATTGTAAACTATTTAAGTCTGTCTCTGTTATTTTTTATCTAATACTGTGATTCTCGTGATGAAGAAGTTGGTCGAACTAAAAAATCATTGAGAATAAATAGCATGGTTAATCCTGAACAACTTCATCTGGATTGCTTGATTTTAACATCATCAGAAAATATATCAATGCAAATGCAATTTGTATAGAGAGTAGCCAAAAACTAGGACATCACTTCCATGGAGTTAAGTACGCTATTTTTCCCCCTCAAACCATAGTTGTGAATCTTTAAAGCTGCATCAAAATTAATATTATTTGTTGCAGATTTACTGCTGTAGATATCTTGTAGGTTTCTTGCTCAATTTTTGTGAAAATTTCCTGAAGTAATTTTGATGCATGTGAATCTACTAGTCTTAGGCCATATTACCATGTGCAAGAATGCTATGCTATACTTTTTCTACTATGTTTTTTCTACAAGTGTCTGTGCAAAAAATGGGCAAGAGCAATTAGTCCTGATTATTGGGTTTTTGCTGTATTTTTAGATTTTTATTTGTATTTTTAGTTGCATTATATACAGTAAAGATGTATATCTTTGTACCGTGTTAGCCAGTAGATAGAAAAATATTTTCTATACCTGTGTCCTGTTGTGTATAAATATGTGATTCTTCAGATTTTGTATTAGTTTTTGCCTGATGAAGAGACCTGAGTAGTCTCGAAAGCTTGCAATTTGTTACCATCTTTTCAGTTAGCCATTAAAAGGTATAAACCACTGAGGACTCTCAATTCTAAATATTTTTCTAGTTGCATTATATGCATTTTTGATGCATGTTTAAACCACCATTTTTTAAAGCTTTTTTTTAGTTTAGAAACACTGAAATACTAAACTAAAACCTAATTAGTGAAAAAACAAAAATGCACAATTCAAAAGCGTCTTTAAACTTATGGTGGATATGGGTTTTCCCCAAATCATATCCACATTGCTTGACTTGTTAAACATGGCCTAAGGCTACGTTCCCACAATGAGCTTTTGGTAAGCATTTGATGTAGCAGATTATCTGTCCTATTTATGTACCTATTAAGTAAATTAGGTCACTTGCAGTTTTTAAAAAATACGCAGAGTGAAAAATTCACCAAAACTTATTGTGGGAATGTAGCCTTATTGATTTCATCAGGTTTTAAGTAAGGTTTTGGATTTTAATGAATTTCTAGGACCCAAACATTTAGTAAATATTTCTTGGTTACTTTAGTTAACTACATTTCCATTTCACTAATGTAAACGAATGCAAACCAATATATTAAACCTGCTTATTAATAATATGAAGGGATATTTTCTTTATTGTATAAGTAAATCAAAAAATCTATAAAAGTACACGTAAACATGAATGTGGTATGTTTTGTGCTGTATGGATACTACTGAACTGACAATTATATTATCGCTTAATAATTTATGTTGAAGACAGCAGAGCCCCTTTGAAACAAAGGGTATTTTTATAGTTCCCTTTCATCACAAAGTGGTTAATCCTCATTCAAAGTATATCTCCAGGCAACAAATGAAAGTTCAGCTTATCTGGCAACGAAGGAAATGCTAGAACTTCTGACTGCAGTTGTTGGCAGTTGTAGTATTTCCTATGCTGGTAGCAAAGCTTTTAATGCAAGGTGCTGTTTTTTCTCATGCAGTCATGGCTCGCACAGCCATACTAAATTTTAGACTAAACTTACCTCTAATTAATTGCAACATCATTGATACGTTGTCTATTTGGAGTCCTGCATTTGTGTTATCTGTAAGGTCTCTCATCCACCCGCTACCGATGGACGGCTTTCTTTTCATTATTCTGTATAGAGAGAAAATAATCAAACAATTAAAAGGAACATATTGTGTGAAATAATGCTATTAATCTGCAGATATGTGGTTAATTTGCAGGCTAATAGCATCCTAACACTGTGCGGCGAATTGAACTTTATTCCTCCTGGAAGCAGTATATACTGACAGACCATGTGACACTTTGATTGCAGACAGGTTGACACCCCTTAACTATGAATATGACTTACTTGCACCAGAAATTTTTAGGGGCTTCTTAGTGAAAGGGGTGAATACACATGACAATTTTTCGTTATTTGATTCCATAAACTTATTTATGCATATATTTTTCTCACTTTACCAGCTTAATCTAGTTAGTTGTAATGAGCGAGTATGCTCATTGCTCAGGCTCAGGTTTTCCCAAGCATGCTCAGGTGGTCTCTAAGTATTTGGGAGTGCTCAGAGATTTAGTTTATGTCGCTGCAGCTGCATGATTTGCGGCTACTAGACAGCCTGAATACATGTGGGGATTGCCTGTTTGTTAGGGAATCCTCACATGTATTCAGGCTGTCTAGTAGTCGAAAAATCATGCAGCTGCAGCGACATAAACTAAATCTCCGAGCACTTCCAAATACTCGAAGACCACCCGAGCTTGCTCTAGAAAACCCGAGCAATGAGCATACTCGCTCATCACTAGTAGTTAGTGTTGGTTCATCACACGCAAATCGGATTACAAAAATACATAAACACAGGTTGTAATGTAACAACAAAATGGGTATAAATAGGCAAAGTGGTGAATACTTTTCAAGCCACTGTAGCTTGACAAACCTGCCTGTGACCAACTAACTAACTTACTAACCAACCCTAAGTACTCCTGTGCAGATACAGCCTGTGGACACAGAATCACAAAATCATTACTTGTAACTGGCACAAAGTATCTCTTTAACTCAGGCTGCATTCAGTTGCATTTCTAGTTCATTTTGACATGTTTTGGATCATAATATATTAATAAATGATGCTAAATTTCTAACATTTACATAATGAAATCAAAAACCTATATAAGCAAAAAAGCATTAAACTAGTTATGTCTGTAATAAAAGCATTCAAGGATTGCAGACACGTTGCCGGAATTGTGGCATGTGATGAATCTGGATGGATTCCAATTAGATGCATAATCATATATGACAGTGCAGGCAATTTTAAGAAAGCTTCAATATGAGATTCATGGAAAATAGCTGTTGGAATAGGTCCAAGTTCCTTAAATGTAACTTCAAGGTCTATAGTGGATGCAGGTTCATTGTTTCTCTAGGAACAAAAATACTCTCCTGCAAGTTTTTTCCTGCTTTGTTCTTGATCAACTTCCTATTTATTGTATTCCTGTTCCTTTTTTCAGCATATTTTTAATCAAACTATTACGTTTTTGTAAAGATCTTTAAGGTGTTGACTCAACTTGGTAAATGAGCAGAATTGTAAAGTGTTTGTAAAAGCTAGCAGCTTTGCAAATTATCTCTTATTAAAAATCCCCAGTCCCCACCTTTCTTAAGAATGGATAGATTTTTAAATATATTGTGATACAAGGGGTAACATTTCTCCTTGCTGAGAGTAAACACAAAAGAAATTAATTCAGCTCACCTCCCAGTGTTTCCGATGAAACACAAGAACTCGAGCAAGGATCAAGTCTCCGCCTGACGCTGTGAGGAACACTTCAAAATGAGAAGAATAAAACCCAAGAAACTTTATTTCAATATATCAAAAATCAATGACATGACTGCTATATTCACCACAGTGGTATACCAAGCCGGGATTTCCGAAAGGAGATTGCCCAAGGAGGACCTGAACGCGTTTCGAACACCATTTTTATTATTATTATTATTTATTTATATGACGCCATTAATTCCATGGTGCTGTGTTATGAGCTCGGTTGCAACAGCTTTATTATATAATGGATTGCAACCGAACCCGGGTCCGCGATGCAGTTTATGTTCACTGCTGCCGAACACTCCTAGAGTATGAGGGTCAAACTGACGACAGAAATCTTAACATTATATCTCGCCTGTGTTAATTTACACTAGGGGAGATGTAGAATTGGCACTATCTCCGTTAACGTCACGGGAGATGTGCTATCAACTGGCGTAGATGTAGCACTGTTAATGGCACAGAAGCCACTTGCCAGATATTAGGTTTGCACTATGTGCTGCAAGCTGCTATAGACGTAGCCCTGTTGACTGCACAGAAGCTACGTGCCAGCCGCTAGGAAGTGCGTGTGACTTACGCCAGGCATACTTGCTACCAGCCGGCGTGATACCGGTCTGAGCAACTCTCTATTCAGCTTGCCAGGCGATGCCCAGGTTACGTGCCCCACAGTCTGCTCAGGGTGTATATCTACCCTATATTTGTAGCAAGACTGCGCTATGTTAGCTACAAGTTGTGCGCCCCGCAGTCTGCTCAGGGTGTATAGCTACCCTATATTCGCAGCAAGACTGCACCACATTAGCTACAGGTTACTCACCCCACATTCTGCTCAAGGTGTATAGCTACCCTCTATTCGTAGCAAGACTGAACCACATTGGCTACCTGCTCGGCATAAGCTAATCCTGCCTGAAGGACCTGTGCTATTTAGCCGAGCGAACTCTGGCATCGGCAGGTCCCGGAGAGCAAAGCTAGAGAGCACATTGAGCCCAGATTCTGGTACATCCACACATGAGCACTGCTTATTGTAATATGATCTGACCGTGCTGTGCCACGGACAGACAAGCTATTTAAGGGCTAAGCTCCGCCCCCAGCCATCTCATCAATTGCATCACCGATGACGTCATCCGTGACCAATCAGGCGATGCCAGGTCAGAGGATCAGCTGACATTAAGCACCAATCATGGCTCGCCATGTCACGGACATGCTCAGTGCAGGCATTTCTGGACTTAGGCTTACAACAGCCTTTTCTTGTTCCGTAACCTAGGTTTAAGGCTACTATGAACAAAGACTCAAGTAACTATTTGTGCATCTCGGGTATTGGCTAGACGTTGGGATCGACAGCGAAGCTGAGCAGCATCTGCCTCCGCTGGATCTGGATAGGAGACCGCAGACTCCTTGGATCCAGGGTCAGATCCTACCATCACCCAATACTTAACACTGTACATGAGAAGGGGTTACATACAAAGTTATAGATATTGTTTACAGTAAACAACATTACAATGATAGACTGGTACAGAGATGAGAGGACCCTGTCCGTGTGGACTTACGTTCTATAGGACACCATGTGTTCTTAGACTGATTAACATTTCTCCTTGCTGAGAGTGACATGTCAAGTTTCACATGCCAAAGTGATGAGACTTTTAAGCTTTGCAATGCTCCTCTGGGAAATATGCAAATTGCCTCTTCTGAGATTAAGAGAACTAGAACTCTAGTGCCACCTATTGGAAGTAACAATCCTAAAAGTCAATATCAACCCTCTAATGTGCCTTCCCATATGACTTAGTATAAAAGCCAAAACCAAAATCTCAATTTGAAGACGTTATGTTTCAGGGTACTGCCACACGTCAGTGCAAAGTGTGAGATCTTAGTTGGCTGGGTGAGAGAGAGCATCTGACTGAAAAAAAGGTACATGTCCATGTGTAGGTCACATGGACATTCGCACAGCTCCATAGATTATAATGGGTGCGTGTGTAAGTGTACATGTGAAAACTGTCACCACACATAGTGGGAACATGAACATGTGAAAGGCGCCTAAATGTTCTGAAGTCTGTGGATCAAGTGGTCAGCCCAACTAGAATGTACACGCTTGCTCTACTCATATAGGAGTTGTGCTGCCTGAGCTTGAGTACACAATTGAATCTCTTTAAAATTGTCTATTATAAGTGCCAAATCTCTTTTAATAGAATATTTTACATACATTCCTATATTGTCATTATTGTCATGTTTAAATAAAGAATAAAAACTGTGACATTTTTATTCACTGAGAGTTTTATATTCTACTATTATTGTTGCTACTGATAAACACATGAATTTACAAATGGATTTTTTTTTCTGTCTATTATCTCTTGGTAAAGTGTAGCTCCCTGAGGGAAAACAGAGTTCATACCCTTGCAGGAAAAATACGGATCTCAAGCAAAGGAGAGGATTATGTACAAATCTATAAAAGCCACCTGTATGAAATAGTACAAGATTAGTTTGGCATTGGCATAGAGTCTCAGAAAAAGTCATTGTGATTCATTGTTTTGTTTTATACAGGACTTGTTACTGATAACTCAGTGTTTCCTGCTGTCATTACCAAGCAGAGATTTTCTTTCTGATGGTCGATGTACTAATAAAGATGTTTTATAAACAGTTTATATATGAAATGTATAGGTTAATAACAACATATTGAAACTATATCATCTGTTGTCCATCTAGGGATAGTTCAACCTCAATGTGGTTTTAAAATGTAAGCTTGTGGGCATTTCGGCAAGCACAGCATTTACATCACAAGATTTAGAGATGGCTTTAAGTATTACTCAATTTTTTTTCTCAACCATTATGTGCATTGTTAGTGCAAAGACTTCTGAATGGAATTGTACAGTATTGATCCTTTGTGCATGTTTTTTTTTTATTTTTAATTGCAGTCTTCTTTGCACTCAACTCATGTTTAAAGTGTACCTGTATTTTCACGCAAAACCTGTAGATAGGCATGGCTTAGCTGATTCCATCCACCACAAGTTACAGCTGTCTTGGTGCACATTAGCACGCACCAGTCTTACATGTCTGGGAATGATCCGAAATCTTATATATTGCTTTATCATCATCTTTCCAGCGCTATTTTTCCAGGAACTTACAGTATTAGGCTATGCTCACATGTTCAGCAGTCATCCGTTAGAACAGATTCAACAGCAATCCCTTGGCAAAAAAAGTTGTGCAGACATAACAATTTTGTCAGCTTTAAAAACAACTGATTTCAGCTGAACCCATTTTTTTAACATTGAAGTCTACGGAAAACGGATCCATTAGATAGTTATTCATATTCTTCCATTTGAAATGAATCTAATAAGCAAAAATGGACCCTAATGGATGGCTATTTATCTGATCTGTTTTCCATAGACATTAATGTTAAAGAAAATTAGTGTAGCTGAAATCAGCATTTTAAAAAACGGACAAAAAAGTTTTTTACAAATGAATTGCTGCTGTATCTGTTCTAACGGACATGTGAACATAGCCTTAGAACTTGCTCTAGCACTTGCTTCAGCCTGGCAAACAGCATGACAAAGAATAGACAGGTGAACAGGACAAATACAACTGACAGTTATTGGTGAGATTTTAGAAAAAAATTACGGTCTCTGTGAGCATTGCAAGTGAAGAGGACAGCTGAAATGTTGTGGATTAATCAGGTAATAATTCAAAGTGTTTTTGAGCCGATCTGGCTACTTCATCAGAAACATAGTGAAGAAGATGTCAGTCATGACCTTTTATAAGGGTCAATTTTTATGTAAAACAGCTGAAACCTGATGAAGGGGCCAGATGGGCTCCAAAACGCATCGAGGAATACATACCTCCTTTAATTCACTACATCTCAGATCTCCTCGTCACTGGCAGTACGAAAACGAGAACGAAATTTTTTCTATGCAAATTCACGTTGAGTACTGACTGCTTCCTTTTCAGGTCAAAATCTTATTGTTGAATATTTTAAGGATGAAAAAAAGCATTACAACTAAGAATAGTTTCATGCTAAAGAGTAGTGTGCTCAAGCAGGGAACACAGAATATAATATACTATCTTAATGGCAGATGGTAACAACTTTCTTTAAGGTTCGATGACCACACAAAAAATGTAATGCAGCAAGCCTAAGGACACAATAATTGTGTAAAATGCATTAAAATAGACAATGGCACTCATATAAGCCTAATTCAATCATATGTAATATTAATAACACAGGCTCATAAGAATGTCATAGTCAGAGCATTAAAATTATACACTGAAAAAAGAACAAAACATTGTATTTAACATTAACGTCAGAGTCATGTAGGCACAAGAAAATAATGAAAAATCAATCAGTCATCATGGGACATGAAAGCAAAGCAAATCTGAAAGATTAATGATGTTTTCATGTTATTTTCCATGTAGTGCATTTATCTGCTATTCTTGATAATTATATATAAAACTGGATTGGTTTGCCCAACTCTAATTACCAGAAAAATTATATATTGAAACTAAATGAAAAATTCAAATTCAAATGACCTTTATTGTGTTGTGAGTCATAGCAAAGATTAGACTACGATAATTCATAAGAGATTGTTTACCATTAAGCTTTTTTCATAAACTTAGTTGCATGAATGTGTTTGCAGTATGTAAAAGTACAATCTGCTAACAATGCTGGAAATGTTTGTTAAATCCTTGGAAATAAGTTAAGAAAACAGTAAAAGAGACATACAGAAAGCTTTAAAAAAAATCTAAAATGTACTGTAGTCTACAATATAATAAATGTAAATCTACTGATTCATAAAAGGAATACGGTATCCAAAGAGACAGCATAAATGTCAGGTTTTCTAAGTATAGGAAAGATGTGTATCTTCGTACCGTGTTAGCCAGTAGATAGAAAAATATTTAGACTTGAGAGTCCTCAGTGGTTGATACCTTTTAATGGCTAACTGAAAAGATGGTAACAAATTGCAAGCTTTCGAGACTACTCTCCGGTCTCTTCATCAGGCAAAGTCTTTGCCTGATGAAGAGACGGGAGTAGTCTCGAAAGCTTGCAATTTGTTACCATCTTTTCAGTTAGCCATTAAAAGGTATCAACCACTGAGGACTCTCAAGTCTAAATAGGTTTTCTAAGGTATTTTTCAGAGTAGAGTGAAGCAAGATTTCCAGGACCAGTGGCTACGTTGGAAGTCAAGTCTGTGACCACTTGACTAGAGTTCTACAAACCTCCCCTATCTTCTGCCATCCCAGGTGCTTCTTCTGATTAGTATGAGTACTGAGGCCCAGTGAGATGTCATGGTCCATCCTGTTACAATGAAAATGTCATTCCAAACTGCTAATCATATCAGTACCATGTTGTCCATTGCCAACCATGGGGCCATTCGATACCTAGTTATCCCTCTGATTTCATATGGAGCCAAGCTATTTTTTTCTAACTGGCATAAACAGAATTAAAGAGGAAAAAATATCATTGTGCTGACATTCTCACCTTCAAGGGAACAATATGATGCCTCATGAAGCCGCTACAGTATATAGAGCCCTATGGAGTGTCTATGAATCCATAATATGTATTCGCAAGGACTCTATATGGCTTTATATGTGTTGATTTTTGCTAGATACATTTTCTTTTTGTTTAAGCACCCATTTATTCAAATAAGGAATAATGATCATTTGACACAAGCTGCTGTTAAGTACTTACAGTTTTCAGCAATCAAAAGATATACTAAAATACATATTGGAATGTTGATGTAAACTGACCATAAATGTTAAAGAGTAACCGTCATTTTATTTTTTATTCCATAAATCAATAGTACATTATCAAAATTACCAAAATTAACTTTCTCATTACTGAGATAGGAGATGGCAGTTGTTTTGGATAAAATTCTATGTGAATGGAAGAAAAGAGGAGCTAGAGACAGAGCTCCTCCCTCCTTCACCCCCTGACTACATAGAATTGTATCAGTAGCAGCTGTTTTCTCCATTCTCGGTAAGGCCTCTTTCACACTTCAGTCATTTGGCGTCAGTTAAAATCCGCCAAAGTGTGAAAAAAGCAGATCCGCCACAAAAGTGGAAAAGCGGATGCAAATAGATCCGTTTTCAGACGGATCCGTCATGAACTTTTCAACCCGGAAAATGTATAGTACGCATGTCTGGCACGGAGGAGAGAGAGAGAGAGAGACCCCGGACAGTGTTTGCAGAATTTTCTATGGAAGCAACGGATCCGCTGGCGGATTCCGTCAAAAACAGATAAAGGTGGATCCGCCACCCATAGGCGCCCATTACACAAAACGGCGGACGCGGCTGATCCATCATAGTCCGCCATTTTGACGCACACAAAAAAGTTGCATTGGACGTTTTCGAAAATAGGCGGACACCAAATTTATTACGGATTCGTCAAAAAATGGATCAAACGGATGACCATCCATCAAAATCCGTCACTAATGCAAGTCAATGGGAAAAAAGCGGATCCGCCAAAAAAAATGGTGAATCCGTTTTTTTCACACTTTGGCAAATTTTGACTGACGTCGCACGACTGAAGTGTGAAAGAGGCCTAATGGGAAAGTCTGTCTTCACTGAATGTAGATTTTACCTTAGAATTAAGAATTTTAATAATGAATGATCAATCCATGTGGAAATAGAAGCAGAATTCTCTGATAAGATATATTACAAAGTTGCTTATTTTCATTTTGTATTATTGATTTATGAAGTAGAAATTAAAACAACTGTTACTCTTTAAGTTTAGAGTGTGTAGTAGAATTTCAAGATTTGAAAATGAATCAATTTTTGTAAAATAATCAACGTAATAGATGGCAATAACACTGTACTAATAATAATACAATGAGATTGGGGAAATTGAAGATTTGCGCAGATAACGAGCAAACCTGGGTAAATGTAGATTATGAAATTATGCAATGAAAACATATGGTATGATTATGTAGTATATAAAGCACTGGGAAAATTTGCAGCTGAAATATATTGAGGAATACTGGTACACAGAAAAAGATAGCTTTAAAGACCAGTGCCAGACAGCTGCTGCTAAAGCAAACAAAATGATAGGATACATCAAAAGAGGCATTGTCGATGCTCAGGACATGAAAAGAGTTTTGTATCTATGCAAATTACTGGTATAACTACAAGAAATATTCTGCAATATTTGGGGCACTTGTGAATAGAAGGAACATAGATGAAATGAAGCAATTGCAGAGCAAATTGACCAAGATAATTAAGGGAAAGGATGGATTTCAGAGCCAGGAAAGATTTTCAAACTTTGGGATAATCGGCTTAGAGAAAAAAGCAGTTAGGGTTTATGTAATTTCAATATTCAAATAGTCAGTAAAATAGTATATGCTATGTTGTCATGGTTAACAAACATAAAATGATCTCTGAACTAGAGCATGTCAAAAAGAGAAATAAAAAAAGCTTTTTTAGAATGGATTGGAAATGTTACTTACCTTACATTTTTAGCTTACTTCACACATTTCAGCTTCCCATCAGTGTTGGTCCTCTCTATTTACTTTGTGCATGCAAACAAGCAAGATAAAGAATAACAAATCTAATCCAATTTTAAGATTTAAAGCTAAACATTAAATTTTTTTTAAAAAAAAAACCTTTGTTCAACCTTGAAACCAAAAGCAAACATTTTAAAAAGAGACAAGGTAAGCCCATCCAATATTTTAACCTCCACAGTATCTTTGACGTACTTGTATGTCAAAGGTATTGTCCCTGCCTTTGATGTGGGCTCACATGCCAAGCGCGCATCTTTCCACCCACTTGATTGTGAAATTAATCAGCCATTAACCGCCACTAAAAGCTGGGGTGGAGCGATGTTCCACCCATGGCTGTTAACCAGTTAAATGCTACTGTCAATCACAGAAAACAGCATTTAACACTTGTTGTTCCTCCTGCCCATCATGATGCACCGATGGGTTGTCACGACTGCCTGGGTGTTATGATTTGGTAGCTGAGGAGAGCAGGCAAAAAAGGAAATACACCAGAGCAGTTGGAAACTATGAGATTGCAGTACCCTGACTAACCACCACAACTAGAGGCAGCCGTGGAGCGTTCCTACGTTGGTCCTAGACGCCTCGTCACAGCCTGAGAAACTAACTACACCTAAAGATAGAAAGAGGAAAGCTATCTGCCCCGGAGCAGATCCCCAAAGAACATAGAAAGCCCCCAAACATGTAATGGCGGTTAGACAAGAAGAAATACTGACACAGACAGAAAATAGTATGAGCAAACGTTGGGGCCCAAACTTACTAAATAGAAAAGGATAGGAAGGGCACTTACTGCAATCCCAAAAAACCCTGAAAAGCACCAACTCTACTAATTTCAAAAACACCTGAGATCACACGACCTCTACCACCTAAATTAGTTCTCTGGTGTAACCAAAAACAAAACAGCAGCCACTGAAAAAACTGGAAAAAGCAAATGTACAAACATCAGTGGCTGAACTGAACTGAGAGGGCAAAAGCCCCCAGAGGGGACCCTGAAGGCCCCCACAGAAGTGCAGGACAAAATGAAAAAATCAAGCACAAAAACAAAAAGAAGAAAATGTCTTATCTGTTAGCAGGAGATTCAGACACGACACAGCAGGCTACCAAGGAAACAGGAATCAAGGATTGAGACCAGAACAATTGATCACCGGCAACCCTGATGGGAAGGCGACTCCCTTATATAAGACCAGTCAGTAACACCTGATTCCCAATCCTCACAATCTTCACTGGACAGTCCAGTCCCGTTAGTAACCACCAGAGGGAGCTTCTGCTCAGAACTCATTTCCAGCCTATTCACAACAGTACCCCCCCTTGAGGAGGGGTCACCGAACCCTCATTTGAACAACCAGGTCGGTCAGGATGAGTTCTATGATACGCACGGATGAGTCTCCTAGCATGGATGTCCGAAGCAAACACCCAAGAATTGTCTTCCTGACCATAACCTCTCCATTTAACCAAATACTGGAGTTTCCGTCTAGAAAAACGAGAATTCAATATTTTCTCAACCACATACTCCAGATTGCCCTCAACCAAAACAGGGTCAGGAGGCACAGTAGTAGGAACCACTGGCTCATCAAACCTCTTCAACAAGGACTTGTGGAACACGTTATGGATCTTAAATGTCCCTCGAAGAAGCAAACGAAAAGAAATAGGATTAAGAATCTCCATGATCTTATAAGGTCCAATGAACCTAGGCTTAAATTTAGGAGATGCCACTCTCATAGGAATATTTCTTGAGGACAACCAGACCAAGTCCCCCACTTTAAACCGAGGACCATCAGTCCTATGCCGGTTAGTAAACCGCTGGGCCCTCTCCTGAGAGAGGGACAACCTCTCCACTACCTGGTCCCAAATCTTTTGCATACGCTCCACAACAGAGTCAACACCTGGACAGACAGAAGCCTCCGTCTGTCCCGAAGAAAATCGAGGGTGAAACCCAGAATTACAGAAAAATGGAGACATCAAAGTAGCAGAGCTAGCCCTATTATTAAGAGCAAACTCAGCCAAAGGCAAAAAAGAGACCCAGTCATCCTGATCAGCAGACACAAAGCATCTTAGATAAGTCTCCAATGTCTGGTTTGTTCTCTCAGTTTGACCATTGGTCTGAGGATGAAACGCAGAGGAGAAAGACAATTGAACACCAATTTTAGAACAAAGGGTCCTCCAAAATCTGGAAACAAACTGGACTCCTCTGTCAGACACAATGTTCTCAGGAATGCCGTGTAAACGAACCACGTGCTGAAGGAACAAAGGCACCAATTCAGAGGAGGAAGGCAACTTAGGTAATGGCACAAGATGTATCATCTTGGAAAACCTATCGCAAATCACCCAGATGACGGTCATTCTCTGAGAAACAGGGAGGTCGGAAATTAAATCCATAGAGATATGGGTCCATGGTCTCTTGGGCACAGGTAATGGCATCAACAAACCACTAGAACGAGAGCAAGGTTTGGAGCGAGAGCAAGTCCCGCAGGACTGCACAAACTCCCTGACATCACGAGACAAGGTAGACCACCAAAAGGACCGACTAACCAAGTCTCTGGTACCAAAAATTCCGGGATGACCGGCCAACGCGGAACAATGAATCTCAGACATTACACTCTTTTTCCACTGGTCCGGGACAAACAATTTCCCAACAGGGCAGCGCTCGGGCTTATCCTCCTGACACCCCTCCAGAGCCAGTATCAAATTGGGCGAGATGGCGGAAAGAACTACACCCTCTTTCAAAATAACAGAAGGATCAGATAACTCAGGAGAGTCCGCCAGGAAACTCCTCGAGAGGGCATCCGCCTTAACATTTTTAGTGCCAGGAAGAAATCAAACCACAAAATTAAAACGTGTGAAAAACAAGGCCCACCTGGCCTGTCTAGGATTAAGTCGCTTGGCAGATTCCAGATAAACTAAATTCTTATGGTCCGTAAGGACCACCACCTGATGTTTGGCTCCCTCCAGCCAATGTCTCCACTCTTCAAAAGCCCACTTAATGGCTAATAACTCCCGATTACCCACGTCATAATTACGTTCAGTGGGAGAAAATTTTCGAGAGAAAAAGGCACAAGGGTTACTTTTAGAGGTCTCTGGATCTCTTTGGGACAAAACGGCACCTGCCCCAATTTCAGAGGCATCAACCTCCACCTGAAATGGTAGAGAAACATCAGGCTGCCGTAGAACAGGAGCAGAAGTGAATCTCTGCTTAAGTTCCTGAAATGCAGAGACTGCCTCAGGAGGCCAATTCACCACATCAGAACCCTTCTTGGTCAAATCAGTTAATGGTTTAACAATAACAGAGAAGTTACCAATAAATTTACGATAAAAATTGGCAAAACCCAAGAATCTTTGAAGAGCTTTTAATGAAGTAGGTTGGACCCAATCACAGATGGCCTGAACTTTGACCGGGTCCATTTCAATAACAGATGGGGACAAAATGAATCCCAGAAATGAGATCCTCTGAACGCCAAAAAGACACTTTGATCCCTTCACATACAGAGCATTCTCTCTCAAAATCTGGAACACAGTCCGAACATGTTTTACATGAGAGTCCCAGTCATTGGAAAAAATCAAGATATCATCCAAATAAACAATCAGAAATGTATCCACAAAATCCCTGAAAATGTCATTCATGAAGGACTGGAAAACAGAAGGAGCATTAGTGAGCCCAAAGGGCATCACAAGGTACTCAAAATGCCCTTCAGGGGTATTAAATGCCGTCTTCCATTCATCCCCGTGCTTAATGCGAATAAGGTTATATGCCCCCCTGAGGTCAAGCTTGGTAAACCAAGTAGCGTTTTTCACCCTGGAAAACAGATCAGAGATCAAGGGTAAAGGATATTGATATTTCACTGTAATATTGTTCAAGAGACGATAATCAATACACGGCCTTAATGAACCATCCTTTTTGGCCACAAAGAAAACACCGGCACCTAAGGGTGAAGATGATGGTCTGATATGACCCTTCTCCAATGACTCCTTGATATAAGACCGCATAGCGTCATGTTCAGGTACAGACAAGTTAAAAAGGCGACCTTTAGGGAATTTACTACCAGGCACTAATTCAATAGCGCAGTCATAGCTCCTATGGGGAGGTAAGGATGCAGATTTACTTTCGCTAAACACATCAGAAAAATCAATCAAAAAGTCAGGAACATCCTGAGCCTGGGGGGAGGCAGAAAAAACAGGAGTGTTGGTATTAACACATTGGCAGCCCCAACTGGTAACAGACACAGATTTCCAATCCAAAACAGGATTATGAGACTGTAACCAAGGGAAACCCGGTACGATAATGTCATGCAGATTATACAGAACCAAAAATTTGCAACTCTCCTGATGATCAGGTTCTACCCTCATTATCACCTGAGTAGAGAACTGAGGTTTATTCTCAGCCAAAGGGGTAGAATCGATCCCCAGTAGGGGAATAGACTTCCGTAGGGGTATCAAGGGAAACCCACAACGTTTAGCAAAATCAAAATCCATCAGGTTAATAGCTGCTCCAGAATCAACAAAAGCCTGAGCAGAAAATGAGGACAGAGAGCATATCAGGGTAACAGTTAATAAAAACTTAGTCTGAACACTACCCAAGACAACTGAGCGTGCAAAACGTCTTCCCCGCTTAGGGCAGACTGAAATAGCATGAGAGTCATCACCACAGTAGAAACATAACCCATTGCGCTTTCGAAATTCATGACGCTGTGCCCCAGAAAACACTCTATCACACTGCATGGATTCAGAAGCAGGTTCACAAGGCAACATTATTCCACGCATACCTTTCCGCTCACGCAAACGTCTGTCAATTTGAATCGCTAATGACAGAATCATTGAGACCAGAGGGAGCAGGGAATCCCACCATAACATCCTTTACATTATCTGACAGTCCCTTCCGAAAAAGAGCTGCAAAAGCGTCGTCATTCCATTTGGTCAGGACTGCCCACCTACGGAATCTCTGACAGTATAACTCAGCGTCCTCAAGCCCCTGACTTAATGCCAACAACGTTTTTTCAGCTTGATCAGTGACATTAGGCTCATCGTACAATAACCCCAAAGCCTGAAAAAACGCATCAACATCACTCAAAACAGGATCCCCAGGTGTCAGGGAAAAAGCCCAATCCTGAGGGTCGCCGCGCAGGAGAGAGATGACAATTTGAACCTGCTGCGCTGCGTTCCCTGAGGACTTAGATTTTAAGGCAAAAAACAATTTACAGTTATTTTTGAAATTCAGAAACTTAGCTTGATCCCCTAAAAACAAATCTGGCATGGTAATCCTAGGTTCCACAACAGGCAACCTAGCAAGATAGGTAGCAATACTCCGAACCTCAGTGGCAAGCTGATCCACACGGCCAGACAACTGTGCAAACTCCATTGAGAGAGAAAAAAAATCCTCCTCAGCACCCAGAGATACAGAGGGAAAAAAAATGCAACAAACAGAAAAAAAAAAAAAATCTCTGACAACTCTGACAACTTTTTTCTTTCCACAATATTTTTCCCTTCTGTGAGTACCATATAATTTTTAGTTTTGGCCGGTGATACTGTTATGATTTGGTAGCTGAGGAGAGCAGGCAAAAAAGGAAATACACCAGAGCAGTTGGAAACTATGAGATTGCAGTACCCTGACTAACCACCACAACTAGAGGCAGCCGTGGAGCGTTCCTACGTTGGTCCTAGACACCTCGTCACAGCCTGAGAAACTAACTACACCTAAAGATAGAAAGAGGAAAGCTATCTGCCCCGGAGCAGATCCCCAAAGAACATAGAAAGCCCCCAAACATGTATTGGCGGTTAGACAAGAAGAAATACTGACACAGACAGAAAATAGTATGAGCAAACGTTGGGGCCCAAACTTACTAAATAGAAAAGGATAGGAAGGGCACTTACTGCAATCCCAAAAAACCCTGAAAAGCACCAACTCTACTAATTTCAAAAACACCTGAGATCACACAACCTCTACCACCTAAATTAGTTCTCTGGTGTAACCAAAAACAAAACAGCAGCCACTGAAAAAACTGGAAAAAGAAAATGTACAAACATCAGTGGCTGAACTGAACTGAGAGGGCAAAAGCCCCCAGAGGGGACCCTGAAGGCCCCCACAGAAGTGCAGGACAAAATGAAAAAATCAAGCACAAAAACAAAAAGAAGAAAATGTCTTATCTGTTAGCAGGAGATTCAGACACGACACAGCAGGCTACCAAGGAAACAGGAATCAAGAATTGAGACCAGAACAATTGATCACCGGCAACCCTGATGGAAAGGCGACTCCCTTATATAAGACCAGTCAGTAACACCTGATTCCCAATCCTCACAATCTTCACTGGACAGTCCAGTACCGTTAGTAACCACCAGAGGGAGCTTCTGCTCAGAACTCATTTCCAGCCTATTCACAACACCTGGGGTTTGCTGATAACCCCTGTGCCTGTCGTTTTGATTTTCCCATTAATGCTGGCCACAGGCCATAGATGATCATGATTTTGGCAATACACAGCAGTATTTACCCCTTTTCCAGTACACTATATGGTATAATCAATGGTGTCATTCAAAATTACAACTCGTCCCATAAAATAAAGCCCTCATATGGCTGTATCTCCAGAAAAATAAAGAAAAAGTTACAACTTTTGGAAGAAGTGGAGGAAAACCCTGAAATGAAAAAATGGAAAATTGTCAGGTAGTGAAGGGGTTAAATTGATACAATGTTTTTCTGCTACGCTTATTTTTTTCCAAAGTTAACATGTAGCACATATTTTAGATCAGTCCAGATATTCCAGAAATATTTTATTCAGGTTGTATAAACGTTATTTTCAAATCATTGTTTCTTTTTTTAAAAAGAGTTACCACCGTTGCTACTGTGATATCCTGGGAAAACAAGTCAGCAGACCCACCATACCCCTGCATAAATTGCAGTATTACATACATTTCATGATTTTTTTTCTACTTTTATAGACCAGGAAAACCTTCAAGAAACTGGAAAAAAGGAGAAAAAGAGTCCAAAGCTACGCAAAAATTATCACATTTATTAAATAGCAAGAAGACACAAAAGAGAGCCGGCCAGAATAAGCCACAAATGAAGTCAAACAAAGACAATCTGTAATGTCAGTAAACCCAGAACAGAAATACTGGTCGACAGCAAAACTAGGTCAAACATGAATAGTAGTTCAAGGTTAGAAAAAGATTGTGCCAAACAATTATCAAATTATCATAAAGTGCTTAAAAAGATGACACATGATACACTGCCTGCAGCGATTTCCACAAAGGGGTATAGTATCAACAAAGTAACAGATGACCAGGTGGTCACCTGAATTCAGTCATAATCAGAGAATTACAAACACCCAGTCAAAATAGGGAAGTCATTGCAGGCATGCAGTCATACTCCAAAGATCATTGCAGACCCCAAGTGGGCGAAAGGATTAAATTGCACACTTGCTGCCCATTACATAAAAAGTAATGGTTCAAAACCCTGTAAACATACCCATCTTGGTAGACATTAGATTGCGGAGCTCAGGAAACCCCAACGCGCGTTTAACGGTGAGTCCGTTTCCTCGTGGGGCGTGGTGATCGTACAAGAGTTGCCTCATTAAAGGGAATCTGTCACCTCATTTTCGCCCTATCTCATTCTGGAATGCTGTAGATAAGCCCCCGATGTTACCTGAAAGTGAAGAAAAACGAGTTATATTATACTCACCCAGGGGCGTTCTTGATACTCCGGTTACTATAGCCTCTCACCAAGAATCATTCCCTAAGATCCCCTGCCTGTTAATGAAACTTCTGGTCTGATGAGCAGATACGCCTCATGCATAAAAATTGCCCAACTGGAATGGCCCTAATTGTGGTGTGTGGGTGACAGGACCGAGCATGGAGGAGAGAATTTGAAGAGGTGGGTTTCCTATAAACATCAGTCTGTAGGTTTAGTAGTTGGTCAACCTTGATTTTGATGTCTAGGAAATCAACCTCGTTGTTATTTGATGTTTATGTCAATTTAATGTTGACTCTTTTGAGCAATGTGATTGGGTATTTAAAGGGAATCTGTCATTCTGGTACATGGCCATTATGTCCCTAAAAGAAAGAACATTTGTAATTCCCGTGCCCCCCCTAAGGAGGTTTTCCCTGCGTGGATTCTGTTGTGTGTAAAATTATCCTTCGACTTCCTCTTTCCAATCTGCTGATGGTTCACAGACTTTTTCTATAAGACAGTACATCACTTGTAATACCACCCAGGTGATCTACTATGCTACTTGTAGCTGTCCAAAAATATATATTGGTTTAACTTCCCGACAATTAAAAGTAAGAACTAGGAAACATATACGGGATATAGTGGCAGCAAAAACAGTGACTGAGTTATCCCAGCTGAAAACGATACCCCGACATTATAAGACTTTCCATGGATGTGATCCTAAAACTTTTATGGTTAGAGGGATCCAACACATCCAGGTGGGTATTAGAGGAGGTGATATAAAACGCCTCTTGGCCAAAAGTGAATGTAGATGGATTACGGTCCTGGGGACCATGACACCTCATGGTCTCAATGAATCTTTGGATTTTGCATCTTTTTTGTAGCACCATTTTTTGAGCTTTGCCGGCCTCTCTATGTCTCTGCTGCCACATTTTATTTTAATGTTTATTGTTTTTATTTTTAATGCTTTAATCATTTTTCTTATTTCCTTTTTTTGCCTCTAGTTATTACAGGGTTTTCTGTCTTTTTCTTATTTTTCGTAATGCCTCCTGACATAAGTATCTTCACCTTGGATGTATGACCCCCTTGGGACGTATGGGAAGGAATGATGGAGGGGAAAGGAAAGTTTGAAATAAAGGTGCAGAAGGACTAAAAGGGGAAGAAGGAAAACGCCCCCATTTATTTTTATCATCTCTGTTCCTTATGTGGACTCTGCTACTATTTTCATGCATCTGTATGATTCATATTTCAATGGACGATTCGCAAAGTTTTATACCTTTGTATTTTGTTAATTTCATTTGGAATATGTATTTTGACTTTACTTTCTTATGCCTTTCCTATTTGAGAGATAAATCTCTTAAAAGATAAGAAATCTATGGGTGGAAATATGTTTGGGGGATTTATTATGTCAGTCTTGTTCCACTTTGTACTGTGCAGCGCTATTATTTATTGCATTTGTGTATACTTTTTTCACATTTGCGCTTTTATTTTTACCTTCGGTGCCTTGGTCTCGTGTCCTTCCACCCCCTGCCGCAGTGTGATTTGTTATTGTGTTACAACTAGGCACCAGCTTTTCCATGTGATGTCACACTGCTGGCAGAGTGGTGGGAGGATACTGACATCCTCTGCATCTATGCGCATGCGCTGCCCTTACATCTTTTCTATTGGTCTTCTTGACTCTTTTGAGCAATGTGATTGGGTATTTAATGAGGCAACTCTTGTACGATGGCCACGCCCCACGAGAAAGCGGACTCACCGCGAAACGCGCGTTGGGATCTCCTGATCTAACGTCTACCATGATAGGTATGTTTACAGGGTTTTGAACCATTACTTTTTATGCACTGGGCAAGTGTGCAAGTTTATACTTTCACCCACTGGGGGTCTGCAATGATCTTTGGAGTATGACTGCATGCCTGCAATGATTTCCCTATTTTAACTGGGTTTTGTAATTCTCTGATTATGACTGAATGCAGGTGACCACCTGGTCATCTGTTACTTTGTTGATACTTTACCCCTTTGTGGAAATCGCTGCAGGCAGTGTATCATGTGTCATCTTTTTAAGCACCTCATGATAATCTGATAATTGTTTGGTACAATCTTTTTCTAACTTTGAACTACTATTCCATGTTTGACCTAGTTTTGCTGTCGACCAGTTTTTCTGTTCTGGGTTTACTGACATTACATATTGTCTTTATTTGACTTCATTTGTGCCTTATTCTGGCCTGCTCTATTTTGTGTATTCTTCCTATTTAATAATTTTGATAATTTTTGCGTAGCTTTGGACTCTTTTGCTCCTTCTTTCCAGTCTCTTTATAAGTCGTTCCTACCATTGAAAAAAACTTTGGGTGCTATTTGTGCTTGTGCACATAATGAGAATTTATCTATTATGTTCTATTGGAGATTCTGTTTTGTACAGAAAAACCTTCAAATACACTATGATTTAAAATCAACTTCTAGCAATCTGACTGCTTTTTATATAACCCCCACCATGGTTATTCTCTGGGGTTCCATTCACTAATAATCTCATGATCTCTTTTATGTCCTTGTTGCTGAATATGTGACTGTTAGTTGTTGTTATTTTCTGGTGTGTGAGAAAGCTAATGGTAATTTGCATATTCTCTTTCCTTCAAGGCATCAGTTTGATTTTCTTCACAATTTTACTTGCATGTCTGAAATAATTGTGCTAATGCCTTGACATGTAGTATACATTATGTATATGGAGTACCTATTCATAGCCAAGTTGTTAGCATCAGAGAACACACTTCTAATTATAACTGTTTTTAAAGGGAATATATTTTTAGTTTTAGGTGAATAGTTTATTACTATTTTTAAAATGTGTAGCTATTTTGTTTTATGTTCATGGCTAGCTAAGTGTTATAGAAATATTACAGAAATATTATAGTCTGCAAGTGATAGAGTAGAATCATTTGGATACATGCACATTAAAGAAAAACTTTACCAAGATACCTTAAAAAGTCCTATTAATGTTATTCTTATATGTTCTATCTACAGATGTGCTTAAAAGTTTATATACCCTGGCAGAATTTTTGCTTTTTTGGCCTTTTTTCAGAAAATATGAATGATAAACTTTTTTCTCAATTTATGGTTAGTGGTTGGATGAAGCCATTTATTGTCAAACTACTGTGTTTTCTCTTTTTAAATCATAGTGACAACCCAAAACATCCAACTGACCCCGATAAAAAGTTCACATACCCCATTTCTTAACACCATGTATTGACCACTCTAACATCAATAACAGCTTGAAGTCTTTTGTGGGAGTTGTGGATGAGGTTCTATATTTTCTCAGTTGTTAAAGCTGCCCACGTTTCTTGGCAAAAAGCCTCCAGTACCTGTAAATTCCTGGGCTGTCTAGCATGATCTGTGTGCTTGAGATCTCCCCAGAGTGTCTCGATTTTGAGGTCAGAAGACTGAGATGGCCACTCCAGAACCTTCACTTTGTTTTGCTGCAGCCAATGACAGGTCGACTTGGCCTTGTGTTTTGGATCGTAGCCATGTTGGAAGATCTCAGTACACCCCATGCGCAGCTTCTAGGCTGATGATTGTAAATTTGCCACCAGTATTTTCTGATAACATTCATCTTTCCTTCAACTTTGATCAAGTTTCTTGGGCCTTTGTAGCTCACATATCCCGAAAACATCAGCGATCCACCTCCGTGCTTTACACAAATAGCTGATATATAAATAGATAATTGCACTATATTGCACTAATAATCTATTGCACTAAATCCCGTGAGAAGAGAGTGATTAGAAAAGCCTCTGCTCAGTAAATATATATTTGACAATAAATGGCTTCACCCTACCACTAACCAAGAGTGAAGAAAAAGTTTTGGTGTTATCATTCATATTCTCTGAAAAAGGCCAAGAAAGCAAAAATTATCCTTTTGAGCACAACACTATCTATCTATCTATCTATCTATCTATCTATCTATCTATCTGTCTGTCTGTCTGTCTGTCGGTCTGTCTGTCTGTCTATCTATCAATCTATCTATCTAACTATGAATAAAGCACTAGTAGACATTATAAAGTCAGTAAGAGTGCAAAATCTTTCAGGCAATTACCAAACCTACAGATAGCTAAAAAAATTAATCAGCACTAGAGTTGAGCGATACTTTCCGATATGCTAAAGTATCGGAATCGGAATGGTATCGCCGATATCACTAAAATATCGGCGATACCCGATACCGATACCGGAAGTCCCATGTAAGTCTATGGGAACAAAATATCGCAACTAAAAAAACCCCATTCTTTCCTTGTAAACACTAAATATACACACATAGAATACATATATATATATATACATGTCATTGTGACATATATATATACATATATGTATAGTTTTATACACTTCTACATAGTAAAATATCCTTTGATTCAATTGCCGGGTAAAGCCGGCTTCAGTGAAAAGACAGAAGCACCCGACATGAAATGACACTTGGTGTACATAGGGTTAAACATTTCTTTTCATGTCCTTTGCTATCTAATTTGCACAAACAATTAAATCAGACTATGTGTGCAAAATTTCACACCTGTAGGGTTAATTAAAGGTGTAAATTCGTTGTAAAAAAAACGGACTTTTTTGCTACGAATTTACACCTTTAATTAACCCCTAGAGGTGTGAAATTTTGCACACATAGTCTGATTTAATTGTTTGTGCAAATTAGATAGCAAAGGACATGAAAAGACATGGTTAACCCTATGTACACCAAGTGTCATTTCATGTCGGGTCACCCGACATGAAATGACACTTGGTGTACATAGGGTTAAACATTTCTTTTCATGTCCTTTGCTATCTAATTTGCACAAACAATTAAATCAGACTATGTGTGCAAAATTTCACACCTCTAGGGGTTAATTAAAGGTGTAAATTCGTTGTAAAAAAAACGGACTTTTTTGCTACGAATTTACACCTTTAATTAACCCCTAGAGGTGTGAAATTTTGCACACATAGTCTGATTTAATTGTTTGTGCAAATTAGATAGCAAAGGACATGAAAAAACATGGTTAACCCTATGTACACCAAGTGTCATTTCATGTCGGGTTCTGCATTTTCACAAAAGCCGGCAATTGAATTAGCGGCTATTATACTATGTAGAAGTGTATGAACTACAAATATAAATATATATATATATATGTGTCACAAATTCAATGACATGTATATATATATATGAGGTGTAAAATTGCTGAAAAAAAATGCGTGGGCTCCCGCCCTATTTTCGCAACCAGACAGACAAAGCCAGTGAGTGGGGGCAGATAATAATAGCCCAGAGAGGGACCATTATTTTTGCCCCCCCCCGGCTACTAACATCTGCCCCCAGACACCCCAAGAAAGACAAATCTATAATTAGATTCGCCCTTTCTGGCACTTTGCCCGTCTATTCCCATTGCCCTGTAGCGGTGGCGAATGGGTTAATATGGGGTTAAAGCCACCTTGCTATTGAAAGGTGACCTTAAGCCAGGTTAATAATTGAGAGCTGTCAATTAGACAACTATCAATTATTAATCCTATTGCATGAAATAAAAATAAAACACACACACTTTAATTAAAAATCATTTTAATGAAATAAAGACACATGTTTTTGACCATCTTTTATTTTACTGCAAAAACCATTTCCTGTAATAAAAATAAAATAAAAAAGCAAAATTATTCTTACCTATCCCATGCACAGTCAGGTCCCACGGTGTAATCCTTCAGAAAGGGTTAATGTTTACTGCAGGGACCGCAGCTAATGCTGCAGCCTCACAGTAAACCCCAAATGAATGAGCTCCTCTCCTGCCTGACAGGAGAGTAAAGGCTGGGTGTCACATAACGATACACCAGCGATCCCGACAACGATATGCACTTGTCAGGATCGCTGGTGTATCGCTACATGATCGCTGCTGAGCTGCCAAACAGGCAGCTCAGGCAGCGATCTGGGACAGCGACACTGCGGGTAACATCGCTTAAGGGCCCGTCTCACATAGCGATATCGCTACCGAGATCGCTGCTGAGTCACTAGTTTTGTGACGCAGCAGCGAGCTCACCAGCGATATCGCTGTGTGTGACATTCAGCGACGATCAGCCCCCCTGCCGGGTATCGCTGATCGTCGCAGAAATGTCAGGACCTTTTTTTGATCGCTGGTTTCCCTCTGACAGGCACGCATCGCTGCGTGTGACAGGCGGGAAACCAGCGATCAAAGGTCCTGACATTTCAGCGACGATCAACGATACCCGGCAGGGGGGCTGATCGTTGCTGAATGTCACACACAGCGATATCGCTGGTGAGCTCGCTGCTGCGTCACAAAACTAGTGACTCAGCAGCGATCTCGGTAGCGATATCGCTATGTGAGACGGGCCCTTAAGTGGAAAGCTTAATTGATTGCTTTCCACTTTCACTTCAGGTCAGCCAGGGACACAATCAGTGACGTCAGAGGGAACTGATTAACAAAAATAGGGGTTCCCTTCGAAAAAAAAATGGCGTGGGGTCCCCCCTATTTTTGTTAACCAGCCAGATGAAGCAGACCGCTGAGGCCTGGATTTTCAGGCTGTTAAGGAGCCAAGATCCATGGACCTTGCCAGCCTGATAATACCAGGCCACAGCAGTCTGCATATCTTGGCTGATTAACAAAAATAGGGGATCCCCTCGAAAAAAATTGGCGTGGGGTCCCCCCTATTTTTGTTAACCAGCCAGATGAAGCAGACCGCTGAGGCCTGGATTTTCAGGCTGTTAAGGAGCCAAGATCCATGGACCTTGCCAGCCTGATAATACCAGGCCACAGCAGTCTGCATATCTTGGCTGATTAACAAAAATAGGGGATCCCCTCGAAAAAAATTGGCGTGGGGTCCCCCCTATTTTTGTTAACCAGCCAGATGAAGCAGACCGCTGAGGCCTGGTTTTTCAGGCTGGTAAGGATCCAATATCCATGGACCTTGCAAGCCTGATAATACCAGGCCACAGCAGTCTGCTTAGCTTGGCTGATTAACAAAAATAGGGGATCCCCTCGAAAAAAAAACGGCGTGGGGATCCCCCCTATTTTTGTTAACCAGCCAAGTAAAATGCAGACTGCTGCGGCCTGGTATTAAAAGACTGTCAAGGCCCATGGATTTTGGCCCTCAACAGCCTGATAATACCAGGCTACAGCAGCCCCACATTTGGAGCATCAAAAGATGTGCCAATTGTGGCACTTTACCCGGCTCTTCCCACTTGCCCTGTAGCGGTGGCAAGCGGGGTAATAAGGGGTTAATGTCACCGTTGATTGCACGGTGACAATAAGCCCGGTTAATAATGGATAGGCGTCAATAAGACACCGATCCATTATTAATCCCAAAGTTATTAAATGTATAAAAAAAAGACAAAGCAAGAAAAAAGTATTTTAATGAAATAAAAGAGACAACACAGTTTTCATTTCTTTTATTATACTCTCATTCCTGCGACGCCATCGATCTCCTGTAAAAAAAGAAAAAAAAAACAAACCAACAGTATACCACCTGTCCGACGCAGTCCATAACGATAGTCCCACGACGATCCAGCTCTGCTACATCGCAATGACAGGCAGAGCCTGTCATTGCAACGCAGCACAGCTGATTACCTGCTTCCCCGGCGGTGACGTCATCGGACTGACTGCTTTACGGCCGGGATTACCCAGCAGTCACTGCAGTTATCGCGAGAAACTGCATGTGACCGCCGGGGAGAAGAGGATGGCGGCCATGAAGCAGTCCAGGACGTGACCGCCGGAGATCTTCTGCCAGGTAAGTGCCGCTGACTCCTGACAGACCCGACAGACGGACACTGACAGTGACAGTGACATCCCGATTCCGGTATCCGATAAGACGAAAATATCGGAACTCGGAATCGGAATTCCGATACAGCTAATATCGGCCGATACCCGATATTTGCAGTATCGGAATGCTCAACACTAATCAGCACTCCATCAAGAGTTTAGAAAAAACTGTGATTTAATGGTCCATTGGGGCTCAGCAACGTTTCTGTTCTATTGAGAACTTGAGAAAGGTTCTCAATAGAACCTAAACATTGCTGAGCCCCAATGGGCTATTAAATCACAATTATTCCTAAACTCTTGATGGAGTGCTGCTTTCATTTTTTTTAGTTATCTATCTATCTATCTATCTATCTATCTATCTATCTATCTATCTATCTATCTATCTATCTATCTATCTATCTATCTATCTTACTGCACACCCAACCAATGCTATTGCTCTTCATTGTCACTAGCCGGGTACTTGCTGAATCTTCTGATAACTGCCACTCACGCTGAAATCCCAGGGCCTGAGATTCTTTGCATGTGCACCTAAGGTCACATCACACATCATGATGTCATTTCACCAAAGCATAATAAGGGACATTAAATTCACAGAGAATAATTTCACTACAAATTGAATTCCAGGGGAAATGTGCTTCAATAGGTAAAATCAAATTTTGCCTGAGCTTCTCATCTTTTATATATATTAGTTCCTTCAAAATCTAGGATGCATATTGCATAATATGTAATGTAATAACATGTAGAATATGTAATGTATAAAGCAATGATGTCTGATGTAGCATGGGAAAGCTTCTTTTCTAATGGAGGTGCTGATAGGCTGGTCTTCTGGTCACCGGCTACTCCATCAGCAGTCATTTTATATCTATCAAGAGAGGACTGTAATAAAAGATGGTGTTGTGAATAACAAAGATAACAATTAGTGTTGAGCGATACGATACTGCAAATATCGGGTATCGGCCGATATTAGCTGTATCGGCCTTTCGATTCCGAATACCGATATTTTCGTCATATCGAATACCGGAATCGGATTTGTCACTGTCACTGTCTGTGTCCGTCGGTCGGGTCTGTCACTGTCAGTGTCCGTCGGTCGGGTCTGTCAGGAGTCAGCGGCACTTACCTGGCAGAAGATCTCCGGCGGTCACGGCCTGGACTGCTTCATGGCCGCCATCATCTTTCCCCGGCTGTCACATGCAGTTTCTCGCGATAACTGCAGTGACTGCTGGGTAATCCCGGCCGTAAAGCAGTCAGTCCGATGACGTCACCGCCGGGGAAGCAGGTAATCAGCTGTGCTGCGTCGCGATGACAGGCTCTGCCTGTCATTGCGATGTAGCAGAGCTGGATCGTCGTGGGACAGTCGTTACTATGGACTGCGTCGGACAGGTGGTATACTGTTGGTTTGTTTTTTTTCTTTTTTTACAGGAGATCGATGGCATCGCAGGAATGAGAGTACAATAAAAGAAATGAAAACTGTGTTGTCTCTTTTATTTCATTAAAATACTTTTTTCTTGCTTTGTCTTTTTTTTATGCATTTAATAACTTTGGGATTAATAATGGATCGGTGTCTTATTGACGCCTCTCCATTATTAACCGGGCTTCTTGTCACCGTGCAATCAACGGTGACATTAACCCCTTATTACCCCGCTTGCCACCGCTACAGGGCAAGTGGGAAGAGCCGGGTAAAGTGCCACAATTGGCACATCTTTTGATGCGCCAAATGTGGGGCTGCTGTAGCCTGGTATTATCAGGCTGTTGAGGGCCAAAATCCATGGGCCTTGACAGTCTTTTAATACCAGGCCGCAGCAGTCTGCATTTTACTTGGCTGGTTAACAAAAATAGGGGGACCCCTACGCCGTTTTTTTTTTCGAGGGGATCCCCTATTTTTGTTAACCAGCCAAGCTAAGCAGACTGCTGTGGCCTGGTATTATCAGGCTTGCAAGGTCCATGGATATTGGATCCTTACCAGCCTGAAAAACCAGGCCTCAGCGGTCTGCTTCATCTGGCTGGTTAACAAAAATAGGGGGGACCCACGCCAATTTTTTTCGAGGGGATCCCCTATTTTTGTTAATCAGCCAAGATATGCAGACTGCTGTGGCCTGGTATTATCAGGCTGGCAAGGTCCATGGATCTTGGCTCCTTAACAGCCTGAAAATCCAGGCCTCAGCGGTCTGCTTCATCTGGCTGGTTAACAAAAATAGGGGGGACCCCACGCCAATTTTTTTCGAGGGGATCCCCTATTTTTGTTAACCAGTTCCCTCTGACGTCACTGATTGTGTCCCTGGCTGACCTGAAGTGAAAGTGGAAAGCAATCAATTAAACTTTCCACTTCCTCTCCTGTCAGCCAGGAGAGGAACTCATTCATTTGGGGTTTACTGTGAGGCTGCAGCATTAGCTGCGGTCCCTGCAGTAAACATTAACCCTTTCTGAAGGATTACACCGTGGGACCTGACTGTACATCGGATTGGTAAGAATAATTTTGCTTTATTATTTTATTTTTATTACAGGAAATGGTTTTAGCAGAAAAATAAAATATGGTCAAAAACTGTGTGATTATTTCATTAAACTTCTTTTTTATTAAAGTGTGTGTGTTTGATTTTTCTTTCATACAATAGGATTAATAATTGATAGTTGTCTAATTGACAGCTCTCAATTATTAACCTGGCTTAAAGTGACCTTTCAATTGCAAGGTCATTTTAACCCCTTATTAAACCATTCGCCACCGCTACAGGGCAATGGGAATAGACGGGCAAAGTGCCAGAAAGGGCAAATCTAATTAGAGATTTGCCCTTTCTGGGGTGTCTGGGGGCAGATGTTAGTAGCCGGGGGGAGGCCAAAAATAATGGTCCCTCTCTGGGCTATTATTATCTGCCCCCACTCACTGGCTTTGTCTGTCTGGTTGCGAAAATAGGGCGGGAGCCCACGCATTTTTTTTCAGCAATTTTACACCTCATATATATATATACATGTCATTAAATTTGTGACACATATATATATATATATATATATATATTTTATATTTATAGTTCATACACTTCTACATAGTATAATAGCCGCTAATTCAATTGCCGGATTTTGTGAAAATGCAGAACCCGACATGAAATGACACTTGATTTACATAGAGTTAACCATGTCTTTTCATGTAGTTTGATATCTGATTTGCACAAACAATTACATGAGTGTAAGTGTGCAAAATTTCACACCTGTAGGGGTTAATTAAAGGTGTAAATTCGTAGCAAAAAAGTCAGTTTTTTTTTACAACGAATTTACACCTTTAATTAACCCCTACAGGTGTGAAATTTTGCACACATAGACTGATGTAATTGTTTGTGCAAATCAGATTGCAAACGACATGAAAAGACATGGTTAACCCTATGTACACCAAGTGTCATTTCATGTCGGGTGCTTCTGTCTTTTCACAGAAGCCGGCTTTACCCGGCAATTGAATCAGAGGATATTTTACTATGTAGAAGTGTATAAACTATACATATATGTATATATATATATGTCACAATGACATGTATATATACAGTACCTACAAGTAGTATTCAACCCCCTGCAGATTTAGCTGGTTGACACATGCGGAATTAACTTGGCATTGTGACATTTGTACTGTAGATCAACCTGGAAGTGGGAAATGCACTGCAGCAAAAAAAAAATTTATAATTTTTTTTTTTTTTTTTTAAAACGTTAAAAGTTAATTCAGAGTGTCATTTATTATTCAACCCCTCAAACCACAATAATTCTGTTTGGTCCCCCTAAAGTATTAAGAAGTAGTTCAGGCACCAAGAATAATGAGCTTCACATGTGTGGATTAATGATCTCTTTTGCCAGCCTTTTCTGACTATTTAAGACCCTCCCCAAACTTGTGAACAGCACTCATACATGGTCAACATGGGAAAGACAAAGGAGCATTCCAAGGCCATCAGAGACAAGATCGTGGAGGGTCACAAGGCTGGCAAGGGGTACAAAACCCTTTCCAAGGAGTTGGGCCTACCTGTCTCCACTGTTGGGAGCATCATCCGTAAGTGGAAGGCTTATGGAACTACTGTTAGCCTTCCACGGCCTGGACAGCCTTTAAAAGTTTCCTCCCGTGCCGAGGCCAGGCTTGTCCGAAGAGTCAAGGCTAACCCAAGGACAACGAGGAAGGAGCTCCGGGAAGATCTCATGGCAGTGGTGACATTGGTTTCAGTCAATACCATAAGTAACGTACTCCACCGCAATGGTCTCCGTTCCAGACGAGCCCGTAAGGTACCTTTACTTTCAAAGCGTCATGTCAAGGCTCGTCTACAGTTTGCTCATGATCACTTGGAGGACTCTGAGACAGACTGGTTCAAGGTTCTATGGTCTGATGAGACCAAGATCGAGATCTTTGGTGCCAACCACACACGTGACGTTTGGAGACTGGATGACACTGCATACGACCCCAAGAATACCATCCCTACAGTCAAACATGGTGGTGGCAGCATCATGCTGTGGGGCTGTTTCTCAGCCAAGGGGCCTGGCCATCTGGTCCGCATCCATGGGAGGATGGATAGCACGGCCTACCTGGAGATTTTGGCCTAGAACCTCCGCTCCTCCATTAAGGATCTTAAGATGGGTCGTAATTTCATCTTCCAACAGGACAACGACCCAAAGCACACAGCCAAGAAAACCAAGGCCTGGTTCAAGAGGGAAAAAGTCAAGGTGTTGGAGTGGCCTAGTCAGTCTCCTGACCTTAACCCAATTGAAAACTTGTGGAAGGAGCTCAAGATTAAAGTCCACATGAGACACCCAAAGAACCTAGATAACTTGGAGAAGATCTGCATGGAGGAGTGGGCCAAGATAACTCCACAGACCTGTGCCGGCCTGATCAGGTCTTATAAAAGACGATTATTAGCTGTAATTGCAAACAAGGGTTATTCCACGAAATATTAAACATAGGGGTTGTATAATAATTGACCCACACTTTTATGTGTAAAATTTATTAAAATTCAACTGAGCAACATAACTTTTTGGTTTGTAAGATTTATGCTTCTGTTAATAAATCCTACTCTCGTTTGCAGTTTGAAGGCTCTAACTTATTTGCATCTTATCAAACTAGCTAAATCTGCAGGGGGTTGAATACTACTTGTAGGCACTGTATATATATATATATATATATATATATATATATATATATATGTATTCTATGTGTGTATATTTAGTGATTACAAGGAAATAAAGGTTTTTTTTAGTTGCGATATTTTGTTCCCATAGACTCACATTGGACTTCCGGTATCGGAATCAGATATCGACGATATTTAGTGATATCGGCGATACCATTTCGATACGATATTTTTAGATATCGAGCAGTATCGCGCAACACTAATAACAATACATTATGCATGAGAGATTTCTGTACATAACAGCAAAGGAAGCTATATAATAAGGGACAGCACCTTATATAACTAGATAGGATGGCACATAATAAGGGACAGTGTTATACATAATAAAAGAGGGACCCTCTTTTATTATGAACACGCTAGCAGAAATCTTAAACATCTCGATCTACACTCACTGTCTGAATCCCTCCTCCTTCTTACAGACATAAGTTCCCTACACAATGCGGATGCCTCTGCCGCTCTATATAACACCACAATAGCTGCAGCACTGGAATCATCACCCCTCTCACACATACCAAAGCTCGCAAAATCAACAGACAGCCCTGGCACACCAGCCTGACCAAAGAACTGAGGCGAGCTTCCAGGGCTGCTGAGCAGAGATGGAAAAGATTCCACTCCAATGAAGACTTCATCACATTCAAACAGTCACTCACTACTTTCAAGGCCACACTCGCTGCAGCAAAACAAATCTACTTCTCATCTCTCATATCCTCCCTGTCTCACAACCCTAAACAGTTATTCAACACCTTCATTTCTCTCCTCAACCCCCCAGCACCTCCTCCCTCCCCCTCATCTCAGCTGAAGACTTTGCCTCATTTTTCAAGGAGAAGATTGATAACATCAGACACAGGTCGTCAACCCCCAGATCCCTTCCTCCTAACTGCACTGCCCTCCTCTTCCAAAACCAACTTCTCTACCATTACAGAAGATCGACTCTCCACTCTACTCTCAAGATCACATCTCACTATCTGTGCACTTGACCCGACCCCATCCCACTTCATCCCAAACCTCGCCACAGTCTTCATCCCAACCTTTTTTTTAAAATTTTTTTTTTTTTAAAAAAAGCGCCAAAAAAAAAAAAATTTTATATAAATGAGTATCGCCAAAATTTTTTTCTGCCCCGAAAAAAAATTTAAATTTTTTTTAAAAAAATTTTTTAACCACAGCGGAACGGTTTTAAAAAAAAAAAAACGCCCCCCCCAAAAAAAAGGAATTTTTTGAATTGTTTTTTTTTTTGTTCTTTTCTAACCCCCAAAAAAAAAAAAATAAAAAGCAAAAAAAAAAAACATCGGGGGCTCAAAAATGGTACCAAAAAAAAACAAAAAAACACCCGCAAAAAAAAAGCCCTCAAAAATGCCCTCTGTGGGAAAAAAATTATGAAAAATTATAGCTCTCAAAATGTGATGTTTGCAAAAATTTTTTTTGGCAAAAAAAAAGGGCCGGTTTTTAGGGGTGAAAGGGGCCAAAAATCAAAAAAAACCCGCATAAATAGTAAATAAAAAACCCGCCTTTATCCCCCTTTTTTGTTGGGGAAAAAAAAAAAAAAAAAAAAAATTTAAAAAAAAAAAGTTTTTTTTTCCCTTTTCCCTTTTTTGGGTTTTTAGGGTTGGGGTTTGGGGGGCTAAAGTTAGGGTTAGGGTTGGTTTTTAAAAAGTTAGGTTTGGGTTTGGGTTGGGATTGGGGGGGTTTTTTGGGGGGGGTTTTTTGGTTTTGGGGGTTTAAAAGGTTTTTGGGGAAAAGGGGGTTAGGGGGGTTTTTGGGGTTTAGGGTTGGAGGGGGGTTTGGGGGGGTTTTTCCGCTTTGGCAATGGGGGTACCCCCCAAATGTGACATGGCGGTTTTTTTTCCCCAAAATTCCAGCCAATTTGGTTGAAAAGTAAACTTTTGCTCCTTTTTTTTTCCCTTTTCTCCCAGGGTCCAAACATTTTTTTTTCCCCCCACGGGGGGGTATCAGGTCTTGGACCCAAGGTTTTTGGGAAAAATTTTTGTCTATTTTTCTCCCCCCCCTTGGGGGAAAAAAAAAAAAACTGGGGGCGAAAATTCTTTTTTTGTAAAAAAAAAAAATTTTTTTTTTTTTTTCGGTTTTTAAAATTTTTAAATTCTGTGAAGTTTTTTGGGGGTTCCCCTAGCGCTCACCCACATCTAGATTTTTTCCCCTTGGGGGGGTTTTTTAAAAAAAAAGGGGGGTAATTTTGGGGGTTTTCCATTTTGGGGGGCGCATAGGGGCCCCCAAAAAATGCGACATGACCCCCCCCCCCTTTTTTTTAAAAGTCAAAAATTTTCCAAAACGTCATATTCCCCCCTTGGGCCCCCCAAGTGTACCCATACATTTTTTTTTTTCCCCCAAATATTTTTTTAGGGGGTTTTACTCAGGGACAAATTGGACAAAATTTTGGGGTTTTTTTTTTCCCCTTGCCCCCTTTAAAAAAAATTTAAAATTTTTTGGGGAAAAAAAAAAATCTTTTTTAAAAAAAAAAAAAGGTTTTTTTTTTTTGGGGGTCGTGAAAAAAAAAACCCCTTTAAAAACCCCCTTGGGTTTTTTCCCAAAGTGCTAAAAAACACATCAAAAACCCTTTCCTTGTGGGGTTTTTTTCCCAAAAAAATGGGGTCATTTGGGGGGGGTTTTTTTCCCACTGTTTAGGCGCATGGGGGCTCTCCAAAGGGGCCCCCCTGAGCCCCCAGCCCTTTCCCCCCCCAAAGTCCCCAATCCAAAACGTCACTATTCCTTCCGACCCCTGACGTCCCCCCTTACGTAGTTTTCTCCCACATATTGGGTATAGGTATAGGCCCAAAAGGGGAAAAAAAATTTTTTGGGCCCCCAAAATTTCCCCTGCCCCCCTTTGGGAAAAAAAATATTGGGGGCAAAAAAAATCATTTTTGAAAAAAAAAAAAACCCTTTTTTTTTATTTTTCCCGGTTTTATTTTTAAAAAAATTTTGGTGAAGACTTGGGGGGTTCAAGTGCCCCCCAAAAACCACATCTAGAAAGCCCTTTGGGGGGTTTTTTTGGGCCAAAATGGGGTCACTTGTGGGGGTTTCCACTGTATAGGGTTTTCAGGGGCTTCCAAATGTGAATGCCGCCCCAGCCCATTCCAAAAAAAGTCTGCAACCAAAAGTCATTTTTTCCCCTTCCCCGACCCGAGTGTCCCCATACAGTATTTTTCTCCCACATTTGGGTATCATTTTTATCAGGAAAATTTTGGAAAAAATTTTTTGGGGTTCCCCAATTTTTTTTTTTACCTTGTGAAAAAAATTTTGGGGCCCCCAAAAAAATCATTTTTGAAAAAAAAAAAAAGATTTTTTTTTTTAAGGTGTATTTTAAAAACTTTGTGAAAAACGGGGTTTTAAAAATTAAAACCACACATTAGAAAAGTTCTTGGGGGGGTTGTTTAAAAAGGCGTCATTTGGGGGGTTTTCCCTGTTTGGGAGATCAAGCCTAAACCGGGGACAGGGGTCCCCCCAATTTTTCGGTTTGAAAAAGGGGACGGCGCCCTTCCCCTTCCAAAACTTGCCATTCCCCAAAAAAAGTGGTTTTTACCAAATAGGGGTTTTTCAGGCACTGGGACAAATTGAAATAACTTTTGGATTTTTAACCCCCTTGGGAAAAAAAAAAATTTGGGGGAAAAGATTTTTTGGGAAAAAAAATATGTTTTTTAAATTTTACTTTTTCCCGTTATAACTTTTTTGGGGGCATTTGGGGGGTTTAAAAATTGCTCCCAAAGTTCTAAAATTTCCTTAGGGGGTTTTTTTTCCAAAAGGGGTCTTTTGGGGGGGGGGTTATGTTTGGTTTTCAGGGGCTCCCAAGCCAGGGATCAATCCAATTCCACCATTTTGGAAAAAAAAAGGGGCAAATGGGCTTTCCATTGAGCTCCCGGTGCCCCAAAAACAGGGTCCCCCCCCCTAGGGATCGGTACTGGGGAAAAATTTGGGCCCCAAACTTATTTGGCCAAATTTTCCCCTTTTTTCCCCTGGAAAAAAAAATTGACTAAAATATTTTTTTTGGGGGAAAAAATGGTTTTTTATTTTCATCCGGGGCCCCATTATAAATTGTGTAAGAAAATTTTGGGGGGGTTCAAAGTGCCCCAAAAATCTAGAAAAGTTCCTTGGGGGGTTATTTCCAAAATGGGGTTTCATTGTGGGGGGTTTTCCATTTTTTAGGCCCCTTGGGGCACTGCAAACGAACATGCCCCCCTCAACGTCTGCATTTCCAAAGTTACTCCTTTCCCCCGCCCGGGCCCTGCCCCAAAAAAAAGCCCCCCCCCCCCAATGGGGTTCAGGTATCAGGCCCCAAATTGGGAAAAAACTTTTGGGGGCCAATTTTTGGGAAAATTAAAAATTTGGGCAAAAAATCTTTTTGGGAAAATTGTTTTTTTTTTTCACCCCGGATTTAAGTTTTGAAAACATTTGGGGGTTCAAAGTCTCAAACAGATCAGATAAGTCCTTAGGGGTCTAGTTCCAAAAAAAGGGGTCACTTGTGGGGGTTTATTTTTTAGGGCATCAGGGGGTCTAAACCGAATGGCCCCCAATTAAAATTTCCCCCCCCCCAAATTTTTGTTTGAAAAAGTAAAAAGGCGCCCTTCCCCCTTACGAGCTCTGCCGTGGGGCCCAAACAGGGTTTTTCCCCCACATATTGGGTATTGGGGGCCCGGGAAAAATTTCTTAAAACCCTTTCTGTCCTTTTCTCCTTTTCCCTTTTTGGAAAATAAAAAAAAAGTTGAAAAGGGGTATTTTTTTGGCTAAAAATTTTTAAAAATTTAATTTTTTCCCCTTTCCCCCCCTTTAGTTCCGTGAAGCACCTAAAGGGGGTTAAAAAACTTCTTGAATGGGTTTGAGTCCCCTTGGGGGGGCAGTTTTTAGAAGGTCCCCTTTTGGGTTTTTCCCCATATAGCCCCCAAAAGGGTTAAAAAAGAGAGGGGGGCCCAAAAAAAAATGGGTTTGAAATTTTGTTTTTAAAAGAGAAATCGGGGTCAATTTTAACCCTTAAAAATTCCAAAAAAAAAAAAATTTTGGTTCCAAAAATTTGTGTGTTAAAGTAAAATGTGGGAAATGTTATTTTTTAACTATTTTGTGTATTATTTCTTTTTAAAAAGGGGAAAAAAAATTTAAAGTTTGAAAATTGAAAATTTTAAAATTTTTTCCCCTTTTGCGTTTTTTTCAAAAAAAAAAAGAATTAAAAACCCCAAAAATTTTAAAACCCTTTAAAATGAATAAAAATATTCAGAAAAAAATTTTGAATCGCGAAGACCTTTTTAGCTTTTCCGATTTTTTAAACCCCAAAGAGACAGTGGTCAAAAATTTTAAAAATGGCCCCGGGCTTAACGTGTAAACCCCTTGGGGGTGAAGGGTTAAGCAATTTTGTTAATTTGAATTTATGTTGTTTTTAAGTTTTTTCAATTCTGCAAAACCCCTTTTTTTTAAAGCTTTTCATTTTTTCACAAGAAGAACGGTTTTATTAAATCTTATTTTTGGTCAACCAAGTTATTTTGGGGGAAAAAGCTGTAGTTTTACTGGCATTACTTTTTGGCAATCTAACTTTTTGATTAATATTTATTTTTTGTAGCAGGCAAGAACAAAATACATTACATTGAAATTGTTCTTACATTTTATTTAAACACAATACATAAAAGCAGTGTAATTGACCTGTTAGTGTTAAAAAATTTGTTTGATGCAATTATGTTAATTTTAAAAGAAATGTTTTAATGTTTCTACTTTTTTGTAAAAGAAAAAATTACATTGTTGGTTTGCCATATTAATAAGAGCTCCAGTTTTTCATATAAACTATATTAGGGCATGATTTTTATATAATCAGAGTTGAGTTTTATTGGTCACAATTGAAGTAAATATTTTTTTGATCTCTTTATTTATGTCAAGATAACCAAAAATGGCAATTAAAATCATGGGTTTTTGTTTTATTTTTTTTACAAAACCATCTAACAAAATAGAAATTTGATCAAGTTTTTCTAGTATAAATGTTACAAACAATGGTGTTACTCGCCGTGATTTTCCCGTTGCACGGGATAGATCCCCGACCCTGGGGACTCCCATTCAGGTCAGCCGCCGAAACTCATCTCAGCAAGGAATATCGGTCCCGTGTCTTGCTCAGGCTCATAGTATACCTCTGGTTACTGCTGGCTCACCACCCCAGTCCATGGTAAACCAGTGTTATATAGGGAAGCTTTTCGTTCCTGGAGTCTAAGTCCAAAGATCACCTTACTGAGTATGTTTGTGATGTGACATCTTTCCTATTGGTGGTCGGACATCAGCTGCTCTGGTGATGGTGGCAGCTATGGATTGGCCCATTGGCGATGTCAGCGTGAGTGTTTTGGGAGTAGCTTTTGGGTTTAAAAGGCTCTCAGCTACACCTGTGGGCTCGCTAGTATCATTTATGGTTAGGCGTGTTAGTGGATACGCTACCCACTGTGTGTGTGTTAGCTATCTCTGTGGTTTTAGCCATTAGGTTTTTTTCTTCCCGCTTGGCTAGCATCTGTTTCCTACATGTGTGTGGTTAGCACAAGTGGAATTACAGAGCAAGATCCAACCTTGTTTTGTAGCTAGCGTCAGTTTTTTTATTTTTTTTCTGTTGACTCAGCATCTGTTTCGACCATGTGTGTGATTGGCAAGGGTCAGGTACAGAGCGAGCTCAACCCTTTAGCTCAACCTCTCTGTGAAGCTAACAGAGCTGAGTACTGTGCGTTTTGTTCATGCTGGTGGAGTTAACGCAGTTATTAAGGTGAACGCTCACTATTTAGTTCTGTCATTGTTCACAATAGCAGCAGGTTACATCTCTGCACGATGGACCCCAGGTTGCGATCGCACTTTATTTATTTATTTTATTTTAGCGCGATCACCAACCCTAACACATTGCAATATCAAATATGTGATTTTTTTTTACAGATAATCTTTTTTATTATTATGTAATTTTATGTTTTTTTGTTTTTAATAACACTAAAAAATGTTTTTTTCCTTCATCTTTTTACAATTTTTACTAGTCCTTATGAGGGAACTTGCACCTTGAATTCTTTGATCACAATAATGCACACCTGTTGTAGTTATGTAGAACAGTGCATTATCTTCCCTGTCAGTATTTGATTGACAGCTAGTCAATGACCTGAGGGATTATATGACCTGATGGATATAGCCAACAGGATGACTTTTGTCAGGCCTCCTGTTGCCATAGAATTATTACTATTCAGTTTTTTGCATCTGCACCCTTTGACCTCACTCTATGAGTGCCAATGGGCTGACCAAAGGCTCAATCTCACTTTCTAAAGATTCCTCATATATTCCTAGCATATGAGGAATTAACCCCTTTCTGCCATTAAAAGTATTATTCCGTCCAGTGTCCTGGGACTTTATTCCCATGGACGGAATAGTTTGTCATGTGCGATAAGCCAACGCTCACTGGGGGAGCGCATCTGATCGCGGCCGGATGTCAGCTGATTCTCACAGCTGACGCCCGGCACTAATTGCCAGAAGCAGTCACGGACGCTCCCAGCACTTTAACCCCGGCACACTGCGATAAAACATGATCGCAGCGTTTAGGTGGCTAGGGAAGCATTGCACAGGGAGGGAGCTCGCTGCGTGCTTCCCTGAGACCCTCAGGACAACGCAATGTGATTGCGTTGTTCCGAGGGCCTCTCCCTGCAGGCCCTCGGATCCAAGATGGCCACGGGGGTCCTTCCAGGTCTGCCAGGGAGGTGGATTGTCAGTGCCTGCTGAGAGCAGGCAATGGCAAGCTTCCTACACTGCCTGTCAGATCTATGATCTGACAGTGCTGTGCAAAGTGTAAGATCAGCGATCTGACACTATATAGTGATGTCCCACCCTGGGGGGCAATGTAAAAAATGTAAAAAAAAAAATAAAACATGGAAAATATTTTTAAAAAATCCCTAAATAAATAACAAAAAATATTTCCCCAAAAACACATTATTATTATGTAAATAAAAAACAATAAAAGTACACATATTTAGTATCGCCGCCTACGTAACGACCCCGCCCCCATAAAACTGTCCACTAGTTAACCCCTTTAGTGAAACCCATTAGCAAAATGAAGACAAGGCAAAAAGACAATGCTTTTTCATCATACCTCCGAACAAAAAATGGGATAACACAGCGATCGAAAAGACGGATATAAATAAAATATGGTACCGCTGAAAACAACATCTTGTCCATAGAGCATCATCAGCGAAAAAATAAAAAGTTATAGCTTGCAGAATAAAGCTATGCAAAATAATTATTTTTTATATAAAATTGTTTTTATTGTATAAAAGCGTAAAACATAAAAAAAAATATAAATGAGGTATCGCTGTAATCGTACTAAAACTGAAGAATAAAAACGCTTTATCAATTTTACCACATGTGGATGGTATAAACACCCCCTAAAAGAAATTCATGAATTGCTGGTTTTTGTCATTCTTCCTCCTAAAAAAATCGTAATAAAAAGCGATAAAAAAAATGTCATGTGTCCAAAATGGTTACCAATAAAAATGACAACTCGCCCGCAAAAATTAAGACCTCACATGACTCTGTGGGCCAAAAAATGGAAAAATTATAGCTCTCAAGATGTGGTGATGCAAAAACTATATTTTTTGTTATAAAAAGCGTCTTTTAGCATGTGACAGATGCCAAAACATAAAAACTGCTTTTAAACAGTAAATAAAACCCCCCTTTATCACCCCCTTATTTAGGGAAAAAATAATAAAGTTCAAAAAAATGCATTTATTTCCATTTTCCCATTAGGGTTAGGGGTTGGGATTAAGTGGTGTTGTTAGGGTTAGGTTTGTGGTTAGGTTTGTGGTTAGAGTTATGGTTAGGGTTGAGATTAGGTTAGAGGTGTGTTTTGGGTTATGGTTGGAGTTAGAATTGAGGGGGTTTCCACTGTTTAGGCACATCAGGGGTTCTCCAAATGTGACATTGGCGTCTGATATCATTCCAGCCAATTCTGCATTGAAAAAGTAAAACGGTGCTCCTTCACTTCTGAGCTCTGCCGTTTGCCCAAATTGTGCCTTCCTCCCCAATATGGGGTATAAGCATACTCAGGACAAATTGCACAAAACTTTTCAGGTCCAAATTCTCCTGTTTACCCTTGGTAAAATAAAAAAAATTGGATATGAAGTAAATATTTTGTGAAAAAAGTTAAATGGTCATTTTTTTTAAACATTCCAAAAATTCCTGTGAAGCACCTGAAGGGTTAATAAACTTCTTGAATGTGGTTTTGAGCACCTTGAGGGGTGAAGTTTTTAGAATGGTGTCACTTTTGGATACTTTCTATCAATAGACCCCTCAAAGTGACTTCAAATGTGAGGTGGTCCTAAAAAAAATGGTGTTGTAAAAAATGAGAAATCGCTGGGCAATTTTTAACCCTTATAACTTCCTAACAAAAAAATGGTTTCAAAAATTGTGATTATGTAAAGTAGACAGGTGGAAAATGTTATTTAGTAACTATTTTGTGTACATATTTCTTTGTTTTAAGGGCATAAAAAAATCAAAGTTTGAAAATTGTAAAATTTTCAATAATTTTCGCCCTATTTCCGTTTTTTTAGTAAATAAACGCAAGTTGTGTCGAAGAAATTTTACCACTATCATGAAGTACAATATGTCATGAGAAAACATTCCCAGAATTGCCAAGATCCGTTGAAGCGTTCCAGAGTTATAACCTCATAAAGAGACAGTGGTCAGATTTGTAAAAATTGGCCCGGTTATTAACATGCAAACAATCCTCGGGGGGTAAAGGGTTAAAGTGCTAAGTTCAGTACTGTGCCTGGTCTCAGCACTTGCAAGAGCTTGGCTGTGTGAAACAGCCAGCCTGTGCCTGTGCCGTGTGCCATTCATCAGACATAACTGTTTGCCCGATTGTAAAGAAATCACTGCAATCTGAATTTAAAGTTTTGTCCAGAAAAAGATTTGTTATATGGGTGTTACGAAAGAATAATACAAATTTTAAAGAACATATGAATAATCATAATAATCTATAAATAAATATGAATTTGAATTCTATATATAAATAAATGTGTGAAAAAATACACTGCATATTATCTTGTCTCCTATAAACAACACCATTTATTATTACATAGTATTTCTTGTTATGCTTCATCATCCCTTGCATAGTGCATTCTCATTATTTTCATATTTTTATGCCCCTCTCTTTATTAAGGGATTCTGTCACCCCATTTTTCGACTATGAAGATGAGGCAAACCGCCATCAGGGGCTTATCTACAGCATTCTGTAATACTGTAGATAAGCCCCCCGAGTTATCTGAAAGATAAGAAAACGATTTAGATTATACTCACCCAGGGGCGGTACGGCATACGATTCGTCCGGATGGAGTCGTGGGTCCGGTCCGGCGCCTCCCATCTTTAGCAAAGACGTCCCCTTCTTTACTTCCCATTGCGGCTCTGGCACAGGTGCACTGCTCTGCCCTGTTTGAGGGCAGAGTAGTGCACTGCGGGTGTAGGCGCCAGACCTCTCTGGACCTTTCCCAGCGCCTGCGCACTGCATTACTCTGCTCTGCCCTCAACAGGGCAAAGCAGTGTGCCTGCGCCGGAGCCGTGACGGGAAGCAAAGAAGAAGATATCTTCGCTAGAAGATGGGAGGCTCCGCGACTCCCTTCGGACCGAATCGGGCGCCGTACCGCCCCTGGGTGAGTATAATCTAACTCATCTTTCTTCTCTTTCAGGTAAATCAGGGGCTTATCTACAGCATTACAGAATGCTATAGATAAGCCCTTGATGGCGGTGGCCTCATTCATAGTCGAAAAATGGGGGTGACAGAATCCTTTAAACAATGTCCTCTCTAGTCAGGTATAAAATGATGCTGATGGGCAGCTCTGACTAGAAGACCAGTCTTTTAGTCTGTCCTATTAGAAAAGAAGCTTTACTTTGTACCATCAGCAGTCATTTTATATCAAACAAGAGAATGCACTATGTAATGAGGGACGATTATTTACATAATAAGAGAGGAGACTGTAATTTAGACACATTTATTTTTGTACACCTACCTCAATGTGCAATCCGTATATATAACATTTTTTATTGGTACGTCTGGCCCTTTTCATATGAAAGGTGCTAAACCAGTTTTTTTTTTTTGAAAATGCCATGCAGGTTTATATCAGTGTACCTTTTTTTCAAAAATTAGATGTGCTGCAAAACATTATTCATTTATAAAGAAATTGTAACTAGTTGAAGCTTTTAAAGACATGGAGTTTTGTTAATCTTTTAGTTACTACTGTATAATAACAGGAATATTAGAACACTTTGGCTCAAATGTTTTCATACCCTTGAATGTTTGGGGTGATAATGAAGTTGACAAATACATGTTTTGATGATAATGAATTGTGGCAATGAAATGTAATCACATCAGTGTCTTGTTTGTATTTATTGTTGTGTAGAAACAATCCATGCTTTTCATAAATGCATGTGCATTTCAATGAGCCTGCATTAACTTTGTAGCTACTAAAGCATGGAGAAAGCAAAAGGAATGTCAAATGATCCATTAGCAAAAATGGTTAAGCTCTATAAATCAGGAAGAAGCAATAATAACCAAAACATTTATAAATTCCAATAACTTTAATATAATGGGAACCTGACAGCTGCCCAACCCATGTCTGTCATTTCAGCCAGGTACTGTATGTTTTACTTATGCTACATTGTTTCAGAGAAAACATGCATTTAAATGGAACTGTCAAACAGGATTGTGCATAGTAACCTACAGTCACTGTCAGGTCAAGCGCCATTATACTGATTTAAAATGATACCTTGGTTGATGAAATCCATCTTGTGGTTGTTCTTTAATCTTTATTTCAGTTTGTAGTTAATGAGATTCTTGTGCCCTAAGGCGGGGTTGGTGTAATGCAGCCTGCTGACTGGTCACTGATCCCTCAGTGACCCGCCCCTAGTTTGCATAATGAATATCTGTACATCCGTACAAAAAAAAAACTTCTGCAGGCATGTGCCAGCCGTGGCACCTGCTCTGCAGCAAAATCGCAAGTTTTATCTGCCAATAATATGTTTTATTCAAGTTATTCAGCTAGAGGAAAGAAAATAAAAATGAAAATGGCGCCTGCTGTGCCTGCGCAGTAGCTGCTATCGGTGTAGCTGTGATCCAATAGCTGTTACTGCACATGTGTCGGCAACGTCATCTTACTGGGAGAAGAAAAAAAATCCTCCTCCAAAAAGGCGCCACCCGAGCATGTGCAGTGGTAGCTCTCGGCTATCTCGAAGAGCTGCACATGCGTTGGTGGCGCCATCTTGGAGGAGGATTTTTTTCTTCTCCAGTAAGATGGCGACACCGGCACATGTGCAGTAGCAGCTCTCGGAGATAGAGAGCTGCTACTGTGCAGGTGCGGGTGGCGCCATCTTGGAGGAGGAATTTCTTTTCTTCTTAATTAAGATGGCACGGCTGGCGCCTGCGCAGTAGCAGCTACTGGATCACAGCTAAACACCGATAGCAGCTACAGCACAGGACGTGGCCCCAGTGCGATTTTCAAATTGAGTTTATTTTTCTTTCCTCTAGCTGAATAACTTGAATAAAATGTGTTATTGGCACATGAAACATGCAATTTTGCTGCAGCACAGGTGCCACGGCTTGCACCTGCCTGCAGAAGTTTTTTTTTTTTACATATGTACAGATGTTCATTATGCAAATAAGGGCCAGGTCAGTGAGAGATCAGTGATCTGTGAGCAATCTGTATTATATGAATAGCTTATCAAGAGAACAGATACACCAACCCGCCTTAGGGCACGAGAATCTCACTAACACAAACTGAAAATAAAGATTAAAGAACAATCACAAGACGGATTTTATCAACCATGGTATCCTTTTAATCAGTATAATGGCGTCGACCTCGTAGTGTCTGTAGGTTACTTTGCACAATCCTGCTGATAGGTTCCTTTTAACAGCAGTATTGGAGAATGTAGTCTCCAAGCTGCATGGTCCTAGGCTGACCTTGGCCACTTCTCCATGATTTACTCACCTTATGAAACAGGTCATTCCCTATATGTATTTATTGGAAAATCCAAAGAAAAGTCCTACAGACGTATTCCAGAATAAAAGGTAAACTTTTCTCCAGCATATTTAAAAGGATGAAAACAGCTTCAAGTATAACCTAGTGTAATAAATCTGTCTTTTTCCTACATGTTTCAGTCTGTAAACCCGTTAGTAAGGACGAAATAGTTGAGCTCTGAGGTAGAGCAGGAAGCCACGATCTCCCTGCACTACCGCTGTCTGTTTTGTAGTGTTCAGGGATGGGCTGGGCCGTGGGGAAAGAGGGGATATGCACTGACATGTGTGACAGCTGCCTCCAGGATACAGCAGATTCACCCACATTGAACGCTGTGTAAGCATGTCTGGTGAAGAGACATTAGGATGCATGTTGCTGCTTCTCTCCAGAGAGGAGCAGGACAGGGGACAGGATGCGCCCGAAGTACAGGTTTAGCTTTGCCTTTAACCGGGGGGGGGAGTCGCACTGTTTCATTTAGGAGGTGGGGAAATTTTTTCACCTCCTAACAAAAACCGGTCTGGATTCTTGAGCAAGATTCTGAAAACCCCGGGCAGCCGGGGGCAAAAAACAGAAATTTTTTGAAAAGACAACTTCTTTTTTTAAAAATTATTTAAAAAAATTTTGGTTTTAAAAAAAGAAAACCCAACGCGTTTCAAGGAGTGGTCCAAACTTCTTCAGATGGCTAAAAAAGTAGGTTTTTTTTTCTATCTTTCATTCTTGCCTTTGAGGCACAGAGAGATTTATTGGGGGCTGCTTGAAAATTTTAAAAGATTTGGGGTCTCTGTCAAAGCAAAAACGCCCCAGCATCCCTGATCTGTAAAGTTTCAAATTCAAAAAAAATACCCTAAAAATTATTTGTTCAGAGAATGAATATTATTTTTTATTTTATTTTTTTCCATTAATTCCCTGGTGTGTAAAGGAAGGGGTTTTCATGAAAATTTTTTAGATATCATTTACAGTAAACATAATTTCAATGACAGACTGGTTTAAAAGGGGAAGGACCCCGCCCTTTTTGGACTTACATTTACGGACATGAGTGGGTTTGTATCATTTCACTGAAATTTTAGGGGTGGGCTTGGTGCAGAATGAACAGATAAAAAATATATCTTTTCCTTTCGTATTTTACCTGTGACGTAAAAAATCCTGTGGCCCGGGGTTTAGGGGCCCCAAAGTTCAGTGTATGTATATCTCATATTGTAAATCCAGGGTGATAAAAAATTTAAAACCCCGTATATAAAATTTTTTTTAAAAAAAAAATTTCCCCAAAGTTGGGGGATGAATTTTATTGATAAAAAGCCAAAAAGGAAAAGAATAGGGGAAAAGAGTTGGTGATATAGGGGAAAAACACTTTTGGCCCTTTAAGTATACTCGTTGGGGAAAAAATTTCTTCAAAAAAGGGGGGGAAAAGGGGGAAAAAAAAAGGAGAAGATGTTTAAAAGGGGTAAAATTTTTTTTTTTTAATGTGTAATTTCTACCACCCCCTCTTTCCTTGATTCCACTCCGCTTTTGGGGTTTGTCCAGAAAGGGGCATTCCGTTAGGGTTATTCCCCGGGGGGTAATTTTAAAGAAATAAAACCCCTCGGGTGCTCTACATGCAACCCCTAGCTGTAATTTTATTTTTTCTATTTTGTTTTGTGTATTATCAGGGTGTGAAAAATTTCAGCCCCCAGACAGGGGCAGACAGAACCAAAAAACATGGGAGCTAGTGTGGGGGCCCTACACAGGGATTGGGGGGCTAATGTGGGACCATTAAACAGCATGGGGCCTTAAAGTGGGGGGGCATTTTTTACAGTGTGAGAGCTAATTTTGAGGGCATTTTACAGCATGGGAAATTTTGGGAAAAAAACCAAAAAAAAAAAAAAATTTTTTTTTTTTTTTTTGGGGGGGGGGGGTTTTTTTAAATTTTTTTTTTTTAAAAAAACCCAAAAAAAAAAAAAAAAAAGGGGGGAAAATTTTTTTTTTTAAAAAAAAAAGGGGGGAAAAAAAAAACCCCAAAAAAAAAAGGGGCCCCTTTTTGGGAAAAAAAAAAACCCCTTTCCCCAAAAATTTTAAAAAAAACCCCCCCCAAAAAAGGGGGGAAAAAAAGGGGGGTTTTTTTTTGGGGGCCTTTTTTCCCCCAAATTTTTTTTCTAAAAATTTTTCCCCCAATTCCCCCCCCTTTTTTTTTTTAAAAAATTTTCCTTTTTTTTCCCCCCCCAAAAATTTTGGGGCCCCCCCCCGGCCTTTTAAAATTTTAAAAATTTTTTTTTTTAAATTTATTTCTTTTTTATTTTTTAAAAACCCAAAAAAAAAACCCCCCGGAAAAAGGGAAAAAGGGGGGTTTTTTAAATTTGGGAAAAAAGGGGGAAAAAAAAAAAGGAAAAAAAAAATTTTTTTTAAAAATTTTTAAAAATTTTTTTTTTAAAAAGGGGAAAAAGGGGAAAAAAAAAAAAAAAGGGGGGGAAGGGGGGGAAAAAAACCCTTTTTTTTTTTGGGGGGGAAACCCTTTTTTAAAAAATTTTTAAAACCGGTTTTTTGGGGGGGGGGCCCTTAAAAAGGATTTTTTTTTTTTTTGGGGGGGGGGGTTTTGGGGGAAAAAAAAAAACCTTTAAAACCCCCTTTTTTTGGGGGGGGAAAATTTTTTTGGGGGGAAAAATTTTTTTTTTACCCCTTAAAATTTTTTCCCCCTTGCGGCTTTTTTTTTAAAAAAAGGGGCCCTTTTTTTTTTTTTTTTTTTTTTAAAACGGAAAAAAAAAAACCCCTTTTTTTTTCGCCCCCCTTTATTTTTTAAAAAAAAGGGGGAAAAAAATTTTTTTTTTTTTTTTTTTGGGGGGGGGGCCCCCCCCCCCCCCTTTAAAAAAAAAAAAAAGGGGGTTTTTTTAAAAAAAAATTTTTAAAAAATTTTTTTTTTCCACCCCCCCTTCCAAAAAAACCCCCCCCCCCTTTTTTCCCCCAAAAAAAAAGGGGGGTTTTTTTTGGGGTTTTAAAACCCCCCCCCCCCCTTTGCCCCCCCCAAAAAACCCCCCCCAAAGGGGAAATTTAAATTTTTTTTTTTTTCCCCCCCCGGCCCCAATCAAAATTAAAAACCCAAAAACCAAAAAAAAATTTTTTAAACATTTTTTTCCCCCCCCAAAAAATTGGGTGTGTTTTTGGTCCTTTTCTTCCACACAAACACTTTTAAAATTTTTCTGAAATTTCGGTGGGCCTTATGAATTCACAGCTTTATTTCCTTCAAAAAAATTTTTTCTATTGAATTCAGGTCGGGTGTTTTGGCTGGGCCTTCTGCAGATTTATTTTCTTGTTTTCAATTGAGAGTTTCTTTGGCTGTGGGTTTGAGGTCAATGTCTTGATGAAATATCCTATCTCATTTCAACTTCATAATCCTGGTAGATGGCAGCAGATTTTTATCACGAATGTCTCGGTACATTTTTCCGGTCATCCTTCTTTCAATGATATGAAGTTTTCATGTGCGTATGCTGAAAAATATCCCACACCAAACGTCCCAGTTGATATGGTGTTTTTGGAGTGATATACAGTGCCTTTGGCCTCCTAGCATGGTATTAAACAATAAAGGCCTGTTGTTTCTGTCTTCTTCACTTCAGTATTACTAACACATGCTGCCTAGAGGATACTATTAAAAATGAACTTTAATTAAATCATAGATTAAAAATTCAGCAGTGCAGCAAGAGCCCATGGCCAAACCTAACACTTACTATAAAGATACTAAAACCACAAAAAAGCATTCCCATCCTTTACTGAGAATGCTAACTAACGTATCTGACTGCTCCACCTTTACTGTTCCACCACCCCAACCACTCCGTATACCAGACCTCTGCCCTTCCCTACTAACCTCCCTCTCCAACATCAATGAAGGAGAGCTTACTCATCTCCTTTTCAAATCACACTTTACCACCTGTGCACTTGACCCCATCCCTTTCCACCTGCTCCCCAACCTCACTAACACGCTCATCCCAGCCCTAACCCATCTCTTCAACCTATCGCTATCTTCTGGTACCTTTCCCTCTGCCTTCAAACATGCCACCATCACACCCATCCTCAAAACAACAAACCTTGACCTAACTGCTATGCCCAGCTATTGCCCAATATCATTGCTCCCGTTTGCTTCCAAACTCCTTGAGCAGCATGTTCACGCTCAACTTTCCTCCCACCTCTCATCTAACTCTCTCCTTGACAGCCTCCAATCTGGCTTCTGACCCCACCACTCCACTGAAACTGCCCTGACCAAAATTACTAATGACTTACTCACAGCCAAAGCTAACAGACAGTTCTCCATCCTCCTCCTCCTTGACCTGTCCTCTGCCTTTGACACAGTTGACCACTGCATACTGCTACAGATTTTTTCTTCCCTTGGCATCAAAGACCTTGCCCTGTCCTGGATTGCCACTTACCTTTCCGACCGCACATTCAGCGTCTCCCACTCCCACACTACCTCCTCATCCCGCCCTCTCTCTGTTGGAGTCCCTCAAGGCTCTGTCCTGGGGCCCCTACTTTTTTCAATCTATACCCTTGGCCTAGGACAACTCATAAAGTCCCATGGCTTCCAGTACCACCTGTATGTGGACGACACTCAGATCTACCTCTCTGGCCCAGATGTCACCTCTCTGCTTCCTGAATCCCGGAGTGTCTATCAGCCATATCCTCCTTCTTCACCTCTAGGTTCCTAAAACTCAATGTAGACAAAGCTGAACTCATCATCTTTCCTCCTTCCCACGTATCTTCCCTACCCGATCTATCTATTATGGTAAATGGCATCACGATCTCTCCCGCACCTGAAATCCGCTGCCTCGGAGTAACTCTCGACTCTGCCCTGTCCTTCAAACCACACATCCAAACTCTTGCCACCTCCTGTCGCCTCCAGCTTAAAAAGATTTCCAGAATCCGTCCCTTCCTCACCCCTCAATCTACTAAAACTCTTGTGCATGCCCTCATCATCTCCCGCCTCAATTACTGCAGCACCCTCCTCTGTGGCTTCCCTGTCAACTCTCTTGCACCACTCCAGTCTGTCCTCAACTCTGCTGCCTGACTAATCCACCTCTCCCCTCGCTACTCCCCTGCTTCTCCCCTCTGCAAATCCCTCCACTGGCTCCCAATACTCCAACTAATCCAGTTCAAACTACTAACACTGACCTACAAAGCTGTCCACAACCTGTCCCCTCCCTATATCCCTGAACTAATCTCCCAATATCTTCCTTCACGTAATCTTCGATCCTCCCAAGACCTCCAACTATCCTCCACACTTATTCGTTCCTCACACAACCGCCTCCAAGATTTCTCCCGAATATCCCCCATCCTCTGGAATTCCATGCCTCAACATGTACGATTATCCACCACTCTTGGATCCTTCAGACGGAGCCTGAAAACCCATCTCTTCAGGAAAGCTTACAGTCTGCAATAACCATTCCGCCTCGCCGCCACCACCCAAGCTGCCACCTCGCCGCCACCACCAGAGCTTCTGCCTCGCCACCACCACCACCACAGCTGCCGCACCCCCAACCTTCTGTTTCTTCCCCATTATCCCGTAGAATGTAAGTCTGCAAGGACAGGGTCCTCTCCCCTCTGTACCAGTCTGTCATTGTAAATTTGTTTACTGTAAACGATATCTATAACTTTGTATGCAACCCCTTCTCATGTACAGCACCATGGAATTAATGGCGCTATATAAATAAATAATAATAATAATAATAATCTGACTAGTGCTGCTAGGACTAAATAAGTGAAGTGTCACAGTGCAATAAAGTGAATGAAAAAGGAAGAAACATTATGGATCTCACCCAATTGAAGTGGAGACTGTCCTCCAGGTCATATCCATACAGGTATAAGGATACCTCACTCTACCCTGTCATGGCCTCTGCAGTTGCTGACAAGCGCAGTACCCAAGTGAAGAAATTATCCCAAAAAGAGGTTACCTCCTGATGCATTTCTTTCTTCATTAGATGAAATCATCAGGGAGTGTACTTGCTATTCAGAGGCACCACTATGAAGACACTGAAGTTGTTGCATGGTAGAAGAATAAAGTGTCTCTGTGCGTATAAGGTGCCTTTGCTTGAAAATATCTAAGGAATCCCACATTGGTTGAGTATTCCCTCAGGGCCCAGAGTGCTGTTACCCTGATAACAAAGAGATGGGGAGATAACCCACAAGTCTCTTCCTTGGTTTAAATGAATTTTCTCTCTTCTCAGAGGGCATCCTACCTCACTTCCAGGGAGGTGGGGGTGGAGTTTGTTTCCTTTATCCACTGCTCCATAAAGTATTCATAATTTCCAGCCTATTTTGGTTTACATAAATGCCATATCTAACACTAACTTTTCCCAAAGTTGTCCCTTTTCTTTTGGAGTAATATATATGAACAGGTTAAATTCCTGCTCCCTTACCAGAGATGTCATATCCTGATCATATGTTTCCTCCCCAGCATCTCCATTGTGATCTTAGTGAGTTCCTATTATCTGCCATTTGATCTGTAATGTGATTGCTTCTCTCGGCTGTTGCCATGACATTGCATACACGTACTGTGTGCATGCCCACCCTGTAGCAGTATCCTAGACGATCATAACTTCTGCAGTTTACTGGGGGAGTTGGAGAGAGGGGAGTGAGGGAGAGGAGAATACATCGCTGCCTGTGACTCTCAGGGGAGAAAAATGTAAGTAAAATCAAGATAATAGGTTAAAGAGTTTCAGAAACTGGACATTTTCACATATAGGCATTACAGATCCCCAGTTGGGTACCTCATTAGACCAATACTGCTCCAAAGCAATAAGTGAGGCCCCATATAGTCCAAGGGTCCTGATGTATTTAATACAGAAAAGAATACTCTTGATAGATTTATAGGTGCATGTCTTACAGACCAGAAACATATCTCATGACTTTTAAGGTATACAGAAAGTGCTCATGGGGATGGCTTTTTAGAGATAATGCAGAGGGACAGTATTCTTTGGGGATGTTCCCACTGTTCAAATAAAGTGGGGCACAATATCTCTGTGCACTCCTCGCTATGACTCAGAGGAACGTAACCAAGTGAAACATGGGATTTCTAAATAAAGCAGGAATAATTGTGCTCCTCATTAAGACCCTGATGTGCCATTGTTTTCAAACAAAAAATGTATCTTGCTTCCTTTTGTATTAAATTTTTATCAAGATCCCCTCCAACACAGTTTTGCTTAATGCAGTCAATGCCTATAAAGATTACTTTCGTGTCCCCTCATGCATGGAGTTAATGTGTTTCGCAATCAGTGTGTCCCTATTATTAATGATGTAAATCAAATGCTCTCCAATCCTCCTCCTCATCTCTCTTATGCTTTTACCTACATATTGCTTTGACAAATACAAGCAGATTTACAGACTACAAATTTCATCCTGCAGTTTATAAAGCTACGGATGTTAAAGAATTTTCCTGTTACACTGCTGGAGAAGGATTTTATTATTTTTTTGTTAGGTCAAACTGCACATCTGCTGCATCTGACGCAACCATTGAGCTGGTAACCACGCTGTACCCTCCGTTGATGTATAGAAATAGCTTCTGACTAATCTTTCCCCTATTGTTCTGTCCATAAAGAATGTGATTTAGGGTCACATGCAAATATTATCCTTAAGGTCATAATCCATGTTTAAGATTCCCCAATATTCATCCAAAATTATTCCGACCTGTGGTGTTCCATTATCATAGGTTGCTATTATCCTAGTGGATTCTTTTTTATTCCCATTTTCCATAATTGGTAGTAAAGTTGACCTATCTTGTCTTAGGGCAAACTGATATGCTTTTCTCAAGACCCATATCCCCTCTCACGGAACCTCATTCTCAGGTCTTTGGCTTGTATAAACTCATTTTTACTGGAACAGTTCCGTCTTAGTCTGATATATTGTCCTATAGGAATTCCCTTCCAAGAGAGGGGACGGTGGCTCTCTCACCAAAGAACGGAATTTCTAGCTGTCGGTTTACGATATATTGTGCTCAGTGTGCCATCTATTTGTTTGGAGATTAAAATAAGAAATTATAAACTTAATTTGCTTAATTCCCATGTGAATTTTAGGCCCAATAAGTTTTAATACAGGGCCTCCACAAATTCAACAAATTTATCTTTCTGTCCCCGACACAACACCAACACGTCACCTATGTACTTTGTCCATAGTTCCACATGCTTAGTGTACTCGTTCATCCCATCCACGAAGACCATTGTTTCCTCCCACTAGCCCAGGAGCAGATTTGCAGAAGTAGGTGCACAGGGATTACCCATGGCAGTGTCACTGAGCTGGTGGGAGATTTTCATGTCAAACAAAAAAACGTTGGCAGTTAACACATATTCTAAGAGAGCAAGTATCAGCTCATTATGAGCTCAGAAATGAATGCCCCTTGCCTGTAGGAAGTACCGTGCTGCCTCGATCCTCTTGTCATGGGGTATCAAGGAGTAGAGCGTCTCAAAGTCAATGCTTGTAATCAATGTTTGATCATCAATGTGGATGCCCTCTATTTTTTGCAGCAAATCCATAGTGTCCCTAGTAAGCGACGGGAGTGCCAGGACGAACAGTCTCAGAACTTGGTCCAAATATACAGACTCATTTTGTCCCAGGCTGCCAATCCTGGACAAAACCGGTCTGCCTATAATTTGTTCTTGACCTTTATGTATTTTTGGCAGCACATAAAATGTCACCAGTATTGGGTTAGTTGGTATCATAAACTCAAGTTCATCTTTGCTAATTAGATTATTATTTTTAGCTTCTGTGAGTGTGGTTCTTAAGGTATAGTTCTTAATTTTTTGGCTATATCCTAAGTGGGATTGTGTGTTAAGATAGCGTACCCATTTTTATCAGCAAGAACCCTCATACTCATCTCATTACAGGTCTATACATCCAAAATAACTGAATTATGCTGCACAGGGTTTTTTTGTAGTCTATATCTTACAAATAAATGACTCCTTAGCAGTGGTATAAACTGTTAGAAAAATGTTCAGTTTGTCACTCAATTGCTATATATTGGAGCTGTAGCTGTCATATTCTATGAGAAATGTGAATAATATTGCCATCTAAACAGTGTAAATAGTTTGATTTATGCAAACATGTATGTCTTCTATAAAGGTACTGCCACACTAAACTATCCCGCTAGCGATCACGATAATGACGCATACTAATGCGATCGCTAGCGGGATAGTTTCAATATCGCTAGTAGTGGCTTAATTTAGCGATGTCGTTAAGGACGCTATCGCGGTTAGCGATCTCC
>JARQOD010000005.1:224855893-224953400 GCA_033576555.1 Oophaga sylvatica | reverse complement strand
CCCACAAGTGACCCCATTTTGGAAAATAGACCCCACAAGGAACTTGTCTAGATGTGTGTTGAGCACTTTGAACCCCGAAGTGCTTCACAGAAGTTTATAACGCACAGCCGTAAAAATAAAAAATCCTTTTTTTTTTTTCAAAAATGATTTTTTTGCCCCAATATTTTATTTTTACAAGGGTAACAGGAGAAATTGGACCCCAAAAGTTGTTGTCCAATTTGTCCTGAGTACGCTGATATCCAATATGTGGGAGAAAACTACTGTATGGGTACACGTTGGGGCTCGGAAGGGAAGTAGTGACGTTTTGGATTGCAGACTTTGATGGAATGGTCTGGGGGCGTCATGTCGCATTTGGAGAGCCCCTGATGCGCCTAAACAGTGGAAATCCCCAACAAGTGACCCCATTTTGGAAAATAGACCCCACAAGGAACTTATCTAGATGTGTGGTGAGCGCTATGAAGCCCCAAGTGCTTCACAGAAGTTTATAATGTACAGCCGTAAAAACAAAAAAATATTTTTTTTTGTACAAAAATGATATTTTCGCCCCCAGTTTTTTATTTTCCCAAGGGTAGCAGAAGAAATAGGACAAATTGCACAATAACTCTTGGGTCCAGAGTACGCTGATACCCCATATGTGGGGATAAACTACTGTTTGGACGCATGGCAGAGCTGAGAAGTGAAGGAGCACCGTTTGACTTTTTCAACGCAGAATTGGCTGGAATTGAGATCAGACGCCATGTCACATTTGGAGAGCCCCTGATGTGCCTAAACAGCGGAAACCCCCCAATTCTAACTCCAACCCTAACCCCAACACACCCCTAACCCTAGTCCCAAACCTAACCACAAACCTAACCCTAACACACCCCTAATCCCAACCCTAACCCTAATCCTAACTTTAGCGCCAACCCTAACCCTAACTTTAGCCGCAACCCTAACCCTAACCCTAATGGGAAAATGGAAATAAATACTTTTTTTAATTTTATTATTTTTCCCTAACTAAGGGGGTGATAAAGGCGGGTTTGATTTACTATTTATAGCGGGTTTTTATGATTGGCAGCTGTCACGCTAAAAGACGCTTTTTATTGCAAAAATAGTTTTTGCATCATCACATTTTGAGAGCTATAATTTTTGCATATTTTGGCCCACAGAGTCATGTGAGGTCTTATTTTTTGCGGGATGAGTTGACGTTTTTATTGGTACCATTTTTGAGCACGTGATGTTTTTTGATCGCTTTTTATTTCGATTTTTGGGAGGTTAGAATGAACAAAAATCAGCAATTCATGAATTTCTTTTGGGGGAGGCGTTTATACCGTTCCGCGTGTGGTAAAATTGATAAAGCAGTTTTATTCTTCGGGTCAGTACGATTATGGCGATACCTCATTTATATCATTTTTTCATGTTTTGGCGCTTTTATAGAATAAAAACAATTTTATATAAAAAATTATTATTTTTGCATCGCTTTATTCTGCGAGCTATAACTTTTTTGATGCTGTATGACGGCTCATTTTTTGCGGGACAAGATGACGTTTTCAGCAGTACCATGTTTTTTTATATCGGTCTTTTTGATCGCGTGTTATTTCACTTTTTGGTCGGCGGTATGATGATAAAGCATTGATTTTTTGCTTCGTTTTTTTTTTTTTTTTTTAAGGGGTTCACTAAAGGGGTTAACTAGTGGGCAATTTTATAGGGGGGGTCGTTACGGACGCAGCGATACCAAATATGTGTACTTTTATTGCTTTGTTTTTTTTATTTACAGGAAGAAGTGAATTTAATGGGGATATATATATATTTTTTTTATTTATTTTGGATTTTTTTTTATAACACGTTTATTTTTATTTTTTTAACTTTTTTACTTTGTCCCAGGGTGGGACATCACTGTATTTTATCAGATCGCTGGTGTGACAGTGTGCACAGCACTCTGTCACACCAGCGATCGCACAGGCATAGATGCAGGCTTCTCAGTGCCTGCTCTCGGCAGGCACTGAGGTAGCCGCCTCCCTCCAGGACCCCGGCGCCATCTTGGATCCGGGTTCTGGGAGGGAGGAAGCCCTCAGAACAGCGCGATCACATCGCGCTGCTCTGAGGGTCTCAGGGGGCGCGCAGGGAGCCCCCACCCTGCGCGATCCTCCCCTGTGCCCCCAGTACACCGCGATCATGTTTGATCGCGGTGTGCAAGGGGTTAATGTGCCGGGAGCGGTCCGTGACCGCTCCTGACACACAGTCATGGGTGTCAGCTGTGATAATCAGCTGACACCCGGACGCGATCGGCTGCGCTCCCCCTGGGAGCGCGTCCGATCGCACGAGACGTACTATCCCGTCCATGGTCATACGGGCCCAGGTACCATGGACGGGATAGTACGTCCGATGGCAGTAAGGGGTTAAAAAATATAAAATATAAGAAATAGATTTTTTTTGTCCTTTTGCCACCAAAAGAGTTAATAAAAGTGATGACAAATCACATTTATCACAAAATTCAACAAATGAAAGCAACCTGTCCTGCAAAATAAAGGTCTTTATATTCTTCCAATCATGAAAAATTGTGAGAAGTATGGCTCCCAGAATATGGCGATTCAAAAACAAATGATTTTTATTTAAAGAGTGTATTAAAGCGGTATTACCATCTACAAGATCCTATCCCATTAAGTAGTAGGTGTATTAGTAACAATATTAGCAAATACTTTCGATTAGAGACGTAGTATAGTTTTTTTGATTCGCTATGTCACTTATCCCATGTGCAAGGCATTGGAGTAGGAATAAAAGAATCCACACTATCTATAAACAGAGAGATTGTCAGGGAGCTCGTAACTAATGTAAATTAATTTAAATCTCCTAGTATAGATTAATTACATCCTAGGGTACTAAAAGAAAAAGCAGAGGAAATTGCAGAACCACTATCTTTGAAAATTCCTGGAGAACAGGAGAAATTACAGAAGATTGGAGAAAGGCAAATGTCATTATCTTCATAAAAGGAAAGAAGATGAATCCAGGAAATGTCCGGCCAGTGAGCCCTACTTCTATACCAGGAAAATCATTTGAACAAATTATTAAACTGCATGTAAGCAAGTATTTGGATAAGAAGCAGTGATTTAACCAGAGCCAGAATGGGTTTCTAGCAATCAAGTCATACCAGATTAATCTAATTTCCTTCTATGATGGAATCACTTACTGGGTAGATCAGGGAAATGCTGTAGATATAGTATATCTCAATTTCAGCAAATCATTTGATAAAGTATCTCATACTTTTTCCTTACTTAAAAAATGACCAAGTATGGGATTGACAAGGCTACATTTAGGTGGATTTATAACTGGCTCAGTGATCGCACTCAAAGAGTAATAAAAAATGGTTACAATTGGAAGTGCTTCAAGTGGGGTACCACAAAACTTTGTCCTAGCTCCAGTGTTGTTCAAAACTTTTATAAATGATCTAGATAAGGGAAATGAAGGTAATCAAGTCAAATTTGCTGATGATGCAAAGCTAGGAGGGATAGTTAACACTAGAGAAGGATTCAGAAGGATCTAGATAAGATTTAACAATGGGCAGCAATTAATAGAATGATATTTAACATAAAATACATATACCTATATATACATAAATACATGTACAGTAAGCTGCACACACACTGTACTAATTGTATATGTCACTGACATCCATATATCTATCTGTTCTATGTGTATATACTGCATGTAATTGATCTATTCTACCCTGTTAGGTCCCTCTGTGATTTTACTGTATGGGGCTGCTGAATTGTCTGCTTTTTATCTATCTATCTATCTATCTATCTATCTATCATCTACTTTAAAATACTTTAGTGGCAGCACAATTATTTTCCTGCATCTTTACTGAATTTTATGGACTATTTCCGATTTTAAGAAAAAATGCTTGTTTCTGATTACGAATCCGAATGTGCCTTATTCACTCATCTCTAGTGGTGAGTTCTACATCAATAGAAATCTTCAAACAGAGGCTGGACAGACATCTATTTGAGATGGTTTAGCGAATCCTGCATTGATTAGGAGGTTGCACACGATGACCCTGGAGGTCCCTTCGAACATTCTATGATTCTATGATTTCTTTTAAAGAAGAAGAATTTTTCTTTTTGATTGTCTATGAAAATGTGTTAAATATATATGATTGCTCTTTTACAGTTTGCTGCTGCAGTGATTACAAATTTAAGTGTTAAATTAGGGTTTGAATTTCACATCTAGATGTATTGTTCCTTAATCAAGCCTTCTTGCTGAATTAGATACATTTATCATCTAGCAATGATTGACTATTGAAACTGTCCAGCATTTTCTGTGAAACTAACATTACTTAATAGAAAATACTAATCAGTTAGAAGGAAAATAGATTTAAATACTTATTTGTATGTTTTTCAGGGAATACAGCTTCTTCAAATGCATTAACTTTTACCAAATAATGTAAAAATGATTAGAAAAGTAAGGAGAAGCTAGAATTCCTCCTATAAAGCACCATGCATCTACCAAATTCAGTGTGATAATTGTGCTAATGACATATGTAGAGGGTAACAGAAAGTTTTCACCATGTTATCTTCTATATTAATAATCAGTGAGGATATATGCCCTGCGTATATTTCTACTATAGAGTGTATACATGCACAGTTAAACTTTATGAAACTGAAATGTTTACTGGCATCATGAGTGTGGAGCTTTATGGTATGTATAGTTCTGTGAAATATGTGAAGATTTGTGCGAGTCATGTTAGACAAACTGTGGTAAAAACTAAGTGCACCCTCAATTAGTTATGTTTTACAGATAAGGATTTAGAAAAAACATCTGGTCCTTAGAGGTTCTTAAAATAAGGCAAATGCAACCTCAGATGAGCAACATTTTTTGTCAAATTACACTGTCATTATTTAATAAAAACTGAAAAAAATAAGAAGTATTGAGTGAAAAATTATGTATACCCTATAAATAAAGAAATTCCAGAAATATCATTAGCAGGATAAACTTGAATTAATATTTTTCCGTCTGTCTTTAACTGTTTCTCACATCACTCTAGAGGAATGTTAGTTATAACTTTTCTTAATTTCATTAAGGCTTCTGGGCATTTGTTTATGAGCAGCTCTCTAAACGTCCCTCTACAGCAGCGGTTCTCAACCTGTGGGTCGCGACCCCGGCGGGGGTCGAACGACCAAGACACAGGGGTCGCTTAAAGGAGCCGGCGGCTGCAGCACTGTGGTGACAGCTGCAGCCACCGGCTTCAAGAAGACATCCATACTTACCTTCCATCGCTGCGTCCCTGTCGGCCGCGGAAGCTTCCTCCTGGCAATGCGGTGACGTAGTACCGCTCATTAAGGTAATGAATATGGACGTGACGCCACTCCCATAGGCGTGGCGTCCATATTCATGCCCTTAATGAGCGGTATTACGTCACCGCTGCGCACAGGAGGAAGCTGACGAGGCCGACAGGGATGCAGGGACCTGCAGCGACGGAGCGAGGAGGGTAAGTATGATGGGGGGAGGGGATGGGGGGAGCAGAGCCATGTATACAGGATGGGAGGGGGAGCGGAGCATGTATACGGATGGGAGGGGGAGCGGAGCCAACATACAGGATGGAGGAGGGGAGCGGAGCCATGTATACAGGATGGGAGGGGGAGCGGAGCCATAATACAGGATGGGAGGATAGGAGCGGAGCCATATATACAGGATGGGAGGATGGGAGCGGAGCCATATATACAGGATGGGAGGATGGGAGTGGAGCCATGTATACAGGATGGGAGGATGGGACAGAGCCATGTATACAGGATGGGAGGGGGAGGGAGCCATATATACAGGATGGGAGAGGGAGCCATGTATACAGGATGGGAGGGGGAGCGGAGCCATATATACAGGATGGGAGATGGGAGCACAGCCATATATACAGGATGGAGGATGGGAGCGGAGCCAGTATATACAGGATGGGAGGATGGGAGCGGAGCCATGTATACAGGATGGGAGGATGGAGCGGCCATATACAGGTGGAGGATGGAGCGGAGCCATATATACAGGATGGGAGGATGGGAGCGGAGCCATGTATACAGGATGGGAGGATGGAGCGGAGCCATTATACAGGATGGGAGGAGGGAGCGGAGCCATATATACAGGATGGGAGGGGGAGCGGAGCCATGTATACAGGATGGGAGGATGGGAGCGGAGCTATGTATACACGATGGGAGGGGAGCGGAGCCATATATACAGGATGGGAGCGGAGCCATGTATACAGGATGGGAGGGGGAGCGGAGCCATATATACAGGATGGGAGGAGGGAGCGGAGCCATATATACAGGATGGAGGATGGGAGCGGAGCCATGTATACAGGATGGGAGGATGGGAGCGGAGCCATGTATACAGGATGGGAGGAGGGAACGGAGCCATATATACAGGATGGGAGGATGGGAGCGGAGCCATGTATACAGGATGGGAGGATGGGAGCGGAGCCATATATACAGGATGGGAGGGGGAGCGGAGCCATATATACAGGATGGGAGGATGGGAGCGGAGCCATGTATACAGGATGGGAGGGGGAGCGGAACCATATATACAGGATGGGAGGGGGAGCGGAGCCATATATACAGGATGGGAGGATGGGAGCAGAGCCATGTATACAGGATGGGAGGATGGGAGCGGAGCCATATATACAGGATGGGAGCGGAGCCATGTATACAGGATGGGAGGATGGGAGCGGAGCCATGTATACAGGATGGGAGGATGGGAGCGGAGCCATGTATACAGGATGGGAGGATGGGAGCGGAGCCATGTATACAGGATGGGAGGGGGAGCGGAGCCATGTATACAGGATGGGAGGATGGGAGCGGAGCCATATATACAGGATGGGAGGATGGGAGCGGAGCCATGTATACAGGATGGGAGGGGGAGCAGAGCCATGTATACAGGATGGGAGGGGGAGCGGAGCCATGTATACAGGATGGGAGGATGGGAGCGGAGCCATGTATACAGGATGGGAGGGGAAGCGGAGCCATGTATACAGGATGGGAGGGGGAGCGGAGCCATATATACAGGATGGGAGGATGGGAGCGGAGCCATATATACAGGATGGGAGGGGAAGCGGAGCCATGTATACAGGATGGGAGGGGGAGCGAAGCCATGTATACAGGATGGGAGGGTGGGAGCAGAGCCATATAAGCAAGGGTGGGAGCGGAGCCATGCATACAAGGGTGGGAGCGGAGCCTTGTATACAAGGGAGTCACATTCACATTATAAATGTTAAAATTAAATGATGAGTATGCACTACTACTAAACTACAACCCCGTCCATAGCCCCGCCCCCTTATGACCAAAGTCCCACCCCTGCCACACCTCCATCCCCGCCCTGCCGGGCCCTGGAAGCCGGTCCCTGGTGCAAAAAAGGTTGGGGACCACTGGCATAAAGCCATCGGAAAATACATATTTCCGATGGCTTTAGCCCAGTGGCGTAGCAGGGGCGTAGCGTGGGCGGGCGTAGGGTGCGGGCGTAGGGCGCGGGCGTAGCGTGGGCGGGGGTGGTCCGCCCCAGGCAGCACGTGTGTGGGGCGGTCCGCCCCAGGCAGCACGTGTGTGGGGCGGCGTGGCAGCAGCAGCAATTCCTCCTCCCACGGAGTCACAGTGCAGCGGCCCGGGACCCTCCAGAGCTGAGCGGCGGGTCGGTGAGTCCACTGTGTGGGAGAGGGGGGACCCGGCCTGAGCAGGCGGCGCAGTACTTACCTCTCCCCGTGCCTCCGTAGCTCCGGGCTCCAGGGGGCGCCTGCAGGGCGCCCGCGCTTCCTGTCACAGCAGTGCCGCTGGATGACGTCATCATTCAGCGGCCGGCTGTGGCAGAGAGCCCGGGCGCCGGACAGGTGAGATGTGAGGTGTATGTGTCTGTGTGTATCAGTGTGTGTGTGTGTCTGCCTGCGTGTGTGTATGTGAGAGAGTGCTGCGGTGCTGTCTGTGTGTGGTGCTGTATGTGTGATGGTGATGGGGGAGGCAGTGATGGTGGTGAGGAGGCAACGATGATGATGGGGAGCCAATGATGATGGGCAGGCAAAGATGATGATGATGGGGAGGCGATGATGATGGGCAGGCAATGATTATGATGATGATGGGTAGACGATGATGATGGGGAGCCAATGATGATGGGCAGGCAAAGATGATGATGATGGGGAGGCGATGATGATGGGCAGGCAATGATTATGATGATGATGGGGAGGCGATGATGATGGGGAGCCAATGATGATGATGGGGAGCCAATGATGATGGGCAGGCAATGATGATGATGGGGAGGCGATGATGATGGGCAGGCAATGATGATGGGCAGGCAATGATGATGATAGGGAGCCAATGATGATGGGCAGACGATGATGATGATGGGGAGGCAATGATGATGGGGAGGCGATGATGATGATGGGGAGGCAATGATGATGATAATGGGGAGTCTTTCCACAGTGCCCTTTCCTGAGCCGTAACAGTGCAGAACGCAGCACAGTGCAGAGGAGAGCTCCATATTTTGTATGGAGCATTATATGGGGACCAGTATTCTTTATGGAGCATTATATTTGGCCCATAATACTATATGGAGGACTATGTGGTGCCCATAATGTTGTATGGAGGACTGTAATTATTTTTTGGTTTGGGGGTCACTGCAACATGAAGAACTGTATTGCGGGGTCACGGCATTAGAAAGGTTGAGAACCACTGCTCTACAGCATTTCAAATAAGTTGAGGTTTGAAATTTTACTGCCCATCGTAAATCTTAAAGTGGTACAGTCTTAAAATACAAGTCTGCAGTTATACTACCATTAACATTTTGACTAGATGAGAATAGCCTGGCTCAATGCAAGTCTAGTCAGAATGTGGCCGGGAGTATGAATTTCCCATACTTTCGGTCACATGACCCTCATTCAAAAAAAGCAGAGTGGACTGACAGCACTAACTGCATTGGGGCGCTCGTCTCACAGCCAAGGAACCTTCTTGGACACGTAATCAATTGCAATAGAAGAAACAGCGCTGTTTCTTCTATGACCTTCATTCAAGGCACCAGAGAATCCTCACAGCATGCAGTACACACTATGCAAGGATTCACAAGTCTGCAATGACATGGATTGATTGCAGACTTACAGTTTAAGACCAATCTCTTTATTTTTTTTCTTTCTCCGCCATTCTGATGTAGATTTGTTGCTGGTGCTTTTAGTCATCTTTCTATCATATTAACAAGTTTCAGCCAAACTTTATATTTTGCATAGAAGCCTTACAAGTGACTTTAGGCTATTGTGGTAAGCAATGGAGTTTATATTCTACTCAATGACTGCAGATTGTCCAATAGTGGCTACAAAACATGCATAAATCATTAATCCTTCACTAGAGATGATGTGAATTTAGTACATTTTTTGTCTGTTTGTGCAACCCGATTGGTTATCGCCCCAACAGGTGGGTAGATCGAACATCTTGTTAATTGACCAACGTGTGTAATGAAGATGTTCATGTTCCTCTCTGGCATTTTATTCAAGACATGTTTCTAAGCACTTTCTATAACCATGAATAAGGGTCATCTGAGCTAAAAATTCCATTCACACTGGTTGGAACCACGTGTCACTGTATTTTTCTATTGATATTTTCTACAATATACTCTGGATTTTATTTTATGCACCTGATATCACACTGGATTTCTTCTCTGATTCTTCATATACAGCCAGATCTTGGGCCACTCCGTGTTTTCTTTTCAGCAGGATTCAAGCTGCAATGATGTGGTGATCTGACTATACTTCCCTGTTTCCCATTTTGGATTCATGAAAATAGTAAGGGTGTAATCATTTTTTTTAAACAATGCTTTTATCCAAGTTTTTGTTAAACAAAAAAAACACTCTAATTTGTCATGAGTTTTTCATCTGAGGCTGTGTTTTTCTAATTTGAAGACCAGATGTTTTCTTATACTATGTCCTGACACATAAATTATTGAATTCTCTGATTTTTTTATAACTGTATGAGGCATGAATGAACTTAAGTTGTAATTTGTATTTTGAGTATCCTTTGTCTTTTTGAACTTTCATTTGTGCCTGTCTAAAGCATAAAAATTGTCATATGGTGGTCTAGAGTGAAAACGTCAGGAAATGAGAATCTAATGATTAAGTACAGATACCCAGTTAAGATACAGCTACGTCCTTCTTTACCTTTGCTCTTAGCTCAGTATTTACTTCTGTAAAAAAAATATGATTTTGTGATACTCCAGAGAAGTTTATATGATTCGTTTATATGTGGCAACTCAGTGATGATGCATTGTTGCCCGTCAAGGGTTAGCCAGCATGTAATTATATAGTATTAAATTTGTTTAATGAGAAAGTAGAGGTTTTTTTAACAAAAGTCAAAAGATAAGAGTGGAAACAGCTATATTTCTCTGATTAACAAAGTGCTGCAATGTAAATTATGAGAATATTTTATTTAGGTTAGCATCTATTCCACTTTAAAAATTTTACATATCATCCTGTGACAACTACAAAAAAATATATATTGAGGAGTAGAGTTGAGCGATACTTTCCGATATCCTAAAGTATCGGAATCGGAATGGTATCGCCGATATCACTAAAATATCGGCGATACCCGATACCGATACCGGAAGTCCCATGTAAGTCTATGGGAACAAAATATCGAAATTAAAAAAAACCCATTCTTGCCTTGTTGGTTAATTGTACATGAAGGAAAACAAGAAAGAGTAATGTAGAATGTATTGGGGAAGGTTGAGGAGACATTAAAGGCATAGATGTTTAACCCAATCAAATGGAATAGCATAAATATTTTTTTTTTTAAAGATGTTCGGATTGACGAAGAAATTGACAATGTTAACGTTTTTTATATTTTGGCAAATATGTATATTACACAACTTCCATGCTCTTCATCTTCACCTTTTTACCTTTTCACACACTTTCTCCTTCATAATCTTCTGCAGCATCATCTTTTTCATCAAATTATTCTTCATCTTCACCTTCTTTATCTTCTTCTTAAACTTCTTGCTATTCATCTTTGTTAACATTACTCATATTATTCTTATTAAACTATTATTCTTATTCATATTCTGCTTCATCTTCTTCATCATATTCTTATTTGTGACAGAGAATCCTGTACTTGTAATCTGTCAAAGTATGAATTTTTCATCCTTCCGTTCTTGCTGTCACAAAAGATTTAAATTACAACAGTATTTGTCCGTGTTCAGTTTAGCCTGCAGCAGCAGGCATTTTCCAGGGGCACCACGAGGAGGAACGGACTCACCCCCATACACTGCTTAGTCTTCTTCTGCTTAGAATTTAGAGCATATATTTTGCTCTTCATTTTGGTCTTATACTTCATGTTCTTCTGCTTTTAGATCTTCTGCTTATTGTTCTTGTGTCTCTTGTTCCGTATCTTGTATTTGTAGCACAATCTTGTACCAGCTGATGTTACTGGGACACGGTTACTAAGCAGGAGGTACCTGTGCTCCAAAGCACTACCAAGGACCAGCAGACGTTGCTGGAACTCGGATACCGAGATGGAGGCACCTAGGCCAAAGGCACTGCGGAGAACCAGTTGACGGTACTGGAACCCGGACGGGTAGCAGAAGGTACAAGAGCCAATGCAAGTAACGAGGACCAGCTGACTGTGCTGGAACCCGGAGGGGCAGCAGAAGGAAAAGAGCCAATGGCACAACCGAGGACCAGCTGACGTTACTGAACCCCAGTAACACAGGAGCAAGTGTTGACTGTGCTAACAGCACTTCCGAGCAACAACTGGCGGTGTTGGAGCCCAGGGTCAAGGAGGATGTTTAAATACTAGATCAAGTAATTTCCTTGTTACCTGTCAATTTTAAATGTCTATACTTCAAACAAGAGAAAGATAACCTTTACTACCATAAGATGATGATTTCATTTAAACTAATATCTAGATAAATAAAGAATTGACAAACATAAACACATACATTAACATGTTGAACAGCAATGCAAACCACAAAATAAATTAGTTAAGGAATCTGCTATACGGTTGTACATAAAAGCATACAAGTACATATCTGAATCCATTAATGATGGATAAGTAACAGTATGTACACCATTTTTATTGTATAGACAATGAATGTCTGACTTCAAAACATCATCAGCATTACAAGTTATCTGTGATATTACTAAAATGTTCCATTTGCTGAATAATGTCACTAAATATTTTATACAAAATTATACAATTTCCATCATGTAATACTCATAATATGTGGCAATAATCATTTTTATTAACAAACATAACCTTTAAAAAGTGCATAGTGCATAGTGAAAATTGCTATTTATGGCTGACTGTGACTGTCGACTTGGAAGCATGACAACAGATAGATAAGGTATATATAGATGAGACTGCATAGCCACAGATGGTGAATTGCGATGTAATACTGTACCTCAATAAAGTGTGCGTCACTACTACATAATTTTTTTATATAGCTTTATAAACAGGGTACATGGATGTATGCTTGTGCCTTTGTTTTGACGCACAGACTGCCTTCCTGCTGAGACGCATTGGGTAGTGAACAGTTGTGTGCAGTGTTCACTGCAGTCTCTGCGGAATAACCACACTTAGACCTTATAACTTTTCAGACTTTCTTTATCAATCTACCAAGATGAAGAAGGCAGGGAGTAAGGCACGTGGTCGTGGAGTTTCTTCAGGGAGAGGACGTGGGGATTCTGTGGCTGCTGCGGCCCCAGTGACACAGCATCCACCAGTTTTCCCCGTGAGCGTTCCTTTATGCGCACTTTTGTAGGAGTTCGGAGTACCCCCCTGCTGCGGGAAGAACAAATTGAAGCCGTTGTTGTTTGGATGTCAGCCAATGCATCGACTTCAATTGCTTCCACCTCCTCTCAGGACCACAGCACTGTTGGGCAACCATCTGTCTCTTCACCGCCTGGCAAATTGCCCAGGCAGTCAGAGAGTTCTGTACAGGAGCCAGCTGAGTGTCTGCTTCTGTTCTCAGAATCTATTGGCTTGCAAACAGGGGCCCAGCCAAGCAGCATTCTGTAATGTGAAGAGGGAGTATGCAGTGATGCGCAACAGCTGTGTCTCTCTGAATCTGAAGAGGCGGGTGAGACAGTGCCGATGGTCAGCACACCGCAGAACGCATCTGATGATGATGAGACCCAGGTGCCAGTTTCTGTTGAGCATGGTGCTGGCCAGACCACCCAACAGCAGGTGTTGGAAGAGGGTAGTGGAGATGATGAGGTCCAAGACCCAACATGGCATGAGGAACAGGAAGGTGGTGGGAGCAGCTCAGAGGAATAATAATAATATTTATTTATATAGCGCCATCATATTCCGCAGCGCTTTACAGTTTAGCAGTTTCAGAACACAAGTCATAAGTAACAACGTTAACAATACAATAATTTAAGCTAAATAAGTCGCCCCTGCTCGTGACAGCTTACAATGTACAATGAGATGGGGGAGATACAAAGTATAGGTGTTTATATACAATGGTGCATTTACAATGATGTTCCAGCCATCTTAAGGGACTGAGGGATGGAGATAGTGAATGGGCTAGAGACACACACACACTTACACAGAATACATAGAATGACTTTGATTAGTGAATGTGATAGGCCGCTCTGAACAAATGTGTTTTGAGGGAGCGCCTGAAACCATGCAAATTGTGGATAGTCCTAATTTCTTGGGGTACAGCATTCCAGAGGATTGGCGTAGAGCAGGGAAAGTCTTGGAGTCGGGAGTGGGAGGTACGTATTAGTGCAGAGGTTAGTCGAAAGTCGTTTGCAGAGCGCAGCAGTCGGTTAGGCCGATAGATAGAAATGAGGGAGGAGATGTAGGAGGGGTGCTGCACTGTGGAGAGCTTTGTGGGTGAGAACCAGTACTTTGGTTGAAAGCTGGGAGAGGCCTAGAGAAATGGTTAGTGATAGAAGGAAGATAGAGGAAGACATTGCCCCAACGGTACAAACAGGAGGGAGAGTTAGGCTGCAGACTCGGTTGCCTGTAGCCTCCAGTTTGGCACCTGTTCGGAGCAGTTGTCTTCCAAAAGTCAAAACGTGCGCTCCCAGGACTTGCACTGCGTGGTCCTTTTTTCACACACTTGCACATGATATTTGCTATGTGAAATGCAAGCTGTGTAATCAAAAATTAAAAATAGCTAAAAGTGTCAGTCACCTCAATACCACAAATATGTGGAAACATGTGCGGACAAAGCACGTAGTTGAGTTACAAAGACACACTAGAGATGTAGGCCAACCTACAGCAGCACCTACATCTTCAGGTTGTGTTGAAGCCTCTTCATCGAGCTCACACACAGCTGGTTCTGCTTCCTCACAGGATCGCCATGGAAGAACCTCGGCCACTGTTGTCCAGAGACAAACTGTTATTCCACACACAGCAGCAAGTTCCCTGTCATCCTCACACTCCCAGGCCACAAAACAGCCATCGGTAGCACAGGCATGGGATAAAAGACGGCCATACTCCGCAAACCATGCACGAGCACAGGCTCTGAATGCTGGCATTGCAAAACTCCTGTCCCTTGAAATGCTGTGATTCAGGCTGGTGGAGACAGACAGTTTCCGTAACTGAATATCATTGTCAATCCCACAATACAATGTGCCAAGCCGATTTCATTTCAGCAGGCAAGCCGTCCCTGGTCTGCAAAAGCATGTTGAGGGAAAAATTAAACATGCGCTACTAAAAGCCCTCAGTAGCAAGGTCCACCTGACCACCGATGCGTGGACCAGTACCCATTGTTATGATCTGCTACAACCAGTAAGGAAAGAAGGGAATTCTGTCCCTACAATACAACTAAGCTGAATCCCTACGATGTAACGGGGAACCTGATCCTGCGACCAGACCCGCTAAAGTCCTCATCTAGTGTGAACGAAGACCTATAGTTGCGAGGGAGTAATCCCTACAAGATCTAGGGACTGTGAGAAAAGGTGGACACCTCCTAACATAAATTGTAGCATGGATAATTAAACAGAAAAATAAATACTTTGTGATCCTAACATCAAGCAAAACTGACAGATTAAGGCACCTAAGCACCCGGCTAGCTTAACAGTAGATAATACAATGAAGTCAAGCAAAGCCAGAAGGGCGGAGCCAGACTAAATAGGGAAAAAAGGTCATGTGACCAGCAAACTGAAACAAAACCTAACAAGAGGGTTCTAACACCCATGGCCAGGGACAATACCTTTCCCTCACTGCCCATTGGGTCAATGTTGTGCAGCCGGGTACTGATCTTGCGAGTGGCGCTGTACGTGTTCTGCCAACTCCAAGGATTGCAGGAATCAAGTCTGTACACATTGATTCCTCCTCCTATTCCAGTTCCTCAGAATCATCGCTGCAGGAGCCGTCACGGTCTACCTCCACATGGACCCGTGAACGTTTACCTGTTGCGACCGATATGAGCACAGCCGTGTCCAAATGTCAACAGGCCATCCTGAAATTAATTTCCATGGGGAATCTTAGCCACACAGCGCAGGAGCTCTGTAATGCCATAAAGCAGGAGAGCGACGTGTGGTTTTTGGAAGAGAATCTACAGGCAGGCTTGGTAGTGTGTGACAATGGCCGAAATCTGGTGTCAGCTCTGGGCCTTGGCAACCTCACTCACATACCATGTCTGTCATATGTGCTCAACTTGGTCGTGCAGAGTTTTTTGAGGGACTATCCGGATCTTGATGCACTGCTGCACAAGGTCCGCCTAGAGTGCGCTCACTTGCGACGTTCCAGCATGGCCAGATCGCTGATTGCAGCTCTGCAACGCAGATTTCACCTTCATGAACATCGCATCATATGTGACGTACCCACCAGGTGGAATTCCTCGTTACATATGTTGGAGCGGTTGTGTGAGCAGCAGCCAACAGTAATGGAGTATCAGCTGCATCAGGCGCAGTCAACTCGCAATTTGCGCCGTTCACACTTCACCACTACTGAGTGGGCCTCTATAATAAGAATAATAATATTATTTATTTATATAGCGCCATAATATTCCGCAGTGCTTTACAGTTTAACAGTTTCAAAACACAAGTCATAAGTAACAACGTTAACAATACAATAATTAAAGCAAAATCAGCCGCCCCTGCTGGTGAAAGCTTACAATCTACAATGAGGTGGGGGAGATACAAAGTACAGGTGTTTATATACAATGGTGTTTTTACAATGATGGTCCAGCCATTTTAAGGAAGTGAGGGATGCATGGAGATAGTGAATGGGCTACACACACAGAATTACACATAGAATGACTTTGATTAGTGAATGTGATAGGCCACTGTGAACAAATGTGTTTTGAGGGAGCGCCTGAAACCATCCAAATTGCGGATAGTCCTAATTTCTTGGGGTAGAGCATTCCAGAGGATTGGCGCAGCGCGGGTGAAGTCTTGGAGTTGGGAGTGGGAGGTACGGATTAGTGCAGAGGTTAGTCGAAGGTCGTTTGCAGAGTGCAGCAGTCGGTTAGGCCGATAAATATAAATAAGGGAGGAGATGTAGGGGGGTGCTGCGCTGTGGAGAGCTTTGTTGGTGAGAACCAGTAATTAGAATTGGATCCTATAATGAATGGGCAGCCACTGCCAGTGTAATGAGTGGCGAATAACTCTATGAAGGATATCTGCCACGTTTTGCGTGCGTTTGATGAGTCAACGCGGATGGCGAGTGCAGATGATGCACTAGTCAGCCTGACTGTCCCCCTTATCTGCCTGCTTCAAAAAACACTGCAAGCACTAAGGCATGAGGTTTTGGAAGAGGTGGAGGATGAGGAGTCACAAATTCCATCACCTTCTGGACAGTCAGCGCAACGTGGTTCCTCACAAAGGGCTGGAGGACTTTCAAAGTACCATGCTGTATCAACAATTGAACCTCCAGAGTCGCTGTCTATATTTTCATAACCATTACAAACTTTTAATGTATTTACAAAGCACATAATGTACATTTTTTGTCTATCCTTTTGTAATGCTATTGTGTTTCCATAAACTGATGTTACAGAATTATGATACAAAGTTTTTAAATTTTGAGTTTTAAATTTTGTAAATTTATATGTATTTGAAGGACTTTGTGAGGAGGATGAGGAGGAGTCAATGGAGGAGGAAGACATCGCTCCAGAGGGAGGTAGACAATGCTCTAGTCAGTATGTAGACCAAGGGTGGGGTGATGCACAGCAGGCGGAGATGACGCCTCTTGCAGGGGACAACGTTTCTTGGCCAGTTGGGAGTCTGCAGCACATGGTTGATTTCATGCTGCAGTGCCTGAGAAACGACCGCCGCATCGAACACATTCACACCACGTCTGATTATTGGGTGTACACCCTCCTAGACCCTCGCTAACCGGGACAACTTACAAAGCCTCATCACACCGTTGAACCGGGAGCGTAAAATGCGGAAGTACCAAGACACACTGGTGCAATCCATAATGTTCTCCATTCCAGCCGAGAGCACTGCTGCTGCTACTGATTTACAAAGCAGCTCTGTGCGTCGAGGCAGTGGAGACAGCTCTGCAACAAGAGGGAGCACAAGCAGCGCCTCTGCACAGGGCAAGAACAGTATGTTCCAAATGTGTCGAAGTTTTGTGGCAGCGCCACCAATGTCTACACCATCCGAGACGGCTCCAGTCAGCAGGAGGCAACATTTCCGTAAGATGGTGACAGACTACATGTCTTGCCCTCTCAGTGTACTCTCAGATGGCTCTTCCCCATTCAAGTTTTGTGTCTCTAAGCTGGATACATGGCCAGAGCTTAGCCAGTATGCATTGGAGGTGCTGGCTTGATCTGCTGCCAGTGTATTATCGGAGCGCGTCTTTACTGCTGCAGGTGGTGTACTAACAGACCGTTGCATGCGACTATCCTACGATAATGTAGAACGGCTTACTTTTCTGAAAATGAACTAGGCATGGATCTCGCCTGAATTTGCCTGTCCGGTTTCAGATTAACTAACTGGTTGGCAACGTTTTCCATGTCTCCTGTTATGTTCATCTTTCTACCACCTGAGCTATACTCCCTGGGCTACAACACTGCCAGTTGCTGCTCAGAAGTGTCGTGTCCACAGACCAATACACAAGCTATAGTGATAGTGGGGTTCAGTAACGCCTGCTGTTCCCCTGCTGTGTGTCCGGCAAAAATTACTGCTACCTAGCTACACATGTTGAAAAAAACATGACATGTTAAAGTGGCTAGTGCTACACATAGATATCAGGCTACACCCTTATTTCTAAGCTGTAAACAAGTGAAACGTCAAATTTAAAACCATTCAATGATTAGTGTTGGTAACAAATCTGTAACTAAATAATTGTGACATATTATGGCAGATATCCACATGTCTAACACAAATGCTAACACAAAAGCATACTTATGCTATAGGGTACTGATGGTGAACCTTCTCACTCCATAACTTTGACCAATCCAACTCACATCATGCCTCAAATGCTGCAATGTTGGAAGTGCATAATGTGGGTTGAACTTTGACAACAGCTGCAGTGCGAAGGTTATCCTTCTGTGTTCTTGGCTTTTAAATAAAAGCATACAAGTAAATATAATAATACATTGTTGATTAAGGGACATGATGTACACCTGTAATATTGTGCAAACAATGGATGTAGGACTATTCCTCTTCAACATTACTTATATTTGTGTCATTTGAAAAAATACATATTTTAGTTAAAAATTAAAAACCCATGTTCAGTAGCTGTGAAAGGCCCGTTTGTGTACTTCTATATTGTTTGCAACCAATGTATTGTATACGGATGGAAGCACGTCACTGTAATAGATTTGAATTATTTTAAATAGAATAAAGCAGCACCAATTTTAGAAAAATGACAAGGATGAGCCAGTGACAGACACTCAGCAGAGTACACGCAGCGGTGGTTGAAGAAGTAAATGGAGCGTGATCTGCATTTTAAAAAAAAAAAAAATAAAAATACCTCACAGACTGCAGTGAACACTGAAACACAACTATTCACAATCTGTGAAAGGCTACTCCTTTGTGTACTTCTATAGTGTTTGCAACCAATGTATTGTATACGGATGGAAGCGCGTCACACTAATAGATTAGATTTATTTTAAATGGAATGTAGCAGAACCAATTGGAGATAAATGAAAAGGATGAGCCACTGAGACACGCTCAGCAGAGTACAAGCAGCAGTGCTTGAACAAGTAACTGGAGCGTGATGTGCACTCAAAAAAGTAAAAAACACAGACTGAAGTGAACACTGAAACACAACTGTCCACAATCTGTGAAAGGCTACTCCTTTGTGTACTTCTATAGTGTTTGCAACCAATGTATTGTATACGGATGGAAGCGCGTCACACTAATAGATTAGATTTATTTTAAATGGAATGTAGCAGAACCAATTGGAGATAAATGAAAAGGATGAGCCACTGAGACACGCTCAGCAGAGTACAAGCAGCAGTGCTTGAACAAGTAACTGGAGCGTGATGTGCACTCAAAAAAGTAAAAAACACAGACTGAAGTGAACACTGAAACACAACTGTCCACAATCTGTGAAAGGCTACTCCTTTGTGTACTTCTATAGTGTTTGCAACCAATGTATTGTATACGGATGGAAGCGCGTCACACTAATAGATTAGATTTATTTTAAATGGAATGTAGCAGAACCAATTGGAGATAAATGAAAAGGATGAGCCACTGAGACACGCTCAGCAGAGTACAAGCAGCAGTGCTTGAACAAGTAACTGGAGCGTGATGTGCACTCAAAAAAGTAAAAAACACAGACTGAAGTGAACACTGAAACACAACTGTCCACAATCTGTGAAAGGCTACTCCTTTGTGTACTTCTATAGTGTTTGCAACCAATGTATTGTATACGGATGGAAGCGCGTCACACTAATAGATTAGATTTTTTTCCACTAAAATGGAGCAGCACCAATTAGAGAAAAATGTGAAGGATGAGGCAGTGACACACGCTCAGCAGACTACAACCAGCAGTGGTTGAAGAACTAACTGGAGCGTGATCTGCACTCAAAAAATCAAAACCTCACAGACTGCAGTGAACACTGAAACACAACTATTCACTATCTGTGAAAAGCTCCTTTCTGTACTTCTATAGTGTTTGCAACCAATGTATTGTATACGGATGGAAGCACGTCACACTAATAGATTTGATTTTTTTCTAATATAATGGAGCTGCACCAATTCCACTAAATAAAATAAAAAAAAAAAAAGAGTCAGTGACACGTGCAGATGCCTACAAACAGCGGTGGATGCAGAGCAAACTGCAGCGTCACCTGCACTGTCACACACACACCTTGCACAGAGCTGTTAAAACAACACTGGCAAAATGAAGCTTTACACAGCGGTTGGTAAACTAGCCTGCCTCAAGAACAGTAGTACACAAAATCGCAATATCTAACTGTCCCTCAGAGTCAGCACAGCAGCGTTCTGTCCCTAACTGAGTTCACAGCACAGTGACGCTAAAATGGCTGCGGCGCCTTTTATAGGGCATTCTGACATCATTTCAGCAGCCAATCACAGCCATGCCATTAGTTAAGATGACCGCATCATTACAGGATGTGCCCACACTTCGTAGGATTCCTCATTGGCTGACTAAAATCACATTGCCTCTCAAAGAATTATGGGAACTTCCGATTCCGGTATACGATATTGAAAAAGTATCGGAATTAAGTATCGGAATTCCGATAACGCGAATATCGGCCGATACCCGATACTTGCGGTATCGGAATGCTCAACACTATTGAGGAGTAAGTAAAAAGTTTAAACAAGTTTAAAAGTCAAGGCTCGCAAAGGCTTACCTTTTGGAATTTTCCCATTTTGAACGCACGAGTTTAAAGGGACACTGACAGCTGTTACATATTACTGAATGCATGTGTAAGAGGTGTAGACAATAACTGTCGCATTCTGTTGGCAGTGGATTACTCACGATACTCTCCAAGCATGTGACAACAGAACTTGTTTATTCAGGAACAATCAGGAACAATATATGATAAACTTAATAGATCAGGAATAAATAATTTCTTTGTCTCTATCTGTGCAGTATCTACAGCAGGCTGCTTCTCTCATATACAGACATAGGAAAACAGGAAATACAGTCACATGCTATCCCTGTGTGAGCCTCTGGGAGTTTTTTCTTTGTTCTAACTTTATAAACAGCATATAAATCTAGCAACTAAACACTCATAGACAGGAATGAAGTTGTTGCACCCCATATATTTCAACACATTCCTTTCCCTAAAGACACCAATTGCATCAACATTGTGTCTTGTAAACAGTATCCTGTGTCTCTGTGAATATTGTGATGTAATGTGCCATGTAAAATGTAATCTGGTCCTGTGTAGTTCATAGTCATGTGTAGTAGTGTATAATGTTGGTAGTGTACAGTATAGGATAGCATAGGATAAGACATAGATTAGGACTCAGGACATAAGAAAGTGTTTGCATAGAATGTAGGTGATAGGTTAAATCTGACTGCAGAGTCAAAGAGAGTAAATGTTGGTGACTATCACCGGGGGAGGGCTCAGTGTTAGGAAGTGTCTGCTTCCTGATTGTCAGTCAGAGAGAAACAAGCCCAAGTAGCAGTAGGAAGTGTCGGTAAGCAGAGCTGCCATTTGGGTGAACTAAAGCAAAGGAGATGAAGAAACATGGAAGTAGCATGACCTGGACTTGACTGAAGAGACAGTCACCTGCCACCTTTAAGGGGGTCCTTGGATAGGACAATGTGTCATGAGAAAACCTGAGCTGAGAGGACTGAGTTCATGGGGACTAGTGGGTGGCCCCAAGCAGTAGATCCAGGGCATCTGTAGTGATATGACTCGGAATCACTGAGCAGGTATAGAGACCTGCTGGTCAGGACTGTGGTGACAAGATAGGCTGTGATGAAAAAGCGTGAAACAGTGTGCTTCACTGGTTGTGGAGCAGACTACAGTGGAAGGATACTGTGTGTGTGTATGTGTGTGTGTGTGTGTGTGTGTGTGTGTGTGTGAAGATGCATTATCCAGTGAAACAAAACATCCAGAAGTCTTTGTATATGCTACCCTTGTACATAACACTTATCAAGTTCAGTAAAGACCTTATGTTTGAATGGAAATTTTCTTTATTAATCTGTGGAACTCATGGTCCTGGCCAGCCAATATAATTGGCTACTGGCAGCCTGCACGGGCACAAGGCCCTCACAACACTAACACCCAGTCAGGACTCACAATTTTCTAAAAGTGCCAAGGCATGATGTAGCAGCAGCTCATCCACAGCTACCACCCTTGGCCTCTTTACACATGTATCAGACACTGGCTTCATGATTTATGCCATATATGTTATGTTTTGGTAGCTGAGGAGAGCAGGCAAAAAAGGCAATACACCAGAGAGGTTGGGATCTACTGGATTGCAGTACCCTGACTAACCACCACAACTAAAGGCAGCCGTGGAGCGTTCCTACGATGGTCCTAGATGCCTCGTCACAGCCTGAGAGGTTAACTACACCTAAAGATAGAGAGAGGAAAGCTATCTGCCCCGGAGCAGATCCCCAAAGAACATAGGAAGCCCCCAGACATGTAATGGCGGTTAGACAAGAGGAAATACAGACACAGACAGAAAATAGTATGAGCAAACGCTGGGGCCCAATCTGCCTGGACAGAAAAGGATAGGAAGGATACTTACTGCAATCCAAATAAACCCTAAAAAAAAGCAAACGCTACTAATTGCAAAAACACCTGAGATCACACGACCTCTACCACCAAAATTAGTTCTCTGGTGTAACAAAACTAAGCCGCAGCCACAGAAAAAACTGGAAAAGGCAAATGAACAAACAACAGTGGCTCCAGAGGAACCGAGAGGCGCCCAAGCCCCCCGAAGAGGGGAACCTAGCAAACCTCACAGAAATGCAGAGAAAATTGCAAATGGCAAGCACAAAAACAAAAAACAGAAAATATCTTATCTGAGAGTAGGAGAAGAGGCAAGACTCAGCAAGCTTCCAAGTGAACCAGGAAACAACATTGAGACAAGAACAATTGATAACCGGCAACCATGATGGGGGGAAACCTCCCTTATATCCAGCCAGTCCGTGATTCCTGATTGCCAATCCTCATTGAATGGTTCAGTACCGTTTGTAACCACCAGAGGGAGCTTCTCAGAATTCATTTCTAAATCATCCATAACACTACCCCCCCCTTGAGGAGGGGTCACCGAACCCTCATTTGTGCAACCAGGTCGGTCAGGATGAGTTCTGTGATACGCACGGATCAATCTCCTAGCATGGATGTCCGAAGCAAACACCCAAGAATTGTCCTCCTGACCATAACCTCTCCACTTAACCAAATACTGGAGTTTCCGTCTAGAAAAACGAGAATCCAATATTTTCTCAACCACATACTCCAGATTGCCCTCAACCAAAACAGGGTCAGGGGCGCAGCCATAGGAACCACTGGCTCGACAAACCTCTTCAATAAGGACTTGTGGAACACGTTATGGATCTTAAATGTCCCTGGAAGAAGTAAACGAAAGGAAACAGGATTAAGAATCTCCATGATCTTATAAGGTCCAATGAACCTAGGCTTAAACTTAGGAGATGCAACTCTCATAGGGACATTTCTTGAGGACAACCAGACCAAGTCCCCCACTTTAAACCGAGGACCATCAATCCTATGCCGGTTGGCAAACCGTTGGGCCTTCTCCTGAGAGAGGGACAACCTCTCCACTACCTGGTCCCAAATCTGCTGCATACGCTCCACAACAGAGTCAACACCCGGACAGACAGAAGCCTCTGTCTGTCCCGAAGAAAATCGAGGGTGAAACCCAAAATTGCAGAAAAATGGAGACATCAAAGTGGCAGAGCTTGCACTATTATTAAGAGCAAACTCAGCCAAAGGCAAAAAAGAGACCCAGTCATCTTGATCAGCAGACACAAAGCATCTCAGATAAGTCTTCAAGGTCTGGTTTGTTCTCTCAGTTTGTCCATTGGTCTGAGGATGAAAAGCAGAGGAGAAAGACAATTGAACACCAAGTTTAGAACAAAAAGTCCTCCAAAATCTGGAAACAAACTGGACTCCTCTGTCAGACACAATGTTCTCAGGAATGCCGTGTAACCGAACCACGTGCTGAAGGAGCAAAGGCACCAATTCGGAGGAGGAAGGCAACTTAGGCTAATCACAAGGATAGGAACCTATCACAAATCACCCAGATAACGGTCATTCTCTGAGAAACTGGGAGGTCGGAAATAAATCCAAACTAGATATGGTTCATTGCTGGACAGGCAATGGCATCAACAAACCACTAGAGCGAGAGCAAGGCTTGGAGCGAGAGCAAGTCCCACAGACTGCACAAACTCCCTGACGTCACGAGACACAGTAGGCCACCAAAAGGACCGACTCACCAAGTCTCTGGTACCAAAAATTCCGGGATGATCGGCCAACGCGGAACAATGAATCTCAGATATCACACTCTTCTTCCACTGGTCTGGGACAAACAATTTCCCAACAGGGCAGCGCTCGGGTTTATCCTCCTGACACCCTTCCAGAGCCAGTCTCAAATTGGGCGAGATGGCGGAAAGAACTACACCCTCTTTCAAAATAACAGCAGGATCAGATAACTCTGCAGAATCCGCAAGGAAACTCCTCGAGAGGGCATCCACCTTAACATTCTTAGTGCCAGGAAGAAAGGAAACCACAAAATTAAAACAAAAAAGGGGAAGAAGCCAGCGCTGCCTTTGGTTAGCATGCAATACATAAAGTGCATATGCACATATTGGTTTCTAACTGTTTTTAAAAATGAGACATTTGGCAAATAATTGATCAATTCTTTGAGCGACCCCGCCACGACAAGGCATTCTCATATGGGGCAGTCCTACTCTACGTTTTTTATATTCGCTGTGCCATTACGGCCTCCTAAATGTATTAAAAGCAAGACTGCAAAAATAACTGCAAAAGTACCTGAAGCATTGCTGAATCACTCCCATGGTGCCAGCAAGGCAAGAGCGGGTAAAAGCCGAAGAGGTCCAGAAATGGACATTTCAGATCTGACTTCTACACTTGCCAAACCAGCAACCACAGATGAAGGGTGAAACAGGCCCAGATACAGGTGCACAATCAAACAGAGCCTGAGGCAGGGCAGGGCTGATGTATGTGTGTACAGCAGCCTAGGTCAATCACAAAAAAAAACAAAAAACAGATAGAATGGCGTGCATAACCCAGCGCGCACGGCAACAAGTGGTGGTCAGCCACGTACCAATATCACAGTACGCACATACAGCAGCCCTGCCCTGCCTCAGTCTCTGCTTGATTGTGCACCTGTATCTGGGCCTGTTTCACCCTTCATCTGTGGTTGCTGGTTTGGCAAGTGTAGAAGTCAGATCTGAAATGTCCATCTCTGGACCTGGTCGGCTTTTACCTGCGCTTGCCTTGCTGGCACCATGGGAGTGATTCAGCAATGCTTCAGGTACTTTTGCAGTTTTTTTTGCAGTCTTGCTTTTAATACATTTAGGAGGCCGTAATGGCACAGCGAATATAAAAAACGTAGAGTAGGACTGCCCCATATGAGAATGCCTTGTCGTGGCGGGGTGGCTCAAAGAATTGATCAATTATTTGCCAAATGTCTCATTTTTAAAAACAGTTAGAAACCAATATGTGCATATGCACTTTATGTATTGCATGTTAACCATAGGCAGCGCTGGCTTCTCTCCCCTTTTTTGCTTGATATTGCTACGTGGCTGACCACCACTTGTTGCCGTGCGCGCTGGGTTATGCACGCCATTCTATCTGTTTTTTGTTTTTTTTGTGATTGACCTAGGCTGCTGTACACACATACAGCAGCCCTGCCCTGCCTCAGGCTCTGTTTGATTGTGCACCTGTATCTGGGCCTGTTACACCCTTCATCTGTGGTTGCTGGTTTGGCAAGTGTAGAAGTCAGATCTGAAATGTTCATTTCTGGACCTGGTCGGCTTTTACCTGCGCTTGCCTTGCTGGCACCATGGGAGTGATTCAGCAATGCTTCAGGTACTTTTGCAGGTTTTTTTTTTTTTGCAGTCTTGCTTTTAATACATTTAGGAGGCCGTCATGGCACAGCGAATATAAAAAACGTAGAGTAAGACTGCCCCATATGAGAATGCCTTGTCGTGGCGGGGTGGCTCAAAGAATTGATCAATTATTTGCCAAATGTCTCACTTTTAAAAACAGTTAGAAACCAATTTGTGCAGACGCACTTTATGTATTGCATGCTAACCATAGGCAGCGCTGGCTTCTCTCCCCTTTTTTGCACAAAATTAAAACGTGTGAAAAACAAGGCCCACCTGGCCTGTCTAGGATTAAGTCGCTTGGCTGATTCCAGATAAACCAGATTCTTATGGTCCGTGAGGACCACCACCTGATGTTTGGCTCCCTCCAGCCAATGTCTCCACTCTTCAAAAGCCCACTTCATGGCCAATAACTCCCGATTACCCACGTCATAATTACGTTCAGTTGGAGAAAATTTTCGAGAGAAAAAGGCACAAGGATTACTTTTAGAGGTGTCAGGATCTCTTTGGGACAAAACGGCACCTGCCCCAATTTCAGAGGCATCAACCTCCACCTGAAATGGCAGAGAAACATCAGGCTGCCGTAGAACAGGAGCAGAAGTGAATCTCTGTTTAAGTTCCTGAAACGCAGAGACTGCCTCAGGAGGCCAATTCATCACATCAGAATCCTTTTTGGTCAAATCGGTCAATGGTTTAACAATAACAGAGAAATTACCAATAAATTTACAATAAAAATTGGCAAAACCCAAGAATCTCTGAAGAGCCTTTAATGAAGTAGGTTGGACCCAATCACAGATGGCCTGAACCTTGACCGGGTCCATTTCAATAACAGATGGAGACAAAATGAGTCCCAGAAATGAGATCCTCTGTATGCCAAAAATACACTTGGATCCCTTCACATACAGAGCATTCTCTCTCAAAATCTGGAACACAGTCCGAACATGTTTCACATGAGAGTCCCAGTCATTGGAAAAAATCAAGATATCATCCAAATAAACAATCAGAAATTTATCAACAAAATCCCTGAAAATGTCATTCATGAGGGACTGGAAGACGGAAGAAGCATTAGTGAGTCCAAAGGGCATCACTAGGTACTCAAAATGCCCCTCTGGGGTATTAAACGCCATCTTCCATTCATCCCCGTGCTTATTGCGAATAAGGTTATACGCCCCCCTGAGGTCAAGCTTGGTAAAAAAGTAGCACTTTTCACCCTGGAAAACAGGTCAGAAATCAAGGGTAACGGATATTGATATTTCACAGTGATATTGTTCAAGAGACGATAATCAATACACGGCCTTAATGAACCATCATTTTTGTCCACAAAGAAAACCGGCACCCAAGGGTGAAGAGGATGGTCTGATATGACCCTTCTCCAATGACTCCTTGATATAAGACCGCATAGCGTCATGTTCAGGTACAGACAAGTTAAAAGGCGACCTTTAGGGAATTTACTACAAGGCACTAATTCAATAGCGCAGTCATAGCTCCTATGGGGGGGCAAGGATGCAGATTTACTTTCGCTAAACATATCAGAAAAATCAGTCAAAAAGTCAGGCACATCTTGAGCCTGGGAAGAGGCAGAAAAAACAGGAGTGTTGGCTTTAACACATTGGCATCCCCAACTGGTTACAGACACAGATTTCCAATCCAAAACAGGATTATGAGACTGCAACCAAGGGAAACCTAGTACAATAAGGTCATGCAGATTATACAGCACCAAAAATGTGCAACTCTCCTGATGATCAGGTTCAACCCTCATTATCACCTGAGTAGAGAACTGGGGTTTATTCTCAGCCAAAGGGGTAGAATCAATCCCCAGTAGAGGAATAGACTTCCGTAGGGGTATCAAGGGAAACCCACAACGTTTAGCAAAATCAAAATCCTTCAGGTTAATAGCTGCTCCCGAATCAACAAAAGCCTGAGCAGAAAATGTGGACAGGGAGCAAATCAGGGTAACAGTCAACAGAAATTTAGTCTGAACACTACCCAAGACAACTGAGCGTGCAAAACGTCTTCCCCGCTTAGGGCAGACTGATATAGCATGAGAGGCATCACCACAGTAGAAACATAACCCATTGCGTTTTCGAAACTCATGACGCTGTGCCCCAGAAGCCACTCTATCACACTGCATGGGTTCAGAAGCTGGTTCACAAGGCAACACCATTCCACGCATACCTCTACGCTCACGCAAACGTCTGTCAATTTGAATCGCCAATGACATAGAATCATTGGGACCAGAGGGAGCAGGGAAACCCACTATAACATCTTTTACATTCTCTGACAGACCCTTCCGAAAAAGGGCTGCCAAAGCATCATCATTCCATTTGGTCAAAACTGCCCACTTTCGAAATTTCTGACAGTACAACTCAGCGTCCTCAAGCCCCTGATTTAATGCCAACAAGGTTTTTTCAGCTTGATCAGTAACATTAGGTTCATCGTACAATAACCCCAGAGCCAGAAAAATGCATCAACATTACTCAAAACAGGGTCCCCAGGTGTCAGGGAAAAAGCCCAATCTTGAGGATCGCCGCGCAAGAGAGAGATGACAATTTGAACCTGCTGTGCTGCGTTCCCTGAGGACTTAGGTTTTAAGGCAAAAAACAACTTACAGTTATTTTTGAAATTCAGAAATTTAGCTCGATCCCCCAAAAACAAATCTGGCATGGGGATCCTAGGTTCCACAACCAGCAACCCTGCAAGATAGGTAGCAATACCCCGAACTTCAGTGGCAAGCTGATCCACACGGCCAGACAACTGTGTAAACTCCAATGAGAGAAAAAAAAATCCTTCTCAGCACCCAGAGAAAAAGAGGGAAAAAAAAATGCAACAAACAGAAAAAAAAAAAAAATCTCTGACAACTCTGACAACTTTTTTCTTTCCACACTATTTTTCCCTTCTGTGAGTACCATATAATTTTCAGTTTGGCCGGTGATACTGTTATGTTTTGGTAGCTGAGGAGAGCAGGCAAAAAAGGCAATACACCAGAGAGGTTGGGATCTACTGGATTGCAGTACCCTGACTAACCACCACAACTAAAGGCAGCCGTGGAGCGTTCCTACGATGGTCCTAGACGCCTCGCCACAGCCTGAGAGGTTAACTACACCTAAAGATAGAAAGAGGAAAGCTATCTGCCCCGGAGCAGATCCCCAAAGAACATAGGAAGCCCCCAAACATGTAATGGCGGTTAGACAAGAGGAAATACAGACACAGACAGAAAATAGTATGAGCAAACGCTGGGGCCCAATCTGCCTGGACAGAAAAGGATAGGAAGGATACTTACTGCAATCCAAAAAAAACCCTAAAAAAAAGTCAACGCTACTAATTGCAAAAACACCTGAGATCACACGACCTCTACCACCAAAATTAGTTCTCTGGTGTAACAAAACTAAGCCGCAGCCACAGAAAAAAACTGGAAAAGGCAAATGAACAAACAACAGTGGCTCCAGAGGAACCGAGAGGCGCCCAAGCTCCCCGAAGAGGGGAACCTAGCAAACCTCACAGAAATGCAGAGAAAATTGCAAATGGCAAGCACAGAAACAAAAAACAGAAAATATCTTATCTGAGAGCAGGAGAAGAGGCAAGACTCAGCAAGCTTCCAAGTGAACCAGGAAACAACGTTGAGACAAGTACAATTGATCACCGGCAACCATGATGGGGGGAAACCTCCCTTATATCCAGCCAGTCCGTGATTCCTGATTGCCAATCCTCATTGAATGGTTCAGTACCGATTGTAACCACCAGAGGGAGCTTCTGCTCAGAATTCATTTCTAAGGGTGAGTTTCCACGGTCAGGAAACGCTGCGTGTTTGGCGCTGTGCGCTGGCGCAGCGCCAAACACGCAGCGTCCAGATGTTACAGCATAGTGGAGGGGATTTCAAGAAATCCCGTCTCCACTATGCGTAACAATACGCAGGTGGCAAACCTGCGTAAACGGACATGCGGCGTGTCTTTTTAGACCGCAGCATGTCCTCGCGTATTGCGGCGACGGTGCGTCGCCGCAACATAATTAACACAGGGCTATGTAGCCCTGCGCTCTTTCCGGAGGTGTTCCGGAGGTGTCCTGAACACCTCCGGAAAGATCGCGCGTCATAAAGGGGGCGGGGCTTAGACGGAGCGGAATTTCCGCTCCGTCCAAAGCGCTGTGGTTCCGGACCGTGGAACCACAGCCTAAAACATTCATAACACATATATGTGTAACTCTCAAATGGTGCTGTATTTCAGAGAAAAACAGAATTTAATAGCCACTAATTACCAAGCTACACTGGAGATTAGTTGGGCAGACAGGTTCCCGGTGGTTTCTCTCTGTCTGCTTCCCTGGACAGACAGGACTTTCCCTTCGTGCTCTTATAGGGAGAGATTAGAGATTAGTTGATCAATTTGCAGGACTCTGATCGAGTGTTCAGGTAAGTGTTACATGACAGCTAGACAGGAGGCCAGGGAATCTGTTCTGGTGTCAACATTTGGTTTGTCAGGGCTGGCGAGACATCATTTGTACAACTACATGGATTTTCCTTTCAATAAACTCTCATCTATTTTCCAAAATACACAGTTTTACCTTTTAAGACTAAGGAATGATCTACTGTTAACCCCAGTTTTACCTTTTAAGACTAAGGAATGATCTACTGTTAACCCCTTCAACCTTGGGAGATTTTCCGTTTTTCATTTTAGTTTTATACTCCCCTTCTTCCAAAGCCATAACTTTTTATTTTTCTATCCAAACAACAGTATAAGGGCTAATTGTGAGACAAGTTGTACTTTTGAATCATTTTATCAGGGCAGCACGGTGGCTCAGTGGATAGCACTACAGCCTTGCAGCGCTGGAGTCCTGGGTTCGAATCCACCTAGGACAACATCTGCAAGGAGTTTGTATGTTCTCCCTGTGTTTGCGTGGGTTTCCTCCGGGTACTCCGGTTTCTTCCCGCACTCCAAAAACATACAGATAGGGAATCTAGATTGTGAGCCCCATCGGGGACAGCGACGATAATGTGTGCAAACTGTAAAGCGCTGCGGAATATGTTAGCGCTATATAAAAATAAAGATTATTATTATATTATTATCATTTGATGCACTGTAAAAAATATCCAAGTGCATTGAAATTGCAAAATGAGTGCAATTTCACAAATGCAATTTTTTTTCAAAGGGTGTCTATTTACCATGTTTACTTTATAGTAAAACTGACCTGGCATTAGGATTCTCCCGGTCAGTACAATTACATTGATACCAAAAATGGATAGTTTTTTTTTATTTAGGTGGTGAAAAAAACATGCAAATTTGTAAAATAACAAAACTTTGCTTGTGTCACCATTTTCTGAGGCCTGTAGTGCTTTCAAATGTTTGCAATATAGTGCTGTTTGACGGCTTATTTTTTGCTCCCTGTTCTGTCATTTTTACTGATACCATTTTGGAGTAGACATGATGTAGACAGCACTGCTATGTTTCATGAAAATCACGATCTCCTATGAACGCCACCTACAGGCTGACTTTCATGGGCGAATCATCATGAAAAGCACGAAGGTTTTCTGCAAACCTCTGGCTGCCATGGTAGCCCATCAGTGCCCAGCTATTATGTCCCAGGAGAGCCGATAGATACGTAGATGACGTGCCCCCCAGCCAGCACGAGTTAAAAGCCGCTGTAAGAGATGAAAACTGCACTTAACAGATTAATAGCTGCTGACCGAGCTCCGCTCCACTTGCAGCTCTTAAAGGCATATGATGCATGATTAAATCATCTATCATCTGCTGGGAAACATATGGGCTCGGCGTATAAGTACGCATCAAAGTCAGGGACTTGACACATTACGTAAATGTATGTCATATGTCGTGAAGGGGTTAACTCTAAATTGTCCTAACTAAGACAAATACTGTTCTAAAATATTTTAATATTTATCATATTATTATCAAGTGTTCAGGGCTCAACTCATCTCTATATGGTTATGGGGAAACATCTTAGTTGAACCATTTTTGCAAACTTACTGTACATTTCTCTACTTTGAAATTGCAACAACCAGGGCCGGCGTCAGCACCTGGCGCACCCGGGCAAGTGCCGGGGCCCTGAGCAGGTGGGGGGGCCCACTCGCCGTCAGAGACACCGGCATACTATGAGGGGCCCTGTGCCAGTGCCGGGAGCCCACGAGTGGGCCCCCCTAGCTTGCTCAGGGCCAAATCACTTGCAATACTTACCTCTCCCTGCTACACCGCTGTGACGTCTTCCGCATTTCCTGACAGTGACATTCAGGTCAGAGAACGCTATGACGTCATGTCTGTGCGCCCTCTGCCTGAACAGTCACAGTGCAGAGAGCTGGAAGATGGTGACGCTGAGGAGTCCAGAGTAGAGCAATGCCCAGCCAGGAGAGGTATATCATTTTTTTAATGTTTGGAGCAATATGTGAGGAGCATTATACACTGGAGAATAATATATGGGGCCCATCATACACTTGAGCATCATTGATAGGGCCCATTATACACTGGACCATTATATATGGGGCACATCATACACTGGAGCATTATAAATGGGGCCCATCATACACTGGAGCATCATATGGGGCCTATTATATATGGAGCATTATATAGGCCCATCATACACTGGAGCATCATCCATGGGGCCCATCATATACTGGAGCATCATATGGAGCCTATTGTATAAGGAGCATTATATAGGCCCATCATACACTGGAGCATCATCCATGGGGCCCATCATATTCTGGAGCATCATATGGGGCCCATTATATATGGCGCATCATATGGGACACATTATTTATGGAGCATCACATGGAGCACATTATATATGGAGCATTATTTATGGGGACCATTATATTTGGAGCATTATATGGGGCTCATCATACACTGGAGCATCATATATGGGGCCCATCATATACTGTATGGAACATTATATGGGACCAATTTTGTATGGAGCAATATATGGGGCTCATTATTCTGTATGGTGCACTATGTGGGGCCCATGATACTGTATGGAGGACTATACTATCCGGTTTTTGAGCCATTGTAGAATTTACAATAGATATCACTCATGTAATGTAAAAAGTGAAGTATTTGGCATTGTACTATACCTATATTACTCTGCCGTATTGGAGCATCATGAATTGTGGTATGTGTTAAAGGGGCCCACTGAGATTATTTCGTCCGGGGACCACAAAAACCTGGAGCCAGCCCTGGCAACACAAAACAGTAGAAGTCATGAAATTCTGGAAATAACAGGATCAATAGAAATGTTACTGGTATGCAAAGAAGAAATGACATTTTCAAAATATTTTAATGCATATAATATTGAGTATGAGATTATTAATGATTTTCTGAAGAATGTTCTGCCACACTGAATCCATTTGGGCACACAAATCTTCAAGATTCGATTCTGTCAGCTCCCTTTGCAATTGCCAACCAATGATGTTGCAGATATGTTCAATGGGAGACAAGTTAAAAGATGCTCCAGATAAGATTTGAAAATTTTGTTTCCATTTTTTCATCATTTGCATATCAATAATATTAGAGTTAATTTATTTGGATGTCCCATTTCATCAATAACAACACTGGTTTGTGGCCACAGGAATGGAAGAGGAAGTACGGCTTCTTACTTGACTGTGTTCACTGCTCTTTTTTTTTTGTTTAGCTCTCCCTCTCGAATTGTGATGGCCAATAGAAAAGGATATGCTAATCATTTTGCATCAACTAAAAATTCACATGTCTATTTGATCTTGTGACTTCTATAAATCCAGGACTTTTCCTTCTTGATGTTACAATTTAAATGTTAAGGAGTGTATCTGACTTCATATATAGAAATATTTTGTAAATCTGAAACCAAATGTTGGACAGTATATGCTATTTAGTACTATTTCATACCTTTAAAAGACCTTCGTATTTTTTATTTGTTCCACCAACATTTTTAATTTAAGTGAGTTGATTAGAGTGCCATGGTTCCTAGAGTGGACCCGGGGGAGGGTATATCGCAATGGCTAGTACAAGGGATCGGCTCATATGAGAAAGAGAGACCAAGACGATGCAGGTTGCGCACTAGGAAATGCACAGTGGAACAGAGCAGAGTGCGCACTGGGTAATGTACAGGCGACCAGGGCAGAGCAGAGTGCGTACTGGGTAAAGTACAGGAGACCAGGGCAGAGCAGAGCGCACATTGGGTTATGAATAGGAGATCAGGGCAGAGCAGAGTGAGCACCGGGTAATGTACAGGAGATCAGGGCAGAGCAGAGCACGCACTGGGTAATGTACAGGAGATTCAAGCTTAGACAAAGCATTCACCCTGGGGAGAGTGATAGGACCTGAGAAACACCAGTACAGAGCATGCACCAGAGTGAATCACCAGGCGCCGATGTGAGGGAGAGAGTGCCAGAAATATTGATGCCAGACACAGAGGATGAGGGCACTTCTGGGTTAGGACACCCGTAAACTGAATAAAGGAATCCAGCAAGCATGCCCACAGCCTAAGGAGGCACACGGCGCAGGTGCAGACTATGGATGCCTCGGGAGGCACGAAAGCCCAGGAACACCTGGCGCAACCCCACACCGCCAGCGCCGGAGGCCCGTGGAGCGGCAGCAAAGCGGCCGGCCGCGGCGGTAACAGTACCCCCTCCCTTACGTCCCTCCTTCTAAAGATCGGCAAGGAACTTTCCGAGGATGCGAGGAGCATAAATGTTTTCTTGGGGCTCCCATGACCTCTCCTCAGGACCAAAACCCTTCCAATCAATCAAAAAGAAAGTTTTCCCTTCTTCATGTCAAGAATATCTCTTACTTTAAAGACATCTCCAGTGTTAACAGATGGTGGTGTATGACTGGATGTGGTATGGAAGCGGTTGAGCACCACGGCTTTAAGAAGCGATATATGGAAGGCATTGGGGATACGGAGCGATGCAGGCAACTGCAAGTTGTAGGTAACCTCATTGAGTTGCTTCTAAATTTCAAAAGGACTGTCTTATCGGGGACCCAGCTTGTAGGATGGAATCTTGAGTCTGATATAATTAGATGTAAGCCACACTTTTTCACCCGGAAGATATTTAGGAGAATCCAAGCGCCTCTTGTCCGCATGTCTTTTCATCTTGTAGGAGGCTTTTTAAAGTGAACTCTTGGTCTCTTTCCAGATCTGGGAAAATTCCATCAACATGACGTCGGCCGCTGTCACACCCGAGACAAGGGGTGCTGGGAGTGGTATGTTGGGGGTTGACCCAAAATGATGAAGAACGGAGACTTGGCAGAGGATTCACTGCAATGATTGTTATATGCGAACTTCGCCCAGGGACGAAAACTGACCCAATCATCCTGATGAACATTACAGAAGTGCCGAAGATAAGAAGTTTGGGGGTGAGAGGCAGAGGAGAAATCTAGGGTCACCTTCATCAGTTTGCACAGGGTTCTCCAGAACCGGGACATAAGTTGCACACCTCTATCAGATACTATTTGTATAGGGAAGCCATGGTACTTGAAGATATGGCTAATGAAGATTTTCGCCAATTCAGGGGCCAAAGCAGGCCGGGTAATGGAACAAAGTATGCAATTTTAGAAAAGGGTCCACAACCACAAAAAGAACCGTACAATCGGATGAGCAAGTTAGATCGGTAATAAAATCCATGGCTATATGCTGCCAGGGAGCTGAGGGCACAAGAAGAGGTTGCAGAAGCCCAGAAGGAAGTTGCCTAGGGATCTTGTTCTTGGCACAGGATGGTCAAGGAGCCGTAAAGTCTTCCACATCTTGACGGAGAGAAGGCCACCAATAGTAGCGAGAGATGAGGGCCATAGTCTTCCTGACACCCGCATGGCCAGCTAATTCAGAGGCGTAACCCCAGCGGAGAATCCTTATTCTGTAGGCCTCTGCCACAAATGTCTTTGTGCCGGCCGTGGCAGTAACATAAAGTTGTCATAATAGTGTGCATCGGACATGTATCGAGCTCAAGTTGACCCCAAAACATTAAAGAGGAGCCTATCTAGTGCCTTAGGGAGCAAGTGGAGAACTGATTTGAAGTTGTGGCAGCAGGGACAGGTTAGGGGAGAAGTATATTTTCTTGTTTTTATCTCCTTACCAATCCATATGAATCAAGCAAAATGACTGGCCAGAATCCACAAATAAGTCTAATTTTTATGTTCTTTACTTTCCAGTACACTGTTTTATACCATTTATATGTATTCTGGCCTTTTTTTGGTGAAAAATAACATTTTTGCATCTTTGGCAGTGACACTGTATTGCCAAATACATAATATATACTTTGAAAGTTCAGTTAGATTTTATAATGATTGCAAAGCAAAGCTTAAATTTGGGCCTAAACAAAGTAACTGACTATTGCAATATCCTGGAAAGTATTGTGAATCAACTGTCAGTATTCAATGTTGTGATCAGTAATTCTAAAGAGCATGACATGTAAATATGAAAACAGGTTTTCTCACAAGCTAAATGACTCTTGCCAACAATAATAATTCTGATGAAAGCTCAAAGTAAGCAAACTGTAAGGGAGCAATAGAAAAATATTATAGGCTGTCAGTAAATCTTGTCATCTTATGACTAGTCATAGGGTCAACTTGAAAATCACAGCAAAGGCTTTAGTTGCGTGGCAGGACGGTATTTAGAGTTTGACAACTGTATATGTGATATGTCAGAAATCTGGTTGGATGCCTCAATGAAAACATTGAATGCAAATGTTTATTGCTATAGTCCCTGAAGATGTGTAAGTCATTGACATTAAAGATTGTCAGTCTAAGAAATGGAACATCTTTAAACATTGATTTTGGTTTGTATTATCTCCCGGATCTGACAATATGATAAGGAACATGTCTCATACCTCAGAGATGTTGAAGGCAAAGTGTGAAGCTAGAGAACTTGCATCTTTGAATACTTATTTACAGTTCACTTATTATGGATACAACTTTACAGATTATACAGTATTTTAAATAGAAAACACAATTGCTCAAAGTAAGCATTGCCACTTTTGTTAATTTATCACTAATATTTAAAATTTTAATTAAAGTACATACGTTTCTACAGTGGTATTTTAGCACGGACAGAATATGTAATACTTGGAATTCACCTAACCACAGCTTTAATAATGATAAGTTCATGGAGAAGAGTTTGATTCAGATTTTTCATTTTGTTTTTTAAGACTAAACCTGAATTTTCAAAACTTTTTGCTAAGAATGAGAAAAACAGAGGGCACTGCGAGGAGGATGGACAACAAAAAATCTCCATCTCTTCCATTGTGACTTTGCGGAAATCAGAATTCACTCAGATCCCATCCGAGTGCAGTCTGATTTTTCCCATGCACTCATAGACCTGAATGGGTGAGTGGCATGCGATCTCAGTGTGAAATCTCAGAAAGCTGAAATTTTTTTCACTGACAGATTCTATCAGTGAAAAAAAATTTACACCAGCACTGCCACATTGATTTTTGTCCAATTGCTATTCGATAAAACATTGGATGTAGACGTTGGTGAGTGAACCCTAGTATATAGATTCAAATGATTGTGATAGAGAGAAAAATTAGATTTGCATTAACTGAAGACTCTGAGTAATTGATTGTTTCATGATATATTCATGTAGGGCACCTTGTCTTGCTGCCTTTAACCCCTTAACGACCGCCGATACGCCTTTTAACGGCGGTCATTAAGGGTACTTAAACCACAGCGCCGTTAATTAACGGCACTGTGGAAAAAGTGAATAGCGCCCCCCAGAGGTGCATTTTCTCCGGGGTCTTGGCTACCGGGGTAGCCGAGACCCCAGAGAACATGAATCGGGTCGGTTTTTACAGACACCGATGTTACGATCGCCGTTATTAACCCTAAAACGGCGATCGCAACAACAACAAAAAAAATGTGCCATTTAATTTCTCTCTCCTCTGATGTCATCGGACATCAGAGGAGAGAGAAAAAGGGTCCCCGGGACCCCCATGTGGCCACCGATCCCCTGCATGTGGCCCCTGGGCCCTTCTGCCTCCCCCGGTGCCGCCGCCATTGAGAAAATGGCAGGCGCATGCTCAGTGCGCCCGCCGCGATGTGCTGGGGGAATGGGCAATTTTCTCTGGGGTCTCGGCTACAGAGGGTAGCCGAGACCCCAGAGAACATGATCCGGGTCGGTTTTCACCGATCCCAGTGTTGCGATCGCCGCTATACAGCATAACGGCGACCGCAACAAAAAAAAAAGATTTCTCTCCCCTCTAATGTGATCGCACATCAGAGGGGAGAGAATTAGGGTCCCCAGGTCCCCCGAAACCCCCTGTACCTGCCGGTGTCCTCCGGCAGGTCACCCTGTCCTCCGATCCTCCCGGTCTTCTTCCTGTAAAAAAAATGGCGGGCTCATGCGCAGTGCGCCCGCCCAATCTGCCTGGCGGCAAATTAAAAAATTTTTTCATTCATTCTCCAGAAAGTACATTTTGATCACTGTGATAAACTATCACGGAGATAAAAATAAAAAAAACAGTACATAACCCCCCCTTTATCGCCCCCTTAGTTAGGGACATATAATAAAATATAGAAATTATATTTATTTTCATTTTTCCGTTAGGGTTAGGGTTATAATTAGGGTTAGCATTAGGGTTAGGGTTATAATTAGGGTTAGGGTTAGCATTAGGGTTAGGCTGGGTTCATATTGCGTTATGGCAGTCCGTTAGACGGACTAAGTTACACCGCGGTATAACGCGGTGTAACGCAGTCCATTAACGCTGCCATTCACCCCCATTTGAGGGCGCATCGAGACGTATGCCGTAAAGCGGCATGCGTTCACGACGTGCCATCATTCAGTGATGGAGCCTCAGATGCGGCCTGCAGCGTCTGGGCTCCGTCACCGCTAGCACAGATCAATCATCTGCTGATTCCTCTGGGCTAGCGGGTATAGCATTACGCTATCGCGTTGTGCTATACCGTTACCAGCCCGTCAACGCTATGTGTTGAATGGGCTGGTAAAACGCAAAATGAACCTAGCCTTAGGGTTAGGGTTATAATTAGGGTTAGGGTTACAATTAGGGTTAGGGTTACAATTAGGGTTAGGGTTACAATTAGGGCTAGGGTTACAAATAGGGTTGGAATTAGGGTTGGGATTAGGGTTTGGGGTGTGTTGGGGTTAGGGTTGGAGCTAGAATTGAGGGGTTTCCACTATTTAGGCACATCAAGGGGTCTCCAAACATGACGTGGGGTTCAAAAAGTCAAATGGCGCTCCCTCCCTTCCGAGCCATGCCGTGCACCCAAACAGTGGTTTATCCCAACATATGGGGTATCAGCGTACTCAGGACAAATTGACCACCAATTTTGGGGTTCTAATTTCTCTTGTTACCCTTGGGAAAATAAAAAATAGCTGGCTAAAAAAATCATTTTTGAGGAAAAAAAAAATTTTTTTCACGGCTCTGCGTTTATAAATTTCTGTGAAGCACTTTTTGGTTCAAAGTGCTCACCACACATCTAGATAAGTTCCTTAGGGGGTCTAGTTTCCAAAATGGGGTCACTTGTGGGGGTTTTCCACTGTTTAGGCACATCTGGGCACTGCAAACGGAACATGACCCCTATCAACGTCAGCATTCCAAAACGTTATTACTTCCTTTCCAAGCCCTGCTGTGCGCCCACATATTTGGTATCAGCGTACTCAGGACAAATTGGACAACAACTTTTGGGGTCCAATTTCCTTGTGAAAAATCAAAAATTTGGGACTAAAAAATCATTTTTGTGGAAAATTGATTTTTTTTTTCACATCCACGCATTATAAACTTTTGTGAAACACTTGGGGGTTCAAAGTGCTCACAACAGATCTAGATAAGTTCCATAGGAGGTCTAGTTTCCAAAATGGTGTTACTTGTAGGTGGTTTCCACTGTTTAGGCGCATCAGGGGCTCTCCAAACGCGACATGGTGTCCAATCTCAATTCCAGCCAATTTTGGTTTGAAAAAGTCAAACGGCGCTGCTTTCATTCCAAGCTCTGCCGTGCGCCCAAACAGTGATTCCCCCCATATATGGGGTATCAGCGTACTCAGGACAAATTGGACAACAACTTTTGTAGTCTAATTTCTCCTGTTACCCTTGGAAAAATAAAAATTTGGGGACTAAACGATCAGGTTTGTGGAAAAAATATGATTTTTTATTTTCACGCCCAGGCGTTATAAACTTGTGTGAAGCACTTTGGGTTCAAAGTGCTCACCACACATCTAGATAAGTTCCTTAGGGGGTCTAGTTTCCAAAATGGTGTCACTTATAGGGAATTTCCACTGTTTAGACACATCAGGGCCTCTACAAATGCGACATGGCTTCCAGCCAATTCTGCGTTGAAAAGGTCAAACGGAGCTCCTTCCCTTGCGACCTCTGCTGTGCGCCCAAAACGTGGTTTACCCCCACATATGGGGTTTCGGCATGCTCAGGACAAATTGCACAAAAACTTTTGGGGTCTTGTTACCCTTGGGAAAATAAAAATTGGGGTGAAAAGATCATTTTTGTGGAAAAAATATGATTTTTTTTTCACGGCTCTACGTTATAAACTTGTGTGAAGCACTTGGAGGTTCAAAGTGCTCACCACACATCTAGATAAGTTCCTTAAGGGGTCTTGTTTCCAAAATGGGGTCACTTGTGGGGTGCTACCACTGTTTAGGCACATCAGGGGCTATCTAAATGCGACATGGCATCCAGCCATTTCTGCGTTGAAAAAGTCAAATGGCGCTTCTACCCTTGCGACCTCTGTCATGCTCCCAAAAAGTGATTTACCCCCACATATGGGGTATCAGCGTATTCAGAAGAAATTGCACAACAAATTTTGTGGTTCATGTTTTCATTTAACACTTGTGAAAATAAAAAAAAATTGGTTCCGAAGTAAAGCTTTTGCAAAAAAAGTTAAATGTCAATTTTTTTCCTTCCACATTGCTTCAGCTCCTGTGAAGCATCTGAAGGGTTAATAAACTTCTTGAATATGGTTTTGAGCACCTTGAGGGGTGCAGTTTTTAGAATGGTGTCACTTTTGGGTATTTTCTATCATATAGACCCCTCAAAGTGACTTCAAATGTGATGTGGTCCCTAAAAAAAAATGGTGTTGTAAAAATGAGAAATCGCTGGTCAAATTTAAACCTTATAACTTCGTAACAAAAGAAAATTTTGTTCCCAAAATTGTGCTGTTGTAAAGTAGACATGTGGGACATGCTATTTATTAAGAAATTTGTGTGACATATCTCTCTCTGATTTAAGGGCATAAAAATTAATAGTTTGAAAATTGCTAAATTTTCTAAATTTTCGCCATATTTCCGTTTTTTTCATAAATAAACACAAGTCATATCAAAGAAATTTTATCACTAACGTGAAGTACAATATGTCACAAAAAAACAATCTCAGAATCAGCAGGATTAGTTAAAGTGTTCTAGAGTTATAACCTCATAAAGTGACAGTGGTCAGAATTATAAAAATTGGCCCGGTCATTAAGCTGCAAAATGGCTCTGTCACTAAGAGGTTAAATTTGACAATTGTTTTTCCTTTCTTCAAGCGCTACAAACCAGGAATCCAGTTTAAATATTGTCAACCAAAGAAAGTGTGCTTGCTTTTTGCATTACCTATGCATTACTTTTTATGAAGGGAGTTAAATTTTATTTTATTTTTTAACAAAGACAAAAACAAATTCCCAACATTCCAAACATGTAAATTTGACTATATTCCTCACAAAGTGTGTATGCTGCAAAAATATTATTTTTGCACACTTGTTTTACTTATCTAATTTTACACTTGTACTTGCCACACCGATAGAGTTCACTATTGAATGTGCTATTTTTTGGACCTGCCTCACATTTCTAGTTATGTCCTTTCCGAGAAAGATAAATGTGAATTTTGCTAAAAAAACTCAAAAAAAATATTTAAAATAAATGACACATTTAACTTTTTACATATGTGTTTTACTAGTCTGATTTAGCAACTGGATGTGCTACAACAATACTATTGGAAGTTAGCACATTATGTTTTCTGGCCACGTGCATAACGTTTTTGGTTACACCCTTAGTCAAGAGTGAAAGAATAGTGTTTAACCCTACTATGCATGAGAGTAGAAATATGTGCTTTCACATAGCCTTTTAGGTTTGTGTGCCAATCATATGGCAAAATTGAAATAAATAACTTTTTAAACATTTAGATGTTTATTTCAAAATCGCCAATTAAGAAATGAAAAATACACAAAATTGTAATTTTTAACAAGGGTATTAACCCTTTAGTGACCTAGTGACCACCAATATGACTTAAAACTGACCTTCGATATAAGAGACTAGCATCCCCATACAGGTGATAATCCAGCAGCTACCAGCTCTACACTATAGCTGACAACTTACGTTTATCATTTGAAATAACACTTACAATTAAATTAAAAACTTTTCTGAGTCTTGAAATATCCATTTTTTTTTATTTCGTAGGTGCTTACAAGATATATTACACTCATAAGGAATTTCCCAGCTTACAAATAGGTTTAGGTCCACTGTTTAAAGCTTTTAGCTATTTTCAGTGTTGATTAATAGAATTGGAAAAGGGTTTGACCATATATTTATACATTATGCATTTACTTACGTAACACTGACAAATTCTGCAGCACGTTACAGACATTAACATTACTGTCTCCATTGAGGCTCTCAATCTAATTTCCTATCAGTGTGGGCGGAAAGATACATAATCATGCAGAAATCTTATAAACTCCTCTTAAATATTGTTTTGTATCATTCAGGTCATGGGCTTAAATAACACCAAAAGCAACAGTACTGTACTAACCATTGAGCTAACCTGCTAAAGTTGTATGCACTTATTTTTGGAGTACATTTTATTTTTTTCATTGTTGGAATATTCTCCAGATTTTCATCATTATACTACAAAAAATCCTCACATTAATAAAATATTTTTCAGCTACTGTGTCTATATATTATGTCTTTGCTTTGCATTATAATTCATAAGAAATTAAGCCTCTGTGTTTACTACCATGTCTTCAGCTGTGAAAAGTGTATACCAGAGTGTTGCTCTACAGGTAAATGCTAATATGAAGCAACAGTGCATTCGCCACCAGGGAATATATATTTGATGAAGCATTGTACTGAAGGAAAGATTTAATCAAATCGCAGATCTTTTTTAGGCTCTTAAACGGCTTCTTAACTCCACTGGTGAAGCTTGGAAATTTAATAAAGCTATGTTTTATTAAAAGTGTAATATTTAGCAGTCTTGCTTCAATTATCCTTTTAGGGATAATATCATGCCCAAACATGCATTAAATCTAGAGTTTAGAGTATCTCTTGAGATTCGATTTGGGCAGATTCACTCAATTCAGGGGGCAAAGAGATATTTTATTTGCATTGGCGTTATCATTTATAATATTACCGGTAGAAAATTGTCCTCCTTTTCAAGCAGTTATTTAGTGTTTACCTGGTGAGGTGTACTCTGTAAGCCACAGGTCAGTGTAAGAAGCATTGACCAGGGGCGAAGGTACCGCAAATCAGGAGTGAGGTTACAATCCAACAACATTGTTTATAATAATAATCTTTATTTTTATATAGCACTAATATATTCTGCAGCGCTTTACAGTTTGCACACATCATCGTCTCTGTCCCCGATGGGGCTCACAATCTAGATTCCCTATCAGTATGTTTTTTGGAGTGTGGGAGGAAACCGGAGAACCCGGAGAAAACCCATGCAAACACGGGGAGAACATACAAACTCCTTGCAGATGTTGTCCTTGGTGGGATTCAAACCCAGGACTCCTGCGCGGCAAGGCTGCAGTGCTATCCACTGAGTCACCGTGCGGCCCTGTTTAATATATAGTTAAAAATATTGTTGGCAGAAGCAACAAGGCCTACATGCTTCGAACAATGCTGCTTTTTGTAATGTGAAAAAGAGGTTTTTAAGTGTTTAGTAGGACAGTAAAATCACCCTCCTCAAAATCCCTGTTTTTCCAATAATAAAAAATGCTTTGATCTACAAAAAATATACTTGGCTTAAAAATGTTGCTTATTTGGTAATGAGCATTTTTGACAGCTGAATTATAACAGTATATCATTATTTAGCTCACACTGTGAAAATCATAAATAACAAAAAATACCCAAATTTCCATTTTTGTTCATCACCTAATAAAAAGCTACACAAAAAGTGATCAAAGAGTTGTACACATCCCTAAATGGTAACATTAAATGCAACAGCTTGAAGCCGTGATTCTACTCTATAAAAGAAAAACTGAAAAAGATATAGCTCTCAAATCATGATGCAAAAAATATATATACAGTGGGGGGCAAAAGTATTTGATCAGTTGCTGATTTTGTAAGTTTGCCCACTGACAAAGACATGAACAGTCTATAATTTAAGGGTAGGTTAATTTTAACATTGAGAGATAGAATATCAAAAATAAAATCCAGAAAATCACATTGTTTAAATTACATAAATTTATTTGCATTTTGCAGTGGGAAATAAGTATTTGATCCCCTACCAACCATTGGTTCTGGCTCCTAAAGACCAGTTAGAAGCTCCTGATTCATGCAGCAGCTGGGGATCTGTGTGTCCTAAGGAGAAGGAGGTGGCAGGAGCAGAGTGCAGCAGGAGGCATCGCATACCTGACAGCACAGGGGCTGTGCTGATGCGATGCTGAATGCTCCTGTGGAGGACCTGTGATGAGGTCATTAAGAGGGCGGGCTGGAGCATCACATAACCACACAAAGCCCTGCCTCTTCATAATGTCATCACAGGTCCTTCAGACACACTGTACAAGAAAAAAATAATTAAAAGGTTAGTAATTACAGCACATAAAAATCACTCTGCCATCCTGTGGTGGACTATAACTCCCAGCATGCCATAGGATCTGCAGGACATGCTAGGAGTTATAGTTCTCCCATGAGATCTTAAAGCACCACTCCAGTGTTATCAATGCTGGAGTGTGGCTTTAAATATAAGCCCTAAGCCCCCATTCTTAGGCCGTGGTCACACATGCGAGAAATTTGCACGATTTTTGTACGAATCTCTCTCGTGAACACCCCGCACTGCCGCCGGCACTCGGACCGGAGCGTGCGGCTGCATGTATTTCTATGCTGCATGTATTTCTATGCAGTTGCACGCTCCAGTCTGAGTGCCAGCGGCAGTGCCGTGTATTCACGAGAGAGATTCGCACAAAAATCGTGCAAATTTCTTGCATGTGTGACCCCGGCCTTATTCTCACCTCCAGCGTTTTCACATAGTAGTTTACAGACACCACACTGGTCCCGCAGTACCATCTTCTACCCGTAGCTTCCTACATAATAACATGCTATTATATAGAATAACACCAAATATAATAGTATGTTATTTATGTTATTAAATATTTTACCACATTTTTTGCTTCAAATATATTTTTCCCTATTTTCCACCTCTAAAACCTGGGTGCGTCTTATAGTCCGGTGCGTCTTATAGTCCGAAAAATACGGTATATTAATGGTAGATGCTCAAGTTAGGAAGTTTGAAACCTCTACCGATCCCGAGACTGAAAAGCCCCATGTTCATGCAGCACTAGTCAACTATTGGCACTCTCTTCAATCCATTATTAATAGTATTTTTGTGGATAGCCAAGAGCTGCACTCAGCTGGTCTTTGGTGCCCACATAAAATGAAAGGAAAGCACTGAGCGTAATCGACCAAAGCTCCATTCATATGGGTTTTTCGGAGCCCTAATTGGGATCAGTGGAGATCCAATGGACGTTGTTTTAGATGTCTGCTTATTGATAATTTTATGAATTTGGTACCAAGAGTATCGATGCAATATTAATTAGGGAATGATATTTTTTATTCATGGTGTTTATACCCAATTAGACACAAGTCATTATGCTGGTACAGGATGCTAGCTACATAAATAATTAAAAAATCTGTTTAAACAGCACACTGATTAAAATGTCTCTAAATTGTTTAATCCAATTGGGATCGGTGGAGGTCCAATGGACGTTGTTTTAGATGTCTGATTATTGATAATTTTATTAATTTGGTTCCAAGAGTACCGATGCAATATTAATTAGGTGATGTAAATAATATTTTTTATTCATGGCGTTTATAACCAATTAGTCACAAGTAATATTTTAAGGTAATACAAATAAAAAGTAAGTTAGAGAAAGGCTGGATCACTAGTGGGGTCTTCGGACTCTTTTGGTATACTTATACAGTACAGACCAAAAGTTTGGACACACATTCTCATTTAAAGATTTTTCTGTATTTTCATGACTATGAAAATTGTAAATTCACACTGAAGGCATCAAAACTATGAAATAACACATGTGGAATTATATACTTAACAAAAAAGTGTGTAACAACTGAAATTATGTCTTATATTCAAGGTTTTTCAAAGTAGCCACCTTTTGCTTTGATGACTTCTTTGCACACTCTTGGCATTCTCTTGATGAGCTTCAAGAGGTAGTCACCGGAAATGGTTTTCACTTCACAGGTGTGCCCTGTCAGGTTTAATAAGTGGGATTTCTGGCCTTATAAATGGGGTTGGGACCATCAGTAGTGTTATGCAGAAGTCTGATGGATACAAAGCTGATAGTCCTACTGAATAACTGTTAAAATTTGTATTAAGGCAAGAAAAAAGCAGCTAAATAAAGAAAAACGAGTGGCCATCATTACTTTAAGAAATGAAGGTCAGTCAGTCTGAAAAATTGGGAAAACTTTGAAAGTGTCCCCAAGTGCAGTTGCAAAAACCATCAAGCGCTACAAAGAAACTGGCTCACATGAGGACCGCCCCAGGAAAGAAAGATCAAGAGTTACCTCTGCTTCTGAGGATATGTTTATCCAAGTCACCAGCCTCAGAAATGGCAGGTTTACAGCAGCTCAGATTAGAGACCAGGTCAATGCCACATAGAGTTGTAGCAGCAGACACATCTCTGCAACAATTGTTAAGAGGAGACTTTGTGCAGCAGGCCTTTATGATAAAATAGCTGCTAGGAAACCACTGCTAAGGAAAGGCCACAATCAGAAGAGACTTATGATTATTTTGGAGAACAAAAAAGTCAAAAAAGTATCTCAAAAAATATATAATGTTTATTTCATACAAAAGATATAAATGTCAATAAAATTACAGCATTGTGCATATATATTCGATAATTATACATATAATTATGGATGAGATGATCCACCTAAAAAATGGACACTGTGGATGCCTGCTTGAAATGCCATATCATATATGAAAAGCGCAATTTGTAATCATAGAGTCCTTACTGGGTCCACACAAGGCTGCCATGCAGTGACTTTAGTCGTATTTACCTATGATAGCGCTATTATGAGTATAAAGAAAAAGTAGGCATACATTTTTATATATATATATATATATATATATATACATAGTGGTGAAATGTACCCATTTTTCAGAAGCAGGTCGTAGTGTCCACAGGATATCCAAGAACCCTGATGCGCTTTTAGCTCGCGAAACGCGCGTCAGGGTTCTTGGACATCCTGTGGACACTATGACCTGCTTCTGAAAAATGGGTAAATTTCACCACTATATATATATAAATGTATGCCTACTTTTTCTTTATACTCATAATAGCGCTATCATAGGTAAATACGATATAGTCACTGCATGGCAGCCTTGTGTGGACCCAGTAAGGACTTTATGATTACAAATTGCGCTTTTCATATATGATATGGCATTTCAAGCAGGCATCCACAGTGTCCATTTTTTAGGTGGATCATCTCATCCATAATTATATGTATAATTATCGAATATATATGCACAATGCTGTAATTTTATTGACATTTATATCTTTTGTATGAAATAAACATTATATATTTTTTTAGCTACTTTTTGACTTTTTTGTTCTCCAAAATAATCATAGTTATCTCTAAGTCAGTATCTTTTCTGTTCGCTATTTGCTTTTCTGTTATAACCAAAGCAGAAGAGACTTGTTTGGGCTAAAGAACACAAGGAATGGGCACTAGACCAGTGGAAATCTGTGCTTTGGTCTGATTAGTCCAAATTTGAGATCTTTGGTTACAAACACAGTGTCTTTGTGCGTCACAGAAAAGGTGAACGGATGGACTCTACATGCCTGGTTCCCATCATGAAGCGTGGAGGAGGAGGTGTGATGATGTAGGGTGCTTTGCTGGTGATACTGTTGGGGATTTATTCAAAATTGAAGGCATACTGAACCAGCATGGCTACCACAGCTTCTTGCAGCGGCATGCTATTCCATCCGGTTTGCGGCCTCCACATTCACCAGACCAGAACCCAATCGAGATGGTTTGGGGAGAGCTGGACCGCAGAGTGAAAGCAAAAAGGCCAACAAGTGCTAAGCATCTCTGGGAACTCCTTCAAGACTGTTGGAAGACCATTTCCAGTGACTACCTCTTGAAGCTCATCAAGAGAATGCCAAGAGTGTGAAAAGCACTCATCAAAGCAAAAGGTGGCTACTTTGAAGAACCTAGAATATAAGACATAATTTCAGTTGTTACACACTTTTTTGTTAAGTATATAATTCCACATGTTTTATAAAAAAAATCATAGTTTTGATGCCTTCAGTGTGAATGTACAGTTTTCATAGTCATGAAAATACAGAAAAATCTTTAAATGAACAGGTATGTCCAAACTTTTGGTCTGTACATACTATATGTGATTCAATACCTTTCTGGGTTTTAGCTACCTCATTCTTCTCAATTGTTATCATTTTCTAAAGGACAAACTGAATAAAAAAGTGAACATCTTATTGATTTGATAAGTGACCAACTTTGTAAAAATAAAAATATTTAGCATTTACTGGATCATGGTATATTGCTACATTGTGCAATTTATAAGCATCTAAATTTTTTGCTATATTTATTAATAAAAACTCATCTATGAGTTAAAAAGGAGTAACTGCCTCAAGTAAGTGAACAGATAATGCTATTAATAATACAAAAGAACTGTGGTACTTCAATTCCATTTTCTGAAATATTGAAGAAACATAGCATTTTAATATTCTGCTAATTTGCATATGAATACATCAGACTTCTGAGCAGGTCAAAAAATCATCCCAATGGCACTGCAATAAAGACAAGTGAGTTTGAACTTTATCAAAATTTGAAGTATTTTGTCTTCAAATAAAATGTTTTGACCTATATCCTGGTCATCTTCATGAAACATTTCAAGCAAAACTTGTGTGAATAATTTTTTTGGCTATTTTAAACCTTTGAAAATGTTTAGTCCTTGCATATCTATGTGTTCGAACGTTATTATTTTATCTCAATTCAAGTTTTTAGTTCTAAACCAAAGTAATAATGCTGTTATTTGTGGGATAAGTGCATAGCCTACTGGTCAAAATGTGACTTAAATACAATATAACATAGGTCCCAACACCAAACACAGATTTTCTGCTCTTTTGTTTGCAAATATTATTCTTCTAAAACTATGTAGCCGGAATCTGTAGAGGAACTTTTAACGGCTAAAGTTTTAGAATAAAGTTAATGTTTTTTTTGCTTTTTTTAAATTCAGTTTCTGAAAGTTGCTTTGAGTAACACTAGATATCCAGGGCGCATGGTTGATTGTGTGCTCCTTTGGCTGCAGACCACTGTGCTTACAAATCTAAAAATCACTCGAATAAAGTTTTAAGGCTATGGACACCTTGTCAGTGATTTTTTTCATTTGTTTGCTCTTTATGTTCACAATTAGACAACTTCCTCAATTGGCCATAATTAAATATTGCCTACCTTACTCCTGCTCCTGCTTAGTGTTTGGGCAAGTCCTTTGCATGACTTATGGCATAGACCTGAAAACAACACTGCTCCTGGCTACTTGTAGCTAAGGGATGCTTTCTACGTTAGATTACACCTACTTTTCACAATATTTCAGTGTTATAGGGAACCTGTCACATGAAAAAACGCTAGTAACTTGCTGATATGGGGTTAATGTGCAGGTTAATAATGTTCTGAACCTGTATGACACTGGCACTTAGAACCAAACTTCCGGGAGCAAATTAACTTTATTTTCTTCGACAGTATTTGGCCTATAGTCATGTGGATGGCACCAGCATGGTTTTGATACCCACTTTGTGTACAGAGCGCGGCAGCTGTAATCATGCCCTTTGCACTGACTGACAGCCATCACTAATGCTAAGAGAGCTGTCAGCTCTAATTGCAGATTCCGGGCAGGTTCAGAATGCTATTAACTTGCAGATTAACCTCATATTTGTTGGTTATTAGTGTTTTTTTCAAGTGAAAGGTTCTCTTTAAGAAATATTAGCAGAAAGGATGGGGAACATTTGAACATTGCAGTGCAAAACAAGTTATAGACAGGGAAGAAAACATTGAGAGACTTCAGGGTAAAAAGGTAAGGGATCACACACAACATCATGAAGAGAGAGAAAGAACTACGTCATATTCTGGAGCCAGGGGGGAAGAGATCATATACAGACAATATGGGGGTGTTCGTACTTGAGTCCTAACATGGAGGAGGATATCATACAAGGGCCTTATTTGCAGGAGAAAATAGAATAAACTAGTCTGGTATATGAAAACTAGAGGCAGCTGTAATATTCTTCATGAACAGAACTCACATCCGGAATGTATCAAGGGGAAGAATTTGCCTATAGGAGCATGGTTTGTATCTCTGGGGTATTGAAAATAAAATGAATGAAAATTGCATTCTGAATCTTCATGAAATTTTTTTTTAAAGGAACCACCAATGCATGTAAAAATCTTAATTTCTTGTCAAATGTGTCTTTATCCTTAACAAATTGTCTCTTCAGAGAGGAAGAGGACTAGAACTCTAGTGCCACCTATTGGAAGTAGCAATCCTAAAAGTCAATGTCGACCCTTTAACGAGCCTTGTCACATGACTTAGGACAAAAGCCAAACCAGAATCTCAATTTGCAGACATTGTGTTTTGGGGTACTGCCCCTCGTAAGTGCAAAATGTGAGATGTTCTAGTTTGGCTGTGTGAGAAGCGTCTGACCGATATACTTTAACTGCACAATTTTGGTTCTAATGTTTTGGTTCTAATGCTACTAAGTAACATGTTGCTAATTGGTAGAGTTGAGCGAAACAGGTCGTTCATTTTCAAAAGTCGCCGATTTTCGCCAAAGTCGGGTTTCATGAAACGGAACCCGACGGTGCAGTGAGTTCGGTCACGTGTTTGGCGACCATTTTGCTGGCGTCAGTTTTCCCCTACACTTTAAGTGCCTTTTCTCGGCCAATGAGCAAGGAAGCAGGCTGAGGGCAACGGGATGACATAGCCAGCGGCCAGCATCATCTTAGAGAAGGGCATTTCAGCGATTGGCTGGCTTTCAGTGGCGTCACAGTGCATATAAAATCCCTCAGCACCTACCGCCATTTTACATCTGCTGAACTCAGTGTAGGGGAAGGTTGCTGGCGGTGCGCCTGAGCAGGGAAAGCGTTAGGCAGGGCCTAAAAAAAATTACTTTCTGCTGATAGCGATTAGTTATAAGGTGACTGTGCAGTGAAGGGGAGGATTTTGCTGTGTGCAGCAACGCTGATTCTGCCTGCCAGTGACTCTGTAGAAATTGCTTGTGTGGAGCATCAGATTTGATTAGTAGGCTGCCTGCCTGTGATAAGGGGGCTATTAATTTGGTGGAGTAGTAGAGCAGCCTGCCAGTGACTGTGTACAAATTGCTTGTGTGGAGCATCACATCTGATTAGTAGGCTGCCTGCCTGTTATAAGGGGGCAATAAATTTGGTGGAGCAGCTGTTAGGGTTCAAGTTCCCGCTGCTGCACAAGGGGAGTCTCGAACCAGTCCTGCTGCGGTCTCCCATTCATCTCCGTCCACAGTGGACCAAGCTCAGCTTAGACGTCGGTCCCAGCGTCTTGCCCAGTCTAACAGTGTGCAGAGGATTACTGCTGTTCCTCCAGGCTCTGCTATTGTGGCCAGTACTGGTTAGCGGCGAACAGACGTCTTTAGGACAAATTCCTTGTTTTCCCCTTCTGAGCATGCCTAGAGTGAGATCTCTCATTGGAGATCAGGGATCACATGCTCAGGTACTGCAGCAGCTCCTATTGGTCCGCCAGGAAGGTCCTGTGACTACTGGTGTTCTGGAACAAGTTTCATTGGTCCTTGTTTCTGGCAGGTCCTGTAGCTGTTACTATAAAAGGGTAGCATGGCTGGGCCGCCATGCGCTAATATCAATCTTTATATGCTTTGCGCCAGTGTGGTCATGCATGTGTGTGGTTAGGGCCCGGCTGAAATAAGCCCCTAGAATACCGACTTAATCGGTGAGGAGTTTGGTATGCTAGCTGGTCAGGGTCGGTGTCCTAGATGCCCGAGATTACCGGCATAACCGGTGAGGAGTTTGATTGCTGTATTCAAGGCCTGGCATTCAGATGCCGTAGATTGCGGGTGACTCCCGCGAGGACATTAGCGCTTGATCACGTTCTATGTTCACTTAGCAGTTAACTGTGTACCTGGGTGCCTGACAGGACACAGAAGTTTGTCTCAGCGGCTTTGTGACGTAACAGGGTTCGCTTTCAATGCTAGACAGCGCCCTAGCATGTTTATTTTGCGACTCAGTTGTGTTAAGTGAGTTCGCACACATCGCCATATAGCGCTGCAGCACTCCTTCTAGCGGCTCTGTGGATTAACAGAGTTCGCACATATTGCCACAGCGCGTTACGGCGTTTATTTTGGCAACTCTGCGGGATAACAGAGTTCGCTTCTTGCGCCATTTTACTAGCAGCAGGCTCTGCCTGCACGGTGGACCCGGGCTGTGAACGCACCTCTTCACATCATATTTTTGGTGCATTCCGCAGACCCTAACATAATATTAGCGCCAGGGTCTGGCTAGTAAAATGGCGGATGACCAGCGTCTACTGCAGTACATCCAGCAGCTGGAGGGTAGGTTGGCGGCTCTTGAGTGCACAACCTTAGCTGTGAATGTAACCGCAGTCGCTGTTCAGGCTGCTAGCGTGGCTGTAGCCAGTTTGTCCTCTGCCACCTCTGACCCTACATTATCCCACCTCCCGCTTCCTTACAAGTTTGCCGGTGACAGCAAGCAATGTCGGGGATTCGTGAGTTAGTGCTCTATACAGCTCGAGCTTCTGGCTGCACGTTTCCCCACGGATCGGGCACAAGTGGGTTTTGTACTGTCTCTACTCTCGGGCAGAACGTTGGAGTGGGCAACACCGCTGTGGGAGCGCGACGATCGTGTGCTGTTGAGTGCTCCTCGGTTTTTAGAGGCTCTGAAAAAGGTCTTTTTAGGACCTCAGGTCACGCACGATACGGCACTTCAACTGCTGGCAATGTCACAGGGCTTGTCCATGGTCAGCCAGTTCTCAGTCCAATTTCGGACTTTGGCCTCTGAATTAGAGTGGCCAGATAAAGTTCTTATTCCAGTGTTCTGGAGAGGACTGGCAGACCATGTAAAGGATGCTTTGGCTACCAGGGAGATTCCTGCCACACTGGAGAAACTCATTTCTATATCTACCCGCATCGACCTCCATTTTCACGAGCGGAGGTTAGAGTGGACCCAGTGTAGGCAGAGGTTTCGGCTGGCACCCACCTTTGCCAAACCTCTGGAATTTCCCGTTCGGGCGTCCGACTCCTCAGAGACCGTGGAGTCTACTCGAGTGGGATCTAAGTCTCGGACCACTCGAGTATCCATGGTCTGTAGAGTGTGTCAGCAGCCAGGACATTATGCCAACCGATGTCCTCAGCGAATGAGTAAATGGTCATGTTCCGTGACCATGGGTGCAGGGTCATTAGACACGAGGGATTTTGCTCCGAAAGTGCTCCTTAAAGGGTTAATCTCTCTAGGTTCATCCACTCTTCCCGCCAAGTTTTGTGTGGACTCTGGGGCAGAGGGGAATTTTATGTCCTCCTCCTTTGCCTCTCGCCATTCCATACCGCTGGTGACGCTTGCCGAGCCAATATCGGTGAGAGTGTTGAATGGAGCAATCCTGCCCTCACAAATCACCCACCAGACTGTCCCTCTACCTCTGTCTGTCTCCTTCACATCAGGAGAATATATCCCTTTTTGTTCTTCCTGAGGGAATAGATAAGGTTTTGTTGGGATTACTCTGGCTTTGCCACCACTCTCCCCATATTGAGTGGTCCTCTGGGAGAATACTGGGTTGGGGTGATCATTGCAGAGACAGATGTCTCAGAGAGGACATTCAGGTTTCCACAACGGAGATACCCATAGATCTTGATTCTCTTCCCAAGATTTATCCGTCATACGCGGACATATTCTCCAAAAAAGCAGCGGAGACTCTTCCGCCTCATCGCCCCTATGACTGTCCTATAGACCTCTTGCCTGGAACGGAGCCCCCTCGGGGAAGAGTGTATCCTCTCTCTCTTCCTGAGACGGAGGCCATGTCACAATGCATCCTGGAAAATCTGGCAAGAGGGTTTATTAGCAAGTCAGTGTCACCAGCAGGGGCAGGATTTTTCTTCGTGCAGAAGAAGAATGGAGAATTACGACCGTGTATAGACTATAGGGGTCTTAACGCCATTACCGTTAAGAACAAATATCCTTTGCCCCTAATATCTGAGCTCTTTGATAGGCTCCGGGGAGCAAGGGTATTTACTAAGCTGGATCATCGTGGTGCCTATCACCTGATCCGCATCCGTGAGGTGGACGAATGGAAGACAGCGTTCAATACCAGAGATGGACATTATGAATATCTTGTGATGCCCTTCGGGCTCTGTAATGCTCCAGCCGTCTTCCAAGATTTCGTAAATGACATCTTCCGGGACATGCTTGCCACATCTGTGGTAGTCTATCTGATTGACATTCTCATCTTTTCTCCAGATATGGACACCCACCGGAGAGATGTTTGCAGGGTCTTCGACCTCTTGCGGGCAAATTCCTTATATGCGAAGTTGGAGAAGTGTGTGTTTGAGCAGGCGTCTTTGCCATTCCTGGGCTATATCATCTCCACTAAGGGATTGGCTATGGATCCTGCCAAACTACAGGCTGTAATGGATTGGCAAGAACCCCACTCACTTAAAGCGGTGCAGCGCTTTATGGGGTTCATTAATTACTATCGCCAATTCATTCCCCACTTCTCTACTTTGGTTGCTCCCTTGGTAGCCCTCACCAAGAAAGGAGCCAATCCCAAATTGTGGTCAGAGGAGGTCTCCAAGGCCTGTACTTCAATCAAGTCCCATTTTGCTAGCACTCCTATCCTACATCGTCCCGAGGTTGATAAGCCTTTTATATTGGAGGTAGATGCCTCATCCGTTGGTGCTGGAGCAGTCCTTTTTCAAAAGGATGCTCAAGGTCGTAAACATCCTTGCTTCTTCTTCTCCAAGACCTTCACACCAGCGGAGAGGAATTATTCCATTGGGGATAGGGAGTTGCTAGCCATGAAGTTGGCCTTTTCCGAGTGGAGACATCTCCTGGAGGGGGCTCGCTTTCCCTTCCAAGTGTTCACTGACCACAAAAATTTGGTCTATTTACAGACCGCCCAGCGGCTAAATTCCCGTCAGGCCAGATGGTCCTTGTTCTTCTCCCGGTTCCATTTCACCCTCCATTTTCTCTCAGGGGAGAAGAACATTCGTGCTGATGCTCTGTCTCGCTCGTGGTATCCTCTGAGGAGGTGGAGGAGGAGCCTCGGCTGATTGTCCCCACAGAGACACTAAGAACTGTGGCCCCGGTTTCGCTTGAGTCTGTGCCTCCGGGCAAGACTTTTGTGCCCATCAATTTGCGACCGGATGTACTCTCTTGGGCACACTCGTCCAGGGTGGGTGGACATTTTGGGGCAAAGAGGACATCTGAGTTGCTGGCGAGGACATACTGGTGGCCACATATGGTCCGTGACGTCAGGGAATACGTTCAGGCGTGCGTCTCCTGCGTCAAGAATAAGTCCCCTCGACAATGACCAGCTGGGTTGCTCTTTCCTTTACCGGTGGCAGACAGGCCTTGGGAGATGGTCGGGATGGATTTTTGGTGGGCTTACCCAAGTCTCGGGGCTGCACCATCATCTGGGTGATAACCGACCACTTCTCCAAAATAGTGCACTTGGTGCCGTTACCACGGTTACCGTCTGCACGGACCTTGGCAGCGTTATTCATTAGGCATATTTTCCGCCTACACGGTATGCCAGACAAAATTGTTAGTGATCGAGGTCCCCAGTTTGCGTCTTGGTTCTGGAGAGAGCTGTGTCGTTTACTCAGCATTGAGTTGAATCTCTCCTCTGCATACCATCCGGAGACGAATAGGTTGGTAGAGAGGGCCAACCAGACCTTGGTCACATACTTGCGACATTTTGTCTCTGCCAGGCAGGATGACTGGGCATCCTTACTACTGTGGGCTGAGTTCGCTCTAAATAATGCTGTGGCTGACTCCACCGGACAGACACCATTCCTCCTGAACTACAGTCAGCATCCGCGGGTACCAGTGCCTTTGCCCGTGTCTTCCGCCGATTCCAGGGTGGCAGACTGGGCTGTGGAGGCACGGAACATTTGGGACCGCACCCAGGATGCCATTCAGGCCTCCAAAGAGAGGATGAGGTCTTCGGCCGATGCACATCGGCGCCCCGCTCCTACATTTGCACCGGGTGACCTAGTGTGGCTCTCTGCCCGAAACATCAGGGTACGTGTAGAGTCCACCAAGTTGGCACCTCGCTTTTTGGGTCCCTTTAAAGTTCTTGAGCAGGTGAACCCGGTGGTTTACCGCCTAGCCCTTTCGCCTCGCCTTGGTATCACTAACACCTTTCACGTGTCCCTTCTGAAACCCGTGGCCATTTCCCGGTTATCCGAGTCATCTGCCGGGACGTCGGGTTCATCTACCGATGATCATGAGGTGAACGCCATTGTTGGGTGCAAGGTGGTACGAGGCAAAAAAATTTATTTGATGGATTGGAGGGGTTATGGGCCTGAGGATAGGTCCTGGGAGCCTGCCAAGCATGTTCACGCTCTGCAGCTCATCGCTGCCTTTGAGCGCAGCGAGGCCCAAAGAAGGGGGGCCCTAGGAGGGTGGGTAATGTTAGGGTTCGAGTTCCCGCTGCTGCACATTGGGAGTCTTGAACCAGTCCCGCTGCTGTCCCCATTCATCTCCGTCCACAGTGGAGCCTGCTCAGCTTAGACGTCAGTCCCAGTTTCTCGCCCAGTCTAACAGTGTGCAGAGGATTACTGCTGCTCCTCCAGGCTCTGCTATTGTGGCCAGTACTGGTTAGCGGCGAGCAGACGTCTTTAGGACAAAGTCCTTGTTTTCCCCTTCTGAGCATGCCAAGAGTGAGATCTCTCATTGGAGATCAGGGATCACATGCTCAGGTACTGCAGCAGCTCCTATTGGTCCGCCAGGAAGGTCCTGTGACTACTGGTGTTCTGGAACAAGTTTCATTGGTCCTTGTTTCTAGCAGGTCCTGTAGCTGTTACTATAAAAGGGTAGCATGGCTGGGCCGCCATGCGCTAATATCAATATTTATATGCTTTGCGCCAGTGTGGTCATACATGTGTGTGGTTAGGGCCCAGCTAAAATAAGCCCCTAGAATACCGACTTAATCGGTGAGTAGTTTGGTATGCTAGCTGGTCAGGGTCGGTGTCCTAGATGCCCTTGATTACCGGCATAACCGGTGAGGCGTTTGATTGCCGTATTCAGGGCCTGGCGTTCAGACTCCATAGATTGCGAGTGACTCCCGCGAGGACATTAGCGCATGATCACGTTCTATGTTCGCTTAGCAGTTAACTGTGTACCTGGGTGCCTGACAGGACACAGAAGTTTGTCTCAGCGGCTCTGTGACGTAATAGGGTTCGCTTTCAACGCTAGACAGCGCCCTAGCGTGTTTATTTTGCGACTCAGTTGTGTTAAGTGAGTTCGCACACATCACCATATAGCGCTGCGGCACTTCTAGCGGCTCTGTGGATTAACAGAGTTCGCACATATTGCCACAGCGCGTTACGGCGTTTATTTTGGCAACTCTGCGGGATAACAGAGTTCGCTTCTTATGCCATTTTACTAGCAGCAGGCTCTGCCTGCACTGTGGACCCCGGGCTGCGAACGCACCACTCCACATCATATATTTGGTGCGTTCCGCAGACCCTAACAGTAGCAGAGTTGCCTGCCAGTGTAAGGTTCTATGTATATATTCCTGAAACTCAGTTTGTTCGTCAGCCATTTTACTTTCTGTCTTGCTGCAGCTATCTTGCCCTCAGTCAAAATGGAGTTTCCAGCTTGCATGTTCCCGCCCTGATTCTCTCCTTTGCTTCTTAAGCAGCCACAGCTGAGCAATCAGTGCTTCAGAATCTAGCCTGCAGTGAACCTGTGACTTGACTCCTGTAAGCCTTGGACCTTGTACTCCAGCTATTCCTGCTGAGGAACTCTGAAGCACTTGTGGACTCTGAACCCTGCTCTTTGAAAGACCCACGTTTGCATGGACTTACGGTAACAGAGAAGAAGATCCTGAATCTGTATTGGAGAGTGATTGCTGAGCTTGGATTACTCTGGCCTGCTGTGTCTCCTGTTTCTGTGTCTGCAAACTGTGTGACTATTTCTGCCAACTTGTATGAAGTAATACAGGACTTTTCTATATCAAACCTGTGACTCCTGTGTTTTCATCGCACCCAAGCACAAGACGCTATATGAACTGTACTACATACATTACAAGATTCTGAAGCCAAAACGTTAGTGTCTGCTGGGTCTGGAAGGCTGTGTCTGCTGTACTGTGGATATCAGACGTCCGGTTGTACTTTCTGTGATGACAGTGGTTGTGACTTCTCACAACCATTCCAGGTGAGCAATTCCCTTAAGTTTTTTCTTTTTGCAGTGTTACCACAGGTAAACACTATTGTTTTTTTTTTTCCTTTCTTTTCTCTTTTTTGTCTGCTGTAACTCTGGATATCAGATGTCTGGTTGAAACTTTCTGTGATGATAGTGGTTGTGACTTCTCACAACCATTCCAGGTGAGCAGTTCCCTTAATTTTTTTTTTCTCTCTGCAGTGTTGCCACAGGTGAACACTATTGCTTTTTTTTCTCTCCTCTTCTTCCAGTAATCCTGTCTTAAAAGATCTGGAAAATGGAGGCCCGCATAAAGGAACTTTGCGGAGTGACTGATAATATCCTTGCAGATTTGCAGAATATAAAGACCCGTTTTACAAATCTACAGGACCTCAATAATCACAATTTGCAAGTGGTTGGACAGACTACCCAGGATTTGCGAGCCAGGATTGAGGTTCTAGAGGGGCGAGTCCAGGCTCCTGCCGTAGCCCCGAGTGCTGGGATTCCCAAGTTGCCCCCTTTTCGTTTTGGCGGTGAACGTGAGAAATTCAGGGGATTTATTAATCAATGCAATCTTTTTTTTTCTGCACATGCTTCACAATTTCCCACTGAACGATCTAAGGTGCTTACTATAATTATGTTGCTTACCAACAAGGCTTTAATGTGGGCAAACCCTCTGATTGAGACTGAGGATGATTGTTTGAATCACCTTGATGATTTTATTTCAGCCATGGGGCAGGTGTTTGATGACCCCAATCGAGGTGCAACAGCTGAAGCAGCCATGTTAGCTTTGCGCCAAGGTAAGCACTCGGTAGCTGAATATGCCTTGGATTTCAGGAGATGGGCCCTTGATACCACCTGGGACAGTTCCGCCAAAAAATCTATTTTTCGAAAGGGGTTATCTCCACTGATTAAGGATGAACTTGCTCGTGCCGACCCTCCCACTGCGTTAGGTGACTTTATTAACTACTGCATCCGTATTGATACTCGTCTGACTGAACGCAGGCAAGAGAGATGGTTCGAAAGCAATCGTACTAACCTTTTCCTACCTTCCTCTCCAGCTAAGGAACCTTTGAGTAGGATTACACGGGAACCTGAACCTGAACCCATGCAGGTAGACTCTTTACAACGACGGGTTAGTGATGCACGCAAGGAACATCGTTTTAAGGAGAATCTATGTTTCTATTGTGGTAAGTCAGGGCACTTCATTATAAACTGCCCCAGCCGTTCTCGTAAGACTACTGCAGCACTCATTCATTGTGAGTGTTGCGAGAGGGGATCTGTCAGGTCCGAGCCTCAGGCTCCAGAGAGATCTGCAGCAACAGATCTTGATTTCTCGGACTTAAACTCCGTTACCTCTGAGGACGTTGACTGTGTAAACGCTGCCATTTTTCAAGTTTCCTCAGCGGTGTCCCAGCTGAGTTGTAAGAAAAACAATTCTCATTGCTTTCTTTCCATCAAACTCTGGGTTGACTCAGCTTGGGTGTCTAGCTCTGCTATGATCGACTCAGGGGCAAGTGGAAATTTTATGGATGTCTCCTTTGCTCTGAAACAGGGAATACGTTCAGTGAAGAAGGCTACTCCAGTACAGATGGAAACTGTGGATGGCTCCCTGCTGACCTCTGGACCAGTGGATCAGGAAACAGAGCCTTTGAGGGTTCTTATGGGTAAAGATCATCAAGAGAAACTGTCCTTTATGCTTATCTCTTCTCCCCACTTTCCCATTATTCTAGGGCTACCATGGCTGCAGGCTCAGAATCCTACCATTAACTGGGAGACCAAGGAATTACACTTTCCAGAGAAACAGATGAGTCCAAAAGTTTCAGCTTGCTCTGTTCCTAAAGGAATCATGTCAGTTCCTGAACTACCAGCTGTATACCAGGACTATGTGGATTTATGTGACAAGAAGAACGCTGACCAGCTTCCTCCTCACCGTCCATATGATTGTCCAATTGAATTATTGCCTGGAGCAGAGATACCTTTTGGTAAGATCTACCCCCTGGCGGGGCCCGAGCTAAAGGCTTTAAAGGATTACATAGATGAAAATCTAGCCAAGGGCTTTATACGCCCCTCTTCATCTCCTGCAGGTGCACCCATCTTCTTTGTAAAGAAGAAAGATGGATCTCTGAGACCATGCGTAGACTATAGGGAACTCAATAAGGTTACTATTAGAAACCGTTATCCATTGCCTTTAATCCCTGAGTTATTGGAGAGAGTGCGACATGCCAAAATTTTTTCTAAACTAGATCTTCGTGGGGCCTATAACTTAGTCCGTATTAGACCTGGGGATGAATGGAAGACTGCATTCAGGTCACGCTATGGACACTTTGAATATCTAGTTATGCCTTTTGGTCTGAGTACCGCCCCAGCCACTTTCCAACACTTGGTGAATGACATCTTCAGGGATCTCCTAGATACATTCGTGGTAATTTATTTGGATGATATTCTAATTTTTTCTAACTCCACAGAGGAACATCATGGACATGTGAGAATGGTCTTGGAACGTCTAAGACAAAATCATCTTTACATCAAACTTGAAAAGTGTGAATTCCATAGGACCGAAATTCAATTTCTGGGGTATGTACTGTCTACACAAGGAATTAGTATGGATGGAAGCAAAACCCAAGCCATCAAGGATTGGCCAAGTCCTAGAAATGTGAAGGAGGTACAGCGCTTCATCGGGTTTGCCAACTTCTATAGACGTTTCATTAGAAATTTCTCTGAGGTAGTGTCACCTATCACTCAACTTACCCGGAAAGAGTCTAGGTTTTCCTGGACTCCCCAAGCCCAGGAAGCATTTTCCCGTCTAAAAGATAAATTTACCACTGCACCTATCCTAGTACATCCCAACCCCGAGCTTGCCTTCATAATAGAGGTGGATGCTTCAGACTGTGCCGTTGGAGCTATATTCTCTCAGAGAACAGGTGAGAAGAATGTCTTGCATCCCTGTGCCTTCTTTTCCCAGCAGTTGTCTTCGGCTGAGAGGAACTACGATGTGGGCAATAGAGAGTTGTTGGCCATTATTGCCGCCTTCAAAGAATGGAGACACCTTCTTCAGGGAGCTGCACAGCAAATAGTCGTCCTGACAGACCATCGTAACCTTGAGTTTATCAGGTCGGTTAAGTGCCTGACTCCTCGCCAGGCTCGCTGGAATCTTTTCTTAAACCAATTTAATTTTATCATCTCTTACAGACCAGGATCGCGCAATGGAAAGGCTGATGCACTCTCTAGGATTTACTCAGCAGAGACACGTCCAATTACTCCTCCTAAGACTATTCTTCCTGACTCTAGATTCCTAGGAGTAATTCATAATCAAGACCTACTTAAGGACATCAAGGAAGCATACCATGCGGATTCCTTTTTGGCACAACCCCCAAGGGATGTAAGTCTTGTCTTTAAGAATGGTGTGTGGATTCAGGGACAACGTCTGTATATTCCTGAAACAGTCAGATTAAGAGTATTGCAACTCATTCACGATTCCAAGATAGCTGGGCATAGAGGAATTCTAAAGACACAGGAATTTCTTTCTCGTTTCTTTTGGTGGCCCACTTGCAGGAAGGATGTTTTGAATTATGTCACTTCATGTGAGGTCTGTGCAAGATGCAAAACACCTCGCTCCTCACCAACTGGTCTGTTACAGCCTCTTCCCACCCCGTCCCGCCCGTGGGGATCCATTTCTATGGACTTCATTGTGGAGTTACCAACCTCTCAGGGGAAGAACACCATTCTAGTGGTGGTTGACCGTCTAACAAAGGCAGCTCATTTTATCCCTTGTGTCGGCTTACCCACTGCAAAACAGACATCAGATTTGATGATTAAAGATGTGTTTCGCTTACATGGAGTACCGGATGAGGTTATTTCGGATCGAGGGGTGCAATTCACTTCTAGGTTTTGGCAAAATTTCTGTGCAGCATTGGACATTAAAGTAAACCTTTCTTCTGCTTTTCATCCCCAGACTAATGGACAGACCGAACGAACCAATCAAACCCTGGAGCAGTATCTCCGCTGCTTTATCTGCCACCTACAGGATGATTGGGTGGATCTACTTCCATTAGCTGAGTTCTCGTATAACAACTCTCAGAGTGCCTCCACTAAACAGTCTCCTTTTTACTCTAATCTAGGTTATCATCCTAACATTCTACCACGATTTCCCATAGAAACGCCTTTACCAGCAGTGGCTGAAAGAATCACGTCTTTACAGAAGAATATGGATCTTCTAAAGGAAAATCTGGAATCGGCTCAAGAAAGGTACAAGAAAGCAGCAGATAAATTTCGTAAACCTGCACCAGCTTTCAAGGTAGGAGACTTGGTCTGGCTGTCAACCAGAAATCTTAAGTTAAGGATTCCATCGTCTAAGTTGGGACATAAGTACATTGGACCCTATAAAATCAGTAAAATTATAAGTGCCGTTGCTTGTCGTCTTCAACTGCCCAGAACTATGAGAATCCACCCTGTCTTTCATGTATACCTACTAAAGGCTGCGACACCCAATACGTTTCCTGGACGTTCCTCTCCTTGCCCTGACCCAGTGCTAGTCGATGGTCAGGAAGAATTTGTGGTGGAAAGGATTTTAGATTCCAGGTTGTATAGAAATCAGTTACAATATCTGATTAAATGGCAGGGCTACCCAGTGGAGGACAACTCATGGGAACCGGTCAATAACATTAATGCTCCTCGCTTGCTCCGTCAGTTTCATCAGAGGTACCCACACAAGCCTGGTCTGAGGTCATCCGGAGGTTGTCCTTAAGGGGGGAGTAATGTAAGGTTCTATGTATATATTCCTGAAACTCAGTTTGTTCGTCAGCCATTTTACTTTCTGTCTTGCTGCAGCTATCTTGCCCTCAGTCAAAGTGGAGTTTCCAGCTTGCATGTTCCCGCCCTGATTCTCTCCTTTGCTTCTTAAGCAGCCACAGCTGAGCAATCAGTGCTTCAGAATCTAGCCTGCAGTGAACCTGTGACTTGACTCCTGTAAGCCTTGGACCTTGTGCTCCAGCTATTCCTGCTGAGGAACTCTGAAGCACTTGTGGACTCTGAACCCTGCTCTTTGAAAGACCCACGTTTGCATGGTCTTACGGTAACAGAGAAGAAGATCCTGAATCTGTATTGGAGAGTGATTGCTGAGCTTGGATTACTCTGGCCTGCTGTGTCTCCTGTTTCTGTGTCTGCAAACTGTGTGACTATTTCTGCCAACTTGTATGAAGTAATACAGGACTTTTCTATATCAAACCTGTGACTCCTGTGTTTTCATCGCACCCAAGCACAAGACGCTATATGAACTGTACTACATACATTACAGCCAGTTACAGTGTACAAATTGCTTGTGTGGAGCATCACATCTGATTAGCAGGCTGCCTGACTGTGATAAGGGGGCAATTTATTCCCCATTGACTTGCATTGGGGTCGGATTTTCGACTCTGACCCGACCATTTCCGTTAGTCGGCCGACTTCGTTCGACTCGACTTTTGAGAAAGTCGGGTTTCATGAAACCAGACTCGACCCGAAAAAGGCAAAGTTGCTCATCTCTACTAATTGGCACACATAGAGGTATCGGTCTTGCCCTAACTTGTCAGTTTATTAATGCTACTCAAGTTACTGAAGTTTTCAGTGGCTCATTTGGCATTCCCTCCATACAGGTCAAAATATTTAAATTTTATACCCCTATGCATATTTTCTATATTTTAAAGATTGTCTTGGCTATAAAAACAGGCTTAACTTGCAAGAGAAACAGATTTGTTTCATAGTTCTGGCACAGTGGACTATATAACAATCATACCCTACTGTGCTCAGCAATCTCAATGAGCATTTAAAATGGCATGAAGAAGGGAACAATGATCCAATTAGCTGATTGCAATAGCACCTGTTGACAGCTAGGAATTTTAGCTGTCAGTCCATGTTGAACAACGGCTTGATGAAGCCGAATATCCAAAGTACTTTTTTTTTAAATTACAAAATATTCCCAAGTGGCTCCAAAATAGACATACCATTTATACATATATTATCAAAATATGTGTTTTCCCTATAAATTATTTAAACTAAAGCATTGCAAACTGAAATATATAATGTTATATTTCTTATATGAGTTCAATATTTAAACTCTTAGTCCATTTATATTTGTATCTTCAAATCAATCTCTCCTGAGCATACTGATTAAAAAACTAATAAACCAAAACTAATTTACCGCTAAAAATTGTAAATACTCTTCTGTATTGTACACTGAATCTTGCCATTCATGGGCATTTCTTGATTGTGAGCATGCATGAATTTAAGACGAAATTTAGCTAAGTGAGTGCTGCAGCTGTTATGTCTAAAACATATTCTTGTCACATTAAGGGAATAAGAGGATAAACCATATCTAATGCATCTTCCATGTGTCAGCTGTGCACATTTTCTACATCACTAGTAAATTGCACAAAGTCAAGAATGAGTTTTTGCTAGTCATCAACTTTACTTCATTGTCATTAAATTCCTACATATCACATGCTACTTGTAAAATGAATTAACACTGAAATTTGTATGTGAAAATAATATAAAGAATTATACTTGTTAAAGTGTTTGTCAAGCGATGAAACATCATTAAACAACTTTTTTTAACTTATGCTTGTCCCCTTTCAGAAAACATTTGACTGCCATCAAATGATTGAAATAAAAAAAATAAGCTTCACTTTACTTATTCTCCCTGTGTCCAGCTCTATTTCAATGGTGCCACCCTGTTCTCTGTTGTTTGGCAATCCAAAAATTGAAAAAATTGTCTTAGTCCCACACCTATGATAGCCACATAGCAGTTGCTCACACCAACTGGTTGTAGTCCATTTAAAACAGAAAATGGCACAAGTTGTTTTTCTTCACAATTTATCCAAAAATGATCATCCAGTATATATATACATATGCAAGCAAAAGATATAACTTTGTTGTATATTCACCACTGTGTACAAATCATCCAGACTGCGATACGGGCTTGAGTAAGCTTCCGACTTGCAGATAGATCCTTGCTGGGGGTGATACCTGTGCAGATATGCACTTCCATAGAGCAGAAGGGCACAGTTACTGACCGATGATTTTGTTTGGCTGCAGCGGTGATGTCACATCATTGTTGCAACCAATCACTGAGCTTAGAAGTTCATGCAAGAAACAAGGAGCAGTGTCACAGACACAGTGCTGCATACATGGAGGGTCAGAAACATGAGGTTTGTTTTAAAAAAAATGGTGTGAGCCTGCAGAAAGGGGACAAAAACATTGTAATTTTTCAACCTGCTGTGGAACTATAAAACCTTGAATAAGAGAAATGAGTCTACTGGGAAATCATAGATAAGTGTACTAAACATATTTTTTTGGGATAACACAGTTATATATTCCAAAGAGGAAACTAGCTTAAAAATATTTTTTGGATTTATTTTTTCCTATTTCCTACTGGACAGTACTTGTAGTAACAGCACCTATAACATTAATTTTTACTTGCTTTGGCTTTATGAAGAATAGGAATGCATCCTACTAAAAAAATTGAAAACATTAGTAAAAATTATTTTGTATTGGCCCGTCTGCTGTATTGCCCTTCTTTATCCTTCAGATCTCTGTTATTTTTCATATTCTTTACATCATCTTGACCCAGATCGGTGCTGGACACCAGAGCAGAGATTGGTGAGTATATTAACAGTGACACAGGTTTAGGCTAGGGTCACACCAGCATGCTTTTTCTGATATGGGAGAATCGAGTGCATTTTGCTAATCACACTCTGATCAAATTCTGATCACAGTTTGATGATAGAGTGATCCAATATTCTCAGACGAGAAGATGGGGAAAAGAATAACTCCATTTTCGCCATTCTGTCAGTCCGTAAAAAGTGAACTGCACTAGAATGTCATCCAAGTGAAGTCCGACGATTTCCACCGACTCATTGACTTGCATAGATGAGTACAATCCGAATTTCGTGCACAACTCAGCCATGGTGTAATTTTTTCCTACGGACAGAATTTGTCCGAGGAATAAATCCGACATGTGCACGGCCCCGTAGAATAACATTGGTCAGAGTGTGATGTTTTATCAGATAGCATTTGGACAAAAAATATGAGGATGTGTTAGACGTTAAAATAAATAACTTCTTTAATTGATTGGTCAAGGTTATATCGATCATCTAAATGAAGGAAATGCAGCGAAGGTCCCTGCATCTAATTGTGGCAATGCAGCTGCAGCTTGGTCGCACTAAGCAAAATAGCAAATCTCTCCATTTTATTCTTTAAACAAGAATGGAACAGATTTAAAATGTGAGTGCAGTCAAGGCACATAAATGTACCTCTTTAAAAATAAAGAATATCACAGAAATTGCTGCTGGCTTTCACACATTTGAATATGCTTTATGGGATAAGCACAAGCATAAAAAACACTGCTTAGCTGGTTACTGCTGGTAGCGTATATTTTATGAAAAACTTTGCAAAAGATGCCTAAAGCTTCAGTGCTTAATATGCAAACACTCACAATGATGACGGTGTATAAAATATTCTTTTATACTGATTTTGCTTGTCTTATTTTAGTTATAATCATATGTATGCTTTATATTTGTTTACATGTTTTTAAATGTTAATATATAACAATTGCAATAAAACAGATTAGATAATCTGAATCTCAAAGTTTCCTGCTACAACAATTGCTAGTGTCATTTATTTTTGTAATGGGATATAACTATCAGCTTCCTCTTGCTGAAATTAAGGGCAATTAGTATACTGCCACGGATCTGTAAAAACTAATATGAAAACAATTATAGCTGTTAAAACAATTCTATTTTACACAACCAGACATTTATTTGAGATGCTATCCTAGCTTTTTTTTTTTGTAGTGCAAGTAATTGCAGTTAATATAGTGCATTAGCTAATTCCTGAAAATTCTTCCGGTGTTTTTTTTTTAACTGTGAATTGGAAATGTCTTATTTTAAGCCACATGTAGTGGATTTGTTAATGAAAAAATGGGTAATATATTTTTATCAGGAATATGAGCATATTCCTCAAACAGTTAAGCATTAGTTCTCTTTTTTCTGTCTAGAGCGGGATGTCAAACTCAAATACACAGAGGGTCAAAATTAAAAGCTTGAACAAAGTCGCAGGTCAATTATTTAAAAAAATGTCCACAATTGGGGAAGTTTTTCCTTCTCATCAAATAGAAAGATGAACTTTTTCATATGGAAAGAAACTTAAAGGGTTTGTCCCATGAAGAAGATACATTTCAATTAATAGCTCTTGGAATAAAATATTGGAATAATATAACATGTTATGTAACAGCAGTAAAAAGCATATGACCCAATCGCTTAACTTAAATATGTAATTACAAATTATAAAAAACTTTGAAGAATATAGATGAAAAGGTAAGTTACAAACAAAAGTGCCCCCAAATACAGTATGATACGGCCACAGTGAATTCTTCCACACTAACTTCCACACGCATGGTATGATGACCCTAATAAACAAACCTCTCAATCCTCCTGACAAAGAATGGTGACCACATCACAGTAGGATTCTGTTACTATAATCTCCACACAGTACTTCATACAGTGCAATGGCCACAAAACGTACTCCATACAGTGTAATAAGCCCCACATAGTCCTCCATACAGTATAACAGGGCCCTGCATTGCTCTTGCATTGGCTCCACATGATGCCTATATACAGTATAAAGGGCAAAACATAGTGCTCAATACAGTATAATGGGCTCCACATGGTGCTATATACAGAATAAAGGGCACCACATAGTGCTCCATGCAGTATAATGGGCTCCACATGGTGCTCAATACAGTATAACGGGCACCACATAGTGCTCCATACAGTATAATGGCTTCACATAGTGCTCCATACAGTATAATGGCTTCACATAGTGCTCTATACAGTATAATGGCCTCACATAGTGCTCCATATAGTACATAAGGGCTCCACATAGTGCTCCACACAGTATAATGGCTCCACATAGTGCTACATACAGTATAATGGGTACCACATAAAAATACTCATGTCTGCCTGTTTTTCCGCTGCTCCAGTCTCTTCAAGGTGTTTTCTGATCCTCTGCATACCTCGGTACAGCAGGTACACTGTTATGATGTCATCGCACCCACTGCGCTGAGTTGTCAGATGCAGAGGGGGAATGATGGGAGAGGAAGTGTCAGTTGATGTTCCCTCCTCCATCTTTGTTCTCAATTGAATCGGCATCTAGGATGCCGATATAGTTGAAAGTGCGATGCTGGATGAAAGTGCTATGTTGGGCGAGGGCGTATTTTGCATCGAGGACTCGCACCCTGTGGGCCAGAATTGAATTGACATAAGTGGTCTAGAGCATCTCTGTAAATGTTCAAAAACCTCTTTACTCCAAATCGAATCTACTTCAACTAAAATAGCAAACAAAAGTCATAGAAGAGCCTAGTGGTGGTTGTTGTAGTAATCTCAAACCCTATGATTCAATACATGTGTGAGATTGCATGCTGACAGTTGCGATTTGGAGCATCAGGGCAATGCTTCTCGCTCAGAGGACACAGCATGGCTCTGACATCACACCAACTAGAATCTGCTCACTAGGTGTACAAGGAGTAGAAATTATTCAGGTTCGGCCATGTTCACACATTCAGTATTTGGATATTATTTTGCATCAGTATTTGTAAGCCAAAATAAGGAGTGGGTGAAATATGCAGAAGTAGTATGTATCTATTATAATTTTTCTCTGTTCCACTTCTGATTTTGGCTCACAAATACAGATGTAAAATACTGACGAAATACTGCACGTTTGAACGTGGCTGTACACAAATCTGTGGCTGCTCAATATCTGATATACGACTACAACTACTGAGGTAGGGATTGATATAATAAGTATTCTTTAAAACACATATGAGAAAATATTACATTCCAGTATCTGCATTAAATTGATAATTAGTGTTAGATGTAATGTGTAATATTTATATTATGAAGAGTAAAGTAGTCACTGATAGCTTCTGGGAGTACTCAGTCTAGCGACGGATATTTCTAAAAGGAAAATACAGCAAATCTTATTCTTTGTGACATGCAAGAAATCATCACTTCATTAGGATCAAAATATATTATTTATTTATGGTGCTGTATATGAGAAAGGGTTACATCAAAATACAAATATCACTTATAGTAGACAAACTTACAATGGTAGACTGGTACAGAGGGAAGAGGACCTTGCCCTTGAAGGCTTACATTCTACAGGATAGATATTCTATAAATTATCTATAACATTCTTTCATGTGAAACTGAAATTATCTGGTAGTCTTTAATATGTGAAGATAATATTTATTAGTGTTATTCAATCCTCAATGTCAAACGTGACATTTCAGCCTTAAATCCTAGACTTTCATCAGGCATATACTGATTTGTGGATAGAACAGGGAAGACTGGACTGAGATAAACAAAACAGAATAGCCAAACTGATAATGCAAAAATGATCAATGAAAATTCAGCAACGGTTTTCATGCTACTCTATGCATTATTCTGTTTATCTCTATACAGTTTTCCATGTACTAACCACAATCAGTGTATGTCTGATGAAGGTCTAGGATTTAAAACCAAAAGATCATGTTTTATACTGTTGATTGGATAAGACAATTAAACTATTAAATATTAACCTTTTCACCTATTAACCCTTCATGACCTTGAGGGTTTCCATTTTGTTTTTTTGCTTTATTTTTTCACAAAGCTCTAACTTTTTTTATTTTTTTGGTCAACATTGCTGTATTAGGATTTGTTTTTGTGGCACAAGTTGTACTTTTGAACGACACTATTGATTTTATCATATCGTACTGGAAAACAGGAATAAAATTCAAAGTGTGGTGAAATTGCCAAAAAAGTGTAATTTCACAATTGTTTTTTTTTTACCATGTTCCTTAAATGCTAAAATTGACCTGCCATTCTGATCCTTCAGGTCATTATGAGTTCTCAGATACCAAGCATGGATAGGTTCTTATTTATCTAAGTGATGAAAAAAAATCCTATGTTTGCAAAAAAAAATGGTGCTATTTTCCAAGACCCATAGCGTCTCCATTTTTTGCGATTTTGATGAGGGCTTATTTTTTGTGTGCTGAGCTGATATTTTTATTGATACCATTTTGAGGTAGATAAGATGTTTTAATTGCCTGTTATTGCATTTTATTGCAATGTTGCAGTGACTAATAAACGTAATTCTGGTGTTTTGATTTTTTCTCGTTATGCCGTTTACTGGTTGAATTAATTCTTTCTACATCTTGATACATCAGGCAATTCTGAAAATGGCGATACCAAATATGTGTACTTTTATTTTTTTTAATGTTTTATTTTGAATGGGGTTAAAAGGGGGTGATTTGAACTTTTATGTTTTTATTTTTTAAAAAACTTTTTTCCACTTTTTACATGCTTCAATGACTTGAAGTTGCAATCACCTGATCGCTTGTGATACACATAGCAGGGCTGTAAAATACTCATCTGCTATGAATGGCAGCCAATGGGCAACGCTCATAGCAGAGCGGCAATGACAATCATAAAGGTCTCCTGCAGACCTCGGGGTTGTCATTCCAACCCATCGGTGCCCTGTGATCATGTGACGGGGTGCTGATTAGTGATGTTCTTCTGGTGACATGACAGCGGCATTTAACATGTTAACAGCCGCGGATGATAATGATTCCATGGAAATAATGCTCATCGGTGGAGCCTGCATGGGGTGAAGGGACATGACCTATGAGGTACATATACATCATAAGTCATGAAGGGGTTAAAGAGTGCCAGATTATTTCACTACTATAACATTTATGTGGTTATTTGCTCTCCATAATAGTCTTTACAGATAAATATTTGGGTACTCTTCAGTTCTTGTAGCCCTCGTTGGTGTATTTAAAGAGAACCTTTCAGCAGGATTTAGCAATTTAAAGAAAAGGCATGCCCACAATGGCTCTACTATTCTGATTAAATTTATACTTTTTTAATCAATCCGATCCTTAGTTCTTTTTTAATTAGGATTTAAAGTTTTCTTCCAATGATATTTCAGTGCACAAGGGTTGGACTGTGCGTAGAGTCTTCTCCTCTTGCTCTGGTCCCTCCACCTTCCTCCAGTGTTCAATGACAGATCACTGATTCTTCACTAAAATGGAAGAACTGCAGCACTTCTGTTATAGGTGCTCAAGTGTGATCCAAAACCATAGAAGAATTCAATAAAACTTGGCACTTAATCAGATGCAAATTTTTAGCACTTTATTTGCAGTGACGTAGTAGAGTAAAACAGACATTTCGGTCTGTGGAGACCTTCATGAGGATACACACTTCTTAATAGAATGGCAAAAAAGCACACCATAGAACCTGCGGAGGATACAGTGTTTCTGTGTTCTTTACACATTGGACAATTTGATGAAACAGTCTGCTGGATAGTGTGTCCTTTTCTTTTTTTACTGTACTACATCACTGTCATTAAAGTGTTAACAATTTGCATCCGATTGAGTGCCAAGTTTTAACAGTATTAATTTTGCTTCATTGTAGTGAGTGGCATGTGTGCAGTTTGATTTCACGGCTGATCTTCTGGCCTTCAATAAAATGGAGCCGGAGGTGGCACATGCGCAGATCGAGACCTCAACTTCATGCAGACATGATTGAGCTGAGGTCTCAAGCTGTGCATGTGCCACCTCAGGCACCAATTTATTGAAAATCAGCCATTAAATCAAACTGTTCAAATGCCGTCTACATAAAATTTACTTTTACATTCAATTCTTTGATGGCTGGACAAGTTTTTAGAGAGCTAGGAAAAAACTTTTCTTTTTGTTAAGGCACTATTAGCCTATTGTAAAAAGGTCTATCAATTTGACAATTCTTTAAGAATGTCTCATTATAACCTCAAACATTCAAATATAATATTTCTCTTGATTTATTATTTGATGATATCAATCTCAAAATGCCATCTACTGAGTAGAAGTATAACAGAGCAGAATTAAATCTATTTAAAAGAAAAACTGTTTGACGTTTGTCACTCATAGCGACCAATCACAGCACAACTTTCATTTTACCAAATCATATTAAGAAATGAAAACTGAAATCTGGTTTCTTAAGGCAACAAAGATAATTTTTCTTTTAGACAGTTTGATAAATGATGCGCAATATCATTACAATGTGAGTTAAAATCAAATTTCTTTAGTAATTAGCATTTTTCTGAATATCAAGAACAAAGACATTGTGATTTCCACTGTTTAATTAATTTGTTTTGTGTGACTTACAAACGAGTATTAAAGCATATTAATTCTGCAGGAATAGTCAAAATCATATTAGCAGTGAGGTACCTGCTGAGATTCGATTAACCTTGACTTAATGCACTTAAAGTATATTCCATATATTACTAATCACTGTTCTAAAAATGTTCACATTCAATTTGTGTATAAATAAACAGGATAACTTTTATGAAGTTTATTTTTCTTTATCATATTTTTTAATTAACAGTGAATATAAAAAGAGAAATTTGCACAGATTCAGTTGTGCTCAAAAGTTTACATACCCTGGCAGAATTATTGCTTTCTTGGTCTTTTTTCAGCACAGTAGTTTGACAATAAATGGAGAAAAAGTTTTGTTATTATAATAATAATAATAATTTTATTTCTATAGCGCCAACATATTCCGCAGCACTTTACATTATAGAGTGGACTTGTACAGACAATAGACATTACAGCATAACAATAAACACATAGATCAAAACAGATACCAAGAGGAATGAGGGCCCTGCTCGCAAGCTTACAATCTATGAGGAAAAAGGGGAGACACGAAAGGTAAATGGTAACAATTACTTTCATTGTTCGGACCAGCCATAGTGTTATCTTTCATATTCTCTGAAAAAAGGCCAAGAAAGCAAAAATTCTGCCAAGTATGTAAACTTTTGAGCACAACTGTATTTATTGTAAATACTACATACAAATGCAGATATTACCAAGACAATTCACAATGTACAAACATATTAAATATGTAATCATGTCCCAACAGGGACCAAGACCGCATTATACAGAATGGGTCATTTATATGGGTTCACCTAAATAAAATGGGAATGGTTGGTGATATCAACTTCCTGTTTGTGGCACATTAGTATATGGGAGGGGGAAAACTTTTCAAGATGGGTGGCGATCATGGCAGCCATTTTGAAGTCTGCCATTTTGGATCCAACTTTATTTTTTCCAATGGGAAGAGGGTCATGTGACACATCAAACGTATTGAGAATTTCACTTGAAAAGCAATGTTGTGCTTGGTTTTAATGTAACTTTATTCTTTCATGAGTTATTTACAAGTTTATGACCACGTATAAAATGTGTTCAAAGTTCTGCCCATTGTGTTGGATTGGCAATGCATCCCTCTTCTCCCACTCTTGACACACTGATAGCAACACTGCAGAAGAAATTCTAGCACAGGCATCCAGTATCCATTGTTTCAGATGCTGTACATCTCGTATCTTCACAGCATAGACATTTGCCTTCAGATCTTGATGAAAAAAATCTTGGTTTATTTTAAGTGCAAGCTTCAGCAAGCTGCATGCGAGTTGACCAGAATCGTTGCCTTAATTCTGCAGAGCCAGTAACATCTCAACCTTTTCTGCAGTTCAAACCTCACTGTCAAAAAGAGCCAGACCCACCATAATCTCACTCTGGTACCAAAGGTGTCTGTTGAATGTTTGCATTGCTGCTTCAGCTATATGTGTGTTCATTTCTTTGCTTGCTACAAGTTCTTGCAGTAATGTCAAGTCACTTCACAGTAATGTGCCTGGGATCTGACAGAGGCACCAAGCCTTCATGTATGAAAGGACAGTAAAAGTGCAAAGATGACAGAGATTTTTTTAACTCTGTCAAAGTTAAATGAAATTGGTGATGAAATATGAATATCTCTAGAGTATATATCACTTTGTTCATCCATGGGGCCCGATGGTAGGCTCCTGGAATATTGATGTGTATATCTGCGTTTGCTGGTGAACAAAGGACCAAGCATGCCATTGTTAACAATTCCTTCTAATCATCCCTTGGATGGCATTATACAAGTTGGTTGGTGCAAAATTCAACTAGACACTCTTTAAGTGGAACTAGCTCAGTTGAAACTATGTCATCTTCCATTCCAGCTGAAAGCTTGGCTTAATCCAGTTGATTTCAGACAGCCTAAAATTTCTCAAATTACTTTATATTTGGACTTGTTGATGCTGGCCACAATGTATGTGGTGCCTACATGGTAAACTCAGTTTTTCTTTCTGCAGTTTCTGTTGCATTAGGACACCAGGCTTTGTACCAATGGTACTACTGGTCTTGTTGAATGACATAAACTTCACTTCATCCGAGAGATACTAATCCTGCAGAACCTTGAATAGGCTCTCCATGCATGTGCTGTGACTGTTACACAGCCATGACACCTGCAGCTACGGCGGCGATTAGCTGTTCACCTGGCGCGATCCAGGAAGACAGGCTCCCTTTGTAGCTTATTCGGCAAGCACTATATCTTGCAGAATAAGCGGATAACCAAAGATATTCGCTCAACTCTATTTCAGACAACTTGGAGGACTAACTACAGATCTTCTGTACATGTAGGCTTGCACAAATCTTTTTGTCTCTTCACTTAATCCTAGACAGACTTGATTAATCTCTATGTTCTTCACACTGAATATACAGTAGTTCTTCATAAGATTGGATTATTGTTTTGAGTTTGTATGTTTGGAGTTGTCTTGTTGCAGAATACATTTGAAGCCAATCAGATGCCTGCCCGGTGCTATTACATGATAGATAAAAGTGTTCAGTTTCTAATTTGCATAACATGCAAAAAGATTTCCTGTCCATATTTGCCAATATTCCTGCAGAACAAATTCAACACCAAGTAAAATCTATGCCTTGACAAATTTCTGCAGTTATGATGCAAGTATAGCCATTCAGTGTGTATGTAAAACCAAATATGATGACTAATATTAAATCTTTTATTTTATTCATGTAATTTTCTTTTTGTAAAATGGGAATGCTTAATTTTTTGCCTAATTGTACATTGTAAAATGAAGCATTTTTGTACCACATTTGTACATTATCACATTCATTAAATGCTTTTTTTTAACTTGTCTTCTATCCGTATGGCAAATATTTTCTGAATAAATAATTCCTTTGATTATCTGTAACCATGGAAACAAACTATTTAATGTCATTATTGTAGGTGAGATCATGCAGAAATTATATTTTTAGCATCCTAATTCTATCCAGTAAATTGCAGTTTGAAAGACTTGTTATTTTGTATTACGGTATATTTCGTACTTAAAGCTATTAAATGTGTCAATGTTCTTTGCAACTATAGTATCGCTATTTCTCATATTATCATATTAATTTAAGCACAACTATAAAATATTTAATTTTTACTTAAATTCTATTATCTGAAGATGTGTTTATGTAAAAAAAAAATATTTAGAGTTCTCAACCACTTAGGAGTTTCAGTTTTATTTGGTGCCAATGGAAAGTCTTGTCTCTATTTACAGAATAAACTAAGGTATGTCTAGTCTTTTTCCCTGATTTTCAATTCCCTGTTAACTGACATACTAACCCAAATTCTGTCCAGATAGACACACTGATTGGTGCATCCAATTAAAGGTAATCTATAAATAAATCCAGAGGTCCAGTAAGTAGAATGCACTTTATTGCGTCCATTTTTTCTTTTTCTTTTTTGTCTTTTTTTTGTGTTTGGTGTTTGTATGTTATGATCACATGAGCACTTTGTTTTACAGGAGGTTGGGTAAACCTCTTTTTAATCTTTACTGATTAAAAGTTAGATTTTACCTTTCATTCTATATAGTTTAAAATTAACCCTCAGCTGGTGAGGTGGAGTTTGCCACACCCCAGGGAATTTTTGTACGGCTGCCATTCATTGAAAAATGCTGGATTGAATTATCAAAGTATTACATTTTCCGATACTTGTGGGTGTCAAAAATTTGTTATACTCCTGTGTAATCAATCGCCAATAAGAAAACTATTAAAACAAACGTGATCTTTGCATTTTCTGTAAAAATAAGAGATTTCTAAACACTGGGGCATAGGAAACCCCACATCACCAGTTGCGTGACAAAATCCCCACCTCACCAGTTGAGGGTTAAATTGCACTTGAATATTAGCATCTCTAATCAATACAATTAAACGAGCCACAATGAAATAAATGAGAATCATATGCATAGAATAAATATAAAGATGTTTTTTTAATTTTTTTTCCTGCACCATTAAAATCTTCTTACCTAAAATCAAAACTCACTGCTCAAATTTGATTTCAGTGAAGACAAATTTTCAACTTACTGAGGGATCAGATTGCACTTGCCAGTTATAGAAATCTATGGGAAAAGAGACGAAGTAAAAGGATAAGAACGGCAGAGACAGAGACAAAGAGAAAACTACTGAAAAATGTAGGAAACAAATCATATAATAATCAGAAGTAGAGTAATTCCTAACCCTTTGCACAGTTACACTTTAAGAAAAGTCATGAACAACAGGTGAGAGCTGAGTCTGTTATGATTCGGGGCTGTTCTGCAGAGATAACTATTGAAATAGCAGCCAACAAAGTTTAGGCTGCAATGTTTTACAGTAATAACGAGATGACCTAGTGTCTTGTTGCTCATTGTAATAGAAAATTAATAGTTATGTTTAGCAAATAACAGAGTTTTGTGGCACAATCTATAATTAATATAACATTGCAGACGTTATCATGTTGCAGGCTGCTAGATCTTTATATTGACAAACCTAAGACAGAAATAAAGTGAGCGTATATCTGCTGGTAGTGCAAGTAAGGCTGTGACCTCCCTTTTTTTGAGCTGGACTTTACGTTTATATGGCTTCCCTATAGCTTTTGCTGGGATTCTTGTTCAGGACCTGGTCCTGCTCGGCCCTTATTCACATTGACGTCACTTTGACACATGGCAATGTTTTAACATTAGAGGTTAGGACAATTCCATATTTAGGTAAACCTCGAGGCTGATGAGATGGCTTTTATGCTTTTTTTGATCAAAAACAGTGTTTAGTAAGTATCGTATGTTATTTATATGCACTATTGCTTTGTTGTATATGTTCATTTTGTTTCATCTCAGGTTTTGTCTGCTTAATGTCCAATGTGAACATACTTCTATTTTGCATGCATTCCAACTTATACTCCAGTTCACTTTTTTCAGTTAGATCTTTAATTCTCTAACATAAGTATGCACAGTGAAAAACGTAACTGCTATACATTAGTTTGGTTTCAAGAGTAGGTTACCATAGCTGGTACATTAGTCTTTTAAAAATTACTCCTGCTTTCAGTTATGTCTGTTCTTCAAAATGACAAAATGCACAATAAAGTTCCAACAAATCATGTATAGTAATATTATGTACTTTCAGTAACAAATGCTGTAGGTCTCTACAAGTGAAAAAAGTGTAAATACATAGTTAAACTTGCACAAAAAATAAGAAACACTAGCAATGTTAAAATACAAATGGTACATCCACCCACCAAAAAATTATACTATTAATGAAAATTAATTGCTGTCCCCAAAAAAACGAGAATAAGTGAGAAAGCTTCTGACAGGGTTAGGGAATGCATCAACCTGCATAATTCTAATACTGTTATGTGTTAGCTAGAAAGTAAAAGGAAAAAGTTTTATCCAATAGAATTTCCTTGGTCTTTTTCTATTGTGAACAGGAGAGGGAATCAATCCAGGTAGGTTCAAATTTAAAGATTTTCAAAAACTGCAACCAAGATGAGTTTTTTTCTTATGTGTCACTCTCACTCACCAAATTTTGTGTCACATTCTTCTTGGTTATAGTCTGGTCTGACATGTGGATGGAAAATATACAAATTACAAATACAGCACTTATTCAATAAGGAGTAAGGCTTATTAATCAAGCCTGACATTGTAAAATGGTACTATTATGTCTTCTCGATATTATAGACAACAAAAATAGAAATGTCAGAAATACAAATACCTCTATAATATACAATAATATGGCATCTAAGGTCACCTAGAAGGCGTTTATAATCCATACTAAAATTGCAATATACTGTATGTCAATATGCTATTAAACTATTCTTAGCTGTGGTGTTGAAGGTTCAGTATAATTGACAGGTATAATTAGATCTACAGTAGCTTCTGTATCTGATTTTACTGAATAAAACTCCATGAATGTTGATCAATGTCTTGCAGAACTTGACTACTCATTGACAACTACTGAATTTAGATGGAACACAGCTAAGGAAAAACTAATCAGGTGATAAATGTCTTAGGTAAAGGTTGCATCTGTTACTCTAAGATATTATCTTCCGGTTTGTAAAAACAAACAGAGGTCTAATGGGTTGTCCAAATTAATAATCGCAATACTTTTAACCAATTTTCCCTTTTTTTCCTCCCCTTCTTTGAAGAGCCATAACTTTTATATTTTTTCTTTATTTTTATGTTTTTAATTATTTTTTTCCACAAAGTATTAATTTTATTATATTTTGGATGGTTGTGCCAGTGAACTTCCCTTTTCTAGTATTTTGTATATATAAATCATACCTTTTGAAGAGGATAAACATGTAAATAATATATATTACAATTTTATTCCCCTCTAGTAGAGTTGAGTGAAACAGGTCGGTCAGATTCACAAATCACCGACTTTCGCCAAAGTCGGGTTTCGCCGAGGTCAGCCATGCGGTCGTCTACCCGAGCGCCAAAGTCGGTTTTCCCAGAATGCTTGTAGGTGCCTTTTCTCAGCCAATGAGCAAGGACGGACACTGTGGGCAACGCGATGAAATGGGCAGCAGCCGCCACCATCTTAGAGTAGGGCATTGCAGTGATTGGTTTGCTTTGTGTGGTGTCACAGTGGCTATAAAAGCCCTAACCACCAACCACCATTTTACTTCTGCCGATCTTTGCGTAGGGAGAGGTTGCTGCCGCTGTTTCTAAGTAGGGAGAGAGTTAGGTAGGAAAAAAAGTTATTCTGTGCTTGTGCTGATAACGATTGTGCTGTACAGTGAGTGTGCAGTGACGGGGGAGGATTTTGTTGTGTGCAGCAGCGCTGGTTATTAGGCTGCCTGCCAGTGACAGGGGAGGAATTTCTTGTGTGCAGCAGCAGAGCTGATTATTAGGCTGCCTGCCAGTGACAGGGGAGGAATTTCTTGTGTGCAGCAGCAGAGCTGATTATTAGGCTGCCGGCTAGCTATATTGCTGTGTGTACACTGCTGTGCAGACTGCTTTTTACACAGCACCTACACAGCACTAATACTTTTATTCTTTTTTTCTGCACAGTTACCCAGAGTTAATTTTTTCCCACACCGTATAGAGCTGTACGCTCCTCACACACTACCGTGTACCGGCTGGTATCACGGACAAATACATGCTGACTATCTGTGTGTGACTCTGGAAATATACACAGAGATTTCAATTTTCCCCAAAACCTTATAAAGCTGGTATCTTCTGATACATTACCATTTTTCTGCCTTCTGTATTACGGTCAAATCCATACTGAGAGAGATCGTCTGTGTGTGACTCCAGAAATATATACGGAGATTTTAATTTTCCCCAAAACTGTATACAGCTGGTATTTTCTGATACAGTACCGTTTTTCTGCCTTCTGTATTACGGTCAAATCCATACTGAGAGAGAGTCTGTGTGTGACTCCGGAAATATATATGGAGATTTACAATTACCCCTACACTGTATATGCCTGGTATCTTCGGATATATTAGCCTTTTTTGCTTTTGATATTCTGGTCTACTCCATACTGAGCCTGTGAGCGTCTGTGTGTAACGCCGGAAATATATATGGAGATTTAAAATTACCCCAACACTGTATACAGCTGTATGCTTCTGATACATTACCCTTGTTCTACTTTTTATATTCTGGTGTAATCCATACTGAGCCTGTGAGAGTCTGTATCTGACTCTGGAAATATATACAGAGATTTTAAAATACCCCAACACTGTATACAGCTATTCGCTTCTGATACAGTACACTTTTTCTGCTTTTCATATTCTGGTCTAATCCATACTGAACCTGTGAGCGTCTGTGTGTTATTCCGGAAATATATATGGAGATTTACAATTACCCCAACACTGTATACTGCTGTACACTTCTGATACAGTACACTTTTTCTGCTTTTGATATTCTGGTCTAATCCATACTGAGCCTGTGATCGTCTGTGTGTTACTCCAGAAATATATACGGAGATTTAAAATTGCCCCAGTACTGTATACAACTCTACGCTTCTAATACATTACCCTTTTTCTACTTTTTATATTCTGGTGTGATCCATACTGAGCCTGTGAGCGTCTGTGTGCTACTGCAGAAATATATACGGAGATTTATAATTACCCCAACACTGTATACAGCTGTACGCTTCTGATACATTACCCTTTCTCAGATTTTTATATTCTTGTCTAATCCATACTGAGCCTGAGAGCGTCTGTTTCTGACTCCTGAAATACAGTCATGGCCAAAAGTTTTGAGAATGACACAAATATTAATTTTTACAAAGTCTACTGCTTCACTTTTTCTAATGGCAATTTGCATATACTCCAGAATGTTATAAAGAGTGATCAGCTTAACAGCAACTACTTGCAAAGTTAATATTTGGCTAGAAAATGAACTTTATCCCCCAAAACACATTTCAACAACACTGCAGCCCTACCTTAAAAGGATCAGCTAACCTCTTTTCAGTGATTGCTCCATTAACACAGGTGTGGGTGTTGATGAGGACATGGCTGGAGATCAATCTGTCATGATTAAGTAAGAATGACACCACTGGACACTTTAAAAGGAGGCTGGTGCTTGGCATCATTGTTTCTCTTCTGTTAACCATGGTTATCTCTAAAGAAACATGTGCAGTCATCATTGCAATGCACAAAAATGGCCTAACAGGGAAGAGTATCGCAGCTAGAAAGATTGCACCTCAGTCAACAATCTATCGCATCATCAAGAACTTCAAGGAGAGAGGTTCCATTGTTGCCAAAAAGGCTTCAGGGCGCCCAAGAAAGACCAGCAAGCGCCAGGACCGTCTCTTAAAAGTGTTTCAGCTACGGGATCGGGCTACCAGCAGTGCAGAGCTTGCTCAGGAATGGCAGCAGGCAAGTGTGAGTGCATCTCCACGCACTGTGAGGCGGAGACTCTTGGAGCAAGGCCTGGTCTCAAGGAGGGCAGCAAAGAAGCCACTTCTCTCCAGAAAAAACATCATGGACAGACTGATATTCTGCAAAAGGTACAGGCAGTGGACTGCTGAGGACTGGGGTAAAGTCATTTTCTCTGATGAATCCACTTTTCGATTGTTTGGGACATCAGGAAAACGCCTCATTCGGAGAAGACAAGGTGAGCGCTACCACCAGTCTTGTCTCATGCCAACTGTTAAGCATCCTGAAATCATTCATGTGTGGGTTGCTTCTCAGCCAAGGGAATCGGCTCTCTCACAGTCTTGCCTAAAAACACAGCCATGAATAAAGAATGGTACCAGAATGTCCTCCAAGAGCAACTTCTCCCAACCCTCCAAGAGCAGTTTGGGGATCAACATTGCCTTTTCCAGCATGATGGAGCACCTTGCCATAAAGCAAAGGTGATAACTAAATGGCTCAGGGAACAAAACATAGAGATTTTGGGTCCATGGCCTGGAAACTCCTCAGATCTTAATCCCATTGAGAGTATGTGGTCAATCATCAAGAGACCGGGGGACAAACAAAAACCTAAAAATTCTGACAAAATGAAAGCATTGATTGTGCAAGAATGGACTGCTATCAGTCAGGATTTGGTCCAGAAGTTGATTGAGAGCATGCCAGGGAGAATTGCAGAGGTCCTGAAGAAGAAGGGTCAACACTGCAAATATTGACTTGCTGCATTAACTCATTCTAACTGTCAATATAAGCTTTTGTTACTCATATGTTTGCAATTATTATATTTCTGCCTGTGATAAAAACATCTGTCAAACACACATAAAAACCAGAGGGTAGCAGATCATGTGAAAATATAATATTTGTGTCATTCTCAAAACTTTTGGCCATGACTGTATATACGAAGATTTACAATATTTTCACTTACTATATATACCTGGTATTTGGTGATACAGTACCTTTTTCAGCTTTTTATATTTTGGTCTAATCCATACTGAGTCTGTGAGCGTCTGTGTCTGACTCATGAAATATGAAGGGAGATTTACAATATTTTCACTATACTATATATACCTGGTATCTGGTGATAAAGTACCCTTTTTCAGCATTATGTATTCTTGTATTTTCCATACTGAGCCTGAGAGCTTCTGTGTCTGACTCCTGAAATATATACGTAGATTTTCAATTATCCCTAGACTGTATACAGCTGTACGCTTCTGGTATAGTACCATATATCTGCTGGTATTTTGGGTACATTTTCCCAAAAATGAGGAAGTATGGTGGAAGAGGTCGCGGACGTGGGCGTGGGGGGCCAGCTGGTACTGATGGTGGTGGTGGTGCATCTGCTAGAAGTGCCAAAAGCGCAATAGCACCTAAGGCAGGAGATGTTGAGCCGGCGTCATCGTCTTGCCCAAGAAGGCCTGGAATGCTCCCTTTTCTGGGAGTAGGTAAATCGATTTTAAAGCCGAAGTATCAGGAACAGGTTTTTGCTTCCATTGCCGAAACAGCTTCCAGCTCTATCGCCTCCTCTTCTGAAGTTTCAAAAAAATGCAAGCACTGAGTCGTCTGTTGTGAATGTTTTAGAAATGAATTCTGAGCAGAAGCTCCCTCTGGTGGTTACAAACAGTACTGAACCATTCAATGAGGATTGGCAATCAGGAATCACAGACTGGCTGGATATAAGGGAGGTTCCCCCATCATGGTTGCCGGTGATCAATTGTTCTTGTCTCAACGTTGTTTCCTGGTTCACTTGGAAGCTTGCTGAGTCTTGCCTCTTCTCCTGCTCTCAGATAAGATATTTTCTGTTTTTTTTTTTGTGCTTTCCATTTGCATATTTCTCTGCATTTCTGTGAGGTTGGCCAGGTTCCCTTCCCCGGGGGTCTTGGGCTCCTCTCGGTTCCTCTGGAGCCACTGTTGTTTGTTCATTTGCATTTTCCAGTTTTTTCAGTGGCTGCGGCTTGGTTTTGTTACACCAGAGAACTAATTTAGGTGGTAGAGGTCGTGCCATCTAAGGTGTTTTTGCAATTAGTAGCGTTGTTTATTTTAGGGTTTTTTTGGATTGCAGTAAGTATCCTTCCTATCCCTTTCTGTCTAGGCAGATTGGGCCACAGCGTTTGCTCATACTATTTTCTGTCTGTGTCTGTATTTCCTCTTGTCTAACCGTCATTACATGTTTGGGGGCTTCCTATGTTCTTTGGGGATCTGCTCCGGGGCAGATAGCTTTCCTCTTTCTATCTTTAGGTGTAGTTAACCTCTCAGGCTGTGACGAGGCATCTAGGACCAACGTAGGAACGCTCCACGGCTGCCTTTAGTTGTGGTGGTTAGTCAGGGTACTGCAATGCAGTAGATTCCAACCTCTCTGGTGTATTGCCGTTTTTGCCTGCTCTCCTCAGCTACCAAAACATAACAGTCGTCAGTGCAGGCTCCTGGTCAGGAACAACACCTTTCCTTGTGTCCTTCACCCCATCACAAGTGAAGGATGCGGCAGGCCACACTTCAGATTACTACATGGAGCTCTTTTCACATACCATGCCTGGGTTATCAAGTCAAATCCTGAATTCCCAGTCCAAGATGAATCTGACATGGAGTGCACTGATGCACAGCCACTGCTAGATGATTCTTCTGGTACATTCACCCAGAGCACTACATTGCCCTCGCAGTCTACTGAGCCAGAATCTGACCCTGATGAAACTCAGGTGCCCCTTTCCGCATACTCTACCACCTTACACGGTGACACAGAAGAAGGTGCACATGAAATTGAGGAGGAGGTGATGGATGACCCAGTTGTTGACCCGGATTGGTATCCATTGGGGGAAGAGGGTGCCGCTGGCAATAGCTCAGAACAGGAGGAGGATCCACAGCAGGCATCGCTGCTGCGGATATCTGGCAGGCCCTTAGCAGTCCAAAAACTGTTAAAGTAACAAAAAGAGTTGCAGGACAGCTTGACCAGACGGTCAAATTAGCACAGCTTGCAAGCCCTGAAGAGTTGCACCATAGTAGGAAGAGTGCAGTGTGGCACTTTTTTGACCAAAATCCTATTATTGAGGCAAAGGTTATCTGTAAGAAGTGCGGAAGGACCTTTAGCCGGGGGAAAAATCTCAGAAATTTCAATACCAGTTGCATGCTTAGACATTTCAACACCATGAACTGGCAAGCGTGGAGGGACTACAATACCTCAGGTAGCACATGTGCATCTGCTCTGACTGAAGGTAGCCATCAACGCTACATCGCTTCCCCCACTGTAAGCCCACCGGTTAGAACACCACCAGAAAGAAATGTTGAGGTGTCGTCGGAAGGCCAAAGCAGTTAGGGAATCACAATGTTTTTGCAACGAAAGACTGAATCTAGGCCATCACCACCACCACTACCACCACCATCACCATCACCAACCCCCTCTCAGTCCGTCATGTCCACCGCTAGTTCCACCATATGCAGCTCTCAATTCCAGCTCACCCTAGCAGACACTTTGAGTAGGACAAGAATGTACTCGTCCTCTCATCCGCGTACACTGGCTTTGAACGCCTACATTGCCAAACTGATCTCATTAGAGATGATACCCTTCCATTTGGTTGAAAGCGCAGCGTTCCGAGAGCTCATGGCCTACGCTGTCCCACACTATGACCTACCCAGTCACCACTTCTTTTCTAGAAAAGTCATCCCTGCCCTCCACCTGCATGTGAAAGATCCCATTTTCCATGCACTCAAACAATTAGTGAGTGGAAAGGTGCACCTCACAACAGATGCATGGGCCAGTAGGCATGGACAGGGCCGTTATGTGTCCATCACTGAGCACTGGGTTAATGTGGTGGATTCAGGGTCCACAGGGGACAGAGGTGGTGGGACAGCGCTGCCTAGCCCACGGTATAGGCAACAGTTGGCTGTAGGCGTTCGATCCTCCTCTTCCAGAAGCGAATGCGAGTTGAAAGAGCGCAGTGGCACGAGCACTCCATCCGCAGCTGCCAGTGCTGTACACGAAGTGTCCCACTATCGAATAGCTAGTGGTAAGGGTCAGAAGGCTGTTTTAAGGATGATGTGTTTGGGCAACAACAGACACACCGGTACTGGCCAACTACTTGCAGCGAGAAACTAAGTCATGGCTGGGCATTCTACATCTTGAGCCAGGCAAGGTAGTCAGTGATAACGTCCGTAATTTTGTGGTGGCCATAGCCCTGGCAAAACTCAGACACATACCTTACCTGGCTCACACCTTGAACCTGGTGGTGCAGTGCTTCCTAAATAATTATCCGGAGTTAACAGCCCTGCTTCATAAGGTGTGAAGACTGTGCTCACACATCCGTCGCTCGCCTGTAGACTCCAGTTGTATACAGAGGCTGCAGCGATTGCTCCACCTCCCCAAGCACCGCCTAATCATAGACGTTGCAACAAGGTGGAACTCCACCATGCACATGGTTGAGAGGCTGTGCGAACAGAGGCAGGCTGTAATGCATTTGTGAGAGGATACACGGGCAGGCAGTTTGAGGGCAGACATGGAGTTGTCGGGTATGCAGTGGTCAAAGCTGAAAGACCTCTGTAAAGTCCTTCAGTGTTTTGAGGAATGCACACGGCTGGTAAGCGCAGACGACGCCATCATAAGTATGAGCATCCCATTTATGCGTTTGCTCATGTAAACTTTGACGCACAGTAAGGATCAGGCATCTGCAGGAGGAGGAGGGAAGTCTTGATGACAGACAGCCATTGTCTGCTCAGGGAACTGTCCTGGACGAGGTGGAGGAAGAGGAGAAAGAGGAGGAGGAGGGGTATGATTATTTTGGGGAGGAGGATGCGTCTCAGGGGGCAAGAGTAAATGTTTGCTTGCCTAGGTCAGGTACAGGGTTTGTGCATGACTGGAGGGATGTGGATTTGGCAGAAAGCGCTCCTCCACCCACCACTGTCAGTGCATCATTGACACCTGGAACATTCGCCCACATGTGTGATTATGTATTGCGGATCCTAAAAAGGGTCCCCCGCATTGCCAAAATGATGAAGGATGACGACTACTGGTTGGCCAGCATCCTCGATCCACGCTATAATGGCAAATTACAGAACATCATGCCACAAGGGAACCTAGAGCTAATATTGGCGAATAGAGGCATTCCAGCACACAGCAGCGGTGCAGGTTCTACCACGAGCTGTACTGGGCCAAATGGAAGAGGTATTCGTGGTGCACACAGCCGAAGTGGCATTGGAGACAGGGGTTTCATGACCATGTTGTGGACTGATTTATCAAGTACAGCTCACACGACTGTTAATACTGAATCGATTGCAACAGACAGGAGACAGCAGTTGTCAACTATGGTTCAAAAATACATCTCCTCCCCTATTGATGTTCTCCCTCACAGTTCATTCCCCTTTGACTACTGGGCCTGTAAAACTGGACATCTGGCCTGAATTGGCACAATATGCCTTACAGGAGCTCGCTTGCCCTGCTGGTAGTGTGCCATCAGAACGAGTCTTCAGTGCTGCTGGATCAATTCTGGCAGAAAGAATGACCCGACTGTCAACGCAAAATGTTGATGATCTAACCTTCATTAAAATAAACCATGCATGGGTTGCAAAGGATTTTGTCCCACCTTCCCCTGATGACACAGAGGTTGCCAGCAAAATGGCTCGCTTTGTCCTCGTCTTCCTCCGACTTCTCCAATTCCTCCATTTGCAGATGCTGATTGTCCAGCCTACATCTCAACATATGCCAGTTTTTCCACCTCCCTAACTGGGCTGTCCCTCCCCAAGGCCTTCGTCAGCACCTGGCGCACTCGGGCACTGGCACAGGGCCCCTCATAGTACGCAAAAGTGTCTCTGATGGTGGGGGGCCCACTCGCCATCAGACACACCGGCGTACTATAAGTGGCTCTGTGCCAGTGCGGTCGCCCACGAGTGGGCCCCCCGTTTGCTCTGAGCCACAGTACTTGCAATACTTACCTTTACCTGCTCCATCGCTGTGACGTCTTCCTGACAGTGACAGTCAGGTCAGAGAATGCGATGATGTCACGTCTGTACGCCCTCTGCCTAAACAATCCAAGTGCAGAAAGCTGGAAGATGGTGATGCTGAGGAGTCCAGAGTAGAGCCATGCCCAGCGAGGAGAGGTATTTCATTTTTTTAATGTTTGGAGCAATATATGGGGAGCATTATACACTGGAGAATGATATATGGGGCCCATCATACACTTGAGCATCATCCATGGGGTGCATCACACACTGGACCATCATACATGGGGCCCATCATATACTGGAGAATTCTAAATGGGGGACATCAGACACTGGAGCAGCATTTACGGGGCCCATTATACACTGTAGCATTATAAATCGGGCCCATTATATATGGAGAATTATATAGGCCCATCACACACTGGAGCATCATCCATGGGGCCCATCATATACTGGAGCATTCTAAATGGGGGACATCAGACAAAGGAGCAGCATTTACTGGGCCCATTATACACTGGAGCATCATCCATGGGGCACATCATATACCAGAGCATCATATGGGGCTTATTATTTATGGGGCATCATATAGGGTATGGAGCATCATATGGAGCACATATGGGGCCTATTCTGTATGGAGCATTATATGGAGCTCATTCTGTATGGAGCAATATATGGGGCCCATCATATACTGTATGGAGCTTTATATGTGACTCATTATACTGTATGGAGCAATATCTGGGGTTCATTCTACTCTATGGGGACCGTCCTATACTGTATGGCACATTATATGGGGACCATCATATACTGGAGCATTATGTGGAGCTCATCATATACTGTATGGAACATTATATGGGACCAATTATTCTGTATGGAGCAATATATGGGGCTCATTATTCTGTATGGCGCACTATGTGGTGGCCATAATACTGTATGGAGTAATATGCTGTCCAGTTTTTGAGCAATTGTAGAATTTAAAATAGATGTCAGTCATGTAATATAAGAAGGGAAGTATTTGTTATTGTACTATACCTATATTTCTGTGCCGTATCGGAGCATCATTAATTGTGGTATGTGTTAAAGGGGCCCACTGACACTCTTTCGCCCAGGGCACACAAATACCTGGAACCAGCCCTCCCCCCCACAACTTTAGCCAAATAACCCCCAGTTTTCAATGCGTTACTATTATTATAAAGTAAATTAAGGTTGCCAAGCATAAGTAATAAGAATTGATATCGTTGGCATTGAAATGGGCACTGTAGTTGTGTTTACTATCCTCCACTCCCTGCCGACTTTGCTTCCCCATTGACTTGCATTGACTTTACTTTTTCAGTCGGCCCTCCGACTTTTCCCGATACTCGGCCGATTTCGTTCGACTCGACTTTTGAGAAAGTCGGGTTTCATGAAACCTGACTCGATGTCACGCTGTCTAATGATATGAATACAATGTCAGTAAACTATTTATACAGGAACCACACTCAATACAACATATAGTTTAGCAACATCTGAATGTAAGTATAAAATAGATTTACCTGACACAATATCTGCAGAACTTAGGGTTAATCTTGAATGTCACGCTGTCTAATGATATGAATACAATGTCAGTAAACTATTTATACAGGAACCACACTCAATACAACATATAGTTTAGCAACATCAGAATGTAAGTATAAAATAGATTTACCTGACACAATCTCTGCAGAACTTAGGGTTAATCTTGAGGACTTGATGAGCTGTAACAGGAAAGAGGAGGACCGGGGTCTAACCTGACCCTACACTGGGGTCCTAACTAATCCCTTTCCTTGGAGGTACTGATAATGGTTCAGAGGTCCAAGTCTCCAGCCTTACCCTGTCTCCTGTCAGACCCTGAATCCTGTAATCAGTCCTAAGAAGGATCCTGATTACCACCAAAGGGATATGGGCTGATCTCAGCTAAATACACAGATTAGACATATAAGACAGACAGGATAGCACTCACTTGCATACACACTCAAACACCGAAGGAACATAAATGGTCTGGGAAATAAACTCTAAACAAGTTGAGCTTAAAACAGCTAAGGAGCTCTCAACTTAAGTCTATACAGATTCATTCCTATCTGTGGTCTGCATGAAGGATTTCACTGGCAACTCCCAAAGCAGACAACCAGGAATTTAAAGGAAACCAATCAACAAATAATCCATTGCAGCCGGGAGAAACTGCACCCAGTCCCAGCACCGAGCACAGACAGAATTAACTCCCTAGCTGCCAAACACAAAGAAACAGCAACTCAGCTGTGAGAAGTCAAAACGTGCAACCGCGACGATCTTCGTGGCAATGCACACATGACAGTACCCCCCCTTCTACGAGGGGCCTCCGGACCCTCAGGGCCAGGCCTGCCCGGTGAGTTCTGTGGAAGGTCTGAACCAAACGATCTGCGTTAACATCGGACGCAGGGACCCACGTCCTCTCCTCCGGACCATATCCCTTCCAATGCACCAAGTACTGAAGGGACCGGCGATTCAGACGAGAGTCAATGATTTTTGATACTTGAAATTCCAAGTTACCATTGACCAACACTGGAGGAGGAGGTAGAGGTGACGGTATGACTGGTGCCACATACCTTTTAAGTAATGACTTGTGGAACACATTATGAATTTTAAACGTAGAAGGGAGTTCCAGACGAAATGCCACAGGATTAATTATGGAACTGATCCTGTACGGCCCGATGAATCTGGGACCCAGTTTCCAGGAGGGCACTTTAAGTTTTATATTCCTGGTAGACAACCATACCAGATCGTTCACATTCAGATCTGGACCAGAAACTCTACTCCTATCAGCCATACGTTTGTAACGGTTCCCCATCGTACTCAAATTATTCAATACACCTCGCCACACAGAAAAAGTGACGACGAGAAATGCTCCTCCTCAGGAACCCCAGAAGGACCCCCCCATTGAAAGTACAAAACTGGGGATGAAAACCATATGCCCCAAAAAACGGGGACTTACCAGTGGACTCGCTCCGCCTGTTGTTAAGAGCGAACTCTGCCAAAGGCAAGAAAGAAAACCAGTCCTCCTGGTTCTCCGATACAAAACACCGGAGATATGTCTCTAAACTCTGATTCAGACGCTCTGTCTGACCATTGGTCTGTGGATGAAAAGCCGAGGAAAACGACAATTGCATCCCCCGACGTAAACAAAATGCCCTCCAAAATTTGGACACAAACTGAGACCCCCTATCTGACACCACATCAGAAGGCAACCCTTGAAGTCTCACAATCTCCCTAATGAACACCTGCGCCAGAGTTTTAGCATTAGGGAGTGCAGGAAGAGCAACGAAATGTGCCATCTTACTGAACCTGTCAACAACCACCAGTATGACAGTATTCCCAGACGACGGAGGAAGGTCCGTAATGAAGTCCATAGATAAATGGGTCCATGGACGCTCCGGAAGTTTCAAAGGTAAAAGGGTCCCAGACGGACGGGTATGAGGAGTTTTAGAGCGAGCACAAACCCCACAGGACGCGACAAAAGTTATAACATCTTTATTAGCGTTAGGCCACCAAAATCGGCGAGAAAGAAGATCTAAAGTAGCCTTACTCCCTGGATGTCCTGCTAAAGCAGAATTATGATGTGCCTCAATAACCTTTTGTCTCAACTGATTCAGGACAAACAGTCTCCCTGGAGGTCCTGCAGGAGCGTCCCCCTGAGCCTCTAACACCTCCTCCTCAAGCTCAGAACATACAGCCGACACTACCACCCCCTCCTGAAGGATAGGAATCGGGTCGTCCGTTTTCCCGGCCCCTGGGAAACTGCGAGACAAGGCATCAGCCTTTACATTCTTAGACCCCGGACGATAAGTGACGACAAAATTAAACCTGGTAAAAAATAATGACCATCGAGCTTGTCTGGAATTCAGACGCTTAGCGGATTCTAAATACAGCAGGTTCTTGTGATCAGTAATAACGGTGACCGGGTGGACTGCCCCCTCCAAAAAGTGACGCCATTCTTCAAAAGCCAATTTAATGGCCAAAAGTTCCCTATTGCCGATATCATAATTCCTTTCGGCGGACGACAATTTCTTAGAAAAGAAAGCGCACGGATGCCATTTACCAGGGGACGGACCCTGGGACAATATAGCACCCACCCCTACGTCAGACGCGTCCACCTCCACAATGAACGGCTGAGATACATCTGGTTGGATGAGAACGGGTGCCGAAGCAAAACATCTTTTTAAAGAGGAAAAGGCTTGGCAAGCTTTGTCCGACCACCTTGAAAAATCCGTCCCTTTTCTCGTCATGTCAGTGAGAGGTTTGACGACAGACGAGAAATTACAAATAAATTTCCGGTAGTAATTAGCAAACCCCAAAAAACGCTGCAGAGCCTTAAGATCCCCTGGCTGATCCCATTCAAGCACTGCTCTCACCTTTTCAGGGTCCATCCGGAAACCGGAGGCTGACACCAAAAAACCCAAAAACTGAAGTTCCTGTACGGCAAACACACACTTCTCCAGTTTGGCGTATAGTTTATTGTCTCGCAAGATCTGCAACACCTGTCTCACATGCTCCTGGTGAGACACAAGATCTGGCGAGTAAATTAAAATGTCAACCAAATATATGACCACAAACACCCCCACAAGGTGGCGAAAAATGTCATTAACAAAATGTTGGAATACTGCTGGAGCAGTAGTCAGACCAAAAGGCATGACCAGGTTTTCATAATGTCCCTCTGGCGTGTTAAACGCCGTTTTCCACTCATCCCCCTCTTTTATCCTAATCAGATTATACGCCCCCCTGAGATCCAATTTAGAGAACCATTTGGCGCCAACAATTTGATTGAAGAGATCAGGAATAAGAGGGAGTGGATACGGATCTCGAACAGTAATCCGATTAAGTTCGTGGAAATCCAAGCAAGGGCGTAGGCCTCCATCTTTTTTTCTTCACAAAGAAGAACCCGCGGCCACAGGGGAAGATGAAGGTCTAATATGCCCTTTGGCCAGACTTTCAGAAATATAATCTTTCATAGCCTGTCTTTCAGGACCAGAAAGATTATACAACCTAGCTTTAGGCAACTTAGCATCAGGAAGTAGATTAATAGAGCAGTCATACACGCGATGAGGAGGCAACTCCCGACACCCCTCCTCAGAGAAAACATCCCCAAAATCCTCCAAAAAAGGAGGCAATGTACTAGGCACGACCGCAATGATGACTGTGTTCATGCAGTTGTTTTTGCAAAACTCACCCCATTGGCTTATCTCTCTGGACTGCCAATTAATCACAGGGTTATGTTTAACCAGCCAAGGAAGTCCCAACACAATGGGAGTAGGTAGACCTTCCAACACATAACAAGATAATTGTTCCCGATGTATTGCCCCTACCCGAAGGTCAATGTTATGAACCTCATGAACAAAGCTACCTTGGCCGAGAGGCCTGGCGTCAATGGAGAAAATAGGGATCGGTTTGACCAATACATTCAGATGCATACCTTGAGCCTGAGCAAACTGAGCGTCAACCAAATTAGCCCCGGAACCACTATCCAGAAGAACAGACAATCTCTTCACTCTAGTACCAACCACCACCTCCACTGGTACAAGGAACTGAGAAGAACCGGCGGATGAAATACATACTCCCAGGTTGTCGTCCACCACACAACCTGGGATTAGCAGTTTTCCGGCGACTTTTTACTTAACAAGACACGGGATGGACATTCTCCAACAAAATGTCCCTCTTTCCCACAGAAAAAACACCTTCTAGTCCTGCGGCGTGCCGCCAATCCCCTACTACGAACAGATGTCCCTCCCAACTGCATAGGCTCATCCGAACAGACAAGGGGAACCTCAACATAAGGGACTTTAGTAGTAGGTGGAGAAACAACAGGGAGTGGAGTTACCTCACCCCTCTCTCTAAGCCGTCTATCAGTACGGATAGCTAGGGCCATAGCAGCCTCCAGAGAAGGAGGAGACTCATACTGAGCCAAAACGTCTTTTAATTTGTCAGAAAGCCCATGACAAAACTGGCTCCTAAGAGCTGGGTCATTCCACTGAGTATCCGTGGCCCATCTACGAAACTCAGAAGCAAATTCCTCCGCCGGACGATCTCCCTGCTGTATTTTACGTAATTTGGTCTCAGCAAGAGAGACCCGATCTGGGTCATCATATACCAATCCCAGAGCAGTAAAAAATTGATCTACAGACTGTAGAGCTGGGGATCCCGAAGGAAGGGAAAATGCCCAGGATTGAGAGTCCCCTTGAAGAAGTGAGATAACAATTCCCACTCTCTGCTCATCACTCCCTGATGATCGCGGCCGAAGCCGAAAATACAATTTACATGCCTCCCGGAAGGTAAAAAATTTGTCTCGCCCACCAGTGAACCTATCTGGAAGAGCTACTTTAGGTTCAACTCTGTTTTGCTCCAGGGGAGACAAAACTTTGGACTTAATGTCCGTCAGCTCCATGGATAATCCCTGCAACTGCAGAGCCAGCTGGGCTACTGGATACATGGTAACTAGAGATAATTTTTTATGGCCAGTGAAAATGTCACGCTGTCTAATGATATGAATACAATGTCAGTAAACTATTTATACAGGAACCACACTCAATACAACATATAGTTTAGCAACATCTGAATGTAAGTATAAAATAGATTTACCTGACACAATATCTGCAGAACTTAGGGTTAATCTTGAATGTCACGCTGTCTAATGATATGAATACAATGTCAGTAAACTATTTATACAGGAACCACACTCAATACAACATATAGTTTAGCAACATCAGAATGTAAGTATAAAATAGATTTACCTGACACAATCTCTGCAGAACTTAGGGTTAATCTTGAGGACTTGATGAGCTGTAACAGGAAAGAGGAGGACCGGGTCTAACCTGACCCTACACTGGGTCCTAACTAATCCCTTTCCTTGGAGGTACTGATAATGGTTCAGAGGTCCAAGTCTCCAGCCTTACCCTGTCTCCTGTCAGACCCTGAATCCTGTAATCAGTCCTAAGAAGGATCCTGATTACCACCAAAGGGATATGGGCTGATCTCAGCTAAATACACAGATTAGACATATAAGACAGACAGGATAGCACTCACTTGCATACACACTCAAACACCGAAGGAACATAAATGGTCTGGGAAATAATCTCTAAACAAGTTGAGCTTAAAACAGCTAAGGAGCTCTCAACTTAAGTCTATACAGATTCATTCCTATCTGTGGTCTGCATGAAGGATTTCACTGGCAACTCCCAAAGCAGACAACCAGGAATTTAAAGGAAACCAATCAACAAATAATCAATTGCAGCCGGGAGAAACTGCACCCAGTCCCAGCACCGAGCACAGACAGAATTAACTCCCTAGCTGCCAAACACAAAGAAACAGCAACTCAGCTGTGAGAAGTCAAAACGTGCAACCGCGACGATCTTCGTGGCAATGCACACATGACACTCAACCTTAAAAAAGGCAAAGTCGCTCATCTCTACCCTGTAGTATATTGATTTGTCAATAATTCTCAATGCTGGTTTTCTTTAACGTGAATTGATTTTTTAGGTATTTACTGTAGGTAATTATTTTTAAAGGGTAAAATCATTTTTTTTTAATTGATACATTCAGACAACATGCCAATAAACAAGTTTGCAATTGACATGCTGTTTCTATCTTCTGTAGTTCTGATATGAGAGCTTTTGTCTTGCATAGTATACTGATTATTGCCATGGCTATCGACCATTAAAGCCTAAATGAGTATGAGCACTAGTTACATTCATGTCTGAGAAGTTTATTCCACTTACTCCAGAGATGCCAGTCACCTTTATCCTGCCCGTTAATTTCTTTACAGCACTTAGGTGCTTACCATCACCTTAATCTCAGCTCCTTACCAAACTACTGTCCTGCGAGATCATGATCCACCTTGCCCCAATCTACAGCTGTTTACTGCGCAGTTCTACTGTTCAAAGCTCACTAGAGATATTTGCTTGTTAAAAGTATCTGTTTTCTCTGTATGTAAAAATATTGACAAAAGTGTTGACTTCAGAAAAAGCAGTGGCATACCTGAATGTGTCACAGTAGTACAATACAGTGGCAGGTAAAAGTTTGGGAACCTCTAGTCAAAATTACTGTTATTGTGAAAGGTTAGCCAAGTTGAAGATAAATAGATCTCTTAAAAGTCTAATGTTAAAGACCGGGGAGCACTGTGGCTCAGTGGTTAGCACTGCAGCCTTGCAGCGCTGGAGTCCTGGGTTCAAATCCCACCATGGACAACATCTGCAAGGAGTTTGTATGTTCTCCCCGTGTTTGCGTGGGTTTCCTCCGGGTGCTCCGGTTTCCTCCCACACTCCCAAAACATACTGATAGGGAATCTAGATTATGAGCCCCATTGGAGACAGCGATGATAATGTGTGCAAACTGTAAAGCGCTGCGGAATATGTTAGTGCTATGTAAAAATAAAGATTATTAAAGATGACACATTTCCTTTGTATTTTAGCAATATGTATGTATATATAGTAAGTGTGTGTACAGTCATGGACAAAACTTTTGAGAATGACACAAATATTAATTTTTACAAAGTCTACTGCTTCACTTTTTCTAATGGCAATTTGCATATACTCCAGAATGTTATAAAGAGTGATCAGCTTAACAGCAATTACTTGCAAAGTCAATATTTGGCTAGAAAATGAACTTTATCCCCCAAAACACATTTCAACATCATAGCAGCCCTGCCTTAAAAGGACCAGCTAACCTCTTTTCAGTGATTGCTCCATTAACACAGGTGTGGGTGTTGATGAGGACATGGCTGGAGATCAATCTGTCATGATTAAGTAAGAATGACACCACTGGACACTTTAAAAGGAGGCTGGTGCTTGGCATCATTGTTTCTCTTCTGTTAACCATGGTTATCTCTAAAGAAACCTGTGCAGTCATCATTGCAATGCACAAAAATGGCCTAACAGGGAAGAGTATCGCAGCTAGAAAGATTGCACCTCAGTTAACAATCTATTGCATCATCAAGAACTTCAAGGAGAGAGGTTCCATTGTTGCCAAAAAGGCTCCAGGGCGCCCAAGAAAGACCAGCAAGTGCCAGGACCATCTCTTAAAAGTGTTTCAGCTGCGGGATCGGGCTACCAGCAGTGCAGAGCTTGCTCAGGAATGGCAGCAGGCAGGTGTGAGTGCATCTGCACGCACTGTGAGGCGGAGACTCTTGGAGCAAGGCCTGGTCTCAAGGAGGGCAGCAAAGAAGCCACTTCTCTCCAGAAAAAACATCATGGACTGACTGATATTCTGCAAAAGGTACAGGCAGTGGACTGCTGAGGACTGGGGTAAAGTTATTTTCTCTGATGAATCCCCTTTTCGATTGTTTGGGACATCAGGAAAACGCCTCATTCGGAGAAGACAAGGTGAGCGCTGCCACCAGTCTTGTCTCATGCCAACTGTTAAGCATCCTGAAACCATTCATGTGTGGGGTTGCTTCTCAGCCAAGGGAATCGGCTCTCTTACAGTCTTGCCTAAAAACACAGCCATGAATAAAGAATGGTACCAGAATGTCCTCCAAGGGCAACTTCTCCCAACCCTCCAAGAGCAGTTTTGCAATCAACAATGCCTTTTCCAGCATGATGGAGCACCTTGCCATAAAGCAAAGGTGATAACTAAATGGCTCAGGGAACAAAACATAGAGATTTTGGGTCCATGGCCTGGAAACTCCCCAGATCTTAATCCCATTGAGAACTTGTGGTCAATCATCAAGAGACGGGTGGACAAACAAAAACCTAAAAATTCTGACAAAATGAAAGCATTGATTGTGCAAGAATGGACTGCTATCAGTCAGGATTTGGTCCAGAAGTTGATTGAGAGCATGCCAGGGAGAATTGCAGAGGTCCTGAAGAAGAATGGTCAACACTGCAAATATTGACTTGCTGCATTAACTCATTCTAACTGTCAATATAAGCTTTTGTTACTCATATGTTTGCAATTATATTTCTGTCTGTGATAAAAACATCTGTCAAACACTCATAAAAACCAGAGGGCAGCAGATTATGTGAAAATATAATATTTGTGTCATTC
>JARQOD010000005.1:224617140-224855793 GCA_033576555.1 Oophaga sylvatica | reverse complement strand
GTTCCTTGTGAAAACCCCTGCGCAGGGGGTTGGGTGGATCAGTGTGGAGTTTGCAAGGTGCACAGCAGATGGCTCTGCAAAAGCTCAACCTGTGTGAGGGAACACAGAGTCAAGCAGAGCAAACTCCTGGCACCCCGCAGCATAATTCAGTGGTACAGTCACCCTCGGCAACCAGACGTATTTTTGGACTGTCTTGTTTCCCGGCTGTGATCCGGGGGATGCCATTTGTTTTGTTTGTGAGTTTGGACATTAAAGCTATATTTACTTTTGAACTTTCCTTGGTCACTGCCTCATCACTGCACAGTGTGGATACCGCTGCATTATATTTAGTGGAGAATGCGGAAAGTGTGAATTGAGGCATACCCCAACACCAGCTGCATGTATGTCATTAGGCCTGCCACACTGAAACCCAGGGCTGTCGACAAAGTGGAGGAAATCCTGAGGCAGCTGCTCCTCATGCAGCAACAGCAACAGACCAATAACCTGTTGCTGCACAAATTGCAGCCCTACGTGAGGCACCTCCAGTGCCGACCCAGAAATGTCGTGAGGCCTGACACAAGGTTCACTCTGCTTTGAGGTAACTGAGTCCTGAAGACGACGTGGAAACTTTCCTCACCGTATATGAGTGCACGGCATAGTGGGAGAACCTGCCAAATTCCCAGTGTGCCGAAGGGGTGGCTCCTTTCCTGAGGGGTGACTCGCTAGAGGCCTACTTTGATCTCAGTCGGGAGGATGCCCAGTACTATGCCAAGCTAAAAGGTGAGATCCTTGCCCGACTGGGGGTTAATATCTATGTGAAAACCCCAAAATGGGTGCTTTCATGGACTTTTGTGGAGGCCCAGCCCGCCAGGTCCTCAGGTATATGACTTACTGCAGCTTGTGAAAAGGAGGCTCCAACCTGAGACTTTGACACTGGTCCAGATGGTTGAGAGTGTGGTGGTCAACCGGCTGGTGAGAGCTATGCCATCAGCCATACAGCAGCCTGGAAATGTGACTGTTTAGCATTTTGGCCTGTGGGTGGGTGGCAGAGAACTTTACTTTTCATTCCAAGACCTAAAGTAAGGACAGCCAAATGTTGGGCTGGGACAAAGATTTGGAAGTCCTGATGATAGTATGTCAGAATGTGCAAAGATAGGTGAAGGGAAGCATGCATCTGCACCAGTGTCATATACAGGGGATTGGAAGCACCTACCACAAAGGAAGAGGCAGTGGTGTCACCTGATGGCACAATCATGTACTGAGGCATTCTGCTCACCGAGTTGGGTGCTCAGATGACATGTGCCAGATCATGCAGGTGGTGGTTAGGTTCTTAGTGGTCAGGTCCCCGCTGATCTTTTCATGGCACAGTTTGCAAATGACTATTTGTTTGTTTCAGAACTCTCTTTAAAAAGTTCCAGACAGAGGAACACCTAACTCTTCAGGACTGTCGGTGCTCTGCACAATAATTGCCCACCTTCTCCCTCTGGTCACCCCACTGCCTCTTCCTCTCTGTTTTGGTGTTGCTGATCTCTCCATATCAGTGCTGCTGGCCTCGCTCTGCATGCCAGCTACCTAGGTTGGGTTGATGACTTCATCATCTACCGCCTCACCTTCCACAACCGCACCCTTGTCCTCCTGACTTTGTGACATAACAACAAGATTTAGCTGCAACTGTGTCTCATCATCATCTTCCTACTCCTTATCCCAAATTTCCCATATTCTTGTGGCCATGGATGCTCTAAGTTTTGTGCATCACTAAACAGCACGTCGCCCTGTCCACCTTGGAGCATGCAGTTTGAAGGCCACAATCAACAAATGTGGTAAACAGCTCCTTGGAGTGTCCTAGTGTGGGATCATTAGTCTCCTAGGACTCAACATGGAGGGAGGATGGACGTCAGGGTGAAGATTAAGTGATCCAGACTTTACCAGACTTTAGGCTAGTGAGACTGGACCATGTGGAAGACTGGATGGTTCTGCCAAGCCTGCTGGAAGCATTATCTGCTATTTAACCTACCACCTGGTCGCACTGCTCTAGCTTTAGAAGTGTGGTACCGTGTCTCTCTTGAAAGTGGGACAGGAACTACGTATCATGGATGGCTGTGTTTCTTGTGCTCCAGCAGCAGGCATATTTGCACCTGTTCCACGTATTTGGTATCTGCGTGAACCATCATCAGCACTTGCACTTTCCCATCCCTTAATGTACGACTTACACATTTTGTAATTTCTAGGTTTCTTAAAACCAAATTTATTTTTAATAAAATAAAAATTTGATCACCTGTAGCAATCAGTTAGTGATTTTTCTCCACCGTAATGTAACAGAAAGAGCACAAAAGTGTATGGATGACAATCATATTCAATCCAGAAAAATGTTTCAATGCCTTTTCTCAGTTATACCGGAGATAGAAATATTCACAGACCATGTAACACTGTATGTTTGAGAGATGGAAGCCCACACAATATCTAAAAGCTTTTGATCATTTAGAGATCACAGAAATATTCACAGAACACCTAACATTGTATGTCTGAGAAATGGAGGCCAACAAAATTTTTAAAAACTTTTTAGCAGTTTTACAGATCATATAAATGTTCGCAGATCAGGCAACATTTTATGTCTGAGAAATGGAATCTGTGGTAGATCGGCTCACTCAACTGCACACCGAGGTAGACAAAGCAAAGCTGTCTTTTTAAATCTCTTAACGGTTTATTAAGAGTGCTGCATAAGCCAGTGCAGAGTTAGCAAAAATAAACAATGCCTTACTGACCTAAGTAAAAACAAAGCATAACATACAACACAGTCCATGTGGTTGCAGAGATCCACCTGTTAAGGAAAATCAATATGTACAGTTTCAGCTTCCTTGGCAGGACACATAGCACTGGAGTTCACTCTTCAGGCCTACTGAACACTTAATGCTTGAGAAGGCCTACTATTGAAACCCAAGACCACTCCCGGGGTGCAGATAAAGTGGACAACCTCCCACCTGCTGTCACGACGTATAACAGATATATTCTATGATAGTAACCTATATCTAATGTGACAACATTCTATATTAATATAAAGAAAATATCAACATGTATACATAGTATCTGCCAGCAATGTCTTACCTGACATAATATCCTATGAATTGTGGGTCTATACTGTGTACGTGTCACGCTGTCTCAGGATAGAGGTGGACCGGGGTCTATGCTGGGCCCTGAACTGGGGTCCTGACTAGTCCCTCTACCTGGAGGTACTGTTAATGGTACAGAGGTCCAGGCCGCCAGCGTAACCCTGTCTCCTGTAGATCCCTGACCACTGTAATCTAGTCCTGGAAGGACCCTGATTACCACCACAGGGAATGGGCAGGTCACAGCTTAACCCCAGTCTAAGACACACGAAACAGACAAGGGTAAAGAAACACTGTCTTGCATACAAAACTTCCACTTTCAGAGGAACACAAAAGGTAAAGGAGATAAACAATAAGCGAGGAGAGGAAAAACCACAACAGGCACTCTTAGCATAAGTCTTCTCAGAAACGATCCGCTCTGCTGGTCTGAATGAATGCTTTCACCGGCAACTTCCCAGCAGACAGAGGTATATGAAGGAAGCTAATTAACAAAACATCAATCGCAGCTGGGGCGAGGCTGGTCAGTCCAGCACCGAGAGAGAAAGAATAACTCCCTCAGTGCCAAAAAACACCCAGCACAGAAACTCAGCTGTGCGAAGTCAGGGTGTGCAATCACGACGATCTCCGCCGCAAACCACCCGTGACAGTACCCCCCTTCTACGAGGGGCCTCTGGACCTCGGGCCTGGTCTATCTGGGTGAGTAGGTGGAAGGCCCGAACCAATCAGTCTGCGTTAATATCCGACGCAGAAACCCACATCCTCTCCTCAGGCCCATACCCCTCCAATGAACAAGGTACTGAAGGGACCGGCGATTCCGACGTGAGTCAATGATCTTCGATACCTAAAAAATCCAATTTACATTGACACCAATGGAGGAGGTAGAGGTGACGGTATAACTGGTGCCACGTAGCTCTTAAGCAACGATTTGTGGAACACATTGTGGATTTTAAAACGTAGGAGGGAGGTCAAGACGGAAAGCCACGGATTAATTATTGAACTGATCCTGTATGGCCCGAGAATCTGGGACGAGTTTCCAGGAGGGAACCTTAAGTTTTATATCTTGGTAGACAACCATACCAGATCGTTCACACTTAGGTCCGGACCAGACACTCTCTCCTATCAGCCATACGTTTGTATCGGTTCCCCATAGTGCTCAGATTATTAAGCACTCCTCTCCACACTGAAGCAAGTGACGACGAAAATCGTTCCTCCTCAGGAACCACAGAAGAGCCCCCCATTGAAAGTACAAAACTGGGGGTGAAAACCATATGCCCAAAAAACGGGGACTTACCAGTGGACTCGCTCCGCCTATTGTTAAGAGCGAACTCTGCCAGAGGCAAGAAAGAAGACCAGTCCTCTTGGTTCTCTGAGACAAAACACCGGAGATATGTCTCTAAGCTCTGATTCAGACGCTCTGTCTGACCATTGGTCTGCGGATGAAAAGCCGAAGAAAATGACAACTGCATCCCCCGACGAGAACAAATGCCTTCCAGAATTTGGACACAAACTGAGAACCCCGATCCGACACCACATCGGAAGGCAACCCGTGAAGTCTCACAATCTCCCCAATGAACACCTGCGCCAGAGTTTTAGCATTAGGTAGAGCAGGAAGAGCAATAAAATGTGCCATTTTGCTGAAACCTGTCAACTACAACTAGTATGTCAGTTTTACCTGAAGACGGAGGGAGGTCCGTAATGAAGTCCATAGCAGATGAGTCCATGACGCTCGGGATTTTCAAAGGTAAAAGGGCCCCAAGGACGGGTATGTGGGGTCTTAGAGCGCACACATACCCCACAGGACGCGACAAAAGTTACCACCTCTTTATTTAAGTTAGGCCACCAAAACCGGCGAGAAACGAGATCTACAGTTGCTTTACTCCCTGGGTGTCCTGCCAAAGCAGAATTATGATTGTCCTCGATAAACCTTTTGTCTTAATTGATCTGGAACAAACAGTCTCCTGGAGGTCCTACAGGGTGTCCCCCTGAGCCTCCAATACCTCCTCCTCAAGCTCAGAGCAAACCGCCGACACCACAACTCCCTCCTGAAGAATAGGAACCGGGTCATCCGTCTTCCGGCCCCGGGAAACTACGAGATAAGGCCTCAGCCTTTACATTTTTTGACCCAGGACGATATGTGACGACAAAATTAAACCTGGTAAAAAACAAAGACCATCTAGCTTGTCTGGAATTCAGACGTTTTGCAGACTCTAAATACAGCAAGTTCTTGTGATCAGTAATGACGGTGACCGGGTGGACTGCCCCCCAAAAAGTGACGCCACTCTTCAAAAGCCAACTTAATGGCCAAGAGTTCCCTATTGCCGACATCATAATTCCTCTCGGCGGACGACAATTTTTTAGAGAAGAAAGCGCACGGATGCCATTTACCAGGGGACGGACCTTGAGATAATACCGCACCCACTCTACGTCAGATGCGTCTACCTCCACAATAAACGGTTGTGATGCATCAGGTTGGATGAGTATGGGTGCTGAAGCAAAACATTTTTTCAAGGAGGAAAATGCTTGACAAGCTTTGTCAGACCACCTAGAAAAATCTGTCCCTTTTTTTGTCATGTCAGTGAGAGGTTTGACAACGGATGAGAAATTACGAATAAATTTCCGGTAGTAGTTAGCAAAACCCCAGGAAACGCTGCAGTGCTTTAAGATCCTCTGGCCGATCCCATTCAAGCACAGTCTTCACTTTCCCAGGGTCCATACGGAAACGGAAAGCTGACACCAGGAATCCTAAAAACTGAAGTTCTTGTACGGTGAATACACACTTCTCCCATTTGGCGTACAGTTTATTGTCTCCAAGATCTGCAACATTGTCTCACATGCTCCTGATGAGACACAAGATCCGGCGAGTAAATTAAGATGTCATCTAGATAAATGACAACAAACGTCCCACTAGGTGGCGAAAGATGTCATTAACAAAATGTTGAAACACCGCCGGGGCAGTAGTCAGACCGAAAGGCATGACAAGGTTCTCATAATGTCCCTCCGGAGTGTTAAACGCCGTCTTCCACTCATCCCCTCCTTTATCCTAATCAGATTATACGCCCCCTGAGATCCAACTTAGAGAACCATTTGGCGCCCACATTGATTGAAGAGATCAGGAATAAGTGGGAGCGGATACGGATCTCGGACCGTAATCCGATTAAGCTCACGGAAATCCAGCATGGGCGTAGGCCTCCATCTTTTTTCTTCACAAAGAAGAACCCCGCGGCCAACTGGAGAAGATGAAGGTCTAATATGCCCCTTGGCCAGACTTTCCGAAATATAATCCTTCATAGCTTGCCTTTCAGGACCAGAAAGGTTATATAACCTAGATTTTGGTAACTTAGCATCAGGAAGCAATTTTATAGCACAGTCATATGCGCGATGAGAGGTAATTCTTGACAACTTTCCTCTGAAAACACATCCTCAAAGTCCTCCAGAAAAGGAGTAAGGTTCTAGGCACGACCGCACCGATGACTGTGTTCATGCAGTTACTATTGCAAAATTCACCCCACTGGCTTATCTCTCTGGATTGCCAATTAATAACTGGGTTATGTTTAGTTAACCAAGGAAGTCCCAACACAAAGGAGTGGGAAGGCCCTCCAACATAACAAGACAATAGTTCTTTATGTATTGCCCCCACTCGAAGGTCTATGTTATGCACGGCTTGAACAAAGCTACCTTGACCGAGAGGCCTGGCGTCAATAGAGAATATAGGGATAGGTTTGGCCAATACACTCAGTTGCATACCTTGCACCTGGGCAAACCGAGCGTCCACGAGATTAGCCGCGGCCCCCTATCCAGAAGAACAGAAATCCTCTCAGTTCTCGTACCTACCACCACCTCCGCTGGTACGAGAAACTGAGATGGACTTGGGGACGAAATACATACTCCCAGATTGTCGTCCACCACACAACCTGGGATCAACATTTTTCCGGCGACTCCTTGCTCAGCAAAGTACGGGATGGACACCCCCCAACAAAATGTCCCTTTCTCCCGCAGAAGTAACACTTTCCTGTCTTGCGGCGCACCGCCGATCCCTCCCTCGAAACGATGTCCCTCCTAACTGCATAGGCTCCTCAGAACAAACCAGGGGAACCTCAATATTAGGGACTTTAGAAGGAGGTGGAGTCATCACAGGGGGCGGAGTTACCTCGCACCTCTCCCGAAGCAGTCTATCAATGCGAATAGCAAGGGCAATAGCGGCCTCCAGTGACGGGGGAGAATCATACTGAGCCAACACATCTTTTAATTTGTCAGATAATCCTTGACAAAACTGGCTTCTAAGAGCTGGGTCATTCCACTGAGTATCTGTGGCCATCTACGGAACTCAGAAGAAATTCCTCCGCCGGACGTTCTCCTGCTGTATCTTACGTAACTTCATTTCAGCAAGGGAGACCCGATCCGGATCATCATATACCAGACCCAGGGCTGTAAAAAATCGATCTACTGACTGGAGAGCCGGGGAGTCCGGAGGAAGAGAGAATGCCAGGATTGAGGGTCCCCTTGTAAGAGCGAGATGCAATTCCACCTCTGATCTTCACTCCCCGAAGACGAGGCCGTAGCCGAAAATATAATTTAACATGCCTCCCGGAAGGTAAAAAATTTGTCCCGCCCACCAGTGAACCTGTCCGGGAGAGCTACTTTAGGTTCAGATCTGGTTTGCTCCGGGGGTACAAAACCTTGGATTAACGTCCGTCAGCTCCATGGACAAACTCTGTAACTGCTGAGCTAACTGGGCTCTGGATCCATGGTAGCTGGGGAGAATCTTTTAGAGTGGCCGGTGAAAATGTCCGACGTATAACAGATATATTCTATGATAGTAACCTATATCTAATGTGACATCATTCTATATTACATATAATAGAAAATATCAACTTGTATACATAGTATCTGCCAGCAATGTCTTACCTGACATAATATCCTATGAATTGTGGGTCTATACTGTGTACGTGTCACGCTGTCTCAGGATAGAGGTGGACCGGGGTCTATGCTGACCTGAACTGGGGTCCTGACTAGTCCCTCTACCTGGAGGTACTGTTAATGGTACAGAGGTCCAGGCCGCCAGCGTAACCCTGTCTCCTGTAGATCCCTGACCACTGTAATCTAGTCCTGAGAAGGAATCTGATTACCACCACAGGGAATGGGCAGGTCACAGCTTACACACAGTCTAAGACACACGAAACAGACAAGGGGTAAAGAAAACACTGTTTGCATACAAAACTTCCACTACAGAGGAACACAAAAGGTAAAGGAGATAAACATAAGCGAGGAGAGGAAAAACCACAACACCACTCTTAGCTTAAGTCTTTCAGAAACGATCGCTCTGCTGTCTGAATGAATGCTTTCACCGGCAACTTCCCCAGCAGACCAGCAGGTATATGAAGGAAGCTAATTAACAAAAATCAATCGCAGCTGGGCGAGGCTGGTCAGTCCAGCACCGAGAAAAGAAAGAATTAACTCCCTCAGTGCCAAAAAACACCCAGCACCAGAAACTCAGCTGTGCGAAGTCAGGGTGTGCATCACGACGATCTCCGCCGCGACACACCCGTGACAGTACCCCCCTTCTACGAGGGGCTCTGGACCCTCAGGGCCTGGTCTATCTGGGTGAGTAGTGTGGAAGGCCCGAACCAATCAGTCTGCGTTAATATCCGAGCAGAAACCACATCCTCTCCTCAGGACCATACCCCTCCAATGAACAAGGTACTGAGGGACCGGCGATTCCGACGTGAGTCAATGATCTTCGATACCTGAAACTCCAAATTACCATTGACCACACTGGAGGAGGTAGAGGTGACGGTATAACTGGTGCCACGTAGCTCTTAAGCAACGATTTGTGGAACACATTGTGGATTTTAAACGTAGGAGGGAGGTCAAGACGGAAAGCCACGGATTAATTATTGAACTGATCCTGTATGGCCCGATGAATCTGGGACCGAGTTTCCAGGAGGGAACCTTAAGTTTTATATTCTTGGTAGACAACCATACCAGATCGTTCACATTAGGTCCGGACCAGACACTCTCCTCCTATCAGCCATACGTTTGTATCGGTTCCCCCTAGTGCTCAGATTATTAAGCACTCCTCTCCACACTGAAGCAAGTGACGACGAAAATCGTTCCTCCTCAGGAACCACAGAAAGCCCCCCCATTGAAAGTACAAAACTGGGGGTGAAAACCATATGCCCCAAAAAACGGGGACTTACCAGTGGACTCGCTCCGCTATTGTTAAGAGCGAACTCTGCCAGAGGCAAGAAAGAAGACCAGTCCTCTTGGTTCTCTGAGACAAAACACGGAGATATGTCTCTAAGCTCTGATTCAGACGCTCTGTCTGACCATTGGTCTGCGGATGAAAAGCCGAAGAAAATGACAACTGCATCCCCCGACGAGAACAAAATGCCTTCCAGAATTTGGACAAAATGAGAACCCCGATCCGACACCAATCGGAAGGCAACCCGTGAAGTCTCACAATCTCCCCAATGAACACCTGCGCCAGAGTTTTAGCATTAGGAAGAGCAGGAAGAGCAATAAAATGTGCCATTTTGCTGAACCTGTCAACTACAACTAGTATGTCAGTTTTACCTGAAAACTCAGCTGTGCGAAGTCAGGGTGTGCAATCGCGACGATCTCCGCCGCGACACACCCATGACACCTGCTCTATGGTTGTCCACAAAAACCCAGCCCTTAAAATTGCTCATTAACCCCTCTCAACACATAGTGTGCTGGATCAAACTTCAGGGTATAAAATCACTGATGCTAATAGTCTCAATCAAATGTATCTCCCCTTCAGCACTTTGCCAGTGAGTTATTATTATTATATTATTATTATTATTCATTTATAAAGCGCCATTTATTCCATGGCACTTTACATATGAAAAGGGAAAAATATAGACAGGTACAATAAACATGTGCTAGACAAGGGACACACAAGTATAGAAGGAGAGAGGACCCTGCCCGCGAGGACTCACGGTCTGCAGGGATGGGTGAGAATACACTAGGAAAGGGTAGAGCTGGACGTGCGATGGTTCAGTAGACTGAGGATCATTGCAGGTTGTAGGCTTGTAGGAACAGGTGGGTCTTCAGGTTTTTCTTGATGGTCTCCGTTGTTGGTGAAAGTCTGATGTTTTGCGGTAGGGAGTTCCAGAGTATGGGGGAAGCCCGGGAGAAGTCTTGTATGCGGTTGTGGGAAGAAGAGATGAGGGGGGAGACGAGAAAGAGATCTTGAGAGGATCGAAGGTTGCGTGTAGGTAGGTAGCAGGAGACCTTGTCACAGATGTATGGAGGAGAAAGGTTGTGGATGGCTTTGTATGTCATGGTTAGGGTTTTGAACTGGAGGCTCTGGGCAATAGGAAGCCAGTGAAGGGCCTGGCATAGGGGGAAAGCTGGGGAATAGCGGGGAGACAGGTGGATTAGTCAGGCAGCAGAGTGTAGGATGGATTGGAGTGGTGCCAGAGTGCTAGAGGGGAGGCCAGACAGTAGGAGGTTGCAGTAGTCGAGGCGGGAGATGATAAGGGCGTGCACTAGTGTTTTTGTGGTTTCATGGTTGAGGAATGCGCGGATCCGGGAAATATTTTTGAGTTTGAGGCGGCAGGAGGTGGCGAGGGCTTGGATATGTGGTTTGAAAGAGAGGGCAGAGTCAATGATCACCCCAAGGCACTGAGCATTCGGGACTGGGGAAAGCGAGCAGCCATATTGACATTGATGGATAGGTCTGATGGAGGGGTAGAATGAGGTGGGGGAAAGATGATGAATTCTGTTTTGTCCATGTTCAGTTTGAGAAAGCAAGCAGAAAAGAAGGTTGAGATAGCAGACACACTCTGTGGGATTTTGGTCAGTAGGGAGGTGAGGTCAGGTCCAGATAAGTAGATCTGCGTGTCATCGGCGTACAGGTGATACAGCAAGCCGTGGGATTCTATGAGCTGTCCCAGGCCGAAGGTGTAGATGGAGAAGAGTAGGGGTCCTAGGACTGAGCCTTGAGGAACACCGACAGACAGGGGGCGAGGTGAGGAGGTGGTGTGTGAGAGGGAGACACTAAATGTTCAGTCTGTTAGGTATGATGCGATCCAGGATAGGGCCTAGTCTGTGATGCCAAGAGATGAGAGAATCTGTAGCAGGAGGGAATGGTCCACGGTGTCGAAGGCAGAAGACAGGTCCAGGAGAAAGAGGACAGAGTAGTGTCGCTTGCTCTTGGCGGTTAGCAGGTCGTTAGTGACTTTAACTAGGGCAGTTTCAGTTGAGTGATGTGGTCGGAAGCCAGATTGTAACCGGTCAAAGAGGGAACAGGAGGAGAGGTGGGAGGACAGTTCAAGATATACATGCTGTTCCAGTAGTTTTGAGGCGTTGGGGAGAAGAGATATCGGGCGACAGTTAGACACAGAGGATGGGTCGAGGGAGGGCTTTTTGAGGATGGGTGTGATTGAAGCATATTTGAAGGATGAAGGAAAGACACCATTTGTAAGTGAAAGGTTGAAGAGGTGTGCGAGAGTAGGGATGACTACTGTGGAAAAGTTAGGGATGAGGTGGGACGGGAGTGGGTCAAGCGCGCAAGTGGTGAGATGTGATCTTGACAGGAGAGTGGAGAGCTGATCTTCTGTCATGGTGGTGAAGCTGGTTTTTGAAGAACAGGGCTGAGTGGCTAAAAGGGAGATGCGAAGTAAGTTTGTTTTGCGGCAGAGAGCATGGACTTGAAGCTGGCAAGGGACTGCTTGTATGCGTTGAAGTGCTCGGTAGAATGGGTTCTCTTCCATCTCCGCTCGGTAGCCTTGGAAGCCCGTCTCAGTTCTTTAGTCAGGCCGGTCAGCCAGGGCTGCCTGTTGATTGTACGAGTTTTGCTCTGCGTGAGGGGGGCGGCCGAATCAAGTGTGGCTTTTATTGTGGTGTTATAAAATGTGGCAGCAGCATCTGTGTCATGAAGTGAGGCTATGTCTGTGAGAGGGAGGAGGGACTCAGAGAGCGATTATAAATTGAGGTGTTTGAGATTTCTGCGAGGTGGGTGAGTTTGTGGAGGGGGGATGCGTACTAACAGAGGAGAGGGGAGAGAATGTCAGTAGGTTGTGGTCAGACAGGGAGAGTGGGGAGTTAGTGAGATTAGTGAGGGAACAGAGACTGGTGAAGATAAGGTCCAGCGTGTGACCATCTTTGTGAGTGGCTGCAGAGGACCATTGAGTGAGGCCGAGGGAAGCCGTAAGCGATAGAAGTTTAGAGGCAGCCGGGGTGGAAGTGTCAATGGGGATGTTGAAATTGCCCATGATGATGGTGGGGATGTCAGCAGAGAGGAAGTGGAGTAGCCAGGTGGTGAAGTGGTCGAGAAAGGTGGAGATGGCTAGTTCCGGGGGGCGGTAGATGACAGCCAGTTGGAGGTTGAAGGGGGAATAGATGCGGACGGAGTGCACCTCGAATGAGGGAATAGCAGCAGAGGGTGGAAGTTTGTCACATATCACTCCCCTCTGCCTAAAGCAAGGGGTTTTGGCACCTCCACTCACTAAACAGGGCAGTCTGGACAGTGAATCTGAGTTACCATTTAGTTTCCCAGGCCTGTGCCCTACATGAAAACTAAAGTCCAGGAGTGCTATAAACTACTTATTGACCTGGACATTCATCCTGTTCCTTTCCCTCATCCATCTCAGGAATGCATGATCTGACAATTTCCTGAACTTCCATCCTAACAGGTAGTACCTCAGCGTGTCAATTGCCCATTAGATTGCCAAGCATTCTATCTCTACAGTGGCATAGTTCTTTTCACAGGAGGAGAGTTTCCTACTCCGGTATAGGACTGGATGTTCATCTCCATCTATTTCCTGGGACAACACAGCTCCCAAACCGATCTTTGAGGTGTCCGTGTGGACCAAAAACTCCTTAGTGAAGTCAGGTGCGACCAAGACTGGCTGTTTACATATGGAGAGCTTCAACTCTTGGAGCGCCATCTTATTTCTTGGAGAACGGTTGCAGATAATTTTGAATTGCCTCTACCTTATTTACTTGTGGCTTTATTTTGCCCATTCCGACAATGTAGCCCAAGCATTTTGCCTCTTCTTTCCCCATGGTGAACGTTTTTGGGTTTATGGTAAACCCTGCTTTCTTCAGTACATCCTAGGCTAAATAAACAGCAAAGCACAGCAAACAGCAAGCACAACCATAACACAAGGGCTGTTACTATGATGGCTCAGAATCAGCACCAGTATCAGTGCAAGAGGACTCTGATTCAATGAATTGTTCACACACAACATTGGACAAGCACTCTCTCCCGCCAATAAGAACTGCCCCTGAGCTGTGCAATGGTGTCAGTGTGTCGAGCATGGTGGCGCCTGTCCTTTTATAACCTCTGATTTTGTCATTCGGCCAGCCAACCACAGTAATGCCGCTACCAAGATGGCTACAGCATTACAGTGATTGTCATGCTATCCCCGAATGCTTATTGGCTGTGTAACAGGAGCCAAGCATGCAGGGCAGGGATTCTAGCTTCAAATTTGTGAACTAGCCAATGCTAATCGAGTGTAAAGAATATCTTAGGACCTAGATACTCGAGTGATATCCAAGTATCACCTAGCTTGTTCGCTCATCCCTAGTTTCTACCAGAAAACTGTCGGAAACACTTTGATGAAACAGCCCCTATATTTTTTTAAAATGAGTCAAAAAATGCACAACCCTTTAAAGGAAGGTGACTATTTGCCTTCTGTGACTCAGGAAAGTTAGGTATAATTTTTGATTCATAAAATGCTACATAATAATTAACAGTTGTTGCAATCCTTTTATACATTGTCCATTCTAATAATAATAATAATAATAATAATAATCTTTATTTATATAGCGCCAACATATTCCGCAGCGCTTTACAGTTTAACAGTTTCAAAACACAAGTCATAGGTAACAACGTTAACAATACATTAAAGCAAAATAAGCCGACCCTGCTCGTGAGAGCTTACAATCTACAATGAGGTGGGGGAGATACAAAGTACAGGTGTGTATATACAATGGTGCATTTACAATGATGGTCCAGCCATCTTGAGGGAATGAGGCATGGACGGAGATAGTGAATGGGCTACACATACACACTTAAACATAGAACGACTTTGGTTAGTGAATGTGATAGGCCACTCTGAACAAATGTGTTTTGAGGGAGCGCCTGAAACCATGCAAATTGTGGATAGTCCTAATTTCTTGGGGTAGAGCATTCCAGAGGATTGGCGCAGCGCGGGAGAAGTCTTGGAGTCGGGAGTGGGAAATACGGATTAGTGCAGAGGTTAGTCGAAAGTCGTTTGCAGAGCGCAGCAGTCGGTTAGGCCGATAGATAGAAATGAGGGAGGAGATATACGGGGGTGCTGCACTGTGGAGAGCTTTGTGGGTGAGAACCAGTACTTTGAATTGGATCCTATAATGAATGGGCAGCCAGTGTAAGGACTGGCGAAGAGCGGACGCGTCCGAGTACCGATTAGCCAGATGGATGACCCTGGCTGCTGCATTAAGGATGGACTGGAGAGGGGATAGTCGAGTAATGGGGAGGCCAAGTAATAGAGCGTTGCAGTAGTCCAGGCGGGAGTGGATCAATGCTACAGTGAGGGTTTTTGTTGTTTCCATGGTGAGAAAAGGGCGGATTCTAGAGATGTTCTTTAGGTGTAGACGGCAAGAGCGGGCAAGAGATTGTATATGGGAGGTGAAGGAGAGATTGGTGTCAAACATAACACCCAGACAGCGAGCCTGCTGCCGGGGTGTTATTATGGTGCCGCCCACAGAGAGGGAAATGTCAGATTTAGGGAGGTTAGTAGATGGCGGGAGCAGAAGGAGTTCAGTCTTGGAGAGGTTAAGTTTCAGATAGAGAGCGGACATGATGTTGGAGACTGCGGACAGACAGTCGGTGGTGTTCTGTAGAACAGCGGGGGTAAGGTCGGGGGTAGTGTTGAGCGATATTGCTCGATATCTAAAAATATCGTATCGAAATTGTATCGCCGATAGCACTAAATATCGTCGATATCCGATTTCGATAGCGGAAGTCCCATGTAAGTCTATGGGAACAAAATATCGAAATTAAAAAAAACCTTTATTTCCTTGTAAACACTAAATATACACACATAGAATACATATATATATATATACATGTCATTTTGACATATATATATACATATATGTATAGTTTATACACTTCTACATAGTAAAATATCCTCTGATTCAATTGCCGGGTAAAGACGGCTTCTGTGAAAAGACAGAAGCACCCGACATGAAATGACACTTGGTGTACATAGGGTTAACCATGTCTTTTCATGTCGTTTGCAATCTGATTTGCACAAACAATTACATCAGTCTATGTGTGCAAAATTTCACACCTGTAGGGGTTAATTAAAGGTGTAAATTCGTTGTAAAAAAACGGACTTTTTTGCTACGAATTTACACCTTTAATTAACCCCTACAGGTGTGAAATTTTGCACACTTACACTCATGTAATTGTTTGTGCAAATCAGATATCAAACTACATGAAAAGACATGGTTAACTCTATGTAAACCAAGTGTCATTTCATGTCGGGTTCTGCATTTTCACAAAAGCCGGTAATTGAATTAGCGGCTATTATACTATGTAGAAGTGTATGAACTATAAATATAAATATATATATATGCGTCACAAATTCAATGACATGTATATATATATATATGAGGTGTAAAATTGCTGAAAAAAAATGTGTGGGCTCCCGCCCTATTTTCGCAACCAGACAGACAAAGCCAGTGGCAGATAATAATAGCCCAGAGAGGGACCATTATTTTTGGCCCCCCCACGGCTACTAAAATCTGCCCCCAGACACCCCAGAAAAGACAAATCTATAATTAGATTCGCCCTTTCTGGCACTTTGCCCGTCTATTCCCATTGCCCTGTAGAGGTGGCGAATGGGTTAATAAGGGGTTAAAATGACCTTGCAATTGAAAGGTCACTTTAAGTCAGGTTAATAATTGAGAGCTGTCAATCAGACAACTATCAATTATTAATCCTATTGTATGAAAGAAAAATCAAACACACACACTTTAATAAAAAAGAAGTTTAATGAAATAATCACACAGTTTTTAACCATATTTTATTTACCTGCTAAAACCATTTCCTGTAATAAAAATAAAATAATAAAGCAAAATTATTCTTACCAATCCGATGTACAGTCAGGTCCCACGGTGTAATCCATCAGAAAGGGTTAATGTTTACTGCAGGGACCGCAGCTAATGCTGCAGCCTCACAGTAAACCCCCAAATGAATGAGTTCCTCTCCTGGCTGACAGGAGAGGAAGTGGAAAGCTTAATTGATTGCTTTCCACTTTCACTTCAGGTCAGCCAGGGACACAATCAGTGACGTCAGAGGGAACTGGTTAACAAAAATAGGGGATCCCCTCGAAAAAAAATGGCGTGGGGTCCCCCCTATTTTTGTTAACCAGCCAGATGAAGCAAGCTGACCAGCTGTAAGGCCTGGATTTTCAGGCTGTTAAGGAGCCAAGATCCATGGACCTTGCCAGCCTGATAATACCAGGCCACAGCAGTCTGCATATTTTGGCTGATTAACAAAAATAGGGGATCCCCTCGAAAAAAATTGGCGTGGGGTCCCCCCTATTTTTGTTAACCAGCCAGATGAAGCAGACCGCTGAGGCCTGGTTTTTCAGGCTGGTAAGGATCCAATATCCATGGACCTTGCAAGCCTGATAATACCAGGCCACAGCAGTCTGCTTAGCTTGGCTGGTTAACAAAAATAGGGGATCCCCTCGAAAAAAAAAAAAGCGTAGGGGTCCCCCTATTTTTGTTAACCAGCCAAGTAAAATGCAGACTGCTGCGGCCTGGTATTAAAAGACTGTCAAGGCCCATGGATTTTGGCCCTCAACAGCCTGATAATACCAGGCTACAGCAGCCCCACATTTGGCGCATCAAAAGATGTGCCAATTGTGGCACTTTACCCGGCTCTTCCCACTTGCCCTGTAGCGGTGGCAAGCGGGGTAATAAGGGGTTAATGTCACCGTTGATTGCACGGTGACAATAAGCCTTGTTAATAATGGAGAGGTGTCAATAAGACACCGATCCATTATTAATCCCAAAGTTATTAAATGCATAAAAAAAAGACAAAGCAAGAAAAAAGTATTTTAATGAAATAAAAGAGACAACACAGTTTTCATTTCTTTTATTGTACTCTCATTCCTGCGACTCCATCGATCTCCTGTAAAAAAAGAAAAAAAACAAACCAACAGTATACCACCTGTCCGACGCAGTCCATAGTAACGACAGTCCCACGACGATCCAGCTCTGCTACATCGCAATGACAGGCAGAGCCTGTCATCCCGGCGCAGCACAGCTGATTACCTGCTTCCCCGGCGGTGACGTCATCGGACTGACTGCTTTACGGCCGGGATTACCCAGCAGTCACTGCAGTTATCGCGAGAAACTGCATGTGACCGCCGGGGAGAAGAGGATGGCGGCCATGAAGCAGTCCAGGACGTGACCGCCGGAGATCTTCTGCCAGGTAAGTGCCGCTGACTCCTGACAGACCCGACCGACGGACACTGACAGTGACAGACCCGACCGACGGACACAGACAGTGACAGTGATAAATCCGATTACGGTATTCGATAAGATGAAAATATCGAAACGAATTATCGAAAGGCCGATAGAGCTAATATCGGCCGATAGCCGATATTTGCATTATCGTATTGCTCAACACTAGTCGGGGGATGACGTGTATAGTTGTGTGTCATCGGCATAAAGATGGTACTGAAAGCCAAATCTGCTGATGGTCTGTCCAATTGGGGCCGTGTAGAGAGAGAAGAGAAGGGGGCCAAGGACTGAGCCCTGTGGTACACCGACAGTGAGAGGAAGACGTGGAGCCAGAGAACAAAACACTGAAGGAGCGGTCAGAAAGATAGGAGGAGAAGCAGGAGAGAACAGTGTCCTTAATACCTAGTGACTGGAGCCTAGACAGTAGGAGACAGTGGTCAACAGTGTCGAAAGCTGCAGAAAGGTCGAGTAGAATGAGCAGAGAGTGGTTGCCGTTACGTTTTACTGTAAGAAGGTCATTGGTCACTTTGATGAGTGCAGTTTCAGTCGAATGTAGGGGGCGGAAGCCGGACTGTGAAGGGTCTAGGAGGGAGTGAGTGGAGAGGTAACGGGTAAGGCGGGAGTAGACTAGGCGCTCCAAAAGTTTAGAGATGAAAGGCAGATTGGAGACCGGTCTGTAGTTGTTTGTGCAGTAAGGGTCGAGAGTGGGTTTCTTTAGTAATGGAGTAATGATGGAGTGTTTGAAGGAGGATGGGAAAATGCCAGAGGAGAGTGAGAGATTAAAGATTGTAGTTAGGTGAGTTGTGATAACTGGAGAGAGAGACTGGAGGAGGTGTGAGGGAATGGGGTCGGTAGTGCATGTAGTCGGACGAGAGGAAGAGAGTAGTCTGGAGACTTCTTCTTCTGTGATGGGATCAAATGTGGAAAGTGAGCCAGGGGAAATGCAGGAGGGATGGGAGTCACAGCACTTGGTGGTTGAAAGCAGATTTCCTGACGGATAGTATCTATTTTTTCTATAAAGTGGGAGGCCAGGTCGTCAGCACAAATGTCTGTGATAGGGGCTTGTGCTTTTGGCCTGAGGAGGGAGTGAAAAGTGTCAAAAAGTTTCTTGGGGTTGTTGGCTAGTGAGGAGATCAGTGTGGTGAAGTAGGTCTGTTTGGCGAGGTGAAGGGCAGCATTATAAGTTCTTAACATGAATTTAAAGTGGATGAAGTCTTCTGGTGTGCGGGTTTTTCTCCAGAGGCGTTCAGCACTCCTAGAGCATCGCTGAAGAAGTCGAGTTTGCAATGTGAGCCAGGGCTGTTTTACTGTGTGTTTGGAGGTTCTGAGGGTGAGCGGTGCTACTTGGTCAAGGGTGCTTCTAAGAATGTCATTGTAGTGATGAACAGCCAGATCAGGACAGGAAAAGAGGAGATTGGGGACAGTGATGAGTGTAGGGAGTCTGAAAGTGTCTGAGAGTTAATGGCTTGTAGATTTCTGAATGTATGGTAGGTAGGAGTGCGCTGGGGTGGTGGAGGATTTGTGAGCGTGAAGGAGAGAATGTTGTGGTCAGAGAGTGGAAGCGGTGAGTTATTTAGGTGGGAGATTGAACAGAGGCGGACAAAGACCAGGTCAAGGGTGTTGCCATCCTTGTGTGTCTCAGAGGTTGAAAGCTGTGAGAGGCCTAGAGAAGTGGTTAGTGATAGAAGCTGAGATGCAGATGTGGAAGTAGGGCTGTTAATGGGGATGTTGAAGTCTCCAAGGATAAGGGTTGGTAGTTCTGAGGACATGAAGTGCGGCAGCCAGGCTGAAAAGTGGTCGAGGAACTGGGTGGGTGAGCCTGGGGGCCGATATATGACCGCTACTCTGAGGGAGAGGGGATGGAAGAGCCTGATGGTGTGGACCTCAAAAGAAGGGAATGAGAGTGATGGAATTGGGGGGATGACCTGAAAAGTGCATTGTGGGGACAGGAGTAAGCCAACTCCACCACCATGTCTGTTTGTGGGTCTCGGGGAATGGGAGAACTGTAAACCACCATAGGAAATGGCAGCAGGGGAGACAGTGTCAGAATCCTGAATCCAGGTTTCAGTGAGGGCATTATCAATAATATTATAAATAATATTAGTTGTAGTAAAAATAGTTAATGCAATAGCATTTTCTAAAGAATACAAATGAACAATGAAGCACAACATAAATTTATTACACTACATATTGGTATAGCTTAGCTATTATAGGATGTTTCAAAAGGAGAATGGTTATTGGCACAAGACTTTTTAAACAGTTTATTCTAGATTAGAATTTTCATATCATAGACTGTTGTGAATACTCTGGAGGCTACTTCCGAGCTGGGGCTACCTCCGGTGGTTGCTGAGCATAATTACTGAATGGCCTTCAGCTGGCTCTGAATGGTATGATATAAGTGACCTGAGTTCCCATCAGCCTTGCCGGTAATCAATTGTTCCTCCTGTTCTTGCTTGGAGCACAGCATGTTTTCCTGCTCTCATTCAGATAAGTGTTTTGTTGTTTTTTTTCCTCTGTTGGATTTTCACTGCTGGTTTTCTGCTTGCAGTGGACTTCAGCCTGGTCCCCTTTTGGGGTCTGGCACTGCAATTGTGCTCATTTTGTGTTTGCACTTTTGCATTGTTCCTTTGTCACTTTTTATTTGCTGAATTGTTGTGAGTTACACCAGAGATCTGATTTAGGTGGTAGAGATCGTGTGATCTCAGGTTTTTTGTTAATCAGAAGTGTTGGTATTTTTGTCAGGGTTTTTTTGGGTTGCAGTCAGAATTCTTTCCTATACTTTTCTATCTAGACAGATTGGGCCCCAGCGTTTGCTCATTCTATTTTCTGTCTGTGTCCGTGTTTTCTTCTTGTCTAATCGCCATTACATGTTGGGGGGCTTCCTATTTCTTTTTGGATTCTGCTCCGGGGCAGATAGCTTTCATCTTTCTGCCTTTAGGTGTAGTTATCTCTCTGGCTGTGACAAGGCATCTAGGATCACCGTAGGTATGCTCCACGGCTACTTCTAGTGTGGCGGTTAGTTTAGTGTACTGCAATCCAATAATTTCCAGCCTCTCTGGTGTATTACTACTTTGGCTATTTTTTGCAATTTCTCCTCAGCTACCGAAACATAACAATAGACATTGTAGTGAAGGACACAAGCTGTGACGATGATTTATGCATTAATATTTTTGATGCATCAAGCACGGTCAATATATAGATTTAGGAAGCGCTACATCTGTTCTCAAGCTGATGGCAAACAGTTTTAGTAAATTTAAAGAATGCTACAAAAGAGCCTATTAGGACTCTAGAATAAGCATAATAGGAATGGTGTCTGCTCTCATTTCTTTGAAAATGAGAAGTTTTCAAATATCTACACCTTAAGTAGTGAAAGAAATATCCGACTCTCTAGAGATAGCGAGCAAATGAAGTAAGCCTTTTAGTAAGTAATGGTTTACCTTATATTTTCATACATTTGAAGATCCAGTGTAAGGTGGAAAATCATTTGTAATCATTATAATAACATGTTCAATTTCTATAATAAAATAAACCAGTCATGTTTATGACTCATTGCTGGGAGTCAACATGAGTGCAACAAAATAAATTATGAATGCATATCACAATGTAGTTATACTTTATTCTGCGAACAAGTGTCTATAAAAATGTTTAGCACATGAGCTAAAAGTGTCCATAGGACCATGCACAGAGCATATCCTAAAAGAGTGCCCTTCTGGCATATACTGAGTTTGCATGCATCTGTATATTATACTGTGCTGTACTGGAATGCCTAGCTTACTCTGCATTAGTATACTGATGGAAATATTAAAAACAGTATATTTTGTTGTATATTTGTTGCTACAATTTGAATCATTGGTTGACATTAGAGATGAGCGAACCAGAACTTTAAAGTTTGGTGTTCGTATCAAATAGTTTGTGTCCGGTGGTAAACTCTGAACACTGACTTCTCCCTGACTTCTGTTTTAATGTTTGCAGTTCCGAGAGATGTCAGAGAGAGAGAGAGATAGATTTGTTTTTCAATCTCCATTAGTTTCAATGTGGTTTGGCTTCAGGTTCAAGTTCAGGGAAAGTTCTAGTATCCAAAATGAACTTTAGATTAAAGTTCAATCCGGTACAAGAACCTGAACTTCCATAAGTCCGCTCATCCCTTGTTGACATATATGCAGCTATATGTTTTTAACATGGCACACATTGGAGACTTTTAGATTAAAATACTGTATATGTCATAAATGGCAGGAATTTTTCCTAAAATATAATTTCAAGGAAATAAAAAAGCAAAAGGTAAACAGTACATAGCAAACAGTAAATTCTTGCAATGCTGACAAATTTTATCCCATTGGATTCCAAGACATTTTTGGCCTTTAAGAACTAAACAATATAGTTTTTTAAACAAGGTCTTTTTGCTTTTCATATATTTTCTATTTTTACTATTTTGCGGGTTGCTTGCTTTAGTATTTAGCATAATTTTTGTTTACTATTGGAATATAAAATATATTCCCGTTAAAAGTATTATCTGCATGAATAACATTCATTGATGACTTGAATGAAAATTATATAGTGGGTATGGAAAGTATTCAGACACCTTTAAGTTTTTCACTCTTTGTTTCATTGCAGCCATTTGGTAAATTCAAAAAAGTTCATTTTTTCTCATCAACCCTATCTTGACTGAAAAAAACAGAAATGTAGATATTTTTGCAAATTAATAAAAAAAAACTGAAATATCACATGGTCATAAGAATTCAGATCCTTGGCTTAGACATTCATATTTAAGTCACATGCTGTCCATTTCCTTGTGATCCTCCTTGAGATGGTTCTACTACTTCATTGGAGTCCAGCTGTGTTTAATTAAACTGATAGGACTTGATTTGTAAAGGCACACATCTGTCTATATAAGACCTCAAAGTTCACAGTGCATGTCAGACCAAATGAGAATCATGAGGTCAAAGGAACTGGCCAAGAAGCTCAGAGACAGAATTGTGGCAAGGCACACATCTGGCCAAGGTTACAAAAGAATTTCTGCTGTTCTCAAGGTTCCTAAGGGCACAGTGGCCTCCATAATCCTTAAATGGAAGAAGTTTGGGACCATCAAAAGTCTTCCTAGACCTGGCCATCCATGCCAAACTGAGCAATCATGGGAGAAGAGCCTTGGTGAGAGAGGTAAAGAAGAACCCCAAGATCATTGTGGCTGAGCTCTACAGATGCAGCAGGGAAATGGGAAAAAGTTCCACAAAGTCAACTATCACTGCAGCCCTCCACAAGTTGAGCCTGTATGGCAGAGTGGCCAGACAGAAGTCTCTCCTCAGAGTAAGACATATGAAAGCCCGCATAGAGTTTTCTAAAAAACACATGAAGGACTCCGAGACTATAAGAAATAAGATTATCTGGTCTGATGAGAAGAAGAAAGAACTTTTTGGTGATAATTCTAAGTGGTATGTGTGGAAAAAAACAGGCACTGCTCATCACTTGCCCAATACAATCCCAACAGTGAAACATGGTGGTAGCAGCATCATGCTATGGGGGTGTTTTTCAGCTGCAGGGACAGGACAACTGGTTGCAATTGAAGGAAACATGAATGCTGCCAAGTACAGAGATATCCTGGATGAAAATCTCTCCTACAGTGCTCTGGACCTCATACTTGGCTAAAGGTTCACCTTCCAACAAGACAATGACCCTAAGCACACAGCTAATATAACAAAAGAGTGGCTTCAGAACAACTCTGTGACTATTCTTGACTGGCCCAGCCAGAGCCCTGACGTAAACCCAATTGAGCATCACTGGAGAAACCTGAAAATGGCTGTCTAACAACATTCACTATCCAACCTGACGGAACTGGAGAGGATCTGCAAGGAAAAATGGCAGAATATCCCCAAATCCAGGTCTGAAAAACTTGTTGCATCATTCCCAAGATGACTCATGGCTGTACCAGCTCAAAAGGGTGCTTCCACTCAATACTGAGCAAAGGGTCTGAATACTTATGACCATGTGATATTTTAGTTTTTCTTTTTTAAAATATTTTAAAAAATTTCTACATTTGTTTTTTTCAGTCAAGATGGGGTGCAGAGTGTACATTAACCCCTTCACCCCCAAGGGTGGTTTGCACGTTAATGACCGGGCCAATTTTTACAATTCTGACCACTGTCTCTTTATGAGGTTATAACTCTGGAACGCTTCAACGGATCTGCGTGTTTCTGAGAATGTTTTCTCGTGACATATTGTACTTCACGTTATTGGTAAAATTTCTTCGATATAACTTGCGTTTATTTTTGAAAAAAATGCAAATATGGCGAAAATTTTGAAAATTTTGCAATTTTCAAACTTTGAATTTTTATTCCCTTAAAACAGAGAAATATGTCACACAAAATAGTTAAGAAATAACATTTCCCACATGTCTACTTTACATCAGCACAATTTTGGAATCAAAAATTTTTTTTTTTTAGGAAATTATAAGGTTTAAAATTTGACCAGCGATTTCTCATTTTTACAACAAAATTTACAAAGCCATTTTTTTTAGGGACCACCTCATATTTGAAGTCACTTTGAGGGTCTATATAGCAGAAAATACCCAAAAGTGACACTATTCTAAAAACTGCACCCCTCAAGGTACTCAAAACCACATTCAAGAAGTTTATTAACCCTTCACAGGAGCTGAAGCAACATGGAAGGAAAAAATGAATATTTAAATTTTTAGACACAAAAATGATATTTTACAAACTTTTTTTTTGTTTTCACAAGGGTAAAAGAAGAAAATGGACAAATAAAGTTGTTGTGCAATTTCTCCTGAGTACGCCAATACCCCATAAATGGGGGAAAACCACTGTCTGTGCGCACAGCAGAGTTCATAAGGGAAGGAGCGCCGTTTGACTTTTTCAAACTAAAATTGGCTGGAATTGAGATTGGATGCCATGTCGTGTTTGGAGAGCCCCTGATGCGCCTAAACAGTGGAAACCCCCCACAAGTGACACCATTTTGGAAACTAGACCCCCTAGGGAACTTATCTAGATCTGTTGTGAGCACTTTGAACCCCCATGTGTTTCACAAAAGTTTATAATGCCTGGGTGTGAAAAAAAAGAAACAATTTTCCACAAAAATTATTTTTTAGTCCCAAATATTTGATTTTTCCCAAGGAAATTGGACCCCAAAAGTTGTTGGCCAATTTGTCCTGAGTACGCTGATACCCAATATGTTGGGGGGGACTGTTTGGGCGCACGGCAGTAACGTTTTGGAATGCAGACGTTGATGGGGGTCATGTTCCGAATGCAGGGCCCCAGATGAGCCTAAACAGTGGAAACTCCCCACAAGTGACCACATTTTGGAAACTAGACCCCCTAAGGAACTTATCTAGAGCTTTGGTGAGCACTTTGAACCCCCAAGTGCTTCACACAAGTTTATAATGCCCGGGCATGAAAATAAAAAATCCTATTTTTTTCCCACAAAAATTATTTTTAGTCACTAATTTTTTATTTTCCCAAGGGTAACAGGAGAAATTGGACCACAAAAGTTGTTGTCCAATCTGTCCTGAGTACACTGATACCCGATATGTGGGGGGGAACCACTGTTTGGGCACACGGCAGAGCTCGGATTTGACTTTTTCCAACCAAAATTGGCTGGAATTGAGATTGGAAGCCATGTTGCATTTGGAGAGCCCCTGATGTGCCTAAACAGTGGAAACCCCCCACAAGTGACCCCATTTGGGAAACTAGACCCCCTAAGGAACTTATCTAGATTTTTGATGAGCAATTTGAACCCCCAAGTGCTTCACACAAGTTTATAACGTAGAGCCGTAAAATTAAAAAATCATATTTTTTCCACAAAAATGATCTTTTCACCCCAATTTTTATTTACCCAAGAGTAACAAGACTCCAAAAGTTATTGTGCAATTTGTCCTGAGTACGCTGATACCCCATATGTGGGGGTAAACCACTGTTTGGGTGCATGGCAGAGTTTGGAAGGGAAGGAGCGCCGTTTGACTTTTTCAACGCAGAATTGGCTGGATGCCATGTCGTGTTTGGAGAGCTCCTGATCTGCCTAAACAGTGGAAACCCCCCACAAATGACACCATTTTGGGAACTAGACCCCTCAAGTAACTTATCTAGATGTGTGGTGAGCACTTTGAACCCCAAGTGCTTCACAGAAGTTTATAACGTACAGCCGTAAAATAAAAATTTTTTTTTTACAAAAATGATTTTTTCGTCCCCAATATTTTATTTTCACAAGGGTAACAGGAGAAATTGGACCCCAAAAGTTGTCCAATTTGTCCTGAGTACGCTGATACCCAATATGTGGGAGAAAACTACTGTATGGGTACACGTTGGGGCGCAGAAGTGAAGTAGTAATGTTTTGGATTGCAGACTTTGATGGAATGCTCTGGTGGCGTCATGTCGCATTTGGAGAGCCCCTGATGCACCTAAACAGTGGAAACCCCCCACAAGTGACCCCATTTTGGAAAATAGACCCCACAAGGAACTTATCTAGATGTGTGGTGAGCACTTTGAACCCCTAAATGCTTCACAGAAGTTTATAACAAACAGCCGTAAAAATAAAAAATAGTTTTTTTTTACAAAAGTAATTTTTTTCGCCCCCAATATTTTATTTTCACGAGGGTAACAAGAGAAATTGGACCCCAAAAGTTGTTGTCCAATTCGTCCTGAGTACGCAGATACCAAATATGTGGGAGAAAACTACTGTATGGGTACACGTTGGGGCTCGGAAGGGAAGTAGTGACGTTTTGGATTGTAGACTTTGATGGAATGGTCTGGGGGCGTCATGTCGCATTTGGAGAGCCCCTGATGCGATTAAACAGTGGAAACCCCCCACAAGTGACCCCCTTTTGGAAAATAGACCCCACAAGCAACTTTTCTAGATCTGTGATGAGCGCTATGAAGCCCCACGTGCTTCACAGAAGTTTATAACGTTCAGCCGTAAAAACAACAAAAAAAAAAATCATTTTTTTTTTTTAAAAATGATATTTTTGCCCCAGTTTTTTATTTTCCCAAGGGTAACAGAAGAAATAGGACAAATTGCACAATAACTCTTGGGGTCCAGAGTACGCTGATACCCAATGTGGGAGTAAACTACTGTTTGGGCGCATGGCAGAGCTCAGAAGGGAAGGAGCACCGTTTGACTTTTTCAACGCAGAATTGGCTGGAATTGAGATCAGACGCCATGTCACATTTGGAGAGCCCCTGATGTGCCTAAACAGCGGAAACCCCTCAATTCTAACTCCAAACCTAACCCCAACACACCCCTAACCCTAGTCCCAACCCTAACCACAAACCTAACCCTAACACACCCCTATCCCTAATCCCAACCATAACCCTAATACTAACTTTAGCGCCATCCCTAACCCTAACTTTAGCCGCAACCCTAACCTTAACCATAACCCTAATGGGAAAATGGAAATAAATACATTTTTTAAATTTTATTATTTTTCCCTAACTAAGGGGGTGATAAAGGGGGTTTGATTTACTATTTATAGCGGGTTTTTATGATTGGCAGCTGTCACGCTAAAAGACGCTTTTTATTGCAAAAAATAGTTTTTTGCATCGCCACATTTTGAGAGCTATAATTTTTGCATATTTTGGCCCACAGAGTCATGTGATGTCTTATTTTTTGCGGTACGAGTTGACATTTTTATTGGTACCATTTTTGAGCACATGACATTTTTTGATCGCTTTTTATTTCGATTTTTGGGAGGTTAGAATGAACAAAAATCAGCCATTCATGAAATTCTTTTGGGGGAGGCGTTTATACCGTTCCGCGTGTGGTAAAATTGATAAAGCAGTTTTATTCTTCGGGTCAGTACGATTACGGCGATACCTCATTTATATCATTTTTTTATGTTTTGGCGCTTTTATAGAATAAAAACAATTTTATATAAAAAATAATTATTTTTGTATCGCTTTATTCTGCGAGCTATAACTTTTTTATTTTTTCGCTGATGATGCTTTTTGCGGCTCGTTTTTTGCGGGACAAGATGTCGTTTTCAGCGGTACCATGTTTACTTATATCGGTCTTTTTGATCGCGTGTTATTCCACTTTTTGTTCAGCGGTATGATGATAAAGCACTGATTTTTTGCTTTTTTTTTTTAAGGGGTTCACAAAAGGGTTAACTAGTGGGATAGTTTTATAGGGGGGGTCGTTACGGATGCGGCGATACCAAATATGTGTACTTTTATTGTTTTATTTTTTTTATTTACAGGAAGAAATGAATTTATTGGGGAATTTTTTTTTTTTTTTTTTTTGGAATTTTTTTTACACATGTTTATTTTTATTTTTTTTACTTTTTTACATTGTCCCGACATGGGACATCACTGTAAAATGTCAGATCGCTGGTCTCACAGTGTGCACAGCACTCTGTGAGACCAGCGATCTCACAGGCAGCGCTGCAGGCTTCTGCAGGCACTGAGGAAGCCGCCTCCCTCCAGGACCCCGGCGCCATCTTGGATCCGGGTCCTGGGAGGGAGGAAGCCCTCAGAACAGCGCGATCACATTGCGCTGTTCTGAGGGTCTCAGGGGAGCTCGCAGGGAGCCCCATCCCTGCGCGATGCTCCCCTGTGCCCCCGGTACACCGCGATCATGTTTGATCGCGGTGTGCAAGGGGTTAATGTGCCGGGAGCGGTCTGTGACCACTCCTGGCACACAGTCCCGGGTGTCAGCTGTGATAATCAGCTGACACCCAGCGGCGATTAGCTGCGCTCCCCCGGGAGCGCAGCTGATCGCTATGACGTACTATCCCGTCCATGGTCAGATTGTCACAGGTTTCATGGACGGGATAGTATGTCAGATGTCAGAGATGGGTTAATGAGAAAAAAATTTACTTTTTTGAATTTACCAAATGGCTGAAATGAAACAAAGTGTGAAAAATTTAAAGGGGTCTGAATACTTTCCATACCCACTGTGTGTTTATAGTATAGTAGTATATTACTGTGCACATTTTACAACATTATTTGCCATGTTCTGGTCTGGCTGTGTGTTTATTTACAATAAAACTATAGGATTAGTAATGTATTGATGTATTATAGACTTCTCTCCATTACTAAGCCAAGAGCTTGATGTTACCAGTAGAGTTGAGCGATACTTTCCGATATCCAAAAATATCGGATCGGAATGGTATCGCCGATATCACTAAAATATCGGCGATACCCGATACCGATACCGGAAGTCCCATGTAAGTCTATGGGAACAAAATATCGCAACTAAAAAAACACTTTCTTTCCTTGTAAACACAAAATATACACACATAGAATACATATATATATATTGTAAGCTTTCCGGGGGTTTAGCTCTAGGATCGCTGTCTGGGTAGACAGAATGGCACGGAAACAGTTCATTCAGACAGCAGTTTGGTGAAAACTGGCCGCAACCAGTTTTATTAAAGTCCACAGCACACAGATAAAAACAAATCATAAACAGAAAACCTGGGCTTGTCTAGCCTCTAATTACACTTAGATAGATGGCCCTCTCTATCCGGGACCCAGACTCTACCAGTCTGTGCCCAAAACAACACATATCACATATGTTACCAGTATGGAGTTTCACAGACACTCCTCTTTATGTCCGAAGGCAACTCCAATGTCCAGACTTGAGAGAGGTCACCTCCTATTCAGTCGCTATTCGCACGGATTCTCACTGCGACTACTCCTGTGTCCAGGGTACTTCCTGCACCCAGACTGAGATAGCTCACACTCTTAGAGACTGCTTCCTTGTGCCAGGACACCTCCCTGTGTCCGGGCTAAAGACAGCTCCCACACTCTTGGAGACACCTTCTGTGTCTGGACCCCTTGTCCAGACTGAATGAGCTCTCAGATTGTGTTTGCAGACACCTACTTCTGGCTTCCTAATCAACACCTGAGTGGATTCAGGTCTGAGCTGCAAGCGTGTACTGAATGGCAGGTGTAGTGACCTTTCTTTACCACCAGGTTTACAAAGCCACACATTTCGCTCATACCAGTCAGCAAGGTACTTAGGTGAAATATACACCTCATTCACCACATATTCCTTCACTGTCTCACATATCCCCTCCCTCTTCTCCAGACCGGAGGGCTGGTCATCCAGACCGGAGGGCTGGTCAACAATCCAACAGAGACAGTGACCTCTGGACCAGTCATGGCCCTCATCAACTTCATCCTCACCACTGTCATAGCCAACATCAGCTTTCTCTTCATCTGAAGCATCCGCACTACCCTGTACCCTCCCAGGCCTATACTCTCTGCGGGCCTCGGGTATCCTGCACTGTTTCATCTTGACTTTAGTGCCAGCCTCAGTCTCGGTATAGTGGCTCACCAGATAAGTACGACCAGGCACGTCAGAACAGCTCTGCTGATTCTCCTCAGAAACTTTCGTACCTCCTGTTTTTGGGGCACTGACCCTGTGTCACCCCCTGTCACAGGAGGCATAGGGGCTCTCTCTAATTCCCCCTGAACTTTCCCTAGCACATCTACTTTCTTAAATATCAGTTGATTCATAAATTCTACCTCACAGAACCCAAGCGCCTCTGTCATGGTCTCTGACCATTCCGAGCCACACTGTTCAAACGATTGGCACTGTAGAGGGAGCTGATAGTTTTTCTTGGTCGGTACACATAATTTATCCTCTTCTGGTACAGGCTCACTTTGCATAAGACTCAGAGCTCTTACTTCTTTCTCCAGGAGATCCTCATGGCTACGCATCTTCTCCTGTAGTTGTTGGACGTCCTTTACGTCTTCGGCCCTTTCTTCAGGCTCTTCTGGTAGGACATGCTCAGAAGCCCTACCATCAGTCTTCTTTTCCACCACGTTCTGCCTCCCATCTGAGCTCCCGTGTATCTGCAGCGGCAACGGAGCGACACATCGCCCCTCCCACTCACTGGGACGTGGTTCAAGTGTAGACTCCATGAAAATGCGCCTGAGCTCACCAAGGCCAACCCGAGGTCTCAAAATCTCATCTTGGGATTTATCCAGATCCTTTGGGTCGCTCGGGAACTCCGATGGCGCACCGGGCGCCGAACTTCCGGCCCGAGCTTCGCGAGTCGCAGCCACGGATCCGGACAGTACACCGTCCACGCCGCTGTCTCTGGCAGAAACATATTCCGGGGCAGAGTCATTCCCCACATCTTCAGTCTTGTTCCTCACAGCTTCACTTGAGACATCAGCCTCTGGTGAGGCACCTGGCCTGGTGTCCACCACTTCCATGGCTTTCTCCACCTCTGCAGCATCACCTTCCGAGTCCTTGGCCTGATGCAGATCCACACCATACATTGATAACTTCTCATTTTCAACAGCATCCACTTGTGCTGTGTTCAGTTTCAGAGTCCTGTCTTTCACCTTAGTCTTCGCCAGGGAACCGGCCAACGGTACAACATCTTCAGATGCCATCCTCCGTCCGACTGCAAGGTCAGCCTCAGCCTTCCTCTCAGGACTCTCAATCTCCTCTGCTACCATGCCTTCCTCACTTGCACTGGTTGCTTTATTGTCATCAGATAATTCACTATCACTATCTGACCCCTTTTTCTCAGCCACATCTGGCTCACCGTCAGGGCCATACACTTCATCTTCACTCACATCCTGCTCACTGTCAGGTTTATACAATTCATTTTCATTCATATCCTGCTCACTGTCAGGGCTATACAATTCATTTTCATTCACATCCTGCTCACTGTCAGGGTTATACAATTCATTTTCATTCACATCTTGATCTGGAACCTTAGTTAACATGTCATCCACAACATTAACTTCACCATCTGGTCCCTCAAGTATGTGACTATGTGACAACCCCAGCACTATACTTCTATATAGTTCAGGCACTAGGAGCTGACTCACAACCTCTCCCTGGACTTCAGTGTTTATGGCAACATGAGAGAACCTCTCCTCAGAGTCAGGCTCCTGGGAAACCTCATTTAGAACAATCATATTTTCCTGTGCTGTTTTAAGAGAGGGTTCTCGCCACTGCTCACTCTCAAAACCGTCACAGGACACAGGCAAGTCAGGGACACTCGGTTCCCGAGAACCACCATCCTCGTCTCCCAACATCACCTGCAAAGAAATGTCATCTTTATCACGGTCATCATCAGTATCATCACTATTATGATTAGCATTATCATCATTATCAATATCAGCATTATCATGGTCATCATCATTATCACATAAGTTTAACGGCCCACTAGCATTGTGTTCCGCCCCTCGGGACTGCGCACCCTCAGTAGGAGCTTCATCACACTGTCCATCAGAAACATTTTTCCCCCAGAGATCCTTAGACCGGGGAAAGTCATTACCCCATATAACGGGGTGCACCAGGGTCTTCACTACCCCCACTTCATATGAAACCTCCCCGAGTTTGGGGACCAAGTCCACGGCAGTCTCTGGGTAGACTTTGGTGTCTTCATGGATGTACACCACACTCAGGTGCTTATCAGGGATGAAGTCCCTATCACTCAGGCTGTCACATACGGAAGTCACTGGACTCTCTGAGTCCAAGAGGGCCTGTGCTGGGCAGTCACTTACAACCACCGGGGACCCCTGTGGTCCAGTCTCTTCGGCTGAGGTGGACACACACACAGGCTCTGCGCAGGGAGAGAGGGATCTGCCAACATCACAACACATAGGCTCCCCTCTATTGGACAGTTGGCTGCAATTTCACGCCAGCTCCAACACTGTCCATCACACTCTCCCACCCACATGTCCCCTCGGGCCTGAACCCGCTTATCAGCATACCCCATGTCCCCAACAGCTGGAACGCTCTTACCGCGAGAGTTCAGCGTCCGGGAACTCCGAAGTGACGACCTCTCAGACGGCTGTACCTCAGGAGGACGTGCTTGGGTGTAGCGGTCCACTATCACCTTTTCAACTCCATAATCAGGCCTGCTGACTGCAGACTCCCAACTGTATCTCCAGTCACGAACTCCCCTGGCACGGGCTGTCACCGTAACACCCAGCCGGGTAAGAATCGCCGCTTTCAACTTGGCATAGTCTTCGCTGTCCTGCTTGCTCAGGTCAGCCCAGACTTTTTGGGGTTCCCCAATCAGATAGGGTACGACCGCCATGGCCCATTCAGATAGTGGCAGATTCTCCTTCTCTGCCAGTCTCTCAAACCTAGTAAGATATACCTCCACATCATCACGAGGTGTCATTTTTCTCAAGGACCGTCTTACCGCCTTCTTTATAGCGGACAACGCAGGTGCCTTCACAACATTACTCTGGGACGAGGTGCTGAGAGCTGCAATCTGCTCCAACACCCGGTTATTCTCCTGCTGCTGCTGCAGGAATTGCTGCTGGTGCTGCAGGCGCTGCTGCTCCATGCTCTGCTGCATGCTTCGCTGGGCCTGCACCAGGTACTCAATGAGCTCCTCCATACTGCCGGACTCATCTGTCTCAATCACAGCAGTCTTATGTTGCACATTAACTTGCGCCATTTGTTCAAACAGCGCCTCCATGCTGTCATCCATGCTGTCAGACTTCTCTGTCTTCACAACGGCAGACTTCAGTCAAGGCATACACACTACACAGCTTTTTTCCACAGAAAATTCAGCCTTGCTGTGCAAACACTTTTTTTTCTTTTTTTTTTTTCCTTTGCAAAGTCTATTAGGGCTACTGTCTCTTTAAGACTGCTCCACAAACTTTTCTTTTGCTGCTGCACATTCCACAGTCATTTTCACAACAAGTTCAGCTTTGCTGTGCATACATTTTCTCTCGGCAGACCCTATCAGGGCCACTGTCTCTCCAAGACTGCTCCAAACAGACGTTTCTGCTGACACACACTTTTTTTTTTTTTTCTGTTGCTATTTCAATAGACTTCACCTTTAATGCTGTCTCTCGCCACTGTGCTGCATACACACTCCAGCACTAACTGTACCAGGCCCTGCGCTGCCCCAGCATTCTCCGCCAATTGTAAGCTTTCCGGGGGGTTTAGCTCTAGGATCGCTGTCTGGGTAGACAGAATGGCACGGAAACAGTTCATTCAGACAGCAGTTTGGTGAAAACTGGCCGCAACCAGTTTTATTAAAGTCCACAGCACACAGATAAAAACAAATCATAAACAGAAAACCTGGGCTTGTCTAGCCTCTAATTACACTTAGATAGATGGCCCTCTCTATCCGGGACCCAGACTCTACCAGTCTGTGCCCAAAACAACACATATCACATATGTTACCAGTATGGAGTTTCACAGACACTCCTCTTTATGTCCGAAGGCAACTCCAATGTCCAGACTTGAGAGAGGTCACCTCCTATTCAGTCGCTATTCGCACGGATTCTCACTGCGACTACTCCTGTGTCCAGGGTACTTCCTGCACCCAGACTGAGATAGCTCACACTCTTAGAGACTGCTTCCTTGTGCCAGGACACCTCCCTGTGTCCGGGCTAAAGACAGCTCCCACACTCTTGGAGACACCTTCTGTGTCTGGACCCCTTGTCCAGACTGAATGAGCTCTCAGATTGTGTTTGCAGACACCTACTTCTGGCTTCCTAATCAACACCTGAGTGGATTCAGGTCTGAGCTGCAAGCGTGTACTGAATGGCAGGTGTAGTGACCTTTCTTTACCACCAGGTTTACAAAGCCACACATTTCGCTCATACCAGTCAGCAAGGTACTTAGGTGAAATATACACCTCATTCACCACATATTCCTTCACTGTCTCACAATATATATATATATACATGTCATTGTGACATATATATATACATATATTTATAGTTTATTCACTTCTACATAGTAAAATAGCCTCTGATTCAATTGCCGGGTAAAGCCGGCATTTGTAAAAAGACAGAAGCACCCGAGGGTCCAGTCGCCACAGAGATGTTGCATCGCACCCAGCGGTGTGACAACTTACTCTCAGGTAAGGAGGAAACACCCCATTGACTCCAACCACTGCATTCAACAGTACACTATGCCAGCTGAGTGTAGGCGGACCCAATGGGATGGTCTAGCTCAGGCTGGTTAGAACAGGGTGTAGCTAGTTGGATGGGAGGGGTTGAGGCAGCCTTATGCTGCATGTCTTTGTAGTAAGAATTGTTTCCTTTCCTGCTTTCTTACTACGTCGCATACTCCACTCTGCTACATCACTCTGCACCATTGCTCTATCTCACATCTATCTGCCCTGGAAGGATACCGTCTTACCTGTAGAAGAGTTATCACCTAGCTGCACTACACCATCCCTGCCAGAGGACCTGCACAGCAGCGCTGGTCACCCTGACCAGGTACTACAGGTGGAGTCACGACAAACTACACAAACATTCTATCATCCCCTGGAAATATCCCACATTCCAGTGAGCGACCAGGGCACGGACATAGCTGTGCTACCCGTCACATCCCCCATAGAAGTCGACGGGCTTGGTGCCGAGAACCCCCAAAACCTGTGGCTCTGTGCGACTCAACTTTGGCGTCACGAACAGGATTCAGAAGCTCGCTATAAGCGAGTCCTGTGTGCCTTAATTGAACTGTTTTTTTGCTTGAGAATTGCAAAAATCATCATAGACTGTATTTGCCATTTTTCCGTCATATCTGCGCCACGAGGCACAGGTGAAGAATAAGGGCGTGCTCTCGTGGGCGTACACTCACTCCGTGGCGCGAAAACGATGTCCGCCCACTCTAAATGTTACTGCAATGTAAGATCGTGCCCCACAGCTCTGGAGTTCCGCCTCCTCATCCTCCTCAGTGGGCGGAAACGAACGCGAGGGTCCCGCCTCCCTACAAAAGATGGCGCCTCTCCTGATGCTAATGACACATGTGACTTGGCAGAGATGGCGAACGCACGTGAGCAGAAGTGGGAAGGGATGGAGGAGTCAGAGCTCTCCTCCCACGGAAGCGACCCGATCGCCACGGAGCCACCGTTTGGCACCCAGCCTGGAAACCCTCCTACGCTGGAAGAAGCGGAGGATACCCTAAGAGACCTGGCCCGGCACGGGAGGAGGTCGCCAGGATGGAAGCGAGCTGGCGGGCCCTAAAACTACAATTGGAGCGGCGCCAATCCCTCTTACCCCCTGAAGTGTCTGTACCAGAAGGTGAGGCACCCGTTCCAGTAGAGGAGGCCGTGCGGGCATCCCAGCCCTTGCAATCTGAACCGGTTGCCAGTATCTCAGTGGAGGCACCCGTTCCAGTACAGGAGGCCGTGCGGGCATCCCAGCCCTTGCAATCTGAACCGGTTGCCAGTATCTCAGTGGAGGCACCCGTTCCAGTAGAGGAGGCCGTGCGGGCATCCCAGCCCTTGCAATCTGAACCGGTTGACAGTATCTCAGTGGAGGCACCCGTTCCAGTAGAGGAGGCCGTGCGGGCATCCCAGCCCTTGCAATCTGAACCGGTTGCCAGTATCACAGTGGAGGCACCCGTTCCTGCAGAAAACGCCGCACCAGCACCCAGATCCCGCTGTCTGCCCCGTCACTGAGGCAGAAGAAGCGACACCCGTCCTCATGGAGGAGGCCGCGCAGGCACCAGAGCTCTACCTGCCTGTACCGGAGCCCCGACCGTCATCTGTTCCAGAGCCGGCTGCTTCCACCACAGGTGAGCGCCGCCAGGACTGGCGGGCGCCAGGAGAGCTGCCGCAAACCGGACATCATAAGCTGGCGTTTGATGATGGAGGCATGGAGCTGCTGGTGGAGGAGAATTACAACCGGCGTCAGGAGGAAGAGTGGAGACGTCGGGAGCGGGAAGCAGAGCGACAAAGGGAGCAGCGAGAATCCCAAAAGCTTCGGCAACGTCACCTGGACAAGGACCTGGCAGAGAAGGCACGTATGAGAAAGGATAAAAGTACGCTGAGGGAGCCGCGGCGTAAGGGTGCATTACGGAACTTTAAGTTAAAAGGTGGTTGGGGCTTCATCGAGGAGCCTGGACTTTATTTAGAAGTCTTTGTAACCCGGCGGGACGTGGAGGCTCACCTCCCAGAAGGACACCCGAGGAGGGACCTGTTGGCAGGAGACTTGGTGACTTACACCCGACACTGGGGTTACAATGGATGGTACTCCCTAAATGTTACCAGGTGCGACACCCTACTCCCCAGAGTGTCAGGAAACTGACAGACCCTCCGAGCCTTCAGCCTCCCCCAACCAGGCCTCTGCACAAGTGCCCACCCCACGCCGTAAATCTCCCCAGCCTCCCTCAGTGGTCTCCTCAGCAGCCCCAGCTATGGACATGATAATGATAGCTGGAACGTACCCGGCGCCTGTTAGGCCCCCTGGGGTTCGTTCAGTCCGGGACATAGGGTTCCAGACCCGGAGGGAGACGAAAGAGGTGGCCACACAGACCCAGATAGCGGGTCACGACGTCACTGTACAGGCCACACGACGTCATCAGGTCTGGGTGGACCCTCCTGTCACAGATGTTTGGCAAGCTCCAGATGAGTACCAGGTGGTACCTGTAAGAGGCCAGCCAAAGAAGTCTAAATAACCCGGACAGGGTCTCTGTATGTAAATAGTTAAATTATTGATGTACCCGGACGGGTGAATGTTCATAAAAAGAAGTTTATTGTTGCCTTAATATACCCAGGTTGGGTAATGGTTTGATGTACCCGGACGGGTGAATGTTCAGAAGAACAAGTTTATTGTTGCCTTTATATACCCAGGTTGGGTAATGGTGTTTCAATGTAATCAAAATGTTGAACTTTGAAGCCATGAACTGTACTGGCTCACAAACTTTTCTGTAAATAGTTGGCACTTCGGTGCTCCATCTTGGTTTTACAAAAAACTTAACTGTGCACTATTTTCAACTACATCAGAAACTAAAAACCCGTTTGGTGTGGCCGAAAGTGAGGTCTGCTCAAGGAAAGTCTTGCTGCCCACCCAAGACCACAATTGGAGGTTTGGAGCGGGTCCTCCACAAGCACAAGTAAAGGACACTGTGAAGTTACCCCGGTGGGGGTAGTCCTAAGAAGTCTCAACGAACTTCGGCAGTAATGCTATTTGCACTTTTGTAATGTTATTATTAAAAATTTTATTATGCAACGTTTAACTTGAAGTGTTTCCTGCTTTCTTACTACGTCGCATAGTCCACTCTGCTACATCACTCTGCACCATTGCTCTATCTCACATCTATCTGCCCTGGAAGGATAGCGTGTTACCTGTAGAAGACTTATCACCTACCTGCACTACACCATCCCTTCCAGAGGACCTGCACAGCAGCGCTGGACACCCTGACGAGGTACTACAGGTGGCGTCACGACAAACTACACGAACATTCTATCATCCCTGGAAATATCCCACATTCCAGTGATCGCCCAGGTCACGGACCGAGCTGTGCTACTCGTGACATCCCCCATAGAAGTCGACGTGATCGGTGCCGAGTACCCCCAAAACCCCTGTCTCTGTGCGACTCAACTTCCCTCACTGTGCTGGCACTTTATATTTACAATGCCTCTGGGGTGTTTTTTTTGGGGGGGTGGGGAACATTCAGACTTTTGCTATGGGGCCCCATGATTTATATGTACGCCCCTGCTGCTGAGGCATGGTATCTAAGGCTGTTAAGGAGCCAACATACATGGACCTTGCCAGCAGCGTCGGACTGGAGTACCTTGGGCCCACCAGAGAAAATATATTCTTGCGGCCCAACATCATACTTCCCAACCTTTGAATAAGGGAAAGAGGGACAAAGGCTGTGGCACGCTGTGCATGCTGCAGAAAATTTTAGGCCATGCCACGTTGCACCACAGACTGTCCAGGAGTTGGTGGATGCTTTAGTCCAGGTGTGGGAGGAGATCCCTCACGATACCATCCGTCGCGCTCATCAGGAGCATGGCCAGAAGTTGTAGGGAGGTCATACAGCATACCTCCCAAATTTGGAAGACAGGAAAGAGGATTAAAGGCTGCGGCGCGTGTTGCGCGCCGCTGAAAATTTTAGGCCACGCCCCGACAACACCATTTCACAGCTAATCACACCCATATCCTCGCCCCAAGCATAACCATTTAGCACTGCTGATCACACTGACTGGTAATGAGGGCACAGTGGCTGGTACTGAGGAAAAGAAAGAAAGAGCAGCGAGAGAGAAAGAACAAACAGAGAAAGAAAGAGAGGAAAGAAAGAAAAGAGAGAAAGAAAGAACAGAGAGAAAAAGAACAGAGAGCGAGAAGGAAAGAACAGAGAGTGAGAAAGAAAGACTAGAGAGAGAGCCATAGGCGTAGCTAGGGTTTTGGTTTAGTGGGGGCAAAACTTCTGAGTGGGCCCATCATCAGAGAACCTCAGCAAATGACCGCGCTGTTGGCCAAAATAATCTATATATAAAAAGACCAATATTTATATTACCGCCATATGGTCTGTGTTAAATAATACCAGTCCTACAGAACATATAGATTACAGCACAGGTACAGATAATGACTTACTGCTGATGTTCTTTCTAATGGAATTGTTCACTTTTCATGTCTTTTCCATCTGGCCCACACCGACATGATGACTTCTCCAGCCAGGACTCGACTGCACCCCCATTAAAAAATAAATAAAAAAAATACTCACCTCCCGACTCCTGTGCTGCTCACTGTTCTCCCTCTCAGCGTCTGACAGCGGGCGCCGGCAGGTGATGTTATTGCGCCCGCTGTCATACGCTGAGAGAGGGATTATGGGAGAGAAGGAGCGCTCGCTCCTTCTCTCTCTATGCGGTCAGCTTTATCGGCTGGATGCCGATACAGCTGACCCTCCGATGACGGGTTGGGGGCCCACTGCTGGAACTGGGCCCCCCCAACGCCTGTTCAGGCCCCATAGCTTCCGGGCGGCAGAGCAGGGAGTGCGATTCTCCCTGCTCTGCCGCAGAATGTAACTGTATCGTAGCTCCAGGTGGGCCCCTCAGAGAGCGGGCCCGGGGCCACCGCCCCCTCTGCCCCGCGACCTATCCTTTCAAATCAGGGCCCACCACGCAGGAGCTGGGGCCCACCGTAGGTTTCTCCGGTGTCCCGATGCCTCAGTCCGACCCTGCTTGCCAGCCTGATAATACCAGGCCACAGCAGTCTGCTTATCTTTGCTGGTTAACAAAAATAGGGGATCCACTGAAAAAAAATTGGCGTGGGGTCCACCCTATTTTTGTTAACCAGCCAGATGAAGCAGACTGCTGAGGCCTGGTTTTTCAGGCTGGTAATGAGCCAATATCCATGGACCTTGCCAGCCTGATAATACCAGGCCACAGCAGTCTGCTTAGCTTGGCTGGTTAACAAAAATAGGGGATCCCTTCAAAAAAAAAACGGCGTAGGGGTCCCCCTATTTTTGTTAACCAGCCAAGTAAAATGCAGACTGCTGCGGCCTGGTATTAAAAGACTGTCAAGGCCCATGGATTTTGGCCCTCAACAGCCTGATAATACCAGGCTACAGCAGCCCCACATTTGGCGCATCAAAAGATGTGCCAATTGTGGCACTTTTCCCGGCTCTTCCCACTGCCCTGTAGCGGTGGCAAGTGGGGTAATAAGGGGTTAATGTCACCGTTGATTGCACGGTGACAATAAGCCCGGTTAATAATGGAGAGGTGTCAATAAGACACCGATCCATTATTAATCCCAAAGTTTTTAAATGTATAAAAAAAAAGACACAGCAAGAAAAAAGTATTTTAATGAAATAAAAGAGACAACACAGTTTTCATTTCTTTTATTATACTCTCATTCCTGCGACGCCATCGATCTCCTGTAAAAAAAGGAAAAAAACAAACCAACAGTATACCACCTGTCCGACGCAGTCCATAGTAACGACTGTCCCACGACGATCCAGCTCTGCTACATCGGAATGACAGGCAGAGGCTGTCATCCCGGCGCAGCGCAGCTGATTACCTGCTTCCCCGGCGGTGATGTCATCGGACTGACTGCTTTACGGCCGGGATTACCCAGCAGTCATTGCAGTTATCGCGAGAAACTGCATGTGACCGCCGGGGAAAGATGATGGCGGCCATCAACCAGTCCAGGCCGTGACCACCGGAGATCTTCTGCCAGGTAAGTGCCGCTGACTCCTGACAGACCCGACCGACGGACACTCACAGTGACAGTGACAATTCCGATTCCGGTATACGATATATGGGAAATATCGAAAGTCAATATCGAAAGTCTGATACAGCTAATATCGGCCGATACCCGATACTTGCGGTATCGTATCGCTCAACACTAGTTACCAGACAATATAAAGGTGATATCAATCCTACAAATATAAAACTCACTTGCGACCGCTACAGGGCAAGAAGGAAGAGCTAGGCAAAGCGCCAAAATTGGCGCATCTAATAGATGTGCCTTTTCTGGGCAGCTGCAGGCTGCTATTTTTAGGCTGGGTGGGGGCAATATCCATAGCCCTTACCAGCCTGAGAATACTAACCCCTAGATGTCTGCTTTAGCAAGGCTCGTTGTCAAAAATGGAGGGACCCCAAGTTGTTTTTTTAATTATTTTTTTAAACAATTTAAAAAAAAAGTGTGGGGATCCCTCTATTCTTGATAACCAATTTTGCCTTTCTGACCCTTGACGTAGTATCCCGCATATGTGACCTGGGCCTTATTGACCCTGGACGGGATAGTGCGTCATATGTGATCGGCCGCGCTCACGGGGAAAGCGTGGCCGTTCATTGCCGGGTGTCAGCTGATTCTCACAGCTGACTCCCGGCACTAATTGCCAGGAACGGTCAAGGACTGCTCCTGGCACTTTAACCCTTTTCACACTGCGATCAAACATGATTGTAGCATTCCGATGGCTGCAGAGGGGCTTGCCGCGGGGTCCCGATCGCTGCCATGGAGACCCGATGTTGTCACAATGACATCCAGGTCTCCAGAACTTTGAGACTTCCTGTCATGTGCAATGATGACCAGCAAGTCTCTCAGGTCAGTGCAATAGAAGCTGCAGCGCTGACAGCTTCTACAGCATGCAGATCTGCATGCTATAGAAGCGATCAGCCTGCAAAAAATGAATGTACAATAGTGAGACAATGTGTAAAAGTAAGAAATAAATAAAACATTTTTTTAAATAATTGTAAAAATATTTTAAGAAGTAATAAAAAAATGAAAAAACAATATTTATTCTATCAATAAATAAATATTTTAATTAAAAATCTAAACAATAAAAGTAAACATATTTGGTATCCCGGCGTCTGCAACGACCCGCCCTATGAAACTGTCCCATTAGTTAACCCCTTTAGTGAACACCATAAAATATAAAAACAAGGTAAAAAAACAATGTTTTATCATCATACAGATGAGCAAAAAGTTGAATAACATGCGATCAAAAAGATAAATATAAATAAATGTGGTACTGCTGAAAACATCATCTTGTCCTACAAAAAACAAGCACCCACACAGCATCATCAGCAAAAAAATAAAAAAGTTATATTTCTCAGAATGAAGCGATGCAAAAATAATTATTTTTTCTATAAAATAGTTTTTATTTTATAAAAGCTCCAGAACATAAACAAAGATATAAATGAGGTATTGCTGTAATCGTACTGACCCGAAGATTAAAATTGTCTTATCAATTTTACCACACGTGGAACGATATAAACGCCCCCCAAAAGAAATTCATGAATTGCTGGTTCTTGTTCATTCCGCCTCCCAAAAATCGTAATAAAAAGCAATCAAAAAATGTCATGTGCCTGAAAATGGTACCAATAAAAATCACCATTCGTCCTGCAACTCTGTTGGTCAAAATATGGAAAAATTATAGGTCTGTCTCAAAATATGGTGATGCAAAAACTATTTTTGGCAATAAAAAGCATATTTTAGTGTATGACAGCTGCAAAACATAAAAGCCAGCTATAAAAATCTGCTATAAATAGCACTATGTAACACAATTTTTGTTCCTGGCTTCCAAGTGTAATATTTCAACTGCTTATGTTTAAAGACTATGGAAAAACTACTACATTCAGCACAAACTTTTATTTTATGACCACAGGCCAGAAAATTTTGTATTTATTGTGTCAAAAAAAGGAAATTATTATATTTTCGTTCATGCGGTCTAATAAAAAACAACACTTGCATGGTAAATAGATAAAGACAATCAAAACTCACTCAAAAAGGTTCAGAAATTAGTAGTTTTTCTAGATTTGTGAGTGTACAGCAAATCGCTTAATCGAAGAAGCCCCAAATGTAGTCCCCCATCATGTTTTCGTTATACTGTCCTTGGTAATGACGTTCAAAGTCCAATATATCTTGATGAAAGCGCTCGCCTTGCTCCTCTGAGTAAGAGCCCATGTTCTCCTTGAACTTGTCAAGATGAGCGTCAAGGATATGGACTTTGAGAGACATTCTGCATCCCATTATGGCATAATTCTTTGAGAGTCTGAACCAACTGCACATAGTTTTTAGCCTAGTGATTACCCAGGGAGCCATGAACCACTGCAGCGAAACTATTCCAAGCTGTTTTCTCGGTCCTGTTCAGCAGCCTGGCGAACTCGTCACATTCTATGATCTTCTTGATCTGTGGTCCGACGAAGATACCAGCCTTGACCTTTCCCTCGAACAGCTTTGGAAAGAGATCTTGGAGGTACTTGAAAGCAGCTGACTCCTTGTCAGGAGCCGTGACAAATTGCTTGATGAGGCCTAACTTGATATGCAGTGGTGGCATCAGCACCTTCAGAGGTTTTTCCATCAATATGGCCATGTGAGGGCTTACTTTTTGTGGGACGAGTTGTAATTTTGAAAGACTCAATTGTAGTGTTGAGCGATACGATACTGCAAATATCGGGTATCGGCCGATATTAGCTGTATCGGGCTTTCGATTCCGAGTACCGATATTTTCGTCATATCGGATACCGGAATCGGATTTGTCACTGTCACTGTGAGTGTCCGTCGGTCGGGTCTGTCAGGAGTCAGCGGCACTTACCTGGCAGAAGATCTCCGGCGGTCACGTCCTGGACTGCTTGATGGCCGCCATTATCTTCTCCCTGGCGGTCACATGCAGTTTTTCGCGATAACTGCAGTGACTGCAGGGTAATCCCGGCCGTAAACCAGTCCGATGACGTCACCGCCGGGGAAGCAGGTAATCAGCTGTGCTGCGCCGGGATGACAGGCTCTGCCTGCCTGCCTCTGATGTCATTCTGATGTAGCAGAGCTGGATCGTCGTGGGACACTCGTTACTATGGACTGCGTCGGACAGGTGGTATACTGCTGTTTTTTTTTTTCATTTTTTTACAGGAGATCGATGGCGTCGCAGGATGAGACTGTAATAAAAGTAATGAAAACTGTGTTGTGTTTTTTATTAAATTAAAATTTTTTTTTATGAACATTCACCCGTCCGGGTACATCAACAATTTAACTATTTACATACAGGGACCCTGTCCGGGTTTTTTATAATTCTTTGGCAGGGGTGTTTCAGGTACCACCTGGTACTCTTCTGATGCTTGCCAAACATCCGAGACACCAAGGACCACCAGGACCTGATGACGTCGTGTGGCCCGTACAGTCAAGTCGTGACCTGCTATCTGTGTCTGTGTGGCCACCTCTTTCATCTCCCTCCGGGTCTGGAGCCCTATGTCACGGACTGAACGAACCCCAGGGGGCCTAACAGGCGCCGGGTATGGGCCAGCTATAGTTATCATGTCCATAGCTGGGGCTGCTGAGGAGACCACTGAGGGAGGCTGGGGAGATTTACGGCATGGGGTGGGCACTTGTGCCGAGGCCTGGATGTGGGAGGCTGAAGGCTCGTAGGGTCTGTCAGTTTCCTGACACTCTGGGGAGTAGGGGTCGCACCTGGTGACATTTAGGGCGTACCATCCATTGTAACCCCAGTGTCGGGTGTAAGTTACCAAGTCTCCTGGCAACAGGTCCCTCCCCGGGTGTCCTTCTGGGAGGTGAGCCTCCACGTCCCGCCGGGTTACAAAAACGTCTAAATAAAGTCCAGGCTCCTGGATGAAGCCCCAACCACCTTTCAATTTAAAGCTCCGTACTGCCCCCTTACGCCGCGGCTCCCACAGGGTTCCTTTGTCTTTTCTCATCCGGTCCTTATCTGCCCGGTCCTTCTCCAGGTGACGTTGCCGAAGCTTTTGGGATTCTCGCTGCTCCTTTGTCGCTCTGCTTCCCGCTCCCGACGTCTCCACTCTTCCTCCTGACGCCGGTTGTAATTCTTCACCAGCTGCTCCATGTCTCCACCATCAAATGCCAGCTTACCATGTCCGGTTTGCGGCAGCTCTCCTGGCGCCCCCCAGTCCTGGCGGCGCTCACCTGTGGCGGAAGCAGCCGGCTCTGGAACAGATGACAGTCGGGGCTCCGGTACAGACAGGTAGACCTCTGGTGCCTGCGCGGCCTCCTCCATGAGGACGGGTGTCGCTTCTTCTGTCTCAGCGACGGGGGCAGACAGCGGGATCTGGGGTGCTGCCGGTGCAGAGTTTTTGGCAGGAACGGGTGCCTCCACTGTGACAACGTCAACCGGATCACATTGCAAGGGCTGGGATGCCCGCACGGACTCCTCTACTAGAACGGGTGCCTCACCATCCGGTACAGACACTTCAGGTAAGAGGGATTGGCGCCGCTCCAAGTTTAGTTTTAGGGCACGCCAGCTGGCTTCCATCCTGGCGACCTCCTCCCGGTGCCGGGCCAGGCCTCTTAGGGTATCCTCCGCTTCTTGCAGCGTAGGAAGGTTTCCAGGCCGGGTGCCCAACGGTGGTTCCGTGGCGATCGGGTCGCTTCCGTGGGGGGAGAGCTCTGACTGCTCCATCCCTTCACACTTCTGCTCGTGTCCATTAGCCATCTCTGCCAAGTCACATGTGTCATTAGCATCTGGAGAGGGCCCCTCTTTTGTAGTGAGGCGGGACCTTCGTGTTAGTTTCCGCACACTGAGGAGGATGAGGAGGCGGAACTCCAGAGCTGTGGGGCACGATCTTACATTGCAGTACCATTTAGAGTGGTCGGCCATCGTTTTCGCGCCACTGAGTGAGTGTACACCCACGAAGAGCACCCCCTTCTTCTTCACCAGTGCCTCGTCGTGACGCAGATATGGCGGAAAAATGGCAAAGACATTCTCTGATGATTTTAGCAATTCTCAAGCACAAAAACAGTTCAATTCAGGCACACAGGACTCGCTTATAGCGAGCTACAGAATCCTGTTCGTGACGCCCAAGTTGAGTCGCACAGAGCCAGAGGTTTTGGGGGTACTCGGCACCGAGCCCGTCGACTTCTATGGGGTAAGTCACGGCTTTACCAGGCAATTGAATCAGAGTCTATTTTACTATGTAGAAGTGAATAAACTATAAATATATGTATAATATATGTCACAATGACATGTATATATATATATATATGTATTCTATGTGTGTATATTTTGTGATTATAACGACAGAAAGGGTTTTTTTTGTTGCGATATTTTGTTCCCATAGACTTACATTGGACTTCCGGTATCGGAATCGGATATCGACGATATTTAGTGATATCGGTGATACCATTCCGATCCGATATTTTTAGATATCGAGCAGTATCGCTCAACACTACTCAATTGGTTTTAGCATGTCTTGTACTCGAAAACAGGAAAAAAATTTCAGGTGCAGTGAAATTTCAAAAAAAGTGCTATCCTACACTTGTTTTTTGTTTGGCTTTTTTGCTAAGTTCACTAAATGCTAAAACTGACCTGCCATTATGATTCTCCAGGTCATTATAAGTTCATAGACACCAAACATGTCTAGGTTCTCCTTTATCTAAGTTTGCTAAAAAAAAATTGCGTGATCTCCGGTTGAGTGTTGGCTTATTTTTTGCGTTACCGAGCTGACTTTTTAATGACACCACTTTTGTGCAGATACGTTCTTTTGATCGCCCGTTATTGCATTTTAATGCAATGTCGCAGCGACCAAAAAAAGGTAATTCTGGCGTTTTGACTTTTTTTGTCGCTACGCCGTTTAGCGATCAGGTTAATCCTTTTTTTTATTGATAGATCAGCCGATTTTGAACGCGGTGATATCAAATATGTGTCTGTTTTTTTTTTTTATTGTTTTATTTTGAATGGGGCGAAAATGGGGTGATTTGAACTTTTTTTTTTAAAACATTTGTTTTTACTTTTAGTATGCTTCAATCATCCCCATGGGAGTCTAGAAGATGCCATAGCTCGATCGCCTCTGCTACATAGAGGTGATGCTCAGATCACCTTTATGTAGCAGAATTACTGCATTGCTATGAGCGCAGACAACAGGGTTGTGCTCATAGCAATCCGGCATAACAGACTTAGAGGTCTCAAGGAGACCTCTGATTGTTATGCCGATGCACCGATGACCCCCCATCACATGACGAGGGTCAGCGGTGTGCATATTCGCGATTCCACTCGTGCCTATTGCGGGCATATGTCAGCTGTTCAAAACAGCTGACATGTCCCGACTTTGATGCGGGCTCACTGCCGGAGCCCTCATCAAATCGGGGGATACTGGCCACGGACGTACTATTCCGTCCGCGGGCAGTAAGGGGTTAAACTGTACTCGATCTAAATCATTGAAATTCTACAAAATAAAGCACTGCCATGTAAACGAGCAGCAATTATTCACCTTACCTTCTAGAGTTTTCTTGCAATATTCGCATGTGCAATATTCGCATGTGAAATGAGGTACTTGTATGACTACTATTGAACAGTCTGAGAATGTTCTAGAAAGTTCTAAAAGTTTCTAGACACTTCCAGATAATTCTGGAAAATTGTAGAAACTTCTGCACAATTCTAGCAGTTAAACAATATTCTAGAAGACTACTCCGTATTGAATAAGAATCGAGAATTTTCCCGAAAACAGACAAATTTCAAAATTTCATTGTCCTGATCACAAAAGCAAAGTTTTTGTGGAACAACAACTATTTTCTATTTGTTTTAGGCATAACGGGTTAGGAAAACACACTTTGGACCCAGGAACAAAAAATAAATAAAAATTTGTTACATAGTGTAGTTAATCAAACCCCTTTATCACCCCATTAGTTAGGGAAAAAATAATAAAATAAAAAAAGTATTTATTTCCATTTTCCCAATATGGTTAGGGTTGGGGCTAAAGTTAGGGTTAGGGCTGGGGCTAAAAATAGGGTTAGGATTAGGTTTAGGGCTAAAGTTAGTGTTAGGGTTGGGGCTAAAGTTAGAGTTTGGATTGGCACTAGAGTTGGGGTTAGGGTTTGGATTATGGTTAGGGTTGGTATTAGGGTCATGGTTGGGATTAGGGTTAGGGTTGGGGTTAGGAATGTGTTGGGGTTAAGGTTGGAGTTAGAATTGGGGGGTTTCCACTGTTTATGCACATCAGTGGCTCTCCAAACGCGACATGTGTCCGATCTCAATTCCAGCCAATTTTGGTTTCAAAATATCAAATGGCGCTACTTCCATTTCGAGCTATGCCCTGCACCCAAACAGTGTTTCCCCCCACATATGGGGTATCAGCATACTCAGGACAAATTGGAAAACAACTTTTGGGATCCAAGTTCTCCTCTTACTCTTGGGAAAATAAAAAAATGGTGACTAAACGATCATGTTTGTGGAAAAAATATGATTTTTTTTCACAGTTATAAATTATAAACTTGTGTGAAGCACTTGGAGGTTCAAAGTGCTCACCACTAGAGTTGAGCGAAACAGGTCGGTCAGATTCAAAAGTCGCAGAATTTATCCAAAGTCGAGTTTCGTCAACCGAAACCCGACCATAGCGTGAGGTCGGCCATGCGGTCGTCTGAACGAAAGCCAAAATTGGATTTCCCAGAATGCTTGCAGGTGCCTTTTTTCAGCCAATGAGCAAGGACGTACACTGTGGGCAGTGAGATGACATGTGCAGCATCCACCACCATCGTAGAGAAGGGCATTTCAGTGATTGGTTTGCTTTGGGGGGCGTCATAGTGTCTATAAAAGTCCTGAGAGCCGACCTCCATTTTAATTCTGCCAATATTAACAGTAGGGAGAGGTTGCTGTTTATCAGTAGGGAGAGAGTTAGGGCTGTAAAGAGAAGTTCTTACGTGCTTGTGCTAATAGCAATTGTGCTGTACAGTTAGTGTGAAGTGACAGGGGAGGATTTTCTTGTGTGCAGCAGCGCTGGTTATTAGGCTGCCTGCCAGTGACAGGGGAGGATTTTCTTGTGTGCAGCAGCGCTGGTTATTAGGCTGCCTGCCAGTGACAGGGGGGATTTTCTTGTGTGCAGCAGCGCTGGTTATTAGGCTGTCTGATAGCTGTATTGCTGTGTGTACACTGCTGTGAAGACTGCTTTTTACACAGCACTAATACTTTTATTCTTTTTTTCTGCACAGCTACAGAGCGTTCATTTTTTCTCACACCGCATAGAGCTGTACGCTCCTCACACACTACCGTGTACCGGCTGGTATCACAGACAAATTCATGCTGACTATCTGTGTGTGACTCTGGAAATAAATACGGAGATTTAAATTTTTCCCTACACCGTATACAGCTCTACGCTTCTGATACAGTACCATATTTCTGCTGTTTTTATTACGGTCAAATCCATACTGAGTGAGCGTCTGTGTGTGACTCCAGAAATATATACGGAGATTTAAATTTTCCCTACACAATATACAGCTGTACGCTTCTGATACAGTACCTTTTTTCTGCCTTTTGAATTACGGTAAAATCTATACTGAGAGCGCGTCTGTTGGTGTCTCCGGAAATATATACAGAGATTTAAATTTTCCCCTATAATATATACACCTGGTATCTTCTGATACAGTACCTTTTTTCTGCTTTTTGTATTCTGGTCAAATCCATACTGAGTGAGTGTCTGTGTGTGACTCCTGAAATATATATGGAGATTTAAATTTTCCCCTATACTATACACACCTGGTATCTTCTGATATAGTACCTTTTTTCTGCTTTTTGAATTCTGGTCAAATCCATACTGAGTGAGCGTCTGTGTGTGACTGCGGAAATATATACGGAGATTTAAATTTTTCCCTTCACCGTATACAGCTGTACGCTTCTGATACAGTACCGTATATCTGCTATTTGAATTACGGTCAAATCCATACTGAGAGAGCGTCTGTGTGTGTCTCCGGAAATATATACGGACATTTAAATTTTCCCCTAAACTATATACACCTGGTATCTTCTGATAGAGAACCTTTTTTCTGCCTTTTGTATTACGGTCAAATCCATACTGAAAGAGCGTCTGTGTGTGACTCCGGAAATATATACGGTAGAGATGAGCGACTTTCCCTTTTTTTGGGTCAAGTCGGGTTTCATGAAACCAGTCTTTCTCAAAAGTCGGGTCGAACGAAATCGGCCGACCATCGGGAAAAGTCGGGGGTCCGACTGAAACACGAAACCCAAAGCAAGTCAATGGGGAAGCATAGTCGCCATGGAGTGGAGGACAGTAAACACACCTACAGTGCCCATTTCAATGCCAGCAACATAAATTCTTATTACTTAAGCTTTGCAACCTTAATTAACTTTATAATAATAGTTACGCATTGAAAACTGGTGGTTATTTGGCTAAACTTGTGGGGGCTTGTAGGGCTGGCTCCCGGTTTTCGTGTGCCCCGGGCCAAAGAGTGTCAGTGGGCCTCTTTAACACATACTACAATTCATCATGCTCCGATACGGCACAGAAATATAGATATAGTACAATGAAAAATACTACAATTCTTACATGACATGACTGATATCTATGTTAAAATCTACAATAGCTCCTAAAACGCATAGTATATTCCTTCATACAGTATTATGGCCACCACATAGTGCGCCATACTGAATAATGAGCCCCATATATTGCTCCATACAGAATGGGCTCCATATAATGCTCCATAAAGAATGTGCCCCATATGTGCCCCATATGATGCTCCATACCCTATATGATGCCCAATAAATAATTAACCCCATATGATTCTCCAGTATATGATGGGCCCCATGGATGATGCTCCAGTGTATTATGGGCCAAAATCATGGTCCATATGTAATGGGCCCCATTATTAATGATCCAGTGTATAATGGGCCCCGTAAATGCTGCTCCAGTGTCTGCTGTCCCCCATTTAGAATGCTCCAGTATATGATAGGCCCCATGGATGATGCTCCAGTGTCTTATGGGTCAAAATCATGGTACTTATATAATGGACCCCATTATTAATGATCCACTGTAAAATGGGCCCTGTAAATGCTGCTCCAGTGTCTGCTGTCCCCCATTTAGAATGCTCCAGTATATGATGGGCCCCATGGAGGATGCTCCAGTGTCTTATGTGCCAAAATCATGGTCCATATATAATGGGCCCCATTAATGATCCAGAATATAATGTGCCCCGTAAATTCTGCTCCATTGTCTGATGTCCCCCATTTACAATGCTCCAGTATATGATGGGCCCCATGGATGCTGCTCCAGTGTCTGATCAGCCCCATTTAGAATGCTCCAGTATATGATGGGCCCCAATGTATGATGCTCAAGTGTATTATAGGCCAAAATCATGGTCCATATGTAATGGGCCCCATTATTAATGATCCAGTGTATAATGGGCCCCGTAAATGCTGCTCCAGTGTCTGCTGTCCCCCATTTAGAATGTTCCATTATAGGATGGACCCCATGGAGGATGCTCCAGTGTCTTATGGGCCAAAATCATGGTCCATATATAATGGGCCCCATTAATGATCCAGAATATAATGTGCCCCGTAAATGCTGCTCCATTGTCTGATGTCCCCCATTTACAATGCTCCAGTATATGATGGGCCCCATGGATGCTGCTCCAGTTTCTGATCTGCCCCATTGAGAATGCTCCAGTATATGATGGGTCCCATGGGTGATGCTCCAGTCTCTTATGGGCAAAAATAATGCTCCATATATCATGGGCCTCATTCATAATGATCCAGTGTATAATGGTTACCGTAAATGATGCTATATTGTCTGATGTCCCCCATTTACAATGCTCCAGTATATGATGGGCCCCATGGATGATGCTCCAGTGTGTTATGGGCCAAAATCATGGTCCATATATAATGGGCCCCATTTGTAATGATACAGTGTATACTGGGCCCGGTAAATGCTGCTCCATTGTCTGATGTCCCCCATTTAGAATGCTCCAGTATATGATGGGCCCCATGTATGATGCTCCTGTGTCTTATGGGCAAAAATCATGGTCCATATGTAATGGGCCCCATTCATAATGATCCTTGTATAATGGGCCCGATAAATGCTGCTCCAGTGTCTGCTGTCCCCCATTTACAATGCTCCTGTATATGATAGGCCCCATGGATGATGCTCCAGTGTCTAATGGGCCAAAATAATGCTCAATATATCATTTTCTGTTTTTTGTATTCTGGTCAAATCCATACTGAGTGAGCATCTGTGTGTGACTCCGGAAATAAACACGGAGATTAAAATTTTCCCCTACACCGTATACAGCTGTACGCTTCTCATACAGTACCATATTTCTGCTGGTATTTTTGGTACATTTTCCCAAACATGAATAAGTATGGTGGAAGAGGCCGCGGACGTGGCCGTGGGGTTCCAGCTGGTACTGATGGTGATGGTGGTGCATCTGCTAGAAGTGCCAAAAGCACAATAGCACCTAAGGCAGGAGATGTTGAGCCGGCGTCATTGACTGGCTCCAAAAGGCCTGGAAGGCTCCCTTTTCTGGGAGTAGGTAAACCATTTTTAAAGCCGGAGCATCGGGAACAGGTTTTGGCTTACATTGCCGAAACAGCCTCCAGCTATCGCCTCCTCTCCTGAAGTTTCAAAAAATGCAAGCACTGAGCCGTCAGTGCAGGCTCCTGGTCAGGAACAACACCTTTCCTTGTGTCCTTCACCCCCACCAAAAGTGAAGGATGCGGCATGCCACACTTCAGACTACTCCCTGGAGCTCTTTTCACAAACCATGCCTAATTTATCAAGTGAAGTCCTGAATTCCCCATTCCAAGATGAATATGACATGGAGTGCACTGATGCACAGCCAGTGCTATATGATTCTGATGGTACATTCAATGAGAGCACTGCATTTCCCTCGCAGTCTACTGAGCCAGATTCTGACCCTGATGAAACTCAGGTGCCCCTTCCCGCATACTATACCACCTTACACGGTGACAAAGAGGAAGGTGCACATGAAATTGAAGAGGAGGTGATGGATGACCCAGTTGTTGACCCGGATTGGCATCCATTGGGGGAAGAGGGTGCAGCTGGCAACAGCTCAGAAGAGGAGGAGGATCAGTAGCAGGCATCGACATCACAGCTGCTGTTATCTGGCAGGCCCGTAGCAGTCCAAAAAGTGTTAAAAAAACAATAACAGTTGCGGGACAGCTTGGCCAGACTGTCAAATTAACATAGCGTGCAAGCCCTGTAAATTTTTCCCATAGTAGGAAGAGTGCAGTATGGCACCTTTTTGACCAAAATCCTATTGATGAGGCAAAGGTTATCTGAAAGAACTGCAGAAGGACCTTTAGCGGATGGAAATTCTCAGACATTTGAATACCAGTTGCATGCTTAGACATGTAAACATCATGCGCTTGCAAGAGTGGATGTACTACAAAACCTCACTGGCTTTGAACGTCTACATTGCCAAACTGATCTCATTAGAGATGATGCCCTTCCATTTGGCTGAAAGCGCTGCGTTCCGAGAGCTCATGGCCTACACTGTCCCAAGCTATAGCCTACCCAGTCGGCACTTCTTTTCTAGAAATGCCATCCCTGCCCTCCACCTGCATGTGAAAGACAGCATTGTCCATGCACTCAAACAATCAGGGAGTGGAAAGGTGCACCTCACAACAGATGCATGGGCCCGTAGGCATGGCCAGGGCAGTTACATGTCCATCACTGCGCACTGGGTGAATGTGGTGGATGCAGGGTCCACAGGGGACAGCAGCGGTGGGACAGTGCTGCCTAGCCCATGGTATAGGCAATAGTTGGCTGTAGGCATTTGACCCACCTCCTCCTCCAGAAGCGAAAGCTCATCGACGGAGCGCAGTCGCACGAGCACTCCATCCGAAGCTGCCAGTGTTGCACACGAGGTGTCCCACTATCGAACAGCTAATGGTAAGCATCAGCAAGCTGTTTTACAGATGATGTCTTTGGGCAACAACAGACACACTGCGGAGGTACTGGCCGACTACTTGCAGCGAGAAACTGAGTCATGGCTGGGCAGTCTACATCTTGAGCCAGGCAAGGTAGTCAGTGATAACGGACATAATTTTGTGGCAGTCATAGCCCTGGCAAAACTCAGACACATACCCTGCTTGGCTCAGACGTTGAACCTGGTGATGCAGTGCTTCATAAACAATTATCCGGAGTTACCAGCACTGCTCCATATGGTGCGAAGACTGTGCTCGCCCATCCGTCGCTCGCCCGTAGACTCCAGTCATATGCAGAGGCTGCAGTGATCGCTCCATCCTCCCAAAACACTGCCTAATCATAGACATTGCATCAAGGTGGAACTCCACCATGCACATGGTTGAGAGGCTGTGCGAACAGAGGCAGGCTTCAATGCATTTGTGGGAGGATACACGGTTTGAGGGCAGACATGGAGTTATCTTGTGTGCAGTGGTCAAAGCTGAATGACCTCTGTAAAGTCCTTCAGTGTTTTGAGGAATGCACATGGCTGGTAAGCGCAGATGACGCCATCATAAGCATGAGCATCCAACTTATGCGTCTGCTCATGCAAACTTTGACACTCATTGAGGATCAGGCATCTGCAGTGGAGGAGGAGGAGGGAAGCCTTTTATGACAGTCAGTCATTGTCTGCTCAGGGAACTGTCCTGGACGAGGCGGAGGAAGAAGAAGAAGAGGAGGAGGAGGAGGAGTGGGATGATTATTTTGGGGAGGAAGATGCTTCTCAAGGGGCAAGAGGAAATGTTGGCTTTCCAAGGTCATGTACAGGGTTTGTACAGTCATGGACAAAAGTTTTGAGAATGACACAAATATTAATTTTTACAAAGTCTACTGCTTCACTTTTTCTAATGGCAATTTGCATATACTCCAGAATGTTATAAAGAGTGATCAGCTTAACAGCAATTACTTGCAAAGTCAATATTTGGCTATAAAATGAACTTTATCCCCTAAACACATTTCAACATCATTGCAGCCCTGACTTAAAAGGACCAGCTAACCTCTTTTCAGTGATTGCTCCATTAACACAGGTGTGGGTGTTGATGAGGACATGGCTGGAGATCAATCTGTCATGATTAAATAATAGCACGAAAAACACATACCACTAGTGTAATAAATCATAATACAAAGTAATAGATGAATATCATTATCATTGTAACACTAGTATCAAAAGGATATTGTAACTGACACACTGAAAATATCAAAGATAACAAGCCGCAAAAAATCAGTGCAATGTCAACAAATAAAGCAAAAAAATACTTTATTAATACATATCAAATTGGGACAAGGCAAGGGGGATAACAAGAAGGCTAAAACGTGACACACATGATCCGCATGAGCCCAGGCAGTGGAGAACAGCGGCAACATCCGGAGAGATCATGCATAGTATGAATGGCAGGCATATATGAATGCAGGCATAAGCATGTTTAATAGCATGTACAAATGTATATACCACAGCGTTTAAACTGCCCACAACATAATACACACTATGCTGATAAAATGACAATGCATCTCATATCAGCGCCTAGGTAAACGATGGCAGTACATACCGGGTGTTTGCAGCGACTCCCGCCCACCCCTGGGCGGGAGACGCTGCAAACACCCGGTATGTACTGCCATCGTTTACCTAGGCGCTGATATGAGATGCATTGTCATTTTATCAGCATAGTGTGTATTATGTTGTGGGCAGTTTAAACGCTGTGGTATATACATTTGTACATGCTATTAAACATGCTTATGCCTGCATTCATATATGCCTGCCATTCATACTATGCATGATCTCTCCGGATGTTGCCGCTGTTCTCCACTGCCTGGGCTCATGCGGATCATGTGTGTCACGTTTTAGCCTTCTTGTTATCCCCCTTGCCTTGTCCCAATTTGATATGTATTAATAAAGTATTTTTTTGCTTTATTTGTTGACATTGCACTGATTTTTTGCGGCTTGTTATCTCTGTCATGATTAAGTAAGAATGACACCACTGGACACTTTAAAAGGAGGCTGGTGCTTGGCATCATTGTTTTTCTTCTGTTAACCATGGTTATCTCTAAAGAAACACATGCAGTCATCATTGCAATGCTCAAAAATGGCCTAACAGGGAAGAGTATCGCAGCTAGAAAGATTGCACCTCAGTCAACAATCTATCGCATCATCAAGAACTTCAAGGAGAGAGGTTTCATTGTTGCCAAAAAGGCTCCAGGGCACCCAAGAAAGACCAGCAAGCGCCAGGACCATCTCTTAAAAGTGTTTCAGCTGCGGGATCTGGCTACCAGCAGTGCAAAGCTTGCTCAGGAATGGCAGCAGGCAGGTGTGAGTGCATCTGCACGCACTGTGAGGCGGAGACTCTTGGAGCAAGGCCTGGTCTCAAGGAGGGCAGCAAAGAAGCCACTTCTCTCCAGAAAAAACATCATGGACAGACTGATATTCTGCAAAAGGTACAGGCAGTGGACTGCTGAGGACTGGGGTTAAGTTATTTTCTCTGATGAATCCCCTTTTCGATTGTTTGGGACATCAGGAAAACGCCTCATTCGGAGAAGACAAGGTGAGCGCTACCACCAGTCTTGTCTCATGCCAACTGTTAAGCATCCTGAAACCATTCATGTGTGGGGTTGATTCTCAGCCAAGGGAATCGGCTCTCTCACAGTCTTGCCTAAAAACACAGCCATGAATAAAGAATGGTACCAGAATGTCCTCCAAGAGCAACTTCTCCCAACCCTCCAAGAGCAGTTTGGCGATCAACAATGCCTTTTCCAGCATGATGGAGCACCTTGCCATAAAGCAAAGGTGATAACTAAATGGCTCAGGGAACAAAACATAGAGATTTTGGGTCCATGGCCTGGAAACTCCCCAGATCTTAATCCCATTGAGAACTTGTGGTCAATCATCAAGAGACGGGTGGACAAACAAAAACCTAAAAATTCTGACAAAATGAAAGCATTGATTGCGCAAGAATGGACTGCTATCAGTCAGGATTTGGTCCAGAAGTTGAATGAGAGCATGCCAGGGAGAATTGCAGAGGTCCTGAAAAAGAAGGGTCAACACTGCAAATATTGACTTGCTACATTAACTCATTCTAACTGTCAATATAAGCTTTTGTTACTCATATGTTTGCAATTATATTTCTGTCTGTGATAAAAACATCTGTCAAACACACATAAAAACCAGAGGGCAGCAGATCATGTGAAAATATAATATTTGTGTCATTCTCAAAACTTTTGGCCATGACTGTACGTAACTGGATGGATGTGGATTTGGCAGAAAGTGCTCCTCCACCCACCACTGGCAGTGCATCATTGACACCTGGAACATTGGCCCACCTGTGTAATTATCTCTTGCGGATCCTAAAAAGGGACCCCCGCATTGCCAAAATTATGAAGGATGACGACTATTGGTTGGCCCGCATCCTCGACCCACGCTATAAAGAAAAATTACAGAACATCATGCCACAGGAGAACCTAGAGCTAATATTGGCAAACAGGCAACTCTGGTAAACCGTTTGTTAGAGGCATTCCCAGCACAGAGCAGCGGTGCAGGTTCTACCACGAGACGTACTGGGCAACATTGAAGAGGTGTTCGTGGTGCACACAGCCGAAGTGGCGTTGGAGACAGTAGTTTCTTGACCATGTTGTGGACACATTCCTCGAGTACTGCTAACACGACTGTTAATAAGGAATCTATTGCAACAGACAGGAGACAGCAGTTGTCATCTATGGTTCAAAATTACCTCTCCTCCCCTATTGATGTTCTCCCTCACCAATCATTCCCCTTTGACTACTGGGCCTGTAAACTGGACACCTGGCCTGAATTGGCACAATATGCCTTACAGGAGCTCGCTTGCCCTGCTGGTAGTGTGCTCTCTGAAAGAGTCTTCAGTGCTGCTGGATCAATCCTGAGAGAAAGAAGAACCCGGCTGTTGACCCAAAATGTTGGTGATCTCACCTTCATTAAAATGAACCATGCCTGGGTTTCAAAGGATTTTGTAGCACCTTCCCCTGATGACACATAGGTTAAAAGCAAAATGGCTAGCTTTGTCCTCCTCTTCCTCCGACTTCTCGCATTCCTCCATTTGCTGCTGCTAAACGTCCAGCCTACACCTCAACATATGCCAGTTTTTCCACCTCCCTAACTGGGCTGTCCCCTCCCAGGGCCGGCGTCAGCACCTGGTGCACCCGAGCAAGTGTTGGGGCATTGAGCAGGTGGGGGACCCACTCGCTGTCAGAGACACTGCCGTACTATGAGGGGCCCTGTGCCAGTGCCGACACCCACGAGTGGGCCCCTCCTGCTTGCTCAGGGCCCCAGCACTTGCAATACTTACCTCTCCCTGCTCCACCGCTGTGACGTCTTCCGCGTTTACTGACAGTGACATTCAGGACAGACGTCACGTCTGTGTGCCCTCAGCCTGAACAGTCAAAGTGCAGAGAGCAGGAAGATGGCGACGCTGAGGAGTCCAGAGTAGAGCAGTGCCCAGCGAGGGGAGGTATTTCATTTTTTTAAATGTTTGGAGCAATATATGGGGAGCATTATACACTGGAGAATGATATATGGGGCCCATCATACACTTGAGCATCATCCATGGGGTGCATCACACACTGGACCATCATACATGGGGCCCATCATATACTGGAGAATTCTAAATGGGGGACATCAGACACTGGAGCAGCATTTACGGGCCCATTATACACTGTAGCATTATAAATCGGGCCCATCATACACTGTAGCATTATAAATGGGGCACACCATACACTGAAGCATCATCCATGGGGCCCATCATACACTGGAGAATTATATATGGGCCCATCAAAGACTGGAGCATCATATACGGGTCCCATTATACACTGGAGCATCATATGGGGCCCATTATATATGGAGCATTATATAGGCCCATCATACACTGGAGCATCATCCATGGAACCCATCATATACTGGAGCATCATATGGGGCCCATTATATATGGAGCATTATATATGCCCATCATACACATGAGCATCATCCATGGGGCCCATCATACACTGGAGCATTATAAATGGGGTCCATCATACACTGGAGCATCAAATATGGGGCCCATTATACACTGGAGCATCATATGGGGCCCATTATATATGAAGTATTATATAGACCCATCATACACTGGAGCATCATCCATGGGGCTCATCATACACTGGAGCATTATAAATGGGGCCCATCATACACTGGAGCATCATATACCGGGCTCATTATACACTGGAGCATCATCCATGGGGCCCATCATACACTGGAGCATTATAAATGGGGCCCATCATACACTGGAGCATCATCCATTGGGCCCATCATATACTGGAGCATCATATGGGGCCCATTATATATGGAGCATTATATATGCCCATCATACACTGGAGCATCATCCATGGGGCCAATCATACACTGGAGCATTATAAATGGGGCCCATCATACACTGGAGCATCATATGGGGCCCATTATATATGGAGCATTTTATAGGCCCATCATACACTGGAGCATCATCCATGGGGCTCATCATACACTGGAGAATTATACATGGGGCCCATCATAGACTGGAGCATCATATACCGGGCCCATTATCAACTGGAGCATCATATGGGGCCCATTATATTTGGAGCATTATATAGGCCCATCATACACTGGAGCATCATCCCAGAGGCCCATCAAATACTGGAGCATCATATGGGGCCTATTATATATGGAGCATTATATATGCCAATCATACACTGGAGCATCATCCATGGGGCCCTTCATACATTGGAGCATTATAAATGGGGCCCATCATACACTGGAGCATCAAATACGGGGCCCATTATACACTGGAGCATCATATGGGGCCCATTATATATGGAGCATTATATATGCCCATCATACACTGGAGCATCATCCATGGGGCCAATCATACACTGGAGCATTATAAATGGGGCCCATCATACACTGGAGCATCATCCATTGGGCCCATCATATACTGGAGCATCATATGGGGCCCATTATATATGGAGCATTATATATGCCCATCATACACTGGAGCATCATCCATGGAACCCATCATATACTGGAGCATCATATGGGGCCCATTATATATGGAGCATTATATATGCCCATCATACACTGGAGCATCATCCATGGGGCCAATCATACACTGGAGCATTATAAATGGGGCCCATCATACACTGGAGCATCATATACCGGGCCCATTATACACTGGAGCATCATATGGGGCCCATTATATATGGAGCATTATATAGGCCCATCATACACTGGAGCATCATCCATGGGGCTCATTATACACTGGAGAATTATACATGGGGCCCATCATAGACTGGAGCATCATATACCAGGCCCATTATACACTGGAGCATCATATGGGGCCCATTATATATGGAGCATTATATATGCCAATCATACACTGGAGCATCATCCATGGGGCCCTTCATACATTGGAGCATTATAAATGGGGCCCATCATACACTGGAGCATCAAATACGGGGCCCATTATACACTGGAGCATCATATGGGGCCCATTATATATGGAGCATTATATAGGCCCATCATACACTGGAGCATCATCCATTGGGCCCATCATATACTGGAGCATCATATGGGGCCCATTATATATGGAGCATTATATAGGCCCATCATACACTGGAGCATCATCCATGGGACCAATCATACACTGGAGCATTATAAATTGGGCCCATCATACACTCGAGCGTCATATACTGGGCCCATTATACACTGGAGCATCATATGTGGCCCATTATATATGGAGCATTAAATAGGCCCATTATTCACTGGAGCATCATCCATGGGGTCCATCACACACTGGAGCATTATAAATGGGGCCCATCATACACTAGAGCATCATATACAGGGACCATTATACACTGGAGTATCATACAGGGCCCATTATATAGGTCCATCATACACTGGAGCATCATATGTGGCCCATTATATATGGAGCATTATATAGGCCCATCATACACTGGAGCATCATCCATGGGGCCCATCATATACTAGAGCATCATATGGGGTTCATTATTTATGGGGCATCATATAGGGTATGGAGCATCATATGGAGCACATATGGGGCCTATTCTGTATGGAGCATTATATGGAGCCCATTCTGTTTAGAGCAATATATGGGCCCATCATATACTGTATGGAGCTTTATATTTGACTCATTATACTGTATGGAGCAATATGTGGGGCTCATTACAGTCTATGGGGACCGTCCTATACTCTATGGAACATTATATGGGGACCATCATATACTGTAGCATTATGTGAGCTCATCATATACTGTATGGAACATTATATGGGACCTATTATTTATGGAGCAATATATGGGGCTCATTATTTTCTATGGCACACTATGTGGTGGCCATAGTACTGTATGGAGGAATATACTGTACTGTTTTTGAGCTATTGTCGAATTTAAAATAGATTTCACTCACGTAATGTAAGAAGTGAAGTATTTGTCATTGTACTATACCTATATTTCTCTGCCATATTGGAGCATCATGAATTGTGGTATGTGTTAAAGGGGCCCACTGAGACTCTTTGGCCCGGGGCCCACGAAAACCTGGAGCCAGCCCTGCCCCCCCACAACTTTAGCCAAATAACCCCCAGTTTTCAATGCGTTACTATTATTATAAAGCAAATTAAGGTTGACAAGCTTAAGTATTAAGAATTGATGTCGTTGACATTGAAATGGGCACTGTAGGTGTGTTTACTGTACTCCATTCCCTGCTGACTTTTCTTCTTCATTGACTTACATTGGGTTTCATTTCAATCGGACCTTCGACTTTTTCTGAAAGTCGGACGATTTCGTTCGAATCCACTTTTGTGAAAGTCGGGTGGTCCGAAACCCGACTCTACCCTCCCGGAGGCAAAGTCGCTCATCTCTAGTCATAGCACCTGGTAAGGTTCTGCGCATGAGCAAGGGAGGTCTGTTATGTTACGGTAGCTGAGGAGTGCAGGTAAAAAAAGGAAATACACCAGAGCAGTTGGAATCTATGAGATTGCAGTACCCTGACTAACCACCACAACTAGAGGCAGCCGTGGAGCGTTCCTACGATGGTCCTAGACGCCTCGTCACAGCCTGAGAAACTAACTACACCTAAAGATAGAAATAGAAAAGCTATCTGCCCCAGAGCAGAACCCCAAAGATAATAGAAAGCCCCCAAACATGTAATGGCGGTTAGACAAGAGGAAATACTGACACAGAAAGAAAATAGTATGAGCAAACGCTGGGGCCCAAACTATCTAAATAGAAAAGGACAGGAAGGGTACTTACTGCAATCCCAGAAAACCCTGAAAAACACCAACATACTAATTTCAAAATCACCTGAGATCACACGACCTCTACCACCTAAATTAGTTCTCTGGTGTAACAAAAACAGCAGCCACTGAAAAAACTGCAAAAAGCAAAAGTACAAAACACAGTGGCTGGACTAAACTGAGAGGGCAAAAGCCCCGGAGGGGACCCAGAAGGCCCCCACAGAAGTGCAGGACAAAATGCAAAAATATAGCAAAAACACAAAATAAGAAATTGTCTTATCTGACAGCAGGAGATGCAGACACGACACAGCAGGCTACAAGGGAAACTGGAAAGAAGGATTCAGACCAGAACAATTGATCACCGGCAACCCTGATGGGAAAATGATTCCCTTAAATAAGACCAATCAGTAACACCTGATTCCCAATCCTCACTAGTACCGCTTGTAACCACCAGAGGGAGCCTCTGCTCAGAACTCATCTCAAACCCATTCACAACAGTACCCCCCCCTTGAGGAGGGGTCACCGAACCCTCATTTGAGCAACCAGGTCGGTCAGGATGAGTTCTATGATACGCACGGATAAGTCTCCTAGCATGGATGTCCGAAGCAAACACCCAAGAATTATCTTCCTGACCATAACCTCTCCATTTAACCAAATACTGGAGTCTTCGTCTAGAAAAACGAGAATCCAATATTTTCTCAACCACATACTCCAGATTGCCCTCAACCAAAACAGGGTCAGGAGGCACAGCAGCAGGAACCACTGGCTCAACAAACCTCTTCAATAAGGACTTGTGGAACACGTTATGGATCTTAAATGTCCCTGGAAGAAGCAAACGAAAAGAAACAGGATTAATAATCTCCATGATCTTATAAGGTCCAATGAACCTAGGCTTAAATTTAGGAGATGCTACTCTCATAGGAATATTCTTTGAGGACAACCAGACCAAGTCCCCCACTTTAAACCGAGGACCATCAGTCCTATGCCGGTTAGCAAACCGCTGGGCCTTCTCCTGAGAGAGGGACAACCTCTCCACTACCTGGTCCCAAATCTGCTGCATACGCTCAACAACAGAGTCAACACCTGGACAGACAGAAGCCTCCGTCTGTCCTGAAGAAAATCGAGGGTGAAACCCAGAATTACAGAAAAACGGAGACATCAAAGTGGCAGAGCTAGCCCTATTATTAAGAGCAAACTCAGCCAAAGGCAAAAAAGAGACCCAGTCATCCTGATCAGCAGACACAAAGCATCTTAGATAAGTCTCCAATGTCTGGTTTGTTCTCTCAGTTTGACCATTGGTCTGAGGATGAAATGCCGAGGAGAAAGACAATTGAACACCCAGTTTAGAACAAAAAGTCCTCCAAAATCTGGAAACAAACTGGACTCCTCTGTCAGACACAATGTTCTCAGGAATGCCGTGTAAACGAACCACGTGCTGAAGGAACAACGGCACCAATTCAGAGGAGGAAGGCAACTTAGGTAATGGCACAAGATGTATCATTTTGGAAAACCTATCACAAATTACCCAGATGGTGGTCATTCTCTGAGAAACAGGAAGATCGGAAATGAAATCCATAGAGATATGGGTCCATGGTCTCTTGGGCACAGGCAATGGCATCAACAAACCACTAGAGCGAGAGCAAGGCTTGGAGCGAGAGCAAGTCCCGCAGGACTGCACAAATTCCCTGACATCGCGAGACAAGGTAGGCCACCAAAAGGACCGACTAACCAAGTCTCTGGTACCAAAAATTCCGGGATGCCCAGCCAATGCGGAACAATGAATCTCAGACATCACACTCTTTTTCCATTGGTCCGGGACAAACAATTTTCCAACAGGGCAGCGCTCGGGCCTATCCTCCTGACACCCCTCCAGAGCAAGTCTCAAATTAGGCGAGATGGCGGAAAGAACTACACCCTCCTTCAAAATAACAGAGGGATCAGATAGCTCAGGAGAGTCCGCAATGAAACTCCTCGAGAGGGCATCCGCCTTAACATTCTTAGTGCCAGGAAGAAAGGAAACCACAAAATTAAAACGTGTGAAAAACAAGGCCCACCTGGCCTGTCTAGGATTGAGTCGCTTGGCAGATTCCAGATAGACCAGATTCTTATGGTCCGTAAGGACCACCACCTGATGTTTGGCTCCCTCCAGCCAATGTCTCCACTCTTCAAAAGCCCACTTCATGGCCAATAACTCCCGATTACCCACGTCATAATTACGTTCAGTAGGAGAAAATTTTCGAGAGAAAAAGGCACAAGGGTTACTTTTAGAGGTCTCTGGATCTTTTTGGGACAAAACGGCACCTGCCCCAATTTCAGAGGCATCAACCTCCACCTGAAATGGCAGAGAAACATCAGGCTGCCGTAGAACAGGAGCAGAAGTGAATCTCTGCTTAAGTTCCTGAAACGCAGAGACTGCCTCAGGAGGCCAATTCACCACATCAGAACCCTTTCTGGTCAAATCAGTTAATGGTTTAACAATAACAGAGAAATTACCAATAAATTTACGATAAAAATTGGCAAAACCCAAAAATCTCTGAAGAGCCTTTAATGAAGTAGGTTGGACCCAATCACAGATGGCCTGAACCTTGACCGGGTCCATTTCAATAACAGATGGGGACAAAATGAATCCCAGAAATGAGATCTTCTGTACGCCAAAAAGACACTTTGATCCCTTCACATACAGAGCATTCTCTCTCAAAATCTGGAATACAGTTCGAACATGTTTCATATGAGAGTCCCAGTCATTAGAAAAAATCAAGATATCATCCAAATAAACAATCAGAAACTTGTCCACAAAATCCCTGAAAATGTCATTCATGAAGGACTGGAAGACGGAAGGAGCATTAGTGAGCCCCAAAGGGCATCACAAGGTACTCAAAATGCCCTTCAGGGGTGTTAAATGCCGTCTTCCATTCATCCCCGTGCTTAATGCGAATAAGGTTATACGCCCCCTGAGGTCAAGCTTGGTAAACCAAGTAGCGTTTTTCACCCTGGAAAACAGGTCAGAAATCAAGGGTAACGGGTATTGATATTTCACAGTAATATTGTTCAAGAGACGATAATCAATACACGGCCTTAATGAACCATCTTTTTTGGCCACAAAGAAAAAACCGGCACCTAAGGGTGAAGAGGATGGTCTGATATAACCCTTCTCCAATGATTCCTTGATATAAGACCGCATAGCGTCATGTTCAGGTACAGACAAGTTAAAGAGCGACCCTTAGGGAATTTACTACCTGGCACTAATTCAATAGCGCAGTCATAGCTCCCATGGGGAGGTAAGGATGCAGATTTACTTTCGCTAAACACATCAGAAAAATCAAACAAAAAGTCAGGAACATCCTCAGCCTGGGGGAGGTAGAAAAAACAGGAGTGTTGGTATTAACACATTGGCAGCCCCAACTGGTTACAGACACAGATTTCCAATCCAAAACAGGATTATGAGACTGTAACCAAGGGAAACCCAGCACGATAATGTCATGCAGATTATATAGAACCAAAAATTTGCAGCACTCCTGGTGATCAGGTTCAACCCTCATTATCACCTGAGTAGAAAACTGGGGTTTATTCTCAGCCAAAGGGGTAGAATCGATCCCCAGTAGGGGAATAGACTTCTGTAGGGGTATCAAGGGAAATCCACAACGTTTAGCAAAATCATAATCCATCAGGTTAATAGCTGCTCCAGAATCAACGAAAGCCTGAGCAGAAAATGAGGACAGAGAGCATATCAGAGTGACAGTTAATAAAAACTTAGTCTGAACACTACCCAAGACAACTGAGCGTGCAAAACGTCTTCCCCGCTTAGGGCAGACTGAAATAGCATGAGAGGCATCACCACAGTAGAAACATAACCCATTGCGCTTTCGAAACTCATGACGCTGTGCCCCAGACACCACTCCATCACACTGCATGGGCTCAGCAGCTGGCTCACAAGGCAACACCACTCCACGCATACTTCTCCGCTCACGCAAACGTCTGTCAATTTGAATCGCTAATGACATAGAATCATTGAGACCAGAGGGGACAGGGAATCCCACCATAACATCCTTTACATTATCCGACAGACCCTTCCGGAAAAGGGCCGCCAAAGCGTCGTCATTCCATTTGGTCAGGACTGCCCACCTACGGAATCTCTGACAGTATAACTCAGCGTCATCAAGCCCCTGATTTAATGCCAACAAGGCTTTTTCAGCTTGATCAGTGATATTAGGCTCATCGTACAATAACCCCAAAGCCTGAAAAAATACATCAACATCACTCAAAACAGGATCCCCAGGTGTCAGGGAAAAAGCCCAATCCTGAGGATCGCCGCGCAGGAGAGAGATGATAATTTGAACCTGCTGCGCTGCGTTTCCTGAGGACTTAGATTTTAAGGCAAGAAAACAATTTACAATTATTTTTGAAATTCTGAAACTTAGCTCGATCCCCTGAAAACAAATCTGGCATGGGGATCCTAGGTTCCACAACAGGCAACCTAGCAAGATATGCAGCAATACTCTGAACCTCAGTGGCAAGCTGATCCACACGGCCAGACAACTGTGCAAACTCCATTGGGAGAAAAGATCCTCCCCAGCACCCAGAGATACAGAGGAAAAAAAAAAAAAAAAAATGCAACAAACAGAAAAATATCTCTGACAACTTTTCTTCCTTCAAAATATATATATTTTTTTTTTCCTTCTGTGAGTACCATACAATTTTTTGGCCGGTGATACTGTTATGTTACGGTAGCTGAGGAGTGCAGGTAAAAAAAGGAAATACACCAGAGCAGTTGGAATCTATGAGATTGCAGTACCCTGACTAACCACCACAACTAGAGGCAGCCGTGGAGCGTTCCTACGATGGTCCTAGACGCCTCGTCACAGCCTGAGAAACTAACTACACCTAAAGATAGAAATAGGAAAGCTATCTGCCCCGGAGCAGAACCCCAAAGATAATAGAAAGCCCCCAAACATGTAATGGCGGTTAGACAAGAGGAAATACTGACACAGAAAGAAAATAGTATGAGCAAACGCTGGGGCCCAAACTATCTAAATAGAAAAGGACAGGAAGGGTACTTACTGCAATCCCAGAAAACCCTGAAAAACACCAACATACTAATTTCAAAATCACCTGAGATCACACGACCTCTACCACCTAAATTAGTTCTCTGGTGTAACAAAAACAGCAGCCACTGAAAAAACTGCAAAAAGCAAAAGTACAAAACACAGTGGCTGGACTAAACTGAGAGGGCAAAAGCCCCGGAGGGGACCCAGAAGGCCCCCACAGAAGTGCAGGACAAAATGCAAAAATATAGCAAAAACACAAAATAAGAAATTGTCTTATCTGACAGCAGGAGATGCAGACACGACACAGCAGGCTACAAGGGAAACTGGAAAGAAGGATTCAGACCAGAACAATTGATCACCGGCAACCCTGATGGGAAAATGATTCCCTTAAATAAGACCAATCAGTAACACCTGATTCCCAATCCTCACTAGTACCGCTTGTAACCACCAGAGGGAGCCTCTGCTCAGAACTCATCTCAAACCCATTCACAACAGTACCCCCCCCTTGAGGAGGGGTCACCGAACCCTCATTTGAGCAACCAGGTCGGTCAGGATGAGTTCTATGATACGCACGGATAAGTCTCCTAGCATGGATGTCCGAAGCAAACACCCAAGAATTATCTTCCTGACCATAACCTCTCCATTTAACCAAATACTGGAGTCTTCGTCTAGAAAAACGAGAATCCAATATTTTCTCAACCACATACTCCAGATTGCCCTCAACCAAAACAGGGTCAGGAGGCACAGCAGCAGGAACCACTGGCTCAACAAACCTCTTCAATAAGGACTTGTGGAACACGTTATGGATCTTAAATGTCCCTGGAAGAAGCAAACGAAAAGAAACAGGATTAATAATCTCCATGATCTTATAAGGTCCAATGAACCTAGGCTTAAATTTAGGAGATGCTACTCTCATAGGAATATTCTTTGAGGACAACCAGACCAAGTCCCCCACTTTAAACCGAGGACCATCAGTCCTATGCCGGTTAGCAAACCGCTGGGCCTTCTCCTGAGAGAGGGACAACCTCTCCACTACCTGGTCCCAAATCTGCTGCATACGCTCAACAACAGAGTCAACACCTGGACAGACAGAAGCCTCCGTCTGTCCTGAAGAAAATCGAGGGTGAAACCCAGAATTACAGAAAAACGGAGACATCAAAGTGGCAGAGCTAGCCCTATTATTAAGAGCAAACTCAGCCAAAGGCAAAAAAGAGACCCAGTCATCCTGATCAGCAGACACAAAGCATCTTAGATAAGTCTCCAATGTCTGGTTTGTTCTCTCAGTTTGACCATTGGTCTGAGGATGAAATGCCGAGGAGAAAGACAATTGAACACCCAGTTTAGAACAAAAAGTCCTCCAAAATCTGGAAACAAACTGGACTCCTCTGTCAGACACAATGTTCTCAGGAATGCCGTGTAAACGAACCACGTGCTGAAGGAACAACGGCACCAATTCAGAGGAGGAAGGCAACTTAGGTAATGGCACAAGATGTATCATTTTGGAAAACCTATCACAAATTACCCAGATGGTGGTCATTCTCTGAGAAACAGGAAGATCGGAAATGAAATCCATAGAGATATGGGTCCATGGTCTCTTGGGCACAGGCAATGGCATCAACAAACCACTAGAGCGAGAGCAAGGCTTGGAGCGAGAGCAAGTCCCGCAGGACTGCACAAATTCCCTGACATCGCGAGACAAGGTAGGCCACCAAAAGGACCGACTAACCAAGTCTCTGGTACCAAAAATTCCGGGATGCCCAGCCAATGCGGAACAATGAATCTCAGACATCACACTCTTTTTCCATTGGTCCGGGACAAACAATTTTCCAACAGGGCAGCGCTCGGGCCTATCCTCCTGACACCCCTCCAGAGCAAGTCTCAAATTAGGCGAGATGGCGGAAAGAACTACACCCTCCTTCAAAATAACAGAGGGATCAGATAGCTCAGGAGAGTCCGCAATGAAACTCCTCGAGAGGGCATCCGCCTTAACATTCTTAGTGCCAGGAAGAAAGGAAACCACAAAATTAAAACGTGTGAAAAACAAGGCCCACCTGGCCTGTCTAGGATTGAGTCGCTTGGCAGATTCCAGATAGACCAGATTCTTATGGTCCGTAAGGACCACCACCTGATGTTTGGCTCCCTCCAGCCAATGTCTCCACTCTTCAAAAGCCCACTTCATGGCCAATAACTCCCGATTACCCACGTCATAATTACGTTCAGTAGGAGAAAATTTTCGAGAGAAAAAGGCACAAGGGTTACTTTTAGAGGTCTCTGGATCTTTTTGGGACAAAACGGCACCTGCCCCAATTTCAGAGGCATCAACCTCCACCTGAAATGGCAGAGAAACATCAGGCTGCCGTAGAACAGGAGCAGAAGTGAATCTCTGCTTAAGTTCCTGAAACGCAGAGACTGCCTCAGGAGGCCAATTCACCACATCAGAACCCTTTCTGGTCAAATCAGTTAATGGTTTAACAATAACAGAGAAATTACCAATAAATTTACGATAAAAATTGGCAAAACCCAAAAATCTCTGAAGAGCCTTTAATGAAGTAGGTTGGACCCAATCACAGATGGCCTGAACCTTGACCGGGTCCATTTCAATAACAGATGGGGACAAAATGAATCCCAGAAATGAGATCTTCTGTACGCCAAAAAGACACTTTGATCCCTTCACATACAGAGCATTCTCTCTCAAAATCTGGAATACAGTTCGAACATGTTTCATATGAGAGTCCCAGTCATTAGAAAAAATCAAGATATCATCCAAATAAACAATCAGAAACTTGTCCACAAAATCCCTGAAAATGTCATTCATGAAGGACTGGAAGACGGAAGGAGCATTAGTGAGTCCAAAGGGCATCACAAGGTACTCAAAATGCCCTTCAGGGGTGTTAAATGCCGTCTTCCATTCATCCCCGTGCTTAATGCGAATAAGGTTATACGCCCCCCTGAGGTCAAGCTTGGTAAACCAAGTAGCGTTTTTCACCCTGGAAAACAGGTCAGAAATCAAGGGTAACGGGTATTGATATTTCACAGTAATATTGTTCAAGAGACGATAATCAATACACGGCCTTAATGAACCATCTTTTTTGGCCACAAAGAAAAAACCGGCACCTAAGGGTGAAGAGGATGGTCTGATATAACCCTTCTCCAATGATTCCTTGATATAAGACCGCATAGCGTCATGTTCAGGTACAGACAAGTTAAAGAGCCGACCCTTAGGGAATTTACTACCTGGCACTAATTCAATAGCGCAGTCATAGCTCCCATGGGGAGGTAAGGATGCAGATTTACTTTCGCTAAACACATCAGAAAAATCAAACAAAAAGTCAGGAACATCCTCAGCCTGGGGGGAGGTAGAAAAAACAGGAGTGTTGGTATTAACACATTGGCAGCCCCAACTGGTTACAGACACAGATTTCCAATCCAAAACAGGATTATGAGACTGTAACCAAGGGAAACCCAGCACGATAATGTCATGCAGATTATATAGAACCAAAAATTTGCAGCACTCCTGGTGATCAGGTTCAACCCTCATTATCACCTGAGTAGAAAACTGGGGTTTATTCTCAGCCAAAGGGGTAGAATCGATCCCCAGTAGGGGAATAGACTTCTGTAGGGGTATCAAGGGAAATCCACAACGTTTAGCAAAATCATAATCCATCAGGTTAATAGCTGCTCCAGAATCAACGAAAGCCTGAGCAGAAAATGAGGACAGAGAGCATATCAGAGTGACAGTTAATAAAAACTTAGTCTGAACACTACCCAAGACAACTGAGCGTGCAAAACGTCTTCCCCGCTTAGGGCAGACTGAAATAGCATGAGAGGCATCACCACAGTAGAAACATAACCCATTGCGCTTTCGAAACTCATGACGCTGTGCCCCAGACACCACTCCATCACACTGCATGGGCTCAGCAGCTGGCTCACAAGGCAACACCACTCCACGCATACTTCTCCGCTCACGCAAACGTCTGTCAATTTGAATCGCTAATGACATAGAATCATTGAGACCAGAGGGGACAGGGAATCCCACCATAACATCCTTTACATTATCCGACAGACCCTTCCGGAAAAGGGCCGCCAAAGCGTCGTCATTCCATTTGGTCAGGACTGCCCACCTACGGAATCTCTGACAGTATAACTCAGCGTCATCAAGCCCCTGATTTAATGCCAACAAGGCTTTTTCAGCTTGATCAGTGATATTAGGCTCATCGTACAATAACCCCAAAGCCTGAAAAAATACATCAACATCACTCAAAACAGGATCCCCAGGTGTCAGGGAAAAAGCCCAATCCTGAGGATCGCCGCGCAGGAGAGAGATGATAATTTGAACCTGCTGCGCTGCGTTTCCTGAGGACTTAGATTTTAAGGCAAAAAACAATTTACAGTTATTTTTGAAATTCTGAAACTTAGCTCGATCCCCTGAAAACAAATCTGGCATGGGGATCCTAGGTTCCACAACAGGCAACCTAGCAAGATATGCAGCAATACTCTGAACCTCAGTGGCAAGCTGATCCACACGGCCAGACAACTGTGCAAACTCCATTGGGAGAAAAGATCCTCCCCAGCACCCAGAGATACAGAGGAAAAAAAAAAAAAAAAATGCAACAAACAGAAAAATATCTCTGACAACTTTTCTTCCTTCAAAAATATATATATATTTTTTTTTCCTTCTGTGAGTACCATACAATTTTTTTGGGCCGGTGATACTGTTATGTTACGGTAGCTGAGGAGTGCAGGTAAAAAAAGGAAATACACCAGAGCAGTTGGAATCTATGAGATTGCAGTACCCTGACTAACCACCACAACTAGAGGCAGCCGTGGAGCGTTCCTACGATGGTCCTAGACGCCTCGTCACAGCCTGAGAAACTAACTACACCTAAAGATAGAAATAGGAAAGCTATCTGCCCCGGAGCAGAACCCCAAAGATAATAGAAAGCCCCCAAACATGTAATGGCGGTTAGACAAGAGGAAATACTGACACAGAAAGAAAATAGTATGAGCAAACGCTGGGGCCCAAACTATCTAAATAGAAAAGGACAGGAAGGGTACTTACTGCAATCCCAGAAAACCCTGAAAAACACCAACATACTAATTTCAAAATCACCTGAGATCACACGACCTCTACCACCTAAATTAGTTCTCTGGTGTAACAAAAACAGCAGCCACTGAAAAAACTGCAAAAAGCAAAAGTACAAAACACAGTGGCTGGACTAAACTGAGAGGCAAAAGCCCCGGAGGGGACCCAGAAGGCCCCCACAGAAGTGCAGGACAAAATGCAAAAATATAGCAAAAACACAAAATAAGAAATTGTCTTATCTGACAGCAGGAGATGCAGACACGACACAGCAGGCTACAAGGGAAACTGGAAAGAAGGATTCAGACCAGAACAATTGATCACCGGCAACCCTGATGGGAAAATGATTCCCTTAAATAAGACCAATCAGTAACACCTGATTCCCAATCCTCACTAGTACCGCTTGTAACCACCAGAGGGAGCCTCTGCTCAGAACTCATCTCAAACCCATTCACAACAGAGGTCATTGTCATCATAACATTATGATGTACATCGTGACCTCCTGCTTGTGTATGCAGCAAACTTCTGCACAGGCACTGGAGAGTCACTGTGACCTCCAGCGTGTGCACCGATAAGGTGCTCTCCATAGTCATCGTTTGGAGTACATAGTGATAGAGGAAGTGGGGAGAGCACCTTATTGGCGCACACACCGGAGGTCACTGGAGCGGAAGTCGCAGGTGCCTGCACAGAAGATCCTGAAACAGTGCTCATAGAAGGGAGGATGAGGTATGTACTTCTGAGGGAGTGCAGGGCATAGGCACAAGATTCCAGTGGCATAACTGAAGTATATGAAAGGGTTTAGTATTACAATGAGGAGGAAAGGCATTGATTTCTTCCAGGCACCTCCCCGGAGCCGGGAAGAAATCATTAGCATAAAGACAGAATATAACATTTTTCAACAAGACTGTTAATATGAGGCATACAGATATGACTAGTGTAACATTTCTATTACATGTATGCCCATATTAATAGGTCATATACATCCCGAGGGGTGACTCATTCCCTATAAGGATTATCATACCTTGCAGAGTGATGGGCAATACCAGGATCATTACAGATCAGCACAGATCACATTACAGATCCAGTGTAGCACAGTTTTTACGGCTGAGTCATTTTCCGTCTTCAGAGTCACTAGGTAAATCTCCTCAGTAATTGTGTATAAGCTATTACTTTCAATGGGGTCCGCTCTCTCCCACCAGTAAAATGTAAGCTACTATAATCAGCAGTGTCCTCTCTCTCACCTGTTGAGTTTAAGTTCTTATGGTCAGCGGGATCCTTTCTTTCTTTTTCTCTGTAAAGCATAATATCTTCTGGTAGGCAGGGTTCTCTCAATCTCTCTTTTCTCCCACAAATGTATTGTGTAAGTTTTGCATTTATTCAACACAAGTCAAATTTTGGCAGAAAATTCATCATAGCCAGCAAATTATTTGAAAAGTTAAACATTAGATTATTCTTCTCCAAAGTTAGAGAAGTCCTGAACTTTCAGAAGTAAATTATATATATGTAAAAATTGATGGGTAAATTGCTGTAATTTTGTTCTCATCAAGGTTATAATAAATTATTTAATGCAATGATTTTTTTATTGTAAAATTCCCATTCTTTTGCAACAGGTTTTCCATCCAACGTGCATCATATTCTTCACAGCTGCTTTCCTAAAATAGGCTTTTTTGTAATGTAATATAATTTAAGGCATTAAGCAATTATAGTAAGAGTAGAATGCTACTTGCTCCTAATAACATGTAGTCAAACCAGAACAAAGAAGTGTATGATATATATACAAAGCTCCCTATGAATCAAAGACTGAGTACAAAGTTGAGATGGTATATCTACTTTACAAAAAGGTAACACCATCATTGAAAATATGACAAGGTAAATGTTTCCCAAATCTACAGTACATTGAATGAATTGCAACAGCTTTTCACCTGCAGTTAAAATAATAGATTAAATGTTATATTAAAAATTGGAGTCGTTTTGTGAAAACTAAGACATGTTTCAAATATCTGCACTGATATATCAGACTGATTTAAAGAAGTGAACTGTAATGTTGAAAAAGGAGAAAGGAAAGTATACATATAAATTAAAATTAAAATATTTGTAAGAGATATAGATGATAGTCATCTATTGTTTGTATGTGGATATAATTTTTTTAAATAATTCTTACCACTCATAATAAAAGTAAATTCTGAAAAATGTAGCTCTCACACTGGTACACATATTATACATAACCAATTTATATACATTTTAGCTGTGTAAGCTTAATGATATCAACGGAAGTTGTGAAAAGAACCGAATGCTGCTTGGTCAGTTTGAAATATAACTTGCATAGACTTTAAAGGAGTTGTCAGGTCCATATTGATAAGTCTGCAGTCGCTCTGTGTGACTGCAGACTTATCAATCTTCCCATCATACGCACTGTGCTCTGTGGTGATTCGCCAGTTTCTGAGCCGGGATAGGAGGGTATGCATGCATTATACATGCTACTGGCCAGATCTAGTCACCCCATACACCCCATACACTTGTATGGATTGGACTCCAACTAGTGTTATGGCGTCCAGTGGGCATGGCCGACTACAGTGCACGGCCAATCCCACTGGTGTATGGGGTAAGGCTACGCTCACTGGGTAGACACTGGTCAAGAATAATGCATACATACCCTCCAGTCCTGGCTCAGAAACTGGCATATTCCCTCAGCGCACAGTGTGTGCACTCAGAGGATTCCTAAGTCTGCAGTCACACAGAGTGACTGCATACTTATTGATTTGGATCGGACAACCCCTCTTACATAAAGGGCCATGCAATAGGATTGACACATCTTCACTGAATTGCATATAAAATGTTATAACTGGAAATAGGAGGGTTCTAATGGATGCCTTCATTAGACATTTTATGCATATTGTGAGTGTATGTCACAAATTCCTAAAACTGGAATATCCCTTTTAGGCTACATGCAAGCGAGCATTTTTTCTCATCCGAAAAAAATCAGATCAATTATGCTAAGTACATTCTGATTAAACCATGATCAGTGTTTGATCAAACTGTGAGCATAGTGTGATCCATTTTTCTTGCATGAGGAGAAGATGGAGAAAAAAACGTCTCCATCTTTTCCATTCTGGCAATCCATGGAAATCAGACTGGACTCAGATGTTTTCTGAGTACAGTCCGATCGTTTCCACGGACTCATTGACTTGCATGATCAGATGTGATGTTAATACTGGATTAAACTCAGATATATAGCACCTAAGTGTATATCCTAAATGACAATCATAGAGAAAAAAACAGATAGAGAAACACCTATGCAAAACTCCACGAAAAAATCCATGATAATTAAAAACAGTTTTTATTGTAATATATTAAAATCAAACAAGGTAAAAATAACTATACTGATGAGAACAGCACAAATGAGGAAGGAATTGATGGCACAGCCTGGACAATGACAATATGTATGAAAATCCACAAAACACAAATATATAAAGGCAATGAGTAGAGAACGTGCATATAAAAATCTATTCCAAGTGGAAATACAAATACTAAGGCATTACTAGATAATTCAAAACAGCAAAAATAACTGTTATGGCAATAAGTATAAGAACATATCTGGCATACAACTATCAAATATATAAATTTATGAGTAGTTTATTATTAAATAAAGATTAAACATTAATCTAGATCTAAAATAGTAGTATACCAGATAGTGAGCAATGCTTATAATAGAGCATACTCACGGCCCATACATAATCAAATACATGTTCAAAAAGTGCACAAACATATACACATTACCAATAAAGAGTACAGGCGTCCACCACACCCGACGCGCATTTCGCATGAAATGCTTCGTCCTGGACTGAGTGCCGGCTGCATTGTCGGGTATTGACGTGCGATACTTGTCCGCGTTTATCGCATGTGAGTATGAGCTCTAAGGGTCGCCAAACTAATATGTGCTTTAAACCAAGGATAGTATGGCATTGGATGCCAAATTAAAGCAATTAGTGAAAAAAAAAGCAAAATTTGATGCAAGGTTTATTTGGGAACTTTTCTTTTAAAAAAAATGGGATGTGTGCATCTGCCATGCTGAAAATTTACTATAATGTGTAGTAGAAGTATGGCGTAAGTTGCCATTAGAGCATGGTCAGTCGAAAGATGTGTCACATTTGCATCACCACACTCCAGCAGGCTTTGGGTTGAAAAGTCAATCTTGAGAAATTTATCCAAAAGGTCCTTTTTTCTGATTTTTTTTAGCTGACAGATAACTCGACATGAGTTTGCAGCTGACAAACATCTGGCGCTTTATCATTATGATGCACAGGCTGAAACACAATGTTAGTGAATGAGTTTATTTGATGCACCAGGTATTAGCATGGACTAAAGCTAGTGAAGATGAGTTGTAAAATAGCTGAATTTTGTAAATCTATTTAACTATTTAATAAAAACCTAGCTTGGACAGACTTCTTGGCAATCAGAGAATATGTAAGTCAAATGCATGAGAAAAGCTTACAACAGTATCTTTGCAGTCTTATTATGCCCATCGCTTTAGTAAAAATGCTTCTAATGCATTTACTTAATTGTTGAAATTAAAGTAAACTGCACTAACATGATAATAACACACATTATCCATTATGTATTCCGCTAAAAACTAGTTTTTTCTTTACACACTCTTTCAGGCAGACAATATCAAGCTGTAGAGAGGTTAAGTCCCAAAATAGAAATTATGAAGAGAGGATGCTGATAACACTTCCAGCCTACACCATGATTCATTCCACTGTTTATACTGATCAGTGCTTTATCTAAACTGCATTCTGAATTCAGACCTTTTTTGTAAGGGCATAGAGTAGTATTTTGACTGTATATGTAGCAATTTTTTCCTAATTAGCCTTTGTGTAGACAGTGACACTGTACTCTAACACTACCATTGTATTGTTCCCAGCCTATGTACAGCTTTTATATACATATTATATGATGTACAATGGCTTAACATTAATTTAACAGATATTGATCTGAACATTATGCCATATCAGGTGGTTAGCAATATTGATTGTATGTGACGTATCGGAGTGCTATCAATAGATGGTGTATCTGGTATGACTTATATCCTTAGTCATGTTTTAACACAAAAGTGGGACAGAAAAGGATTTGAAGTGTTGCCTATGTACCTATAGATGGCACTAAAGAGACATATTTCTTTGTCTCCTTCTGTAGAAGATTGATCTTACATATTTTTTTTCCTTAAAAGAGTATTCTCATCAGAAACTATTTTTTTAATTTTCTCAATTTGATTCCTATAAAATTGGAATTGCACTACAAAGCACCTTCTGTTCTGCTCATAAAATGGAATCCTAGCAGCGGCCCCATCTCTGTGATATCCATATACAGTGGGTACGGAAATTATTCAGACCCCTTTAAATTTTTCACTCTTTGTTTCATTGCAGCCATTTGGTAAATTCAAAAAAATTCATTTTTTTCTCAGTAACGTACACTTTGCACCTCATCTTGACTGAAAAAAAACAGAAATTTAGAAATTTGTGCAAATTTATTAAAAAAGAAAAACTGAAATATCACATGGTCATAAGTATTCAGACCCTTTGCTCAGGATTGAGTAGAAGCACCCTTTTGAGCTAGTACAGCCATGAGTCTTCTTGTGAATGATGCAACAAATTTTTCACACCTGAATTTGGGGATCTTCTGCCATTCTTCCTTGCAGATACTCTCCAGTTCCATCAGGTTGGATAGCGAACATTGGTGGACAGCCATTTTGAGGTCTCTCCGGAGATATTCAATTTGGTTTACGTCAGGGCTCTGGCTGGGCTAGTCAAGAATGGTCACGGAGTTGTTTTGAAGCCACTCCTTTGTAATTTTAGCTGTGTGCTTAGGGTCATTGTATTGTTGGAAGGTGAACCTTCAGCCAAGTCTGAGGTCCAGAGCAGTATGGGAAAGGTTTTCATCCAGGATATCTCTGTACTTGGCCGCATTCATGTTTCCTTCAATAGCAACCATTCGTCCTGTCCCTGCAGCCGAAAAACAGCCCCATAGCATGATGCTGCCACCACCATGTTTCACTGTTGGGATTGTATTGGGCAGGTGATGAGCAGTGCCTGGTTTTCTCCACACATACCGCTTAGAGTTATCACCAAAAAGTTCTATCTTCATCTCATCAGACCAGAAAATCTTATTTCTCATAGTCTGGGAATCCTTCATGTGTTTTTTAGCAAACTCAATGCGGGCTTTCATATGTCTTGCACTCAGGGGCGTAACTAGAACGGCAGGGCCCCACAGCAAACTTCACAATGGGGCCCCCCCCCTCGCGTGCGTTGCCAATCCCGGTCTACCCAAGTTGTGTTAAGAAAGATACCTTTATTATCCAAAATTAGAGGTTTTTGGAGTAATGATAGTGAAATAACAGAAAGGAACCAACTCCCAGGAAGCAACTGAGGTAGTGACAAAGGTAGGCTTTCTCCAGAGTAAATATGTGAAGAAACTTGTAATCCAGCCTGCAAATTGCTTTCAAAACAGATGATTTATTCAGTAGAACAACAGTCCGGTATACAGAATAATCTAAGATTGTTCTGTATACCGTACTTCTGCACCACGCCCTCACCAATTACACATGTGAGGAGTGACAGCCTCAGCTCTGCTACATGTGAGGAGTGACAGCCTCAGCTCTGCTACATGTGAGGAGTGACAGACTCAGTTCTGCTACATGTGAGGAGTGACAGCCTCAGCTCTGCTACATGTGAGGAGGAACAGCCTCAGCTCTGCTACATGTGAGTAGGGACAGCCTCAGCTCTGCTACATTCGAGGAGTGACAACCTCAGCTCTGCTACATGTAAGGAGTGACAGCCTCATCTCTGCAACATATGAGGAGTGACAGCCTCAGCTCTGCTACTTGTATAGCAAAGCTGAGGCTGTCACTCCGCGCATGTAGCAGAGATGAGGCTGTCACTCCTCTCATGTAGCAGAGCTGAGGTTGCTACTTGTCACATGTAGCAGAGCTGAAGTTGTTACTTGTCACATGAGCAGAGCTGAGGTTGTTACTTGTCACATGTAGCAGAGCTGAGGTTACTTGTCACATGTAGCAGAGATGAGGTTACTTGTCACATGTAGCAGAGCTGAGGTTGCTACTTGTCACATGAGCAGAGCTGAGGTTGTTACTTGTCACATGAGCAGAGCTGAGGTTGCTACTTGTCACATGTAGCAGAGCTGAGGTTGTTACTTGTCACATCTAGCAGAGCCGAGGTTGCTACTTGTCACATGTAGCAGAGCTGACGTTGTTACTTGTCAAATGTAGCAGAGCTGAGGTTGTTACTTGTCACATGTAGCAGAGCTGAGGTTACTTGTCACATGTAGCAGAGCTGAGGTTACTTGTCACATGTAGCAGAGCTGAGGTTGCTACTTGTCACATGAGCAGAGCTGAGGTTGTTACTTGTCACATGAGCAGAGCTGAGGTTGTTACTTGTCACAAATAGCAGAGCTGAGGTTGCTACTTGTCACAAGTAGCAGAGTTGAGGTTGTTACTTGTCACATGTAGCAGAGCTGAGGTTACTTGTCACATGTAGCAGAGCTGAGGTTGTTACTTGTCACATGTAGCAGAGCTGAGGTTACTTGTCACATGTAGCAGAGCTGAGGTTACTTGTCACATGTAGCAGAGCTGAGGTTGCTACTTGTCACATGAGCAGAGCTGAGGTTGTTACTTGTCACATGAGCAGAGCTGAGGTTGTTACTTGTCACAAATAGCAGAGCTGAGGTTGCTACTTGTCACAAGTAGCAGAGTTGAGGTTGTTACTTGTCACATGTAGCAGAGCTGAGGTTGCTACTTGTCACATGTAGCAGAGCCGAGGTTGCTACTTGTCACATGTAGCAGAGCTGAGGTTGCTACTTGTCACATGTAGCAGAGCCGAGGTTGCTACTTGTCACATGTAGCAGAGCTGAGGTTGTTACTTGTTACATGTAGCAGAGCTGAGGTTGTTACTTATCACATGTAGCAGAGATCAGGGTGTCACTCGTCACTTGTAGCAACCATGAGGCTGTTACTGGGCCAGGGGGAGGCTACTGGTGACTGAGGTCCCGTGCCCAACAGGGCCCAGGGGGAGGTTAGTGGTGACTTGAGGCTTGCGTCAAACAGGGCCCAGGAGCCCGAGGCCCTGTTGGAATGCGGGCCCCTTGCTACCTGGGCCCTGTGTTGAATGTGGGCCCCCTGCTGCCTGGGCCCTGTTGAATGTGGGCCCCCTGCACTGCAGCCTGGGCCCTGTTGAATGTGGGCCCTGTTAGATCCTGCCTGCACCTGCCCTCCCAGTCACCATTGAGCAGCCAAGCCTCTTCTCACTGTTGAGAGACTCACGGTACTCACCCTGCTCGCCCGGGCTTCCACCTGCTTGTCCAGTCAGTCTGCTGCTTCATGTGGTCTGCCTGGCCGTCTGCTGTCCGCCCCCACATGCACACACGCTGTGACAGACGGACCATAATGCACTGGGCCGCAGCTTAAAGCTACAGTGCTCATTTCTGTTCGCTGTCTGCATTTACAACACTGTAGTGTCTCTTTAAAACAACACAGTGTTGTTATGCATCAGCGTTCAGAGTCAAAAGCCTGAACAAAATGTTGGGAGGGGGCCCGAGCGCGGATCCATTTGCCAGTGTGCTCGGGCCCCCCTTTTTGCTCCTAAATCACAGGGCAGCTGCAGCAGGGACGGGCCCCCTTCTAGCCCGGGCCCTGTGGCAGCTGCTTCCCCTGCTTCCACTATAGTTCCGCCACTGCTTGCACTAAGGAGAGGCTTCCATTGGGCACTCTGCGAAAAATGCCAGACTGGTGGAGGATTGCAGTGATAGTTGACTTTGTGGAACTTTCTCCCATCTCCCTACTGCATCTGTGGAGCTCAGGCACAGTGATCTTGGCGCTCTTCTTTAGCTCTCTCACCAAGGCTCTTCTCCCACGATTGTTCAGTTTGGCTGGACGGCCAGGTCTAGGAAGACTACTGTTGCTCCCAAACTTCTTCCATTTAAGGATTATGGAGACCACTGTGCTCTTAGGAACCTTGAGTACTGGAGAAATTCTTTTGTAACCTTGGCCAGATGTGTGCCTTGCCACAATTCTATCTCTGAGCTCCTTGGCCAGTTCCTTTGACCTCATGATTCTCATTTGGTCTGACATGCACTATGAGCTGTGAGGTCTTATATAGACAAGTGTGTGCCTTTACAAATCAAGTCCTATCTGTTTAATTAAACCCAGCTGGACTCCAAAGAAGGAGTAGAACCATCTCACGGAGGATCACAAGAAAATGGACACCATATGACTTAAATAAAAGTGTCTGAGCAAAGGATCTGAAATGAATACTTATGACCATGTGATATTTCAGTTTTTCTTTTTTAAGAAATTTGCAAACATTTATACATTTCTGTTTTTTTTTCAGTCAAGATGGGGTGCAGAGTGTACATTAATCAGAAAAAATCTCATGTCCACTATGCGTGCACCGGCACCCGCGGCTTCCCTGCAGAGACGGATATGCAGCGCATCTTTCCAGAGCACAGCATGTCTATTTATCTTGCCGAGACACCAGTTTCCGCTAGATAAATATCACCAGTGCAATTTATAAGACGCGATTCCTCACGATTCAATGAACACATGCGGAATCACTTGCTTTCAAAAGTTGGCAGCTCTTTGGATGCAGCGGACATGTGCTGCATCCAAAACGCTGCCTAATACTGAACGTGTGGACATACCCTAAGTGTTTTTCATTATTTTTGCTTTAAACACCACTAGAAGTTTCTTCATTGTTGAATGGAGTTAAAAAAAAACTTTTACAAAATGGCAGAAGAAAGAACATCCCCAAAAACACAAAAAAATGATAAAAAACTACAGGTGATCAATAACGTCAAAAAGCACCCAGGAAAAACAAAAAAGAAAAACCTGAAATAAAGATGCTGAAGGTTTACAAAACGCCAAGGAAAAAGAGACTTTCAAAAAGTGTCTTCCATTTTAAAAAAAGACATTTATGGCTGCCTGAAAAAAAAAGTTCTGCTCTCTAAAAGATTAATCTCTGCAATAAAATAATCCCAACAATTCCAGTGATCAGAGATGTAGTCAAAAACAGAATAATTTGATCAATTTCATAACACAGATGTTTTCTTCAGATTAGGAAAATATATGATTACCAAAACTGTCACAAGTCAATACCTGCTCTCCCAATGTGTAAATACACTAATTAGCATTTTAATGATAGAATAAACTATTGCACATATGCATTAACAACATGTACCATATTTTGCGGTTTATAAGATACACCGTATAATAAGATCATAGAATCATAGAATGGTAGAGTTGGAAGGGAAGGGACCTCCTGGGCCATCTGGTCCAACCCCTGCTCAAAGCAGGATTCTCTAAATCATCCCAGACAGATGTCTGTCCAGCCTCTGTTTGAAGACTTCCATTGAAGGAGAACTTACCACCTCTCGTGGCAGCCTGTTCCACTCCTTGATCACCCTAACTGTCAAAAAGTTTTTTCTAATATCTAATCTGTGTCTCCTCCCATTCAGTTTCATCCCATTGCTTCTAGTCTTTCCTTTTGCAAATGAGAATAAAGATGATCCTTCTACAAGGATGTACCCTAAATGTTGAGGAGAAAAATAGGAAAAAAACTTTTATAATAAAATTGTGGTGCTTCTTATAATCCATGAGTCTTATTGCATACTGGGGTGGTGGCTGCAGTGAAGCGGGGTCCCAGGGTTTCTGCTGGTGGAGGCAGGAGTGGGGCGATGCTGCAGACCCCAGACTGGGAGAAAGGGGTATTCGGATGTGCGAAGCTGTGGGTGTTCGGAGGTGCGGGGGCTCCGACGACATTTTGTGAAAGCCCGCAGCCCCCTCACTACTGTTAGGGTCTGCGGAACGCACCAAATATATGATGTGGAGAGGTGCGTTCGCAGCCCGGGGTCCACCGTGCAGGCGGAGCCTGCTGCTAGTAAAATGACGCAAGAAGCGAACTCTGTTATCCTGCAGAGTCGCCAAAATAAACGCCGTAACGCGCTGTGGCAATATGTGCAAACTCTGTTAATCCACAGAGCCGCTAGAAGGAGTGCTGCAGCGCTATATGGCGATGTGTGCGAACGCACTTAACACAAACTGAGTCGCAAAATAAACACGCTAGGGCGATGTCTAGCGTTGAAAGAGAACCCTGATACGTCACAGAGCCGCTGAGACAAACTTCTGTGTCCTGTCAGGCACCCAGGTACACAGTTAAATGCTAAGCGAACATAGAACGTGATAATGCGCTAATGTCCTCGCGGGAGTCACCCGCAATCTATGGCGTCTGAACGCCAGACCCTGAATACGGCAATCAAACTCCTCACCGGTTATGCCGGTAATCTAGGGCATCTAGGACACCGACCCTGACCAGCTAGCATACCAAACTCCTCACCGATTAAGTCGGTATTCTAGGGGCTTATTTCAGCCGGGCCCTAACCACACACACGCATGACCACACTGGCGCATAGCATATAAAGATTGATACTAGCGCATGGCGGCCCAGCCATGCTACCCTTTTATAGTAACAGCTACAGGACCTGCCAGAAACAAGGACCAATGAAACTTGTTCCAGAACACCAGTTGTAATGTATGTAGTACAGTTCATATAGCGTCTTGTGCTTGGGTGCGATGAAAATACATGAGACACAGGTTTGATATAGAAGGTCTTGTATTACTTCATACAAGTGGCAAAAATAGTCACACAGTTTGCAGATACAGAAGCAGGAGACACAGCAGGCCAGAGTAACTTAAGCTCAGCAATCACTCTCCACAACAGGTTCAGGATCTTCTTCTCTGTTACCGTAAGTCCATGCAAACGTTGGTCTTTCAAAGAGCAGGGTTCCAGAGTCCACAAGTGTTCAGAGTTCCTCAGTAGGAATAGCTGGAGTACATAGTCCAAGGCTTCCAGGAGTCAGGTCACAGGTTCACTGCAGGCTAGATTCAGAAGCACTGATTGCTCAGCTGTGGCTGCTTAAGAAGCAAGAGGGAGAGAATCAGGGCGGGAACATGAAAGCTGAAAACTCCATATTGACTGAGGGCAAGATAGCTGCAGCAAGACAGAAAGCAAAATGGCTGACGGAAAAACTGAGTTTCAAGAACATATACAAAGAACCTTACATTACTCCCCCCTTAGGGACAACCTCCGGATGGCCTCAGACCAGGCTTGTCTGGGTACCTCTGATGAAACTGGCGGAGCAAACGAGGAGCATTAACGTTATTAACTGGTTCCCATGAGTTGTCCTCCACTGGGTAGCCTTGCCATTTAATAAAATATTGTAACTGATTTCTATATAACCTGGAATCCAGAATCCTTTCCACCACAAATTCTTCCTGACCATCGACTAGCACTGGGTCAGGGCAAGGAGAAGAACGTCCAGGAAACGTATTGGGTGTTGCAGCCTTTAGAAGGGATACATGAAAGACAGGGTGGATTCTCATAGTTCTGGGCAGTTGAAGACGACAAGCAACGGCACTTATAATCTTACTGATTTTATAGGGTCCAATGTACTTATGTCCCAACTTAGATGATGGAATCATTAACTTAAGATTTCTGGTTGACAGCCAGACCAGGTCTCCTACCTTGAAAGCTGGTGCAGGTTTACGAAATTTATCTGCTGCTTTCTTGTACCTTTCCTGAGCCGATTCCAGATTCTAATTTAGAAGATCCATATTCTTCTGTAAAGACGTGATTCTTTCCGCCACTGCTGGTAAAGGCGTTTCTATGGGAAATCGTGGTAGAATGTTAGGATGATAACCTAGATTGGAGTAAAAAGGAGACTGCTTAGTGGAGGCACTCTGAGAGTTGTTATAAGAGAACTCTGCTAATGGAAGTAGATCCACCCAATCATCCTGTAGGTGGCAGATAAAGCAGCGGAGATACTGCTCCAGGGTTTGATTGGTTCGTTCGGTCTGTCCATTAGTCTGGGGATGAAAAGCAGAAGAAAGGTTTACTTTAATGTCCAATGCTGCACAGAAATTTTGCCAAAACCTAGAAGTGAATTGCACCCCTCGATCCGAAATAACCTCATCCGGTACTCCATGTAAGCGAAACACATCTTTAATCATCAAATCTGATGTCTGTTTTGCAGTGGGTAAGCCGACACAAGGGATAAAATGAGCTGCTTTTGTTAGACGGTCAACCACCACTAGAATGGTGTTCTTCCCTTGAGAGGTTGGTAACTCCACAATGAAGTCCATAGAAATGGATCCCCACGGGCGGGACGGGGTGGGAAGAGGTTGCAACAGACCAGTTGGTGAGGAGCGAGGTGTTTTGCATCTTGCACAGACTTCACTTGAAGTGACATAGTTTAAAACATCCTTCCTGCAAGTGGGCCACCAAAAGAAACGAGAAAGAAATTCTTGTGTCTTTAGAATTCCCCTATGCCCAGCTATCTTGGAATTGTGAATAAGTTGCAATAATCTCAATCTGACTGTTTCAGGAATATACAGACGTTGTCCCAGAATCCACACACCATTCTTAAAGACAAGACTTACGTCCCTTGGGGATTGTGCCAACAAGGAATCCGCATGGTATGCTTCCTTGATGTCCTTAAGTAGGTCTTGATTATGAATCACTCCCAGGAATCTAGAGTCAGGAAGAATAGTCTTAGGAGGAGCAAGTGGACGGGTCTCTGCTGAATGAATCCTAGAGAGTGCATCAGCCTTTCCATTGCGTGATCCTGGTCTATAAGAAATAACAAAACTAAATTGGTTTAAGAAAAGATTCCAGCGAGCCTGACGAGGAGTCAGGCATTTAGCCGACCTGATAAATTCAAGGTTGCGATGGTCTGTCAGGATGACTATTTGTTGTGCAGCTCCCTGAAGAAGGTGTCTCCATTCTTTGAAGGCGGCAATAATGGCCAACAACTCTCTATTGCCCACATCGTAGTTCCTCTCAGCCGAAGACAACTGCTGGGAAAAGAAGGCACAGGGATGCAAGACATTCTTCTCACCTGTTCTTTGAGAGAGTATAGCTCCAACGGCACAATCTGAAGCATCCACCTCTATTATGAAGGCAAGTTCGGGGTTGGGATGTACCAAGATAGGTGCAGTGGTAAATTTATCTTTCAGACGGGAAAATGCTTCCTGGGCTTGGGGAGTCCAGGAGAACCTAGACTCTTTCCGGGTAAGTTGGGTGATAGGTGACACTACCTCAGAGAAATTCCTAATGAAACGTCTATAGAAGTTGGCAAACCCGATGAAGCGCTGCACCTCCTTCACATTTCTAGGACTTGGCCAATCCTTGATGGCTTGGGTCTTGCTTCCATCCATACTAATTCCTTGTGTAGACAGTACATACCCCAGAAATTGAATTTCGGTCCTATGGAATTCACACTTTTCAAGTTTGATGTAAAGATGGTTTTGTCTTAGACGTTCCAAGACCATTCTCACATGTCCATGATGTTCCTCTGTGGAATTAGAAAAAATTAGAATATCATCCAAATAAATCACCACGAATGTATCTAGGAGATCCCTGAAGATGTCATTCACCAAGTGTTGGAAAGTGGCTGGGGCGGTACTCAGACCAAAAGGCATAACTAGATATTCAAAGTGTCCATAGCGTGACCTGAATGCAGTCTTCCACTCATCCCCAGGTCTAATACGGACCAAGTTATAGGCCCCACGGAGATCCAATTTAGAGAAAATTTTGGCATGCCGTACTCTCTCCAATAACTCAGGGATTAAAGGCAATGGATAACGGTTTCTAATAGTAACCTTATTGAGTTCCCTATAGTCTACGCAGGGTCTCAGAGATCCATCTTTCTTCTTCACAAAGAAGATGGGTGCACCTGGAGGAGATGAAGAGGGGCGTATGAAGCCCTTGGCTAGATTTTCGTCTATGTAATCCTTTAAAGCCTTTAGCTCAGGCCCTGCCAGGGGGTAGATCTTACCAAAAGGTATCTCTGCTCCAGGCAATAATTCAATTGGACAATCATATGGACGGTGAGGGGGAAGCTGGTCAGCGTTCTTCTTGTCACATAAATCCACATAGTCCTGGTATACAGCTGGTAGTTCAGGGACTGACATGGTTCCTTTAGGAACAGAGCAAGCTGAAACTTCTGGACTCATCTGTTTCTCTGGAAAGTGTAATTCCTTGGTCTCCCAGTTAATGGTAGGGTTCTGAGCCTGCAGCCATGGTAGCCCTAGAATAATGGGAAAGTGGGGAGAAGAGATAAGCATAAAGGACAGTTTCTCTTGATGATCTTTACCCATAAGGACCCTTAAAGGCTCCGTTTCCTGATCCACTGGTCCAGAGGTCAGCAGGGAGCCATCCACAGTTTCCATCTGTAATGGAGTAGCCTTCTTCACTGAACGTATCCCCTGTTTCAGAGCAAAGGAGACATCCATAAAATTCCCACTTGCCCCTGAGTCGATCATAGCAGAGCTAGACACCCAGACTGAGTTAACCCAGAGTTTGATGGAAAGGAAGCAATGAGAATTGTTTTTCCTACAACTCAGCTGGGACACCGCTCAGGAAACTTGAAAAATTGCAGCGTTTACACAGTCATCGTCCTCAGAAGTAACGGAGTTTAAGTCCGAGAAATCAAGATCTGTTGCTGCAGATCTCTCTGGAGCCTGAGGCTCGGACCTGACAGATCTCCTCTCGCAACACTCACAGTGAATGAGTGCTGCAGTAGTCTTACGAGAACGGCTGGGGCAGTTTATAATGAAGTGCCCTGACTTACCACAATAGAAACATAGATTTTCCTTAAAACGATGTTCCTTGCGTGCATCACTAACCCGTCTTTGTAAAGAGTCTACCTGCATGGGTTCAGGTTCAGGTTCCCGTGTGATCCTACTCAAAGGTTCCTTAGCTGGGGAGGAAGGTAGGAAAAGGTTAGTGCGATTGCTTTCGAACTATCTCTCTTGCCTGCGTTCAGTCAGGCGAGCATCAATACGGATGCAGTAGTTAATAAAGTCACCTAACGCAGTGGGAGGGTCGGCACGAGCAAGTTCATCCTTAATTAGTGGAGACAACCCCTTTCGAAAAATAGATTTTTTGGCGGAACTGTCCCAGGTGGTATCAAGGGCCCATCTCCTGAAATCCAAGGCATATTCGGCTACCGAGTGCTTACCTTGGCGCAAAGTTAACATGGCTGCTTCAGCTGTTGCACCTCGATTGGGGTCATCAAACACCTGCCCCATGGCTGAAATGAAAGCATCAAGATGATCCAAACATTCATCCTCAGTCTCAATCAGAGGGTTTGCCCACATCAAAGCCTTGTTGGTAAGTAACATAATTATAGTAAGCACTTTAGATCGTTCAGTGGGAAATTGTGAAGCATGTGCAGAAAAAACAGATTGCATTGGTTAATAAATCCCCTGAATTTTTCACGTTCACCGCCAAAACGAAAAGGGGGCAACTTGGGAATCCCAGAACTTGGGGCTACGGCAGGAGCCTGGACTCGCTCCTCTAGAACCTCAATCCTGGCTCGCAAATCCTGGGCAGTCTGTCCAAACACTTGCAAATTGTGATTAGTGAGGTCCTGTAGGTTTGTAAAACGGGTTTTTATAGTCTGTAAATCTGCAAGGATATTAGTGCGAGTAGTGTGCCCCTAGCATTACGGACAGGAAAGGAGCCCCTGGTCCCTGGACATCTGACAACAGAGTCGTAACACTAAGTGTTCCCTAACCATCTCTCTGTTTATGGATAGTGTGGATTATTGTATTCCTTCGATAGCACTGCAAATATCAGTTGATGTTACAATTGCTTTCCATAGAGAACACAGATGCAAAAGAGGAATTTGAAATAGTCAAGAACCATCAAAACTGGAAATATCTGAAGACAGATTTTACAAAGGTTTTATGGACTGATGATATGAGAGTGAGTCTTGATGAACCTGATGTATGGGCCCATGGCTGGATAAGTAACAGACACAGAACACCACTTTAACTCAGACACTAGCAAAATGGCAGTGAGGTACTGATATGGGCAGGTATTCTTAAAATTAGCTAGTTTTCAGATTTAGATGAATTCAAAATCAACTCCCAAAGCTACTACAAGTTTTTAGAAGACACTTTCTTCAAGCTGTGATAGAGCAAAAGTCTGCATCTTTCAGGAACACCATGATTTTTTTCAGAACAATGCTCTATCGCATGCATCAAAATACTCCACTGCTTGACTAGCCAGTAAAGGCCTTAAAGATGAAAGAATAATCATATGGCCCCCTTTCTCAAGTGACCTAAACTTTACTTTCTATTATGGGCCCTTATTAAGCATGAGATTTACAGTAAAGATAAACAATAGACTTCTCTGAACAGTGTCTGGGAAGCTGTAGATGGTGTTGCCCAAAAAGTTGATTGTCAACAGATTAAGAAACTGATAGACTCTATGGATGGAAGGCTCATGACTGTATTACAGTCATGGCCAAAAGTTTTGAGAATGACACAAATATTAATTTTTACAAAGTCTACTGCTTCACTTTTTCTAATGGCAATTTGCATATACTCCAGAATGTTATAAAGAGTGATCAGCTTAACAGCAATTACTTGCAAAGTCAATATTTGGCTAGAAAATGAACTTTATCCCCAAAACACATTTCAACATCATTGAAGCCCTGCCTTAAAAGGACCAGCTAACCTCTTTTCAGTGATTGCTCCATTAACACAGGTGTGGGTGTTGATGAGGACATGGCTGGAGATCAATCTGTCATGATTAAGTAACAATGACACCACTGGACACTTTAAAAGGAGGCTGGTGCTTGGCATCATTGTTTCTCTTCTGTTAACCATGGTTATCTCTAAAGAAACACGTGCAGTCATCATTGCAATGCACAAAAATGGCCTAACAGGGAAGAGTATCGCAGCTAGAAAGATTGCACCTCAGTCAACAATCTATCGCATCATCAAGAACTTCAAGGAGAGAGATTCCATTGTTGCCAAAAAGGCTCCAGGGCGCCCAAGAAAGACCAGCAAGCGCCAGGACCATCTCTTAAAAGTGTTTCAGCTGCGGGATCGGGCTACCAGCAGTGCAGAGCTTACTCAGGAATGGCAGCAGGCAGGTGTGAGTGCATCTGCACGCACTGTGAGGCGGAGACTCTTGAAGCAAGGCCTGGTCTCAAGGAGGGCAGCAAAGAAGCCACTTGTCTCCAGAAAAACCATCATGGACAGACTGATATTCTGCAAAAGTTACAGGCAGTGGACTGCTGAGGACTGGGGTAAAGTTATTTTCTCTGATATATCCCCTTTTCGATTGTTTGGGACATCAGGAAAATGCCTCATTCGGAGAAGACAAGGTGAGCGCTACCACCAGTCTTGTCTCATGCCAACTGTTAAGCATCCTGAAACCATTCATGTGTGGGGTTGCTTCTCAGCCAAGGGAATCGGCTCTCTCACAGTCTTGCCTAAAAACACAGCCTTGAATAAAGACTGGTACCAGAATGTCCTTCAAGAGCAACTTCTCCCAACCCTCCAAGAGCAGTTTAGCGATCAACAATGCCTTTTCCAGCATGATGGAGCACCTTGCCATAAAGCAAAGGTGATAACTAAATGGCTCAGGGAACAAAACATAGAGATTTTGGGTCCATGGCCTGGAAACTCCCCAGATCTTAATCCCATTGAGAACTTGTGGTCAATCATCAAGAGACGGGTGGACAAACAAAAACCTAAATATTCTGACAAAATGAAAGCATTGATTGTGCAAGAATGGACTGCTATCAGTCAGGATTTGGTCCAGAAGTTGATTGAGAGCATGCCAGGTAGAATTGCAGAGAACCTGAAGAAGAAGGGTCAACACTGCAAATATTGACTTGCTGCAATAACTCATTCTGTCAATATAAGCTTCTGTTACTCATATGTTTGCAATTATTATATTTCTGTCTGTGATAAAAACATCTGTCAAACACACATAAAAACCAGAGGGCAGCAGATCATGTGAAAATATAATATTTGGTCATTCTCAAAACTTTTGGCCATGACTGTAGAATAGAAGGGTGACTATGTTTGTCACTGATAATTTTTTTAGAATGTCAGAAATTAATTTTTGTACATTTTGAGTTGCTTGGTTATTTTTCTCAGTTTAGCAGATAAAAATTAACAATTGAGATGAGAAAATTAAAGTTTTTCTATTAGTTGCATGATTATTCTGTACTCTAATAGTTGCCCAATAATTATGTACACATAAATATTCTCCTAAGAAAGGCAAAACCCCCCTTTTACTTTCTTAAATATTCTGGCTTCAGATTTATTAACTTTTTTGATGGACCAACAGCGCCGCAGTTGTTCAATAATAAAATGAAACATAAAAAAATACAAATTGCCTAATAATTGTGCACAAACTATAAGTGTTTATCGCACTGCAATGCTCAATTTAGAGGTACAATACTCAGTTTCGCAAGCTGAAAATGCCTCTTCCTATGGGTTACATATAAAAAAGAATGCTGGAAAGTCTGAAGTCTGATTTGAAATATATCTTAGGTTTTATTGAACCTAGGGAAAAAGTAAAGACGGACATATCTGTTTAAATAGTAAGCAGCGTGTACTATGTTCCATTTAGAGATGATTGTCTAGCCTTTGTATTTTAAGCTTGTCACAGGAGTCCTTTGCATTTTCACAAATTTTGCAACATTTAAGACTTGCAGTTTTTTAAAATATTGCATAGAATGTGTCAAATTCACTCCAGAGCAGAGGTGGCATAACAAGTGGAAAGTACATTCTAAATAGAAGTCTTACAAAAAAAGATTAGAGATAAGCTGATCTTACAAAATTCAAATTTGCCAAATCACATGAATTTTCCCAGGAAAATCGATTTGCAGAGAAGTCTCCATAAAGAAATAAATGGACTTGAATTATTATTATTACAAAACACCAGTGATTGTCTAACTGCTGTATCCAACATCATATCCTCCATTTATCTGAAACTGAACTTGTCAAAAACTGAACTCCTTGTGTTTCCTCCCTCCACTAACCTATGTACGCCTGACATTGCCATTTCTGTGTGTGGTTCTACCATTACTCCACAACAACATGCCTGCTGTTTTGGGGTCATACTTGATTCAGATCACTGGCTTACTCTTCTTATCTATACCTCAAAAAACATTTCTAGAATTTGACTTTTTCTTACTTTCAACTATGAAAAAACTCTTACTGTTGCTCATATTCATTCTCATCTGGACTATTGTAACTCTCTACTAATATGTCTCCCTCTTACCAAACTCTTCCCTCTCCAATCTGTCTTGAATGCTGCGGTCAGGCTGCTGCAATGCAGATAGGTGCAGGCTCCACTAGATCTCAGCAAAGAATGCAGAACTGCACCTAACCAGAGCAGGCTTGCAATGCAGCAGCCAGACTACCACAGGTGGCAGCAGTTAGGAGCCACTAGGTGGCGGAAGAGTAGACAGAAAAGCCGGGTAAGCAACGGAGAGGGAGCGAAGTACCAGATGTCACAGCAATACACGTGGTCAGAAACAAGCCAGCAAAGCCAGAGCCGGTCGGGAGCAGATAAGCCAAAAGATAAAAGACAGAAGCAGGTCAGGGTACAAGCCAAGTGTAGATCAATACACTAAAGGGGAACACTGAGTCAAAATGGGACTGGGGGAAAATGAAGACACCAGTACAGGCAGCAAATGCACAAGGACAAATCAGAGCTATCAGAGTCAACTAGAGGAGCCCTAGGAAAAACTATAATTGACACCGCCTGCAGAGGGCAGCAGCGATAAATAGCCAACCTGAACCCAGACTGAGGCTGAGCAAGGATCACCCCTGACATGACCAGACCTGGGAAAAGGGAAAACAGGACTCAAAACCCGGTCTGGATCATGACAGCTGCAGCCAGGTTCATATGCCTCACCAACCATTACACTGATGCCTCTATCTTGTGCCAGTCATTGTACTGGTTACGAGTGATGAGCGAGTATACTCATTGCTTGGGTTTTCCCGAGCATGTTCGGATGTCCTCTGAGTATTTGGGCGTGCTCAGAGATTTAGTTTGTGTCGCCGTAGCTGCATGATTTGCTGCTGCTAGACAGCCTGAATACATGTGGGGATTCCCAAACAAACAGGCAATCCCCACATGTATTCAGGCTGTCTAGCGGCCGCTAGTCATGCAGCTATGGTGACACAAACTAAATCTCTGAGCACGCCCAAATACTCTAAGGACACACGAGCATTCTCGGGAAAATCCGAGCAACGAGTATACTTGCTCATCACTACTGGTTACCTATCCACTCCAGAGTTCAATATAAACTTATCACTCTCATCCACAAAGTTCTCCACGGTTCAGCACCACCCTACTTCTCTCTCATCTTAATCTACCACCCTACCCGTGCCCTCCATTCTACTAATGACCTAAGGTTAACATCCTCAATAATCAAAACCTCCCACTCTCGTCTCCAAGACTTTTCACATGCTGCACCAATTCTATGGAATGCACTACCCAGGATAATTCAATTAATCCCCAATACCCACAGTTTTAAGCATGCTCTAAAAAAACATTTTCTTCAAATTGGTCTACCGCCTCAACATATTTATCTAACTATCCTTGTGTTACCCATTCAAAATTTTCTTCATAACCAGGATCCTCGTATCAAGTTCTCACATGCTTTATGCATTTAATAGCCCTTTGTGTTTGTACTTTAACACATCCTGGTTGGTTAACAGGTTCATGCAGCATTACATCAACAACTGATCTATTACATTATGGCTGGTCAGAACAATGAAAGCAATTGTTACCATACAACTTTCTTGTCTCCCCTATTACCTCATAGATTGTAAGCTTGCGAGCAGGGTCCTCATTCCTCTTGGTATCTGTTGTTTTATATTATTATTGTTATTCTTTAATGTCTTTCATTGTCTGTACAAGTACCCTCTATAATGTAAAGTGCTACGGAATATGTTGGCACTATAGAAAAATAATTATTATTAATTATTATTACTTGACTAAAAGGCTTAAGACTAGATTTTTATATACAGTATTACTTGCTTCAAAGCTGGATAAAAAAAAAAATGAATGCAACATTCTTTTCACATGGCTCTAAGAGCAGTCTGGCACAACAATTGATACACCATAAGCTCTGGCAAAGTATGCTTGCATACTGTTCAGATGTATTTTTAGCATCATTGCTAACTCCTCCATGTCACAGAAAGATATCTTGATGCAGAAGACTATGGCAATGAACATGATAAGTTAGGTGTCGAGCTACTTACTACTTCATTAAGATATCTGTGATGACACCGCATTTATTCTTAATTATGCCAGACATATTATTCAGCAGGTCAAGAGACATAAGCCAGTTTTCATATGAGCCTGGACGTTGACTCTTGTTGTATGTTGTATTGATGTTTGTTGTTTTGTTGAATGTTTGCTGACTACCTATTGTATCAGTGCTTGCAGCTTATTGTTCTCATTGTGACCCTCGTGTCTCCACAATATCTTTTTGCATTGTGGTTTGTGCGTCATAATAGGAAATGTATATGGGATGTACAGCTGTGCCTGAGCTATCTCCTAACATCCTAACTCATTTTATGGTGCAGGAGGCTTTATCTATAAGATATGATGAAATAAAGCATGGTCTCTGGAAGATCTTAAAATCAGTAAATGCAACCTCAGATAAACAACACATGACACATTATGCCATGTCATTTAGAGATGAGCTGTCCTTTTAAAATTTAAATTAAAAAACTTTGCAGAATTTTCTACAAAAATTAAACTTGCACGAATCTCAGTACTGAAAATAATATATGTAAAGGAAAGAGAGAACACAGCTGACCATAAGAGCTTACACTTTACAATCAAGAGAGACAGTGAACACGATAAAAGATTCCACACATCAGGAGAGAGAAAGGGACCTGCTGACCATCAGAGCTTATTCGTATTATTTATTTCTATAGCACCATCATATTCTGCAGTATTTTACAGACATTTCCATTACAACCCCACAAGGGCTCACAAAAACTAAGCCAAAATGTAGAAGCAGTGTTTAAAAAACTAAGTTGACCATACTGCAAAAAGTGAAAGTCCCATAGAGACTAAGTGAAAGTTGAAAAAAAAGAAAAATTGTAAAAATATTTTTAAAAAAATCACAAAATAATAAAATATATATATAATGCACTCATCAATAAATATTTTTATGACAAAGAAATAAACAAAAAAGTACACATATTTGGTATCACCACCTCCTGTACCCCTCGACCTATAAAACTGTCCTACTAGTTAACGTCTTCCGTGAACTCCAGAAAAAAATTTAAAAAAGCAAAAAATAAAAAATACATAATGAGTAAAAAAAACTATGCCTTTCATCATACCACCAAACAAACGGTGGAATAAAATGTGATCAAAAATACAAATGTAAATAACAATAGTATAGATAGTATAACTGAAAGTATCATCTTATCCTGCAAAAAACAAGCTGCCATACAGCTCAATCAGCGGAAATGTAAAAAAGTTACAGCACTCAGAATAAAGCATTGCAAAAATAATTATTTTTTCTATAAAATAGTATTTATTGTGTAAAGGCATACAATTTTTTTTATAAATGTGATATAACTGTAATCATACGGACCCAAAGAATAAAGCTGCCTTATCAATTTTACAACATACGGAACAGCATAAGAAAAACAAAACAGAAAACAATTCCTGATTTACTGTTTTCTTACATTCTGCCTCCCAAAAAATCATAATAGGAAGCGATCAAAAAATGTCACCAAAAATAGTACCAACAAAAATGTCAACTCATTCCACAAAAAAAAATCACATGATTCTTTCAGAAGAAATATAGAAAAATCATAGTTCTCAAAATATGGAGATGCAAAAGCTAGTTTTTGAAAAAAAAAATGATCTTTTAGTGTGTGACTGCAGCCAAACATTAAAAAGATATGAATCTGGTGTCGCTGTAATCACTCTGATATGTAGTGCATCTTATATTTTGAAAAATGCGGTCAATTATTTTTAATAACGATTTATTTGGTAATAATTTCTCATGTTTTTTTCTGATCTTTCCAGTCTGTCGTCTAGTATCTTGATAACATCCTACCATTTTTAATATATGAATATATAACGTAAATACAAAATACATCATGTTAAAATAAAACACACACACTAGCATCATTCTATCAGAACTCAGAATGTAACATGTATAATCAAGTAAAGTGCGGTTATAGAAGCTGTATTTTCATTAAAGATAACAATTTGCATTCTATCAGGCCAAATAAAAAAATAATAAAACAACAAAAAACAACCCAGGGTGGAAAAATGAGGCCGAAGCGCAGATGTACAGATAAAGTACTCAGCATGGTTCTTTTTTATAGAGCCTACATTTTAAATGTGTCAGAGTTGCATTCAAATTACAATTTAGGGATTCCTCTGCATCTGTCAGTAAACTTGTGTAGTTGCATACTAATGTATGGTAATATGGCGATCAAGGGTGTAGGGTTTTTTCACCTATTATTGCATTTTATAACTAAACATTCATTTTTTATGAATGCAATTGACAGCTGCAAATGAAAATCCATCCACATGTGGTGTTCTCTTACATAGGCTATTGTTTTTCTGATAAATAAACTATAATTTCCCGTTTGGATGAGGAAAAAACGCAGCATGTTGCGATAGCTTGCAAAATTCGGATCATCACGAAACATTGATTCCTGCCGATGCCAGCAGCAGAGCAGATGCAGAAATGAACTTCTCTGTCTTCCCCACAGCTGTGCTGCAATTCTTTCATGCGAGAGAGGATCGGAGCACAAAGCACTGACACTCGGCTTCCACTCGTAGCAGAGCTGGAGCCGAGGGTCACTAGTATCTTGCATTGGATGCGATACATTAATGTGACTCTGACCTTAGACACATGCTCTCAGATGCAGTTTTTTTTACAAATATTTAATCTCTATTTGCAACTTTTTGTTGATTTATTTCACCTGGAGACAGAAATTGCATTTTGGAAAATGGAAGATAAAGATGGAATAAGTTTGGCTTTAATGTTTCCAAATTCTTAGAATCTGATGAGGTTTAAGCACTATATTTTTCCAGGAAACTTTTTATTTAGTGTTATGATATTTTCATTTTTTTGTGTCTTATTTTTAAGGGTCATGGGAAAAGCAGACAAAAAGACCCTGCCTAGAGCATGGTACATTTAAAAATAAAAATAGTGACCCAAACAAAGCCACATTGGCATCGGATGCGATATGCTAATGACATTCGGCTCCAGCTCCGCTTTGAGTGAAAGCCCAGTGTCAGTGCTCTGTGCAGTGTCAGTGCTCTGTGCTACCAGCCTCTCACATGTGAGAATCGGAGCACAGGTGTGGAGGAGACGGGGAAATTAAATTATCCATCTCCTTGACTGCCGGAGTTTGCGGGAGTCAGACAGCACTTGGGTAGTTTTCGGGTGCAGTGCAATGTTTCTCACGCACCCATAGATTTATATGGGTTTGTGCAATCCGATTCTCTAATGCAATGCCGTATATATACGGCACTGCGGTAGATGCATTTCTGCAAATCACCACATATATATGGCGTGATGATCGCATGGGTTTACACTGAAAAATTTCCACATTTTTGCCAAATATCCAATATTTTCACAAATAAATGCAAGGCAAATTGAACAAATTTTACCACTATCATATAGTGCAATATGTCACGAGAAAACAGTCTGGTTGAAGCGTTTCAGAGTTATAACCATATAAAGTGACACTGGTCAGAATTGAAAAATTTGGCCTATTCAGGAAGGTGAAAACAGGCTGCTGGGAGAAGGGGAAAAGTTTTTATTTTTTAATCAAATTTGTCTATCCTAGCAGATCTTCCCAGGAAATTTGATTAGCAGAAAAGTATAACTCCATGAATTTAATATCCCTCATTTAGCTACAATCAGTTTGAGAAACATTTAGAGCGTAATATGTTAAAAAAAATATCCTTATACTCACCTCGCTGCTCGCCTCTCTTACCTGCTGTGTTCTGACAGCGTTGCAACAAACAATTGTTACACCTAAATAAATAAATCTCACTTAAGGGTATGCCACACTGAACAATATCGCTAACGGGATCGCTAAAAAACTTCACTATTTAGCGATCCCGTTAGCGATGTTGTTCAGTGCGGCATCTGCCAGCGACGAGCTTCCTGCTGTGATCTCGCTCGTCGCTGGAATCGTTCCGGACCCTATTTTCTCGTCGGCGCTCCCGCTGGGTAAGTATATATCGCGTGTGGCACCTTTTCTTAGCGATTTAGCGGTACTTTTGTACCGCTAAAGTCGTTAAGAAGATCGCTAACGGCGATAGCGTCGTTAACTATATCGCTAAATGTGGCTGCACTTTAGCGATATAGAAACAATCCCGCTAGCGATCGCATTAGTATGCGTCGTTATCGTGATCGCTAGCGGGATTGTTTAGTGTGGCAGTACCTTTAGGCCTCATTCAAATGTCAGTAATTAGGCTGCAGTCACACCAACGTATCACATCCGATGCGAGAGCATCAAATGTGATATGCTAATGACCCTCGGTTCCTGCTCTGCTGTAAGCCGGAGCCGAGTGTCAGTGCTCTGTGCTCTGATCTTCTCACACAGAGCGGATTGGAGCACAACTGTGGAGGAAATGGAGAAATTAATTTCTCCTCCTCTGCTGCCAGCATCAGTGGGAATCACTCTGTACTTGGGTGATATCTGAGTGTCACTCGCACCCATAGGCCGGTGTCACACTTGCATGTGTGATGCGAGAAACTCGTATCAACATCCGAAACTGTAGCAGGCACTCGGACTGCACATGTAGCCACACACTCCTGTCCCGAGTGCCGGCGGCAGTGCCGGGTGTTGATGCTAGAGACACGTGCGAGTTTATCACATCACATTTGCAAGTGTGACACCGACCATAGACATATCGGTTCGACTGAGCAGAGTCTCGTTGCCAATCGCAGATGTGAGTTGCCCCATAGAGTAACACTGGGCCGAGTACTGTGCAATGTTTTATTGCACAGCACTTGGCCGTATTGTACTGTAGTGTGACTCCAGCCTTATTTGAAAAAACAGTAAGGCTATGTGCACACGTTGCGGAATTGCCATGGAAATTTCGGCGGCAATTCCGCACCTCCCTGCCGCGGGAAATACGCATATTATAGGTATGCGTATTCCCGCTAAAAACTAGCGTTTTGCAAGCGTAATTAGCTTACAGAATGCTAGCGTTTTACAAGCGAAATGACAGGTTGGTCACACGAGTCAAACAAGTGTTTGACAAGTGTGACCAACTTTTTACTATTGATGCCGCCTATGTCGCATCAATAGTAAAAAGATCTAATGTAAAAATAATGAAAAAAATAATAAATAATGATATTCTCACCTTCCGGTGGCCCCCGCAGCTTTCCCGCCTCTCAGCGACGCTCCCGGCCAATCCCGTTCCCAGGCGTCCTTTGCGACAATCACCCCGATGACGTAGCATCACGCGAGACCGCTACGTCATCTGGGGTGATTCTCGCAATGCATTACTGGGAACGGGAGCGTTGCTGAGAGGCGGGAAAGCTGCCGGGACCGCCGGAAGGTGAGAATATAATTATTTTTTATTTTAATTATTGTTTTTACATGGATATGGTACCCAGGGCCTGGAGGAGAGTCTCCTCTCCTCCAGACCCTGGGTACCATCTGCACATGAACCGCTTACTTTGCGCATGGTGGGCCCAGCCACATGCGGAAAGTAATCGGTTCAATGCACTCTTATGGTGGCGGAATCGCCGCAGTTCCGCAAAAAAGAATGAGCATGCTGCGGATTCTCCCGCGATGAGATTCCGCAGCGGAAAAACCCGCAGCATGTGCACAGCATTGCGGAATCCCATAGGCCATAATGAGTTGTATTGTGTAAGCGGTTTTGCCGCGGTTTCGCGGCGTTTCCGCCGCAAAAAAACGCAGCAAAACCGCTAGGAATCCGCAACGTGTGCACAGGCCCTAATGGTGTTATTAGTGTTTGGTCAGTGTGTCATCAATTTGTCATCAGCATTTTTCATGTATGGAAAAATAAATTACAAAATATAATTTGTAAATGTTAAAAATAGACAGCAAAGGCACACGGTCAGTGTAAAAACATGGATATGTGAACAGCCCCATAGAATAAAATGAGTATGTGTTGTATTCATGAAAAACATGGATAGAACATATACATCCATCACGGACATCTTTTTGTGAGCTTATTCCTCATTCACATGTCTGTGTTGCACATACCGTATATACTCATGTATAAGCCGACCCGTGTATAAGCCGACCCCCCTAATTCTGCCACAAAAAACTTGGAAACGTATTGACTTGCGTATAAGCCGGGTGTATAAGTTGCCGTCCTGCTCTGTGCTCCCCCATCCAGCTCTGTGCGCCCCCATTCTCCTCTGTGCTCCCTCCTCCTGCTCCATTATCCTGTCCTGCTCCGTGCTTTCTATCCTCCCCCGTCTTGCTCCGTGCTCCCCCATCCAGCTCTGCACTCCCCCATTCTCCTCTGTGCCCACCCCCGTTCTGCTCCGTGCTCTCCGTCCTCCCCGTTCTGCTCCGTGCTCTCCGTCCTCCCCCCGTCCTGCTCCGTGCTCTCCGTCCTCCCCCCGTTCTGCTCCTTGCTCTCTGTCCTCCCCGTTCTGTTCCGTGCTCTCCGTCCTCCCCCGTTCTGCTCTGTGCTCTCCGTCCTCCCCCGTCCTGCTCCGTGCTCTCCGTCCTCCCCGTTCTGCTCCGTGCTCTCCGTCCTCCCCCGTCCTGCTCCGTGCTCCTTGTCCTCCTCCATGCTCCCCCCATCCTCCTCCATCATACTCACCCTCCCCGTGCCATCGCTGAACGTCCCGGCGGCAATCCTGCGTTCACCCCGGCTTCCTGCAGCTCTCCAGCGCTGAGCGGTGACGTAATACAGCTCATTAAGGCCATGAATATGGAGGCCACGCCCATGGGAGTGGCGTCGCGTCCATATTACATGACCTTAATGAGCGGGTATTACGTCACCGCTCAGCGCTGGAGAGCTGCAGGAAGCCGGGGAGAACGCATGATTGCAGGCACGTTCAGCGATGGCACGGGGAGGGTAAGTATGATGTCCCAGCCACCGGCTCCTGCCGCCGCATCCCCTCCCCCGCTGGTTTCTGCCCTATGACTCGTGTATAAGCCGAGGGGGCATTTTCAGCACAAAAAAAGGTGCTGAAAATCTCGGCTTATACACGAGTATATACGGTATGTGTTATATCCAGTTTTTTTTACAAATACAATATGTATAAATTATGATCTATAGTGCTATTCACATGCCCATGCTTTTACACCGACAATGTGCCTGTGCAAAACTCATGGAGACACACAGATGACACACTGGTCGTAAAAGCGGACACACGGATGACACAATGATGGTAAAAATGGACACACGGGAGACACACTGATGGTAAAAACGGACACATGGTTGACACACTAATGGTAAAAATGGACACTTGGGTGACACACTGATGGTAAAAATGTACACACGGGTGACACAATGATGGCAAAAACGGACACACGGGGTGACGCAATGATTGTAAAAACGGACAAACGGATGACACACTGATGGTAAAAACAGACACACGTGTGACACACTGATGGTAAAAACGGACACATGGGTAACACACTGATGGTAAAAACAGACACACGTATGACACAATGATGGTAAAAACAGACACATGAGTGAATCACTGATGGTAAAAAACAGACAGACGGATGCCACTGATGATAAAAACAGACACACAGATGAGACACTGATGGTAAAAATGGACACATAGGTGACACACTGATGGTCAAAACAGACACTTGAGTGACACACTGATGGTAAAATAGACACACGGATGACACACTTATGGTAAAATGGACTCGGGTGACACACTGATGGTAAAATCAGACACTTGAGTGGTACACTGATGGTTAAATGGACACATGGGTGACACACTGATGGTAAAAACAGACACACGTGTGACACAATGATGGTAAAAACGGACACACGGGTGACACAATGATGATAAAATGGACACATGGGTGACACTGATGGCAAAAACGGATACACGGATGACACACTGATGGTAAAAACTAACACACTGATGTCACACTGATGGTAAAATAGACACATGGGTGACACATTGATAGTAAAATCTGACAAATGGGTGACACATTAATGGTAAAAACAGACTCACATGTGACACAATGATGGTAAAAACGGACACATGAGTGAAACACTGATGGTAAAAACAGACACACCGATGCCACTGATGATAAAAACAGACACTCAGATGACACACTGATGGTAAAAACGGACACACGGATGACACACTGATGGTAAAAACGGACACACAGGTGACAAAATGATGGTAAAAACGGACACACAGATGACACACTGAGGCAAAACACAGATTAACACTGGCATTATTTTTCATGTATGTTTAAACATGGACATGTGAATGAGACCTTAGTCTTCATTGACACATCCATATGACACATCCGAGTGCTGTTTAATTTTGTCCTCTGTCAGTTTTTAGTGCATAAAACCTGTTCCCATGATAAGTATTTGTTTCAGTTTGAAGCTACAGATCTGCAACATTTAACTAAACTAAGTTACTTGCAATTTTTCCACTGCTTTTTGAGTAGGTTACTTTCGTGCATTTTAACGCTTTTTTTTAAACAACTGTTTTTTATTTTTTGCTTTTGGAGGCTAATGTTTTGTATAATATTGCTTTGTTTTGAATGCTTCCTGTTACTTACCATTAATGCGCACTGAAAGCTCATGTACAGTTTTTTTAGCTGTAGATTTTCCTCCTGTCTTTCAAGTCTATGGGGAAAATCTGCAAATAAAACGCATCTTTACTGCAAGAGAAAATGATATGTTGCAGATTTGAAAAATGGCAGTTTCTACAGTATAAAAAACACAGTGGTCATGAGATTTTTATAAATCACATTCACATTTCTGGAGCTACGTTTAATATGCTGCGTTTTTTGTGCATCGAAAATATGCGGCAGCAAAGATACACTGTTTACTCATCATGGGAATTTAAGAGTGCAAGCAAAATGGATGTGATTTCATGAATACTCATGACCACTGTACTTTTAAAGATGCTGTTGATTTGTGTGTTTTTTGTGTGTTTTCTGCACTTAAAAGTCACTAAACAAAATGCTGCATCAAGTCAGAACCAAAAACACATTAAAAGGATAAAATTCATAAAAATGGCATCAAAAATAACATATTCAGAGTAGATTGCTATTGCTTATTCTTTGTGCGGCAGTCATCTGCGGAAAAAAAGTAAAGGACAAAAACAACATTGTTTTCACACATAAAACTTGGCTTGAAGGTGTTTTCTAATTAAAATTATAACTACCCTTAAGTGTTAAAGTGAAGGTGCCATAAAAAATGTCTTTTCAACTTTTGAAAAAATGCATAGTATTAATGTTTTAACTTTTTTTTAGAAAATATTAGAAATTATTTTTAAATAAGTAAAATATGAAAAATAATTTAAAAAGGTTTGGTATTTCCACACTGGAAGGGGAGGGGGGACCAACTGCTGAAATCTGCCTTGAAAACCTAGTGTACAACTAGCTCAGATTACAACTGCAGCAAATGTGGGCGGGGTCTGATCACATGTGTTACGTCTCCTTTCCTCCCCCTCTGATTGTCTGCAAAAGTATAAGGCTATGGTTCCACGGTCCGGAACCATAGCGCTTTTGACGGAGCGGAAATTCCGCTCCGTCTAAGCCCCGCCCCCTTTATGACGCGCGATCTTTCCGGAGGTGTTCAGGACACCTCCGGAACACCTCCGGAAAGAGCGCAGGGCTACATAGCCCTGTGTTAATTATGTTGCGGCGACGCACCGTCGCCGCAATACGCGAGGACATGCTGCGGTCTAAAAAGACGCGCCGCATGTCCGTTTACGCAGGTCTGCCACCTGCGTATTGTTACGCATAGTGGAGACGGGATTTCTTGAAATCCCCTCCACTATGCTGTAACATCTGGACGCTGCGTGTTTGGCGCTGCGCCAGCGCACAGCGCCAAACACGCAGCGTTTCCTGACCGTGGAAACTCACCCTAAGAAAGGTTGAAGCTTAGGATCACAGTGTGGCGCCATTTTGTTGGTGACTGCAATGTGATAATGACAAGTTGACAATGTCATTGATGATAGAGGGCAGCGCTGATTCTGTTAGTTGGTGCTGCTCGCTGTATTATAAGCTGAGGAGTGTATGACATTCACTATTAGATGCGCTTAGAGAAACACATTCTGAGATTCTATAGGATTACACCACATCTCCCTTGGAAGTGGACAGAGCAGGGTCACGCATTACGCCATTGCTCCCATAAAAATTGACAGCGCAGGGTTACGTATTACACTACTGCTCCACAGAAGTAGATAGAATGGGGTCACACATTATACCACTGCTCCCAAAGTATTGGACGGAGTGGTGTTACATATTACACCACTGCTCCCATAGAAGTGGATGGAGCAGTATCATGCATTACACCACTGCTCCCATAAAAGTAGATGGATTTTTTCATTAACAGAATCTGTCAGAGAAAAAAATCACAGTATGCTGCCATTTTCCTTTGAAATAGGATGGCCGCAACCTTTCAAGTCTATTGGTGTATGGAAAACATCGGACTGCGCTCGGATGTGACATTTGAGTGGAGTCCAGTTTCCGAGGACTCACAGAATGGAGAAGATGGTGAAATGTTGTTCTCAATCTTCTCCTTACAGTGTGCTCAGATTCTGTCATCAGAGAGAACCAGATCACAAACTCGGTTAAGAGTTTGATCAGAATGTCATTTGCATAATCGACTGAGATGAGAGAATCTATGGTCGTGTGATCATAGCCCAAGAATGATTTCATATACACTGTAATGTACCTTAGTTCTATATGCTATAAATAATTTGACCTCAAAGCTCATGTTTTCATAAATATATGGCCTTTGTAATCTTCATATTACATTTTATATATAACGCACACCCTAATTGACATTTTTTAGGTCAGTTTTCCTTTTATTTCAGATTCCTTGGCTTGTTTATTTAACATATGACAACATTTTGTGGGAACAATAAATGTAATCTTTTCCAGCACTAGATGGCATCAAACATCTAACATTGTATTTTAGAAATCAACATTGATACATTTTCTTTTCTGTAGGTTTTGCATGCAAGTTTTTTTTAAATCATAAATTTCCAAAATGAATGATCAGGCTAAGTGCAGATGGTGCGGATTGTGCTGCTGAATTTTCCGCGCATATTTTGGTAAATCCGCAGGTAAAATGACCTGGGTTTTACCTGCGGATTTACTGCGGATTTGATGCGGATTTGCCGCGGTTTTTGTGCGGATTTCCCCTGCGTTTTCAGACCTGCGGATTTCTATTTAGAGCAGGTCTGACAACGCTGCGGAACTGCACAAAAAAAGTGACATGCTGCGGATTTAAATCTGCACCCAATTCCGCGCGGAAAAATCAGCAGCATGTGCACTGCGTTTTTTGTTTAACATTGAATCTAATGCTACTGTACATCACTTGCAGTTCTGCTGCGGATCTGCAGCAGAAAATCCGCTGCGGATCCGCAGCAGAATCCGCAACATGTGCACATAGCCTCAGATTGCGCTTAAGTTTTTTGTTTGAAATGAAAAAACTAAAACTTTCCTATGTCTTACATAATAAAAATGTTAAATAATTGCCTAGTTATGTCCATAATAGATATTTCACGCCTTTTTAGGTGGGATTCAGATGGCCATTATACAACTCAGGTCAGTCTTGTCTCCAATTTGCTCAGTATGCTGCTCCCTGTGCTTGTCCACAAAGCAGAAGAGCACAAGTGCTCTGTGTTTTTTGATATGCACTAGTCTAGTCCATAAATTGGACCAAATCAATGCGTTGGGAACATTGAAAGGTTCAGTGTTTGGTCAGCATTTCACATAAGTATTATAAGCCAAAACCAGGAGTGGGTGAAAAATGCAGAAATGGTGCATGTATTCTATAAGGCTGGAGTCATACAACAGTATAAAAATCAGTATGAAAAGTGTTAGGATTTTTTCTCTCACTTGTCATCCATGTGTTGTCCGTATGTAATCCGTTTCTTACATGACCTTTTACCGTTTCCCATGCTACCGAAATGTAATGTAACCATAAAAATCAGTTGCCACACTCTGGTTCCATACAGCATTTTTATATCGCACCCATCCTATTTCGGAGTGAAATCACAGCATTCTGCAATTTTTTACAGATTCTCTCAGAGAAAAATATCATCAGCATTGAACCATTAAATAACATTGTTTTGAGGGCTATCTGATAATATATCGGATAGCACTCATCTGATTTATATGGTGGCGTGAAAGAGCCTTAATACTTTTCATCTGATTATTCCTCTGCTTTTTTTGGCTTACAAATGCTGACGTAAAATACAAGACCAAATACAAAAAGTGTGAAAGAGGACTTAGGCCTGGGTCACACTTGCGTATGTGATGGGAGAAACTCGCGCGAGTCTCTCGCATCAATACCCGGCACTGCCGCCAGAACTCTCGACCAGAGTGTGCGGCTGCTTGTATTTCAATGCAGCTGAATGCTCCAGTCCGAGTGCCGGCGGCAGTGCAGGGTATTGATACGAGAGACTCACGCAAGTTTCTCACTTTGCACTCGCAAGTGTAACCCCGGTATTAAGGTAAAATTGAAGATTAAACCTATATAATATAAATAAATACCAAAATTGTACATATGTACATTATGACATTTTATAGTACTCCTTTCTTTTGAATCAGTCAAATTTGGATTGGTATATAAATAATATGTGAACTAATATCAGATGAGATTTAAGTTGATGAATGCTCTTTATATATAATGATGGGGCCAGCATGAGCTCCTCTTTGTGACAGCTAAACTTACAGAATAGAAGCTGTATACTTTTTTTCTGTTAATGTTGAAGTCTAATGAAATGGAAAATGTGATTTTCAGGTTATATAAAGGGAACAAGTGTAATAAACGAGGACAGAGTGAATACTGACAACAGGGTAACAGAAGCCAACAAAGGAATTAAACCAGGCATAAGTGCTTCAAATATAGCCAAAGAGACCTCCTGGGGTTCAAATTGATTAAAGTTTGAAAGAGAATTTGCAAGATTCTCAGTGTAAATATAAGCAGTGAATGCTTGTCATTCTAATTTAGGTAACAACTTGCTAAGGTAATGCACAAATTAGAAATCTAGCAACTTTTTTTTTCCTTAAAACTAATTTTGCTTAAAGTAAATGCTGAGACCTTGTATTTCTTGCTGCAATAACCATTCAAGTAAAAAGAAAAGTATGGATATACGTCCTATGCCTATCTCCAGGAGGACAATGGCGCCTCCTGGCTCTTAAGTGTCAAGAGTTCCCTGAAGGTAGCTTAACATATCAGACTCAGGAGACACCCATGAGTACAGTCTTGAATGTCAAAGAAAAAGAAAGATGGATTTTGGCAGTTAAAAGAACATTTTCAGTAACAAAACTTATTTCACAACCTATGCAGAGAGATAAGAAAAATATGATAGTAACTTTGGTATTACACCTATTTTGTGCTATTTTGATTCAGGTCCTAAAATGAACTTACACCTATTATTATTTCCTACAAGTCAGCAGAATACATTATATCCAACAAATGTATTATTATTTTTTTGATATTTGTAATTATGGCATTCTCTTGCCACAATTATGAACCAATCTGTATGTATCTCCTTTTTACATTTACACATTATTTATAGTACACACACTTTATAGTGGCGAAAGAAGCAAATTAGCCATCATTACATTACATATGCCCTGGAGGTAACTGCTAGTTTTGGTGCAGTTCTTCAGGAGTGCCCAGTATTCACACAGTCCTTAATAAAAAAATTCTTACAAAAGTGATGTAATCACTGGTTTTCACCATAAATTGTTACATAATTCAAATGTTACAAACATTTTTAACTAGGGATAGTGACCCCAAACTGTAAAGTTTGGGGTTCGTACCGAACACCAGGGTGCCGAATCCTGGACACGGTCTTTTCACTGTATGGTATGTCCGTGTTACTGTTTGTGTTTCACAAACTAATTAAGTTAGTTAAAAGGCTGAAGCGAAGCCAATCAACAAGATTTAAGGCTGTGGGCCCTTCTGGCAAGTAATTGCATGGCTATGATTGGCCGGTGCACCACATGACCCGGCTTGACAGTGTAAAAAAATAAATAAATAGTTTTAAAAAAATGATGTGCGCTCCCACTATTTTTAATAACTAGCCAAGGGAAAGCAAACAGCTGCGAGCTGGTTTTATTATGCTGGGAAGGGGCCAACATCCATGGCTCTTCCCAGTAATCCAGTAATATCATCCCCCAGCCTACTAATACCAGCCTTTAGCCACCCCAGAAATGGCACATTAATTAGATGGCACTTAGTCTTGGCTCTTCCTGACTGCACTGTTGCGGTGGCAATTGGATTGTGGAGTTGATGTCAGTTGTGTAATGTCCGCTTACATCAAGTAAAGGAGAGGCGTCTATCAGACACCTCCATTACAAAACCATTAAGTAAAAAGAGAAAAAAACACACAAAAAACTTTATTTGTAAAAACAAACTCCCCTACAATTTCACTCTTTCACCCATTTATTAAAAAAACCTCACACCAGTCCACGGTAGTCCAAATGATGGTCCCAGTAAGATCCCTGCCTCTGTCTTCCAGTGTATGGAGTACTACATAGATTTGAGCAGCAGCCGCTGCCTGGTCTCAAGTTGTACTCCTCTGGGTCTCACGGAGTATAGCATGAGAGATGGAATGATGAGCTCCATAGGTCACTCGCTTTCATGTCTCATGGGCAATGATGTCAGTATTGCTGTACTCCATGAGAATCCGTTGTGAACTGAGGTGACATCATTAAGGTTGCATCAGTTCACAGTCTATGGAGCTTTGTTCTCTTAACGGGGTTCATAAACTGGACAAGATAAAGGAATTGTCTTGGGACCTTGAATTTGACTATGGTAGACAGACCGGCATGGTACCTCGATTTTGACCACAGCGGACAGGCATTTTTTTAGTAAATGGGTGAAAGAGGGAACTTGTAAAGAAGAAATTTTTAAAAATAAAGGACTTTTGTGTGTGCATTTATTTATTTTGACTACGGGGTTAGTAATTGGGGTGTCTGAAAGATGTCTCTTTATTACTAATTGCTGGGCTTGATGGCAGCTGACATTACAAAGCTGATATCAACCCCATAAACTTTTGCCTCGATTGACACCACACCAGGGCAATTGGAAACAGCCTAGGCTAAGAACCAGAATGCATCATTTCTAAGGTGTCTGAAAGCTGGTCTTATTAGGCTGGGAAGGGGCCAATATCCATGGAACTTCCCAACCTATTAATATCAGTCTTGAGCTGTCTGCTTTGCCTTAGCTGACTATTAAAAATAGGGGGGACCCAACATAATTTTTTGGGGATCCCCCATTTTAAATAACTAGCAACGGTGAGCTGACAGTTGCGGGCTGATATTAATAGCCTGGGAAGCTCCATGGTTATTTTGCCCTTCCCAACCTTTATTTATAAGCCCACAGCTGTCTACTTTTCCTTAGTTGGTTATTAAAAATAGGGGACACCACATCTTTTTTTAGGTCCTCCCTTATTTAATAACTAGCATTGGCTAATTAGACAGCTGTGGGATGATATTTATAGGCTGGAAATGTCCATAGATATTGGCCCCTTCCCAGCATAAGACCAGCCCACAGCTGTTTGCTTTCCTTTGGCTGGGTATTAAAAATAAGGTGGACCCCATGTCATTTTATTTTCATTTAGTTATTTATTAACAAATATAGTAAACTACACATGCAAGGCACTGCTCTACACCTCTACTTCAACCTCCAACTCCTGATTCAAGATTATTATTTTTTTATTTTTATTTTCTGTTATTTTAACTTATTTTTATCCACATTTGTTTGCAGGGGAATTGTCCTTTTCTTACCTATCTTTTGCAGCATTCTAGCCCTTACCATTTAACAGTCATTTTACAGCACCAAAGTTCTGGTCCCCACTGACTTATATGGGGTTCGGGTTCAGGGTCAAGTTCGGCTCACCAAACCCGAATTTCAAGTAAGATATGAAGATTTTTCTTATTGCCTTACATGATCAACCACAAAGTATATGATGGAGTTGTGTAAATCATGTCACCATTCTACACTGGAGCAGTGGAAAAATATTTAGGGAGTGATGAATTATAATTCTCTAAATGCAGATTGATGAACAATTCTGGGTTTGTTTCCAACTTTGTGAGAACAGTTTGCAAAAGACTATTACTATTCCAGCATGACTATGCACCAAAGCTGAAGCAAAGTACATAAACACATGTTTGGGCGAGTTCGGTGTGAAAGGCTCTGAATGTCCAGCATAGATCTCTGATTTCATCTCTATTGATCAACCTACATCAGTGTCATCATAAATCCTCACAAATGTCCTTCTGAATAAATAGGCATAAATAATCAATTAAATACTCTTGTAGAAAGCTTTCCCACATTAGTAAAAGCAGTTTTAGCTGCAAAGAAAGGAATACTTCAACATTAGTGTAGAGGTTTAGAATTGGGTGCCATAAAACTATTGCAAGTGTAATATTTACGTTTACCTATAGCTTTCTCCATGTGGTTTGGTGAAGGGATTACAAGGCAGAATAGAAACAGGTGTCATTGATGAAATTGAAATTCTTCTATTACATTATTAAATGTTATGGTATTTGAAGAGTTGGACTAAACAAAACACTGACTCAAGCTTATAGTGTCACTGTCAGAGTAAAAATAATCCTGCTGAGACAATGTTATATGACATATATTCCATTATGGCCACCACTTCCTCCCCAAAAATACACTTGCAAGAGGCAAAGGAGGCCAAGCATGAACTGTGTTTGGAACTATTCCTGCCATGACAGCTGGTGCCAGGCATGCCAATGGTGTTGCTGATTCTTGTGGTAACCACATATTTTTGCTGTGGTATGGCAAAAAATGTGGGAGCCAGTACCATGTCTGTTAAGCTAGTATATATTTTGAACACCAGAATAGCATTTACCAAAGTTTTTTACCAGTAACATTAAATGTCAGAAGGTAGGTACAGGGCTTCCCAATGTAGCAACACCCTACAGTACAATTGTTCTGTGTTTGGTTGACAAATTGGTCTAGCATAACAGTTATGAAAAATGTTAACATGTTTTTCAATTTTTTATATATACATTATATATATATTTTGGTTTAAATTCTCATCCTTGCTTCGATAAAAAAATGTAAAACTAAAACACTATTGTTGTTAGGTAGGTACATGCACAGAAAGGAAGATGCAGCAAATACCAGAAGCTATGTTTTGACATGTATGGCTATGAAATGGAGTAATAAAACACGTACGCAATACTTTAACATTTTATTGTACTTTTTATTACGTATTTTTGTGTCAAAATTCTCAGCCACACTTGACAAAAAATACATGGCACTAAAAAGCTTCATTAGGAAGTCACATGCATGGAAGGAAGATGCAACAAAAGCCTGCACTATTGTTTTGGCATGTAAGGTTGCCAAACAAGACTAGTACAACAGTTGTAAAAAGGTTAATCTTCTAAATATTTATTGTTTAAATTCTCTCTTCTCCATAACAAAAAATGCACTGCTCAAAAAAATAAAGGGAACACTCAAATAACACATACTAGATCTAAATGAATGAAATATTCTCATTGAATACTGTGTTCTGTAAAAAGTTGAATGTGCTGTCAATATAATCACTCAAAAATCATCAATGGAAATCAAATTTTTGAACCAATGGAGGCCTGGATTTGGAGAGACCCCCAAAATGAAAGTGGAAACAAGTCAAAATGAAAATCAAAACAAGACAAAATTAAAGTGGAAACAATTAAAAATGATGCTCAGTATTATGTGTGACCTCCACGTGCCTGTATGACCTCCCTACAATGCCTGGGCATGCTCCTGATGAGATTATGGATGTTCTCCTGAGGGATCTCCTCCCAGACTTGGACTAAAGCTTCCACCAACTCCTGGACAGTCTGTGGTGCAACATGACATTGGTGGATGGAGAGAGACATGCTGTCCCAGATGTGCTCAATCGGATTCAGGTCTGGGGAATGGGAAGGCCAGTCCATAACTTCAATGCCTTCATCTTGCAGGAACTGCTGACACACTCCAGACACATGAGATCATGGCATTGTCCTGCAATAGGAGGAACCCAGGGCCAACCGCACCAGCATATTGTCTCACAAGGGGTCTGAGGATCTCATCTCGGTACCTAATGGCAGTCAGGCTACCTCTGGCGAGCACATGGAGGGCTGTGCAGCCCTCCAAAGAAATGCCACCCCACATCATTACTGACCCACTGCCAAACCTTTCATGCTGAAGGATGTTGCAGGCAGCAGATTGCTCTCCATGGAGTCTCCAGACTATGTCACGTCTGTCACATGTGCTGAGTGTGAACCTGCTCTCATTTGTGAAGAGCACAGGGTGCCAGTGGCGAATTTGCCAATCCTGGTGTTCTCTGGCAAATGCCAACTGTCCTGCATGGTGTTGGGCTGTGGGCACAACCCCCATCTGTGGACGTTGGGTGCTCAGGCCATCCTCATGGAGTCGGTTTCTAACCATTTGTGCAGTCACATGCACATTTGTGGCCTGCTGGAGGTCATATTGCAAGGCTCTGGCAGTGCTCCTCCTGTTCCTCCTTGCACAAAGGAGGAGGTAGCTGTCCTGATGCTGAGTTGTTGCCCTCCTATGGCTCCTCCACGTCTCCTAGTGTACTGGCCTGTCTCCTGGTAGCGCCTCTCCATCCTCTGGACACTACACTGACAGACACAGCTTCCTTTCTTGCCACAGCTTGCATCAATGTGCCATCCTGGATAAGCTACACTACCTGAGCAACTTCTGTGGGTTGTAGAACCTGCCTCATGCTACTGTACAGTACCTCTAAGGATGAGAGCAATGACAAAATGCAAAAGTGACCAAAGCAGCAGCCAAAAAGGATGAGAAAAGAGAAATGGTCTGTGGTCCCCTCTGCAGAACTACTCCTTTATAGGGGATGTCTTCCTAATTGCAGATCTGTAATGTATGTAGTACAGTTCATATAGCGTCTTGTGCTTGGGTGTGATGAAAACACAGGAGTCACAGGTTTGATATAGAAAAGTCCTGTATTACTTCATACAAGTTGGCAGAAATAGTCACACAGTTTGCAGACACAGAAACTGGAGACACAGCAGGCCAGAGTAATCCAAGCTCAGCAATCACTCTCCAATACAGATTCAGGATCTTCTTCTCTGTTACCGTAAGTCCATGCAAACGTGGGTCTTTCAAAGAGCAGGGTTCAGAGTCCACAAGTGCTTCAGAGTTCCTCAGTAGGAATAGCTGGAGTACAAGGTCCAAGGCTTACAGGAGTCAAGTCACAGGTTCACTGCAGGCTAGATTCTGAAGCACTGATTGCTCAGCTGTGGCTGCTTAAGAAGCAAAGGAGAGAATCAGGGCGGGAACATGCAAGCTGGAAACTCCATTTTGACTGAGGGCAAGATAGCTGCAGCAAGACAGAAAGTAAAATGGCTGACGAACAAACTGAGTTTCAGGAATATATACATAGAACCTTACATTACTCCCCCCTTAAGGACAACCTCCGGATGACCTCAGACCAGGCTTGTGTGGGTACCTCTGATGAAACTGACGGAGCAAGCGAGGAGCATTAACGTTATTGACCGGTTCCCATGAGTTGTCCTCCACTGGGTAGCCCTGCCATTTAATCAGATATTGTAACTGATTTCTATACAACCTGGAATCTAAAATCCTTTCCACCACAAATTCTTCCTGACCATCGACTAGCACTGGGTCAGGGCAAGGAGAGGAACGTCCAGGAAACGTATTGGGTGTCGCAGCCTTTAGTAGGGATACATGAAAGACAGGGTGGATTCTCATAGTTCTGGGCAGTTGAAGACGACAAGCAACGGCACTTATAATTTTACTGATTTTATAGGGTCCAATGTACTTATGTCCCAACTTAGACGATGGAATCCTTAACTTAAGATTTCTGGTTGACAGCCAGACCAAGTCTCCTACCTTGAAAGCTGGTGCAGGTTTACGAAATTTATCTGCTGCTTTCTTGTACCTTTCTTGAGCCGATTCCAGATTTTCCTTTAGAAGATCCATATTCTTCTGTAAAGACGTGATTCTTTCAGCCACTGCTGGTAAAGGCGTTTCTATGGGAAATCGTGGTAGAATGTTAGGATGATAACCTAGATTAGAGTAAAAAGGAGACTGTTTAGTGGAGGCACTCTGAGAGTTGTTATACGAGAACTCAGCTAATGGAAGTAGATCCACCCAATCATCCTGTAGGTGGCAGATAAAGCAGCGGAGATACTGCTCCAGGGTTTGATTGGTTCGTTCGGTCTGTCCATTAGTCTGGGGATGAAAAGCAGAAGAAAGGTTTACTTTAATGTCCAATGCTGCACAGAAATTTTGCCAAAACCTAGAAGTGAATTGCACCCCTCGATCCGAAATAACCTCATCCGGTACTCCATGTAAGCGAAACACATCTTTAATCATCAAATCTGATGTCTGTTTTGCAGTGGGTAAGCCGACACAAGGGATAAAATGAGCTGCCTTTGTTAGATGGTCAACCACCACTAGAATGGTGTTCTTCCCCTGAGAGGTTGGTAACTCCACAATGAAGTCCATAGAAATGGATCCCCACGGGCGGGACGGGGTGGGAAGAGGCTGTAACAGACCAGTTGGTGAGGAGCGAGGTGTTTTGCATCTTGCACAGACCTCACATGAAGTGACATAATTCAAAACATCCTTCCTGCAAGTGGGCCACCAAAAGAAACGAGAAAGAAATTCCTGTGTCTTTAGAATTCCTCTATGCCCAGCTATCTTGGAATCGTGAATGAGTTGCAATACTCTTAATCTGACTGTTTCAGGAATATACAGATGTTGTCCCTGAATCCACACACCATTCTTAAAGACAAGACTTACGTCCCTTGGGGGTTGTGCCAAAAAGGAATCCGCATGGTATGCTTCCTTGATGTCCTTAAGTAGGTCTTGATTATGAATTACTCCTAGGAATCTAGAGTCAGGAAGAATAGTCTTAGGAGGAGTAATTGGACGTGTCTCTGCTGAGTAAATCCTAGAGAGTGCATCAGCCTTTCCATTGCGCGATCCTGGTCTATAAGAGATGATAAAATTAAATTGGTTTAAGAAAAGATTCCAGCGAGCCTGGCGAGGAGTCAGGCACTTAGCCGACCTGATAAACTCAAGGTTACGATGGTCTGTCAGGACGACTATTTGCTGTGCAGCTCCCTGAAGAAGGTGTCTCCATTCTTTGAAGGCGGCAATAATGGCCAACAACTCTCTATTGCCCACATCGTAGTTCCTTTCAGCCGAAGACAACTGCTGGGAAAAGAAGGCACAGGGATGCAAGACATTCTTCTCACCTGTTCTCTGAGAGAGTTAGCTCCAACGGCACAGTCTGAAGCATCCACCTCTATTATGAAGGCAAGCTCGGGGTTGGGATGTACTAGGATAGGTGCAGTGGTAAATTTATCTTTTAGACGGGAAAATGCTTCCTGGGCTTGGGGAGTCCAGGAAAACCTAGACTCTTTCCGGGTAAGTTGAGTGATAGGTGACACTACCTCAGAGAAATTTCTAATGAAACGTCTATAGAAGTTGGCAAACCCGATGAAGCGCTGTACCTCCTTCACATTTCTAGGACTTGGCCAATCCTTGATGGCTTGGGTTTTGCTTCCATCCATACTAATTCCTTGTGTAGACAGTACATACCCCAGAAATTGAATTTCGGTCCTATGGAATTCACACTTTTCAAGTTTGATGTAAAGATGATTTTGTCTTAGACGTTCCAAGACCATTCTCACATGTCCATGATGTTCCTCTGTGGAGTTAGAAAAAATTAGAATATCATCCAAATAAATTACCACGAATGTATCTAGGAGATCCCTGAAGATGTCATTCACCAAGTGTTGGAAAGTGGCTGGGGCGGTACTCAGACCAAAAGGCATAACTAGATATTCAAAGTGTCCATAGCGTGACCTGAATGCAGTCTTCCATTCATCCCCAGGTCTAATACGGACTAAGTTTTAGGCCCCACGAAGATCTAGTTTAGAAAAAATTTTGGCATGTCGCACTCTCTCCAATAACTCAGGGATTAAAGGCAATGGATAACGGTTTCTAATAGTAACCTTATTGAGTTCCCTATAGTCTACGCATGGTCTCAGAGATCCATCTTTCTTCTTTACAAAGAAGATGGGTGCACCTGCAGGAGATGAAGAGGGGCGTATGAAGCCCTTGGCTAGATTTTCATCTATGTAATCCTTTAAAGCCTTTAGCTCGGGCCCCGCCAGGGGGTAAATCTTACCAAAAGGTATCTCTGCTCCAGGCAATAATTCAATTGGACAATCATATGGACGGTGAGGAGGAAGCTGGTCAGCGTTCTTCTTGTCACATAAATCCACATAGTCCTGGTATACAGCTGGTAGTTCAGGGACTGACATGATTCCTTTAGGAACAGAGCAAGCTGAAACTTTTGGACTCATCTGTTTTTCTGGAAAGTGTAATTCCTTGGTCTCCCAGTTAATGGTAGGATTCTGAGCCTGCAGCCATGGTAGCCCTAGAATAATGGGAAAGTGGGGAGAAGAGATAAGCATAAAGGACAGTTTCTCTTGATGATCTTTACCCATAAGAACCCTCAAAGGCTCTGTTTCCTGATCCACTGGTCCAGAGGTCAGCAGGGAGCCATCCACAGTTTCCATCTGTACTGGAGTAGCCTTCTTCACTGAACGTATTCCCTGTTTCAGAGCAAAGGAGACATCCATAAAATTTCCACTTGCCCCTGAGTCGATCATAGCAGAGCTAGACACCCAAGCTGAGTCAACCCAGAGTTTGATGGAAAGAAAGCAATGAGAATTGTTTTTCTTACAACTCAGCTGGGACACCGCTGAGGAAACTTGAAAAATGGCAGCGTTTACACAGTCAACGTCCTCAGAGGTAACGGAGTTTAAGTCCGAGAAATCAAGATCTGTTGCTGCAGATCTCTCTGGAGCCTGAGGCTCGGACCTGACAGATCCCCTCTCGCAACACTCACAATGAATGAGTGCTGCAGTAGTCTTACGAGAACGGCTGGGGCAGTTTATAATGAAGTGCCCTGACTTACCACAATAGAAACATAGATTCTCCTTAAAACGATGTTCCTTGCGTGCATCACTAACCCGTCGTTGTAAAGAGTCTACCTGCATGGGTTCAGGTTCAGGTTCCCGTGTAATCCTACTCAAAGGTTCCTTAGCTGGAGAGGAAGGTAGGAAAAGGTTAGTACGATTGCTTTCGAACCATCTCTCTTGCCTGCGTTCAGTCAGACGAGTATCAATACGGATGCAGTAGTTAATAAAGTCACCTAACGCAGTGGGAGGGTCGGCACGAGCAAGTTCATCCTTAATCAGTGGAGATAACCCCTTTCGAAAAATAGATTTTTTGGCGGAACTGTCCCAGGTGGTATCAAGGGCCCATCTCCTGAAATCCAAGGCATATTCAGCTACCGAGTGCTTACCTTGGCGCAAAGCTAACATGGCTGCTTCAGCTGTTGCACCTCGATTGGGGTCATCAAACACCTGCCCCATGGCTGAAATAAAATCATCAAGGTGATTCAAACAATCATCCTCAGTCTCAATCAGAGGGTTTGCCCACATTAAAGCCTTGTTGGTAAGCAACATAATTATAGTAAGCACCTTAGATCGTTCAGTGGGAAATTGTGAAGCATGTGCAGAAAAAAAAAGATTGCATTGATTAATAAATCCCCTGAATTTCTCACGTTCACCGCCAAAACGAAAAGGGGGCAACTTGGGAATCCCAGCACTCGGGGCTACGGCAGGAGCCTGGACTCGCTCCTCTAGAACCTCAATCCTGGCTCGCAAATCCCGGGTAGTCTGTCCAACCACTTGCAAATTGTGATTATTGAGGTCCTGTAGATTTGTAAAACGGGTCTTTATATTCTGCAAATCTGCAAGGATATTATCAGTCACTCCGCAAAGTTCCTTTATGCGGGCCTCCATTTTCCAGATCTTTTAAGACAGGATTACTGGAAGAAGAGGAGAGAAAAAAAAACAATAGTGTTCACCTGTGGCAACACTGCAGAGAGAAAAAAAAATTAAGGGAACTGCTCACCTGGAATGGTTGTGAGAAGTCACAACCACTATCATCACAGAAAGTTTCAACCAGACATCTGATATCCAGAGTTACAGCAGACAAAAAAGAGAAAAGAAAGGAAAAAAAAAAAAAAAAACAATGGTGTTTACCTGTGGTAACACTGCAAAAAGAAAAAACTTAAGGGAATTGCTCACCTGGAATGGTTGTGAGAAGTCACAACCACTGTCATCACAGAAAGTACAACCGGACGTCTGATATCCACAGTACAGCAGACACAGCCTTCCAGACCCAGCAGACACTAACGTTTTGGCTTCAGAATCTTGTAATGTATGTAGTACAGTTCATATAGCGTCTTGTGCTTGGGTGCGATGAAAACACAGGAGTCACAGGTTTGATATAGAAAAGTCCTGTATTACTTCATACAAGTTGGCAGAAATAGTCACACAGTTTGCAGACACAGAAACTGGAGACACAGCAGGCCAGAGTAATCCAAGCTCAGCAATCACTCTCCAATACAGATTCAGGATCTTCTTCTCTGTTACCGTAAGTCCATGCAAACGTGGGTCTTTCAAAGAGCAGGGTTCAGAGTCCACAAGTGCTTCAGAGTTCCTCAGTAGGAATAGCTGGAGTACAAGGTCCAAGGCTTACAGGAGTCAAGTCACAGGTTCACTGCAGGCTAGATTCTGAAGCACTGATTGCTCAGCTGTGGCTGCTTAAGAAGCAAAGGAGAGAATCAGGGCGGGAACATGCAAGCTGGAAACTCCATTTTGACTGAGGGCAAGATAGCTGCAGCAAGACAGAAAGTAAAATGGCTGACGAACAAACTGAGTTTCAGGAATATATACATAGAACCTTACAATATCATTTCTACCTGTTGTCTGTTTCATTTGCACAACAGCAGGAAAAATTGATTCACAATCGGTGTTGCTTCATAACTGGACAGGTTGATTTCACAGAAGTGTAATTGACTTGGAGTATCGTGCTATTTAAGTGTTACCTTTATTTTTTTGAGCAGTGTATATAACATTAAAATGTCATGTGTTTTGGAATTGAAGATGTGGCAAAAGCCATTCACAATATTGTGGCGTGGTGTGTTACTTGCCAAATTGGACTAGTAAAATTTGTATGGAAAAATTTTAATTTTTAAAACAGGACCAAGACATTTGCATTTACTTTTCTAGATTGTAGAGATTTTTCTTTTATCTGTAGAGAAAAAAAAACACTATGCCTTTCTCTAAAGACAGAAAGCATGCTTTTTCTGACAAATGAGCCTTGGTTTAAATATTTATATTCCACACGAAAATTTGCATTGACGGGACTTAAATTGTTTTCCTTGTTTGAAGTTCATCAAAAATGAAAAAAAAATCATGGGTTATTAAGGTGCTGTGTTGTAGTATATCACAGTCAATCAATTCACAGTCACAAAAAGTCTGTAGGTTCTCACTGTCTCTTGAATCTGTATATTAGTTTTCTCAGACTGAGAATGCCACTTCCATTTTCTATGTACTTCAGCACTGTAGTTATAGACAGCACTCTCATTTACGACCTTATGTTCCTATGTGTAATTATGATTACTGCATTATGACCTCCTATCACAGGTTGCAAAACCATAAAATGGCCATTGTTTTCCCTTTCCACATCTTTTATAGTGGCTGTGATTGTCCCTCCTGATTGTCAGCTCAAGACTATGTGATATGATAGCTGGAAGGTATGATGGGAAAATCCGCATGGCCATATATGATGTCATATGAGTCCACACTCTCTGAAATGGCGCTGGGCTTTTTCTTGCTATCCATGTGTATCATATCACAAAGTGTTTTAAATCACCAGGACTTCAACATTTCAAGATATTTTACCTATATTTGATTCACAGGGAATATATTCGAACAAATCTACTATATTTATATCTATACATATATTTATATATAATGCTTTAGCAGCATCAGTATCAGTATGATCAATTGATAATATAGTAATATTATGATCTTTAACTAGTTTATCTGACATATTCTCGTTTCACATATTTGCTGCAGGGCAGTAATGCTGAAAGAGAATAATCTGTCAAATACAGAAGTGAAATTGTTATGAAAATGATTCCTGAAATGTGTTTCTTTCATTGATATGCAATGTTAATGTCTTGAGAGGTAGCAGATTAATAACTTGTGAAAATGTATTTTATGTAATTTGCTGAGCAAGCTCAGAGTGGTATCCTGAAATCTGGTTGTAGTAAAAGGACACATACATTACTTTAGATGTGAGGAACCCCCTTTGTTCATATTAGAGAACTTTGAAATGGATTGTTTTGAAATTTTCCATGCTTCCTTTATAGGGCTTATCAGAAGTATATAATATGCATATTCTCACTTAAAGGGTTCACACAAACAGTCGTATATTCTCTTTTGCGAGAGAAGCAGGCTAATTTTGTTAATGACACTCAGATCAAACCCTGTCATCTGAGTGTGCTCCAAGGTGCAGGTGCAGAGAAGATGGATAACATTTCTCCATCTTCTCTATTGATTCTGTGGTAGTACATCGGACTGCACTCGGACAACATCTGACTGGAGTCCGATGTTTCACTCGCACCCAGGTGAGTGTGGTACAATTATCAGATGCACTCACAGCATGCTGAGATTGTTAAAAATTGCTAAGACTTTGAATAATGGGCTCAGGAATACTTCATGAAATCACTGTCTATATATACAGTTTGATGTGCAATCGTAAATTTCAAGTTAGTACTCTATCATGTAAAGAAGATACTATATCTGAGCAAAATTCATACTCCTACTTTCTTAACATGTTTTACTGCCATCAGTTTATAACTTAGTTATTCTTTTCAAATGAATCGGAAAAAGGTTAACTTTCAACTTCTCATGTGTGTTCTATGTTCTGCTAATAAAATTTAGCAATGAAACTTTTAAATCATTGCATTCTTGTATTCATTATATTTTTACACAATCTCACAACTTTTTGGAATTGAAGTTGTAGTTAATTATGTGTTTTTGCTGAAATATGGTTTTTTACTGGGTTTCAAATTTAAAACTTTTAGCAAGCAGAAGCACTTCCTAACTATATAAATAGTATTTTTCATAATCGCAATCAAATTGTACTGAAACACAGAGGCACGTCTGTATACCAGTACATCTTTATAAACCTGCATTTAGAGGTAAGATAATTCCTATAAAATTACTACAAAATAGTGGAATGCACCTTTTTAAAATAAATGTCAAAATCAGAAAATACTACATACATATTTGGTATCCCTGTAATCATAACAACTTGTATAAAACATATTATTTACAGTGATTGCTAAATAGTTAAAAAAAAGTCCTGTTTATTTTTGTCATTAAACCCTTACAAATCTAAGACAAATATAGCCCTTACATATAAGGCACTTAAAAAACTAAAGTTCCTCATGTTAAAAACAACACCTCATGTAATAAATCTTACTTTAATAAAATGTCTGAAAAATGTATAAAGAAGCAATCAAGAAAAAGAATCTAATGTGATTATGAAAGCAAATATGCATGGATAAATGCAGTAGAGGCCTGATGGAGGGGTGCAAGTCTGTCAGAGGGGCCCTTCATTCCCAGTGTCCATACCAGAGTTTAATGATAACAAGTTAACATTTATAAAAGAAGTCCCAAAGACAGTTCTTATACTTTGAGTAGAGTGAATATTTTTTGTGTAATCTTGCTTCATTGAAAGCTTTTACTCTGTACATCAACAATTCATAACTTTCAAACTTTACAATTTACACACATTGAATATTGTGTTATCCTTTGTCCTTTAACACTAGAAGTCCCAGAAATTGCGAGCTCCCCCCTGAAGTCCCAAAAGAGGGTCAAATGACCCTTAGTCCAAACGGACAACTGGACAGATCCGACGGAAAAACGAATCCGTTTCATCAGTTTTCCACAACGACGGTGCGACAGTAATGGCCTTAATTACAGAACAAAAGACGGTGATTACAGGATGTTAGCTAAAATCCTTCAGGTCATTCGACCCGTCTCTGGGTTCCAAAGGTAGAAATGTTAAATGACCCCTCTCTGGGAATTCTAGTGTTAAAAATTTGGTAAAGTTAAATCGATACATAGGTTGAAAAAAGATCTAGGTCCATCAAATTCAGCCTTTCTCCACCAATTGTACATTTTGCCACTAAATTAACTATAACACCCAATGTTATGTGTAATGAGAAAATCATCCAGTCCCCTTTTAAAGCTGTTATAGTGTCTGCCATTACTACTTCTTGTGGTAGAGCATTCCACAGTCTTACTGTTTTAACTGTAAAGATCCCTTTCCTATTTAGCAGCCAGAATTGCCCTTTTTCCACCTGTAACGAGTACCTCATGGTCCTTAGTATGGTCTTTGGAAGGAATAAGTCATGTGCCACTCCTTTGTATTGACCAAACATATATTTATACATGTAAATGAGATCTCCTCTGAGGCATCTTTTTCTAAGCTAAGCAAGCCCAACTTTTCCAACCTCTCATCATATGAGTAATCCCTTGTAGTAATCTAGTTGCCCGCCTTTGAACTGATTCTAACGTCCAAATATCTTGTTTAAAATGTGGAGCCTAAAACTGGATCTCATATTCTAGATGTTGCCTCACGCGTCATTTTTTTTTTATGCAGTGCACCGGACAATCACAGCCGTGCCAACACTTGACATGGCTTGAGATCTTGACATGGCTGAAGTTGTAAGTGCCCACACAGGAAAAGCTTGTTGATTGGCCTCAGAGCTGCCTTCCAACAAGCTTTCTTCAGGCTGTCAAACCCAAATAGAAACATGGACTTCCAGGAGGTGTCTGGTACGGGCGCCGAATTTTATCGTTGGGGTTGCCCATCATTACTCATGTTCAATATTTAATTCACCAAACATTTTGTACCAGAAATGTGGGGAAAAAAGTTCTGAAGTGTTTTACTTGTTTGTGACTTTAGAGCTATTATACAATTCTGTCTTCTTTTTGAAAAGGAGACAATTCTTAGTGCAGTGGGAACTTGATTTCAAAGGTATTTGATTCATTCCACAAAGGTGATGTAAATTACAACTATGTGTAGTAAATTACCACAGAAATATATTTCTTACTCTTGCACACAGAAGATGAAAGCTGCGATATCTTCATTATGAAGCAAATACTTAAGTGCATTCTTCATCAGCACTGGCTTACAAAGCATCAATCTTGATGAATCAGAACCATTGTATAGAGACTGCTTAAGAAATTGCTCGGCAAAACAATACTGTTCAAAATGTAGACAAAAACACCAATCGTATATAATTTTATACCACTCAAAGTATACTACCAATTTTAAGTAAACACTTTGAGCCCATTAATAGACTAAAAAGGGAAGATCAAGCTAAAAGAATTGTCCAACATCCATTATTCTCAAATACTTGATGGTTCTGTTCACAGCTATTGCTGAAATCAGTTTTAATGCTCATCTTTTAAAAACCAGCACTGGCAGAAAATTGAACCTTAGGAATCAGCTATTTTTTTTTTTTAAAAAAAGCATGTAGTAATGATCAAATATTAACAATGAATGTATGCACTATATTTACAAGCATATTCATATTATAGATCTATATTACATCCGTATTTGCTATTATGCTAAAGTGAACTTGACCCTATTTAAGTGGCATTTAACAATGACAGATCGGCTTTGACAGATAAAACAAAAAATGTTTGCTGTTTTCATTTAATTCGATTGGAAAAATGCAGCAGACTGTTAGGTTCTCTGCAGAGAGTGAATGTGATGGTGGTGGGTGTGAACCCACTGTTGCACTGGCCAGGTTTACCCTGGAGAGGCGTTAAAAAGTCACTATCTGGTCTTCACTAGAGCCTCTGATGATAAGGATAAGCTTGGCCTTTAAGGTAGTCACTAGGTGCTGCTCCAGAGCTGTGCCACGACCTGGAGCAGCGGACATGCGTGTCAAGGCAGAAATGCAAGGCACAGAGGAAGAAGGCAGAGAAGTTTTAAGAGAGTCCGAATTTGTTGCAGGCAGCATAGGTTCAAAATACAAAGCCAGGGGAAGGATGGGAGAGATCAGACAAACCAGGTTAACAGGATCAGTAACAGGATAGTCAAAGCAAGAAAGCACCTAAAGAGGAAACTCAAAACTAACTGCAACAGAACCTAAATTCAGGCAAGGTGTGGAGGTAGGAGCTGCCTAACATCTCCCTTAATGGCACAGGATAGGCCAAAGAAGCAAATATCTGCAGGACACAGCAGGTTAAATTCCTGCCAAGTCTGACAGCGCCTGCTTTTGCCAGATGCAGACTCTCAGCCACATGAGGATGCAGCAGTGCTGGGCGTGCAGCCAAAGGAAGTTCAGCATGGTGGCCCAACACTGGGAGGAGCAAAGCAGTGAACACAGGGAGCAAGACAGCCCTGAGCTGGAGTGTGACTTGCCAGCATGATGGCAAATAAATTCAAATTGAATTGAATTCTACTAAATTTTCCCAATAAATGCTCTTTTGCCAAGCTGCAGATTTTTTGTAATTCACTTCTACACAAATTCATCATCAAATTTATCTGAACCATAATGAGCCATCAAAACGTAAAAAAGAATTCTCATACTTACCTCACCCCCTACCTCTTCAACCCTTTCGCTACTTACTATCGTCCATCAGGATCCTGTATCTTCTGATCCTTGCCGCTCGCATTTAAATCTTTGGTTCCTCTTTCACTGAGACAGACTTCTGGGTATCAAGGCATCAGGGAGGATACTGTACAGGTGAGGGAATGAAAAATGTGCTGAACACCGGAAAGGTGATGCAGACCAGCAGAGATGCTAGAGAATTATGCTCTTGTGTCTAGTGAGATCACAGACTACAGTAGTCGACAATACATTTGAGGAGAATAACTTCTGTTCTAATCGTATTTCCTGGAGGAAAATATGTGAAAAGATGAATTCATCCATTCATCTCTAGTTTTTATAATTATTATTATTACTATTGTTATTATTAATAATTATTATTTATACAGCACCATTGATTCCATGGAGCTGTTCATGAGAAGGGTTACATCAAAATACAAATATCACTAACAGTAGACAAACTGAAAATGGTAGACTGGTACAGAGAGAAGAGGACCCTGCCCTTGTGCTCTTACAGTCTACAGGACTATGAGGAAGGAAACAATAGGATGAGGATTGCAGTAGCTCTGATGGTGTTGAAATGGCAGCGTGGTCATTGCAGATTGTAAGCTTTCTTGAAGAGATGGGTTTTCAGGTTCTATCTGAAGGATTCGAATGTGATGGATAATCTGATATGTTGGGGCACAGAATTTTAAAGGATGGGAGATATTCAGGAAAAGTCTTGGAGGCAATTGGGTGAGGAGTAAATAAGTGTGGAGGAGAGAAGGAGGTCTTGGGAGGACTGGAGATTATGTGAGGGAAGATATCGGGAGATTAGATAGGAGATATATGGAGTAGAAAGGCTATGGATGGCTTTGTAGGTCAGTATTAGTAGTTTGAACTGGAAACGCTGGGAAATTGGGAGCCAGTAAAGCGATTTGCAAAGGAGGGAATCATGAGAGTAGTGAGGAAAAAGATTAGTTAGTCGGGCAACAAAGTTAAGCAAGGACTGGAGACATGCGATAGAGTAAGAAGGTAGTCTGCAGAGTAGAATGTTGCAGTAGTCGAGGCGGGAGATGATTAAGGCATATACAAGAATTTTAGTTGAGTAAGAGTTGAGGAAAGGACTAATTCTGGAAGTAGTTTTGAACTGGAGGCAACAGGAGGTGGCGAGAGCTAGGATGTTCGGTTTGATGGACAGGACAGGGGAAGTTTGATGTAATTTATTGTGATAGATAGATAGATGCGGTAGGGAGATATGCAAGATTGAGGAAAGATAACTAGTTCAGATTTGTCCACATTGAGCTTGTGTAGCTGAGAGGAGAGGAAGGAGGCTATGGCTGATAGACACTTTGGGATTCTGGACAGCAGAGAATTGACATCTGGACCAGAGAGGTAGAACTGAGTGTCATCAGCATATAGATGATACTGGAAGCCATAGGACTTTGAGTTTTGCTAGGCCAAGGTTATAGATGGAAAAGAGTTAAGGTCCTAGGACAGAACCTTGAGGGACAACAACAGAGAGAGGGTGAGATGAGGAGGTAGTGTGAGAGTAAAAAACTGTAAATGTGCAGTTGGTAAGGTATGAGGAGATCCAGGATAGGGAAAGGTCTTTGACACCAAAGGAAGAGAGACTCTGTAGTTGGAAGGCAGTGGTTAACTGTGTCAAAAGCAGAGGACAGGTCTAGAAGGAGAAGTATAGTTAATTGTCTGTTAGCTTTAGCTGTAAGTAAGTCAGTAATTTTGATCAAGGCAGTTTCAGTGGAATGGTGGGGACGGAAGCCAGATTCTATGTTGTCAAAGAGTGAGTTATATGTAAAGTGGGAGGAAAGCTCTTAGTTTTTTGTTTGTAAGCTCAGCTTGTTGATCTATCCTTACCCATACCCTTAGCAGTGATTGACATTTGTATATAGTAAAATTATGGTTAGATAAACATAGTGAGATGTCGTTCAACAGCAATTTTCAGACAACTGCATGCAATCAAATATATGCAAATTGTCTGTGGCTTGCTGCTGCTATTTTGAAGCTCTGATTTTGCTGTAAAAATTTACAAAATACTGATAATTTGCACACAAGTGACATGACTTGCATTAAAGTCTATGGCAATTGTGTCATATGCAACTTGCGACCAGCGACAAAAAAATTCAACACATTTAGAAACATTTGGGACTCAGTTGCAGGAGGTCACAAGTCACAGTGCAACACTGTAGGGGAGTATCATGTGACACAAGTAGATAATTATCCCGGGTCTAATCCTTAAGGAGCAGAAAGATGAATGGGAGAAGTAGAAATATGAATTTAGTAGAATGAAAATGTATTTTTTTCTCAGAAGCTATTATATAAAGTTACAATATTCTTTTCTGTCATTTGGTATAATAACCCAAAGGACCTGTCATGATAACAGGCAGCTTATTCTGATTAAAGTTCCACTTTAAAAGCAGATATGCCCAATGCGTTCTTCTATAAGCGTGGATATTCACTGTGTTGCTCGGTAGCTAAGTAGACTCATACTTAGGAAATAAGGATTGTAATATCACTGATGGGAATCATTGAACAATTGTTCTAACGATAATAATGTATTTTTTAGAATCTTTCAAAAAAATAGAAGAGATTTCTTTTTTTCTCATTCTACTGGAAGGATTAGGTATCTAAATGTTATAAATGAGGTTTTATTAGCATGTGTGTATTTCTGTAGATATCACTCCAAAATTAAGATCTGGTTGCTTTTAAACCAATCTTGATTTACTTCTAAGCATCATTTTGTATAAAAAAAACTATGATACTGTAGATTTAATTAATAATTGTAATACCAAACAACAGTGTATCAGTGTAGTTAAAATTTTTATTGTGTGTTACAGCTTCTTGTACAGTGCCTTGCGAAAGTATTTGGCCCCCTGGAACTTTTTAACCTTTTCCCACATATCATGCTTCAAACAAAGATACCAAATGTTAATTTTTGGTGAAGAATCAACAACAAGTTGTTAGGGTCTGCGGAACCCACCTAATAGATATTGTAGAGAGGTGCGTTCGCAGCCCGGGGTCCACCGTGCAGGCAAAGCCTGCTGCTAGTAAGATGGCGAAAGTAGCGAACTCTGTTATCCGCAGAGTCGCTAAAATATATGCCGTAGGGCGCTATGGCAGTTAGTGTGAACTCTGTTAATCCCCAGAGCCGCTAACGGGAATGCCACATCGCTATATGGCGATAAGTACGAACTAACTGAACTTCAGTGAGCCGCAAAGTAAAACGCTAGGGTGCTGAACCAGCGTCATAAAGCGAACCCTGTTGCATCACAGAGCCGCTGAGAAAAAGACTGTGTCCTGTTAGACTCACAGTGATACACAGATAACTGCTGTGCGGATAGTAGTCCATGTTCATGCAGACAGCAGCGCAATCAAGCAATCTCCTCACCGGAGAAGCCGGTATTCTAGGGGCTTATTTCAGTCAAGCCCTAACCATGTGCACCCAAATCTCCTCACCGGAGAAGCCGGTATTCTAGGGGCTTATTTCAGCCGAGCCCTAACCACATGCGCACATGATCACACTGGCGCAAAGCACATAATGCAATTGATACTAGTGCATGGCGGCCCAGCCATGCCACCCTTTTATAGTAACAGCTACAGGACCTGCCAGAAAAAGGACCAATGAGAAACTGTTCCAAAACACATGTAGTTTCAGGACCTTCCTGGCAGACCAATAGGAGCTGCTGCAGTACCTGAACATGTGACCCCTGATCTCCAATGAGAGATCTTACCCTGGGCATGCTCAGAAGCGGAAGCGCAGGACTTCGTCCCAAAGACGTCTGCTCCAGCACTGGCTATAATAGAAGATCCAGGAGGGGCAGCAGCAAGTCTCTGCACAGTATTGGAATGGGCAAGACGCTAGGACCGATGTCTCTGCTGAGCAGGTTCCACTGCAGACGGAGATGGATGGGGGACCGCAGCGGGACTGGTTCGAGACTCCCCATGTGCAGCAGCGGGAACTCGAACCCTAACACAAGTGGGATACAATTGTGAGGTTGAACAACTACCTTAGTGTTCACTGGAGCCTCCAGTGGTGAGATCAGGCTTATGCATCAGGGAGCCACCAGGTGCCACTCCAGGGTTGTGTCCAGCAGTAGCAGCTGAGCCCAAGGGTCTAAGCCATTTTCTCAGATTCATAGACAGGGAAGGATGGCCACTTGGGACAGGTTCAGACTGTGCAGTCACCAGATAGCAGACCGTACGGCCACAGGGACAGATTCAGATTGTGCCGACAGGACAGCCACAGGGACAGGTTAGACACATTTGTCTCAGGAAACAGATCAGATACTGCCAATGCGGTTTAAGGGTATGGACAATGCCGAAGCATACACAGGAGCAGGGTCTAACTATACTGGACTATCGGGACACAGGATACAGGAAACATTAACAGATTAGGGACAGGGGACCTGGCAGCATACAGTTGCATACACTAAGCCACCTAACAGTAACTATAGGGGTTGCACAGGCCCCTTCCTATTGGGGACAGTAGGAATTATACAAGATGCCTCCCAGCTATTGGCTGGGAGACACCTTGCATGTGCACACGTTAACTAAAATTTGACAAAGCTGAAGAATTTGATTTTCAAAAGATGCACTAACCTCTAGTAAAGTCAAAACACATTTTGAAGCGGCACTTACCTGGCAGAAGATCTCCAGCGGTCACGTCCTGGACTGCTTGATGGCCGCCATTACCTTCTCCCTGGCGGTCACATGCAGTTTTTCGCGATAACTGCAGTGACTGCAGGGTAATCCCGGCCGTAAACCAGTCCGATGACGTCACCGCCGGGGAAGCAGGTAATCAGCTGTGCTGCGCCGGGATGACAGGCTCTGCCTGTCATTCTGATGTAGCAGAGCTGGATCGTCGTGGGACACTCGTTACTATGGACTGCGTCGGACAGGTGGTATACTTTTTTTTTTCTTTTTTTTTACAGGAGATCAATGGCGTCGCAGGATGAGACTGTAATAAATGTAATGAAACTGTGTTTTTTTTTTTTATTAAATTAAAAAACTTTTTTATGAACATTCACCCGTCCGGGTACATCAACAATTTAACTATTTACATACAGGGACCCTGTCCGGGTTATTTATAATTCTTTGGCAGGGGTGTTCCAGGTACCACCTGGTACTCTTCTGATGCTTGCCAAACATCCGAGACACCAAGGACCACCAGGACCTGATGACGTCGTGTGGCCTGTACAGTCAAGTCATGACCCGCTATCTGTGTCTGTGTGGCCACCTCTTTCATCTCCCTCCGGGTCTGGAACCCTATGTCCCGGACTGAACGAACCCCAGGGGGCCTAACAGGCGCCGGGTACGGGCCAGCTATACTTATCATGTCCATAGCTGGGGCTGCTGAGGAGACCACTGAGGGAGGCTGGGGAGATTTACGGCGTGGGGTGGGCACTTGTGCAGAGGCCTGGATGTGGGAGGCTGAAGGCTCCGAGGGTCTCACAGGTTCCTGACACTCTGGGGAGTAGGGGTCGCACCTGGTAACATTTAGGGCGTACCATCCATTGTAACCCCAGTGTCGGGTGTAAGTCACCAAGTCTCCTGGCAACAGGTCCCTCCCCGGGTGTCCTTCTGGGAGGTGAGCCTCCACGTCCCGCCGGGTCACAAAAACTTCTAAATAAAGTCCAGGCTCCTGGATGAAGCCCCAACCACCTTTCAATTTAAAGCTCCGTACTGCACCCTTACGCCGCGGCTCCCACAGGGTTCCTTTATCTTTTCTCATCCGGTCCTTATCTGCCCGGTCCTTCTCCAGGTTACGTTGCCGAAGCTTTTGGGTTTCTCGCTGCTCCCTTTGTCGCTCTGCTTCCCGCTCCCAACGTCTCCACTCTTCCTCCTGACGCCGGTTGAAATTCTCCTCCACCAGCAGCTCCATGTCTCCACCATCAAACTGCAGCTTACAGTGTTCGGTTTGCGGCAGCTCTCCTGGCGCCCCCCAGTCCTGGCGGCGCTCACCTGCAGAGGAAGCAGCCGGCTCTGGAACAGATGACAGTCGGGGCTCCGGTACAGACAGGTAGACCTCTGGTGCCTGCGTGGCCTCCTCCATGAGGACGGGTGTCGCTTCTTCTGTCTCAGCGACGGGGGCAGACAGCGGGATCTGGGGTGCTGCCGGTGCAGAGTTTTTTGCAGGAACGGGTGCCTCCACTGCGACAACGTCAACCGGATCACATTGCAATTGCTGGGATGCCCGCACGGACTCCTCTACTAGAACGGGTGCCTCACCTTCCGGTACAGACACTTCAGGTAAGAGGGATTGGCGCCGCTCCAAGTTTAGTTTTAGGGCACGCCAGCTGGCTTCCATCCTGGCGACCTCCTCCCGGTGCCGGGCCAGGCCTCTTAGGGTATCCTCCGCTTCTTGCAGCGTAGGAGGGTTTCCAGGCCGGGTGCCCAACGGTGGTTCCGTGGTGATCGGGTCGCTTCCGTGGGGGGAGAGCTCTGACTGCTCCATCCCTTCACACTTCTGCTCGTGTCCATTAGCCATCTCTGCCAAGTCACATGTGTCATTGGCATCTGGAGAGGGCCCCTCTTTTGTAGGGAGGCGGGACCTTCGCGTTAGTTTCCGCACACTGAGGTGGATGAGGAGGCGGAACTCAAGAGCTGTGGGGCACGATCTTACATTGCAGTACCATTTACAGTGGTCGGGCATCGTTTTCGCGCCACTGAGTGAGTGTACACCCACGAAGAGCACGCCCTTCTTCTTCACCAGTGCCTCGTCGTGACGCAGATATGGCTGAAAAATGGCAAATACATTCTCTGATGATTTTAGCAATTCTCAAGCACAAAACCAGTTCCATTCCGGCACACAGGACTCGCTTATAGCGAGCTACAGAATCCTGTTTGTGACGCCCAAGTTGAGTCGCACAGAGCCAGAGGTTTTGGGGGTACTCGGCACCGAGCCCGTCGACTTCTATGGGGTATGTCACGGCTTTACCCGGCAATTGAATCAGAGTCTATTTTACTATGTAGAAGTGTATAAACTATAAATATATGTATATATATATATGTCACAATGACATGTATATATATATATATGTATTCTATGTGTGTATATTTTGTGTTTACAACGAAAGAAAGGGTTTTTTTTGTTGCGATATTTTGTTTCCATAGACTTACATGGGACTTCCGGTATCAGAATCGGATATCGACGATATTTAGTGATATCGGCGATACCATTCCGATACGATATTTTTAGATATCGAGCAGTATCGCTCAACACTACTAATAATAAAAACAGTAAGTCATGAGTAAGACTGCTTAGTGCAGTTGAAATACGCCTACTGGGTCATGTAGACCATGTAAATTTTTCTTTTGTATGCACTATATTTTCTTTTGAAAAATAAAAAGTAAAGGAAAATCCAGTCCTGTTGAGCCAGACTCCAATTTTAACCTATTATCCTCAATAATAAAAACAATACTTAATTCTAAGAAAAATAATTTTTTTTATATAATATTTATAAAATTCAATTAGAATTATGTTTGTTGGTTTTCATCTCTCACAGATTCTCTGAACTCATTTCAGCGTTAATACACAAAGAGCCTGTTAAGGGTCTGCGGAACGCACCAAATATATAAAGTAGAGAGGTGCGTTCGCAGCCCGGGGTCCACCGTGTAAGCGGAGCCTGCTGCTAGTAGAAATGGCTCGAGAAGCAAACTCTGTTATCCCGCAGAGTCGCCAACATAAACGCCGTAATGCGCTGTGGCAGTAAGTGCGAACTCTGTTACCCCACAGAGCTGCTAGAAGGAGAGCCGCAGCGCTATATGGCGAAGTGTGCGCACTCACTAGACACAACTGAGTGGCAAAGAAAACACGCTAGGGCGCTGTCTAGCGTTGAAAGCGAACCCTGTTACGTCACAGGGCCGCTGAGAAAAAATACTGTGTCCTGTCAGGCTCTCAGGTACACAGTTAAGTGCTACGCGTTCATAAAGCGTGATCATGTGCTAATGTCCTCGCGGGAGTCACCCGCAATCTATGGCGTCTGAACGCCAGACCCTGAATACGGCAATCAAAACTCCTCACCGGTTATGCCGGTAATCTAGGGCATCTAGGACACCGACCCTGACCAGCTACCATACCAAACTCCTCACCGATTAAGTCGGTATTCTAGTGGCTTATTTCAGCCGGGTCCCTATCCACACATACACATGACCACACTGGCGCATAGCATACAATGATTGATATTAGCGCATGGCGGCCCAGCCATGCTACCTGTAATGTATGTAGTACAGTTCATATAGCGTCTTGTGCTTGGGTGCGATGAAAACACAGGAGTCACAGGTTTGGTATAGAAAAGTCCTGTATTACTTCATACAAGTTGGCAGAAATAGTCACACAGTTTGCAGACACAGAAACAGGAGACACAGCAGGCCAGAGTAATCCAAGCTCAGCAATAACTCTCCAATACAGATTCAGGATCTTCTTCTCTGTTACCGTAAGTCCATGCAAACGTGGGTCTTTCAAAGAGCAGGGTTCAGAGTCCACAAGTGCTTCAGAGTTCCTCAGTAGGAATAGCTGGAGTACAAGGTCCAAGGCTTACAGGAGTCAAGTCACAGGTTCACTGCAGGCTAGATTCTGAAGCACTGATTGCTCAGCTGTGGCTGCTTAAGAAGCAAAGGAGAGAATCAGGGCGGGAACATGCAAGCTGGAAACTCCATTTTGACTGAGGGCAAGATAGCTGCAGCAAGACAGAAAGTAAAATGGCTGACGAACAAACTGAGTTTCAGGAATATATACATAGAACCTTACATTACTCCCCCCTTAAGGACAACCTCCGGATGACCTCAGACCAGGCTTGTGTGGGTACCTCTGATGAAACTGACGGAGCAAGCGAGGAGCATTAACGTTATTGACCGGTTCCCATGAGTTGTCCTCCACTGGGTAGCCCTGCCATTTAATCAGATATTGTAACTGATTTCTATACAACAATCCTTTCCACCACAAATTCTTCCTGACCATCGACTAGCACTGGGTCAGGGCAAGGAGAGGAACGTCCAGGAAACGTATTGGGTGTCGCAGCCTTTAGTAGGGATACATGAAAGACAGGGTGGATTCTCATAGTTCTGGGCAGTTGAAGACGACAAGCAACGGCACTTAAAATTTTACTGATTTTATAGGGTCCAATGTACTTATGTCCCAACTTAGACGATGGAATCCTTAACTTAAGATTTCTGGTTGACAGCCAGACCAAGTCTCCTACCTTGAAAGCTGGTGCAGGTTTACGAAATTTATCTGCTGCTTTCTTGTACCTTTCTTGAGCCGATTCCAGATTTTCCTTTAGAAGATCCATATTCTTCTGTAAAGACGTGATTCTTTCAGCCACTGCTGGTAAAGGCGTTTCTATGGGAAATCGTGGTAGAATGTTAGGATGATAACCTAGATTAGAGTAAAAAGGAGACTGTTTAGTGGAGGCACTCTGAGAGTTGTTATACGAGAACTCAGCTAATGGAAGTAGATCCACCCAATCATCCTGTAGGTGGCAGATAAAGCAGCGGAGATACTGCTCCAGGGTTTGATTGGTTCGTTCGGTCTGTCCATTAGTCTGGGGATGAAAAGCAGAAGAAAGGTTTACTTTAATGTCCAATGCTGCACAGAAATTTTGCCAAAACCTAGAAGTGAATTGCACCCCTCGATCCGAAATAACCTCATCCGGTACTCCATGTAAGCGAAACACATCTTTAATCATCAAATCTGATGTCTGTTTTGCAGTGGGTAAGCCGACACAAGGGATAAAATGAGCTGCCTTTGTTAGACGGTCAACCACCACTAGAATGGTGTTCTTCCCTGAGAGGTTGGTAACTCCACAATGAAGTCCATAGAAATGGATCCCCACGGGCGGGACGGGGTGGGAAGAGGCTGTAACAGACCAGTTGGTGAGGAGCGAGGTGTTTTGCATCTTGCACAGACCTCACATGAAGTGACATAATTCAAAACATCCTTCCTGCAAGTGGGCCACCAAAAGAAACGAGAAAGAAATTCCTGTGTCTTTAGAATTCCTCTATGCCCAGCTATCTTGGAATCGTGAATGAGTTGCAATACTCTTAATCTGACTGTTTCAGGAATATACAGACGTTGTCCCTGAATCCACACACCATTCTTAAAGACAAGACTTACGTCCCTTGGGGGTTGTGCCAAAAAGGAATCCGCATGGTATGCTTCCTTGATGTCCTTAAGTAGGTCTTGATTATGAATTACTCCTAGGAATCTAGAGTCAGGAAGAATAGTCTTAGGAGGAGTAATTGGACGTGTCTCTGCTGAGTAAATCCTAGAGAGTGCATCAGCCTTTCCATTGCGCGATCCTGGTCTATAAGAGATGATAAAATTAAATTGGTTTAAGAAAAGATTCCAGCGAGCCTGGCGAGGAGTCAGGCACTTAGCCGACCTGATAAACTCAAGGTTACGATGGTCTGTCAGGACGACTATTTGCTGTGCAGCTCCCTGAAGAAGGTGTCTCCATTCTTTGAAGGCGGCAATAATGGCCAACAACTCTCTATTGCCCACATCGTAGTTCCTCTCAGCCGAAGACAACTGCTGGGAAAAGAAGGCACAGGAATACAAGACATTCTTCTCACCTGTTCTCTGAGAGAGTATAGCTCCAACGGCACAGTCTGAAGCATCCACCTCTATTATGAAGGCAAGCTCGGGGTTGGGATGTACTAGGATAGGTGCAGTGGTAAATTTATCTTTTAGACGGGAAAATGCTTCCTGGGCTTGGGGAGTCCAGGAAAACCTAGACTCTTTCCGGGTAAGTTGAGTGATAGGTGACACTACCTCAGAGAAATTTCTAATGAAACGTCTATAGAAGTTGGCAAACCCGATGAAGCGCTGTACCTCCTTCACATTTCTAGGACTTGGCCAATCCTTGATGGCTTGGGTTTTGCTTCCATCCATACTAATTCCTTGTGTAGACAGTACATACCCCAGAAATTGAATTTCGGTCCTATGGAATTCACACTTTTCAAGTTTGATGTAAAGATGATTTTGTCTTAGACGTTCCAAGACCATTCTCACATGTCCATGATGTTCCTCTGTGGAGTTAGAAAAAATTAGAATATCATCCAAATAAATTACCACGAATGTATCTAGGAGATCCCTGAAGATGTCATTCACCAAGTGTTGGAAAGTGGCTGGGGCGGTACTCAGACCAAAAGGCATAACTAGATATTCAAAGTGTCCATAGCGTGACCTGAATGCAGTCTTCCATTCATCCCCAGGTCTAATACGGACTAAGTTATAGGCCCCACGAAGATCTAGTTTAGAAAAAATTTTGGCATGTCGCACTCTCTCCAATAACTCAGGGATTAAAGGCAATGGATAACGGTTTCTAATAGTAACCTTATTGAGTTCCCTATAGTCTACGCATGGTCTCAGAGATCCATCTTTCTTCTTTACAAAGAAGATGGGTGCACCTGCAGGAGATGAAGAGGGGCGTATGAAGCCCTTGGCTAGATTTTCATCTATGTAATCCTTTAAAGCCTTTAGCTCGGGCCCCGCCAGGGGGTAGATCTTACCAAAAGGTATCTCTGCTCCAGGCAATAATTCAATTGGACAATCATATGGACGGTGAGGAGGAAGCTGGTCAGCGTTCTTCTTGTCACATAAATCCACATAGTCCTGGTATACAGCTGGTAGTTCAGGGACTGACATGATTCCTTTAGGAACAGAGCAAGCTGAAACTTTTGGACTCATCTGTTTCTCTGGAAAGTGTAATTCCTTGGTCTCCCAGTTAATGGTAGGATTCTGAGCCTGCAGCCATGGTAGCCCTAGAATAATGGGAAAGTGGGGAGAAGAGATAAGCATAAAGGACAGTTTCTCTTGATGATCTTTACCCATAAGAACCCTCAAAGGCTCTGTTTCCTGATCCACTGGTCCAGAGGTCAGCAGGGAGCCATCCACAGTTTCCATCTGTACTGGAGTAGCCTTCTTCACTGAACGTATTCCCTGTTTCAGAGCAAAGGAGACATCCATAAAATTTCCACTTGCCCCTGAGTCGATCATAGCAGAGCTAGACACCCAAGCTGAGTCAACCCAGAGTTTGATGGAAAGAAAGCAATGAGAATTGTTTTTCTTACAACTCAGCTGGGACACCGCTGAGGAAACTTGAAAAATGGCAGCGTTTACACAGTCAACGTCCTCAGAGGTAACGGAGTTTAAGTCCGAGAAATCAAGATCTGTTGCTGCAGATCTCTCTGGAGCCTGAGGCTCGGACCTGACAGATCCCCTCTCGCAACACTCACAATGAATGAGTGCTGCAGTAGTCTTACGAGAACGGCTGGGACAGTTTATAATGAAGTGCCCTGACTTACCACAATAGAAACATAGATTCTCCTTAAAACGATGTTCCTTGAGTGCATCACTAACCCGTCGTTGTAAAGAGTCTACGTGCATGGGTTCAGGTTCAGGTTCCCGTGTAATCCTACTCAAAGGTTCCTTAGCTGGAGAGGAAGGTAGGAAAAGGTTAGTACGATTGCTTTCGAACCATCTCTCTTGCCTGCGTTCAGTCAGACGAGTATCAATACGGATGCAGTAGTTAATAAAGTCACCTAACGGAGTGGGAGGGTCGGCACGAGCAAGTTCATCCTTAATCAGTGGAGATAACCCCTTTCGAAAAATAGATTTTTTGGCGGAACTGTCCCAGGTGGTATCAAGGGCCCATCTCCTGAAATCCAAGGCATATTCAGCTACCGAGTGCTTACCTTGGCGCAAAGCTAACATGGCTGCTTCAGCTGTTGCACCTCGATTGGGGTCATCAAACACCTGCCCCATGGCTGAAATAAAATCATCAAGGTGATTCAAACAATCATCCTCAGTCTCAATCAGAGGGTTTGCCCACATTAAAGCCTTGTTGGTAAGCAACATAATTATAGTAAGCACCTTAGATCGTTCAGTGGGAAATTGTGAAGCATGTGCAGAAAAAAAAAGATTGCATTGATTAATAAATCCCCTGAATTTCTCACGTTCACCGCCAAAACGAAAAGGGGGCAACTTGGGAATCCCAGCACTCGGGGCTACGGCAGGAGCCTGGACTCGCCCCTCTAGAACCTCAATCCTGGCTCGCAAATCCTGGGTAGTCTGTCCAACCACTTGCAAATTGTGATTATTGAGGTCCTGTAGATTTGTAAAACGGGTCTTTATATTCTGCAAATCTGCAAGGATATTATCAGTCACTCCGCAAAGTTCCTTTATGCGGGCCTCCATTTTCCAGATCTTTTAAGACAGGATTACTGGAATGGTTGTGAGAAGTCACAACCACTATCATCACAGAAAGTTTCAACCAGACATCTGATATCCAGAGTTACAGCAGACAAAAAAGAGAAAAGAAAGGAAAAAAAAAAAAAAAAAACAATAGTGTTTACCTGTGGTAACACTGCAAAAAGAAAAAACTTAAGGGAATTGCTCACCTGGAATGGTTGTGAGAAGTCACAACCACTGTCATCACAGAAAGTACAACCGGACGTCTGATATCCACAGTACAGCAGACACAGCCTTCCAGACCCAGCAGACACTAACGTTTTGGCTTCAGAATCTTGTAATGTATGTAGTACAGTTCATATAGCGTCTTGTGCTTGGGTGCGATGAAAACACAGGAGTCACAGGTTTGATATAGAAAAGTCCTGTATTACTTCATACAAGTTGGCAGAAATAGTCACACAGTTTGCAGACACAGAAACAGGAGACACAGCAGGCCAGAGTAATCCAAGCTCAGCAATAACTCTCCAATACAGATTCAGGATCTTCTTCTCTGTTACCGTAAGTCCATGCAAACGTGGGTCTTTCAAAGAGCAGGGTTCAGAGTCCACAAGTGCTTCAGAGTTCCTTAGTAGGAATAGCTGGAGTACAAGGTCCAAGGCTTACAGGAGTCAAGTCACAGGTTCACTGCAGGCTAGATTCTGAAGCACTGATTGCTCAGCTGTGGCTGCTTAAGAAGCAAAGGAGAGAATCAGGGCGGGAACATGCAAGCTGGAAACTCCATTTTGACTGAGGGCAAGATAGCTGCAGCAAGACAGAAAGTAAAATGGCTGACGAACAAACTGAGTTTCAGGAATATATACATAGAACCTTACACTACCCTTTTATAGCAACAGCTACAGGACCTTCCAGGAACAAGGACCAATGAGAAGCTGTTACAAACAAACGTAGCTACATGACCTTCCTGGCGGACCAATAGGAGCCGCTGCAGCACCTGAACATGTGACCCCTGATCTCCAATGAGAGATCTCACTCTGGGCATGCTCAGATGGGAAAACGCAGAACTTTGTCTCAAAGACGACTGCTCCAGCACTGGCTATAATAGCAGATCCAGGAAAGGCAGCAGCAGCAAGTCACTGCACAGTAGAGGAGTGGGCAAGACGCCTGGACCGACGTCTCTGCTGAGCAGGGTCCACTGCGGTCGGAGATGAATGGGAGACCGCCGCGGGACGGGTTCGAGACTCCCCTTGTGCAGCAGCGGGAAATCGAACCCTAACAGAGCCACTGCTGTTTTTTTGCCATTATCAAAAAACATCTATCAAATATACATGTTAAAATATCCCTTAAATAGATTTTCATTTATTGTTCTAAATATCATTTATGAAAATTTTATTGAATTTGCGTGATTTATGAAGGTTACAGTATCAGTTTATGTCTTTATGTGCTTATGTGCTGTAAGCATGCCTGTGGCTATGTAACTCTGCAGTAAGACACCACCCTGTCACTTAGTGATAGTATGCATGATTATTTACCAGTGCAAAAACAGAAGCTAAGTGGAGCAAATGCACATTGGAGCATGTCAGAGTAAATAATGGAAAAACTGTACAGGATTACCATGTTGGTTTTCATAGTAGATATTCTGTATTAGTAATATATAATATAATGGAAATACAAATTATTGTTCTCTCCAGTTATTCACAGTTTAGGTTATTGTTTAGGACTATTTGGAAAGGTTGGCAAAGACTAAGCATAGAGATATAGATATATGAGATATATATAAATGTAACAAAAATGTATTTTAGGGGTGTATATATGTATATATATATATAGTAATTTAAAACCAGAAAGAAGAGTACAAAACTTTTCAAAACAAGTAACTTAATGGCTCTTCAACATGCAGAATATACAGTACATGTTTCATAGTGCCACAGTTCTAGGGAATATAATTATTTGCAATTTTTAGAACCGATTAATTTGGTAAAGTTGTGAAGGATAAGTAAATGCATTGCTGCAGAAGAACATGATAATAAATGCAGTGTATGTAATTCTGAAGTAACAGGTTTACAAACAGGTTTATAATAAGACATAGTTTAAAAGTAGCATGGATAATTATGGTGTTGCTGTCACGTATTGACTAGGGGCGATGGTCCCTTGATTTAGAGGGTGCTCTAGGTTATCCCTGTCCCCGAACTACGTGGGTGGAGACGCCTTGGTCACATACTTTGCTATGCTTCTATCATTAACGTTATCTGTTCCATCCCCTATCCAGGGAGGTGTGAGACTGAGATATATAGGATTACACTAACCAGGCAAACAAGGGTAGACAGACAGGGATTAAAGAAAACTACAATTATACTCATAAAACAACAGAGTGTAAAGGGTATGCCACACTAAACAATATCGCTAACGGGATCGCTAAAAAACGTCACTATTTAGCGATCCCGTTAGCGATATTGTTCAGTGCGGCAGCTTCCAGCGACGAGCTTCCTGCTGTGATCTCGCTCGTCGCTGGAATCGTTCCGGACCCTATTTCATCGCTGGCGCTCCCGCTGGGTAAGTATCTTATCGCTGTGTGGCACCTTTTCTTAGCGATTTAGCGGTACTTTTGTACCGCTAAAGTCGTTAAGAAGATCGCTAACGGCGATAGCGTCGTTAACTATATCGCTAAATGCGGCAGCATTTAGCGATATAGAAACAATCCCGCTAGCGATCTCATTAGTATGCAACGCTAACGAGATCGCTAGCGGGATAGCTTAGAGTGGCAGTACCTTAACACAGTGGAGGGATAGGTAAGAGAAAGAAAATAGGAGATGATGAGGATAAACATGCAAACCAACTCCAAGCAGAAATCTCCTGAACAATTCTTCAACGGCTTACTCCAAATTCTGAATTTCACCTGCAACACCTAACCACAAGGTAGAACTATCACTGGCAATTCTCAATTGCCAGTGGTGAGCATATATAACAGAAGGGAGTGGCTAACACAGAACAGTTGAGGCAATTCAGGATGGAGAGCTCCAGGAGATCAACTGAACTGATTATCTTTGCAATGACAAAGCAAGGAAACAACCTGCCCCGTTTAGCAGAATGGGAAAGCAGCTCTAATTAGTTCAGGATTTCGCTTGACCAGACACTGCAATCTTCTATCCCCTCTGTTGTGGTATCCCCATAAGAGTTGCACTTAGCCTAATGAATTAATAATTTTTTTTATTATTTTGATTTAACTGACACAATGACTAGTGTGATCGTTGAAAGACTTTGAAAGACTTGTTTCCATAAGTTCATGCAAATTAAGTAACTATTTGTTATCAAAATCAATGATTAGCATTGCTGACTCGTATATCTGGGGGGTTGTTGGTTTATTTCTATGCAAGGGGAATACCTAAAAGCTTGTTCACCTCATATTCATGTTGATAACTCAGATTTCCTTTCAAGATCACAATGATAGGTAAATCCCTTTCTCATAATCTTATCGCTAGTTGTGATGGGCGAGCGTGCTCATTCGAGTATCAAGCAGCACTGTTATGTTTCGGTAGCTGAGGAGTACAGGAACGACAGCAGGGCAGCCGAACACCTGAGATGTTGGTAACTGATGGGTTACATATTACTAAACTAACGACACAACTAGAGGTAGCCGTGGAGGGTTCCTACGTTGATCCAAGACGCCTCATCACAGCCTGAGAGATAACTACACCTAAAGGCAGAAAGATGAAAGCTATCTGCCCCGGAGCAGATCCCCAAAGAAAATAGGAAGCCCCCAAACATATAATGGCGGTTAGACAAGATGAAAATACAAACATAGGCAGAAAATAGACTGAGCAAACGCTGAGCCACAAGCTGACTAAATAGGATAGGACAGGAGAGATTACTTTCTGCAACCCAGAAAACCCTACAAAAATCCAACAATTCTGATTACAAAAATACTGAGATCACACGATCTCGCCACCCACTAAATCAGTTCTCAGTGTGAACAAAAACCAAGCCGCAGCCGCTGAAAAAACAGGAAAAAGCAAATGAGCAAATAACAGAGGCTGCAGATAAACTGCGAGGAGCTCAGGCCCCTGGAGGGGACCTCGCTGACCTCCACAAAAGTGCAGAAAACAATGCAAAAAGCAAGCACAAAAAGAAAAGCAAAAAATATCTTATCTGAAAGCAGGAGATGCAGGCAAGACTCCAGCAAACTTCCAAATGAACCAGGAACCACAATTGAGACAAGAACAATTGATCACCGGTAACCATCATGGGAGGGAACCTCCCTTATATCAGACCAGTCAGTGAACCCAGATTGCCACTCCTCGCTGAAAGGTTCAGTACTGTCTGTAACCACCAGAGGGAGCCTCTGCTCAGAAACCATCTCTAACACATTCATAACAGTACCCCCCCTTGAGGAGGGGTCACCGAACCCTCACTTGTGCAACCAGGCCGATCAGGATGAGCTCGGTGATAGGCATGGATCAATCTCCTAGCATGGATGTCCGAAGCAAACACCCAAGAATTGTCCTCCTGACCATAACCTCTCCACTTAACCAAATACTGGAGTTTCTGTCTAGAAAAACGAGAATCCAATATTTTCTCAACCACATACTCCAGATTACCCTCAACCAAAACAGGGTCAGGAGGCGCAGCCATAGGAACCACTGGCTTGACAAACCTCTTCAATAAGGACTTGTGGAACACGTTATGGATCTTAAATGTCCCTGGAAGAAGCAAACGGAAGGAAACAGGATTAAGAATCTCCATGATCTTATAAGGTCCAATGAACCTGGGCTTAAACTTTGGAGATGCAACCCTCATAGGGATATTTCTTGAGGACAATCAAACCAAGTCCCCAACTTTAAACTGAGGACCATCAGTCCTATGCCGATTGGCAAACCGTTGGCCCTTCTCCTGAGAGAGAGACAACCTCTCCACTACCTTGTCCCAAATCTGCTGCATTCGCTCCACAACAGAGTCAACACACGGACAGACAGAAGCCTCCGCCTGTCCCGAAGAAAATCGAGGGTGAAACCCAAAATTGCAGAAAAATTGAGACATCAAGGTGGCAGAGCTAGCCCTATTATTAAGAGCAAACTCAGCCAAAGGCAAAAAAGAGACCAAGTCATCTTGATCAGCAGACACAAAACATCTCAAATAAGTCTCCAAGGTCTGGTTTGTTCTCTTGGTTTGTCCATTGGTCTGAAGATGAAAAGCAGAGAAGAAAGATAATTGAACACCAAGTTTAGAACAAAATGTCCTCCAAAATCTGGAAACAAACTGGAGTCCTCTGTCAGACACAATGTTCTCCAGAATGCCATGTAACCGAACCACGTGCTGAAGGAACAAAGGCACCAATTCGGAGGAGGAAGGTAACTTAGGTAATGGCACAAGATGTATCATCTTGGAAAACCTATCACAGATTACCCAGATAACGGTCATTCTCTGAGAAATAGGGAGGTCAGAAATAAAATGCATAGAGATATGGGTCCATGGCCTCTTGGACACAGGTAATGGCATTAACAAACCACTAGAGCGAGAGCAAGGCTTGGAGCGAGAGCAAGTCCCACAGGACTGCACAAATTCCCTGACGTCACGAGACAAAGTAGGCCACCAAAAGGACCAACTCACCAAGTCTCTGGTACCAAAAATCCCGGGATGACCAGCCAACGCAGAACAATGAATCTCAGACATCACACTCTTCTTCCACTGGTCTGGGACAAACAATTTCCCAATAGGGCAGCGCTCAGGTTTATCCTCCTGACAACCTTCCAAGGCCAGTCTCAAATTGGGCGAGATGGCGGAAAGAACTACACCCTCTTTCAAATAACAGTAGGATCAGCTAACTCAGGAGAGTCCGCAAAGAAACTCCTCGAGAGGGCATCCGCCTTAACATTCTTAGTGCCAGGAAGAAAAGAAACCACAAAATTAAAACATGTGAAAAACAAGGCCCACCTGGCCTGTCTAGGATTAAGTCGCTTTGCTGATTCGAGATAAACCAGATTCTTATGGTCCGTGAGGACCACCACCTGATGTTTGGCTGCTTCCAGCCAATGTCTCCACTCTTCAAAGGCCCACTTCATGGCCAATAACTCCCGATTACCCACGTCATAATTACGTTCAGTTGGAGAAAATTTTCGAGAGAAAAAGGCACAAGGGTTACTCTTAGAGGTCTCTGGATCTCTTTGGGACAAAACGGCACCTGCCCCAATTTCAGAGGCATCAACCTCCACCTTAAACGGTAGAGAAACATCAGGCTGCCGTAGAACAGGAGCAGAAGTGAATCTCTGCTTAAGTTCCTGAAATGCAGAGACTGCCTCAGGAGGCCAATTCACCACATCAGAACCCTTTTTGGTCAAATCAGTCAATGATTTAACAATACCGGAGAAATTACCAATACATTTACGATAAAAATTGGCAAAACCCAAAAATCTCTGAAGAGCCTTTAATGAAGTAGGTTTGACCCAATCACAGATGGCTTGAACCTTTACTGGGTCCATTTCAATAACAGACGGAGATAAAATGAATCCCAGAAATGAGACCTTCTGTACGCCAAAAAGACACTTTGATCCCTTCACATACAGTGCATTCTCTCTCAAAATCTGGAACACAGTCCGAACATGTTTCACATGAGAGTCCCAGTCATTGGAAAAAATCAAGATATCATCCAAATAAACAATCAGAAATTTATCCACAAAATCCCTGAAAATATCATTCATGAAGGATTGGAAGATGGAAGGAGCATTAGTGAGCCCAAAGGGCATCACTAGGTACTCAAAATGCCCCTCTGGGGTATTAAACGCCGTCTTCCATTCATCCCCGTGCTTACTGCGAATAAGGTTATACGCCCCCCTGAGGTCAAGCTTGGTAAACCAACTAGCACTTTTCACCCTGGAAAACAGGTCAGAAATCAAGGGTAACGGATATTGATATTTCACAGTGATCTTATTCAAGAGACGATAATCAATACACGGCCTCAATGAACCATCCTTTTTGGCCACAAAGAAAAAACCGGCACCCAAGGGTGAAGAGGATGGTCTGATATGACCCTTCTCCAATGACTCCTTGATATAAGATCGCATAGCATCGTGTTCAGGTACAGACAAGTTAAAAAGGCGACCTTTAGGAAATTTACCACCAGGCACTAATTCAATAGCGCAATCGCAGCTCCTGTGAGGGGGCAAAGATGCAGATTTACTTTCACTAAATACATCCGAAAAATCAGTCAAAAAGTCAGGAACATCCTGAGACTTGGGAGAGGCAGAAAAAACAGGAGTGTCGGCATTAACACATTGGCAGCCCTAACTGGTCACAGACACAGATTTCCAATCCAAAACAGGATTATGAGACTGTAACCAAGGGAAACCTAGTACAATAATGTCATGCAGATTATACAGCACCAGAAATTTGCAAGTCTCCTGATGATCTGGTTCAACCCTCATTATCACCTGAGTAGAAAACTGGGGTTTATTCTCTGCCAAAGGGGTGGAATCAATGCCCAGTAGGGGAATAGAATTCCGCAGGTGTATCATGGGAAACCCACAACGTTTGGCAAAGTCAAAATCCATCAGGTTAATAGCTGCTCCTGAATCAACAAAAGCCTGAGCAGAAAATGTGGACAGGGAGCAAATCAGGGTAACAGTCAAGAGAAATTTAGTCTGAACACTACCCAAGACAACTGAGCGTGAAAAACATCTTCCCCGCTTAGGGCAGACTGGAATAGCATGAGAGGCATCACCACAGTAGAAACATAACCCATTGCGCTTTCGAAACTCATGACGCTGAGCCCCAGAAGTCACTCTATCACACTGCATGGGCTAAGAAGCTGGCTCACAAGGCAACACTATCTCACGCATACCTCTGCACTCACGCAAACGTCTGTCAATTTGAATAGCCAATGACATAGAATCATTGAGACCAGAGGAAGCAGGGAATCCCACCATAACATCCTTTACATACTCTGACAGCTTCTTCTGAAAAAGGGCTGCCAAAGTATCATCATTCCATTTGGTCAGAACTACCCACTTTCGGAATTTCTGACAGTACAACTCAGCGTCTTCAAGACCCTGATTTAATGCCAACAAGGTTTTTTCAGCTTGATCAGTGACATTAGGTTCATCGTACAATAAGCCCAGAGCCAGAAAAAATGCATCAATATCATTCAAAACAGGATCCCCAGGTGTCAGGGAAAAAGCCCAATCCTGAGGATTGCCACACAGGAGAGAGATGACAATTTGAACCTGCTGTGCTGCGTTACCTGAGGACTTAGGCTTCAAGGCAAAAAACAACTTACAGTTATTTTTGAAATTCAGAAATTTAGCCCGATCCCTCAAAAACAAATCTGGCTTGGGAATCCTAGGTTCCACAACCGGCAACCCAGCGAGATAGGTAGCAATACTCCGAATCTCAGTGGCAATTTGATCTACACGGCCAGACAACTATGCAAACTCCATTGAGAGAAAAAAAAAATCCTCCTCAGCACCCAGAGAAAAAGAGGGAAAAAATGCAACAGACAGAAAAAAAAAATCTCTGACAACTTTTTTCTTTCCACACTATTTTTTACTTCTGTGAGTACCATATAATTTTCAGTTATGGCCGGTGACACTGTTATGTTTCGGTAGCTGAGGAGTACAGGAACAACAGCAGGGCAGCCGAACACCTGAGATGTTGGTAACTGATGGGTTGCAGATCACTAAACTAACGACACAACTAGAGGTAGCCGTGGAGCGTTCCAACGTTGATCCTAGAGGCCTCGTCACAGCCTGAGAGATAACTACACCTAAAGGCAGAAAGATGAAAGCTATCTGCCCCTTAGCAGATCCCCAAAGAAAATAGGAAGCCCCCAAACATATAATGGCGGTTAAACAAGATGAAAATACAAACATAGGCAGAAAATAGACTGAGCAAACGCTGGGGCCACAAGCTGACTAAATAGGATAGGACAGGAGAGATTACTTTTTGCAACCCAGAAAACCCTACAAAAACCCAACAATTCTGATTACAAAAATACTGAGATCACACGATCTCGCCACCCACTAAATCAGTTCTCAGTGTGAACAAAAACCAAGCCACAGCCGCTGAAAAAACAGGAAAAAGCAAATGAGCAAATAACAGAGGCAGCAGATAAACTGTGAGGAGCTCAGGCCCCAGGAGGGGACCTGGCTGACCTCCACAAAAGTGCAGAAAACAATGCAAAAAGCAAGCACAAAAAGAAAAGCAAAAAATATCTTATCTGAAAGCAGGAGATGCAGGCAAGATTCCAGCAAACTTCCAAATGAACCAGGAACCACAATTGAGACAAGAACAATTGATCACCGGTAACCATCATGGGAGGGAACCTCCCTTATATCAGACCAGTCAGTGAACCCAGATTGCCACTCCTCGCTGAAAGGTTCAATACTGTCTGTAACCACCAGAGGGAGCCTCTGCTCAGAAACCATCTCTAACACATTCATAACACAGCACCGAGTATGGCATGGTGCTTGAATGCTCCCGTCCCCGTAGGAAGCTCATTTGAATTTTCTGAGCCATGTGCATCATTAAAGCTGGGCATAGCTCTACTGGAAGCGCAATGACTCCTCTGTCAGCCGGACACTTTGTGAGCTATAGAACTCTGGGACAAAGAAAGGGGAGAGGGATTGTCCTCCAGATAAATGCTTGAGTTTCACATTTACTTCCACTATGCTCATTACATGAATTGAGCATGTCTGGGAGTCTGACGTGCTCGATTCACATACCGAGCACTCAAGCATTTCAGTGCTCGATTAACACTACTAGTTAGTTTAAGGGGTCATTTGGTCATCAGTTTTTCACCCGTGGTTTTTATGGATAGAACTCACACTTATTATACTCTATAAAATGTATTCCATAGCAAAATATGGAGACGTTTCCATTTTTGATTTGAGTGATCAAATTCAACAATGCAAGTTTGTGGGGCCATGAAAAAAAAATTACAGAAACTCTGATAATAAAAAATTGACACACTGACCAAACAGTGATAAAAATCTGTTCCAAAATACTAATGAACATTAGTCCAAGGAAGGACATATCATTGGTGCAAAATATGCAGCTGCTTATGGGCCCAAGAGGTAAGGGGGCCTATTTGCACCCTGGAAACAGATGAAATTGTGCATTATTATATGATTGGACTGTAAAGGACAATTATACAATTCTTACGCAGGTGTTGTTATGTTCTGCTACAAGCACTAAGGAAAGAAGGGAGATCTGTCCCTACGATAGAACTAAGCTAGATCCCTACGATGTAACGGGGAACCTGATCCTGCGATCAGACCCGCTAAAGTACTCAGCTAGTCTGTACGAAGACCTATAGATGCGAGGAAGGGATCCCTACAAGAACTAGGGACTGGAAGAAAGATGGACACCTCCTAACAGAAGTTGTAGCAGTAAAAGACAAAAAAACAACATAGAACATAGAGGTCCGAAGACCAAGCAAAAACTGACTGAGTAAGGTAACAAAGCACCTGGCTAGCTTAAGAGTAGAAATTACAATGAAGTCCAGCAAAGCCAGAAGGGCGGAGCAGGATTAAATAGGCAAAAAAGGTCATGTGACCAGCAAGATAGAAAAAACTTAACAGGAGAGTTCTAACAGTACCCCCCCTTCTAAGAGGATCCTCCGGATCCCCTAGAACCAGGCTTATCCGGAAACCTCTTGTGAAACGCTCTGACAAGTCTGGATGCAGAAACATCATCTGCCCTCACCCATGAGTTATCCTCGGGTCCAAAACCCTTCCAAGCGACGAGATACTGCAAACTCCCTCTATACCGTCTAGAATTTAGGATGCGGGAAATTTCATATTCCCCGTCCTCCACCACAGGGGGAACAGTGGCAGAGGCGTCTCCATCCGACACATCAGCTCTTTTCAACAGAGAAACATGAAACACTGGATTAATCTTCCAGGAGGTAGGAACCTCCAACCTAACAGCCGATTGGTTAACAACCTGAAGCATCTTAAAGGGCCCTACAAACTTGGGACCCAATTTTTTAGAAGGAATCCTCAACCTCAGATTCTTAGAGGATAACCAAACCATGTCACCAATAGCAAACAAAACCTCTTGCCTTTTCCTATCAAAGTACCTTTTAGATTTTCTGTTAGCCTCCTGAAGATTACCACGCACATCCGTCCAAACTCTCTACAAATCACCGGAAAAATTCTCCTCTTCAGGCACGGCCGATACCAATTTGGAGAATGACCGAAACGACGGATGTCTCCAGTACAACAACAAAAAAGGCGAACAACCAGCAGAAGAGGATGTATGGTTGTTAAGAGCAAATTCAGCAAGTGACAACCTCTTGATTGTCTGCCACAAAACAACGCAAGAACTGCTCAACATCCTGGTTTTTCCTTTCTGTCTGGCCATTAGACTCAGGATGATATCCGGATGAAAACGACAAATGAACTCCCAACCTGTCACAAAAGGCACGCCAAAAACGAGCCACGAACTGAGGTCCCCTATCAGAAACAATGTCAGTAGGAACGCCATGTAGTCTGACAATTTCCTTGACAAAGGTCTTAGCGAGAGTCTTAGCGCAGGGCAGTTTGATTAAAAGAACCAAGTGACACATCTTGATAAAACGGTCCACGACCACCCAGATGACAGTGAAACCCTCAGAGGGGGAAGGTCAGTAATAAAGTCCATAGCCAAATGTGTCCAAGGTGCACTAGGGATCTCCAGAGGGCAAAGCAACCCCGCAGCAGGAGTATGTGAAGACTTAGATCTAGCACACACAGTGCATTGACACACCCAATTAATGACTTCCTTCTGCCATCCAGGCCACCAAAAACTGGGACCCACAAGTCTCTTGGTCTCAGAGATTCCAGGATGACCTGGCAATCGAGACTCATGACACTCAACAAACAAATCTCTCCTAAAGGTCCCAGGCACAAACAACCTCCCATGGGGAGTGTTAGATGCGGCATTCTCCTGTGCTTTAAGAATCTCACCTTCTAACACAGAGTCCAAAGCAGCAATCACAACCCCTTCTTGTAAAATGTTCTCCTCCTCCTCAGCACCAACCATGGGAGAAAAGCTGCGAAACAAAGCATCGGCTTTAACATTCTTAGTACCTGGGATGTAAGTAACGGAAAAATTAAACCGCGAGAAAAACAGTGCCCACCTAGCCTGACGGGCATTCAAGCGTTTGGCAGCATCAAGATAGATCAGATTTTTATGATCAGTGAAAACCTGAAGGGAAATTCAGCACCTTCCAAGAGATGACGCCAGTGTTCAAATGTGAGTTTAATTGTCAACAATTCCCTATTACCAATATCGTAATTCAGTTCAGTCTCAGAAATTTTTTTTGAAAAAAAGGCACAGGGATGTACTCCATCCCTGTTTTCCTGAGACAACACTGCGCCGACCCCCACAGAAGAAGCATCAACCTCAACCAAAAACGGTTTAGTCACATCAGGCTGCATAAGGATGGGAGCAGAGCTGAACCTCTACTTTAGAAACACAAAAGCTTCAATGGCCTCAGTAGTCCACTGAACCACATTATCACCTTTCCTTGTGAGATCGGTCAGTGGTTTGACAATAATAGAAAAATTTTAATGAATTTTCTATAATAATTGGTGAAACCCAAAAACCTCTGTAACGATTTCAAACCAATAGGCCTAGGCCATTCCTGCACAGCTTGAACTTTCACCAGGTCCATCTCAAAACCTTCGCTGGAGATAATGTAGCCCAAAAAACTAATTCTCTGTACAGTGAACTCACATTTCTCCAGCTTAGCAAAAGCGAATTGTCAATCAATAACTGTAATACCTCACGAACGCTCCGCCAATGAGACTCCAGATCCGGCGAATAAATCAAAATGTCATCCAAATACACAACCACATTTTTGACGATCAAAGGTCTAAGGATGTCATTAATAAGATTCTGAAAAAATGCAGGAGCATTGGTAAGACCAAAAGGCATAATCAGATTCTCAAAATGACCCACAGGAGTGTTAAAAGCAGTCTTCCATTCGTCACCCTCCTTCATGTGCAACAAATTGTATGGCCCCCGAAGATCAATTTTAGAGAACCACTTGGCCCCCACTAACTGGTTAAACAAATCAGGAATCAATGGCAGTGGGTAAGGATTGTGTACAGTAATTTTATTAATCTCACGAAAGTCCAAACAAGGACGTAAACTGCCGTCTTTTTCTTTATAACAAAAAAAAAATCCAACAGCCACAGGAGACTTGGAAGGCCTAATGTGACCGGCGGCCAAGCTTGTCTGTATGTATTCCCCCAAAGCCTTTCTCTCAGGAATAGTAAGATTAAATAAACGACTTTTAGGAAGAGTCGCTCCAGGAACAAATTCAATAGTACAATAATAGTCTCTATGGGGAGGAAAAATCTGCGATTCCTTCTCAGAAAAAACTTTCCAAAAATCCTGAATAGGTACAGGTAATTCCCCTTTATCCACAGCAGCAATACGCCCGTTACAACACTTGTCATAACACTTAGGGCTCCAGGACTTAATTTCATTGGTAGACCAATCCAGTAGAGGAATTTGCAATTTTAACCAGGGTAACCCCAAAACCACAGGAGAAGGCAAATTATTCATTACTACCAAATCCAAATTATCTTGGTGAACACTGTTGTGAATGTGTTAGAAATAAATTCTGAGCAGAAGCTTCCTCTGGTGGTTACAAACAGTACTGAACCATTCAATGAGGATTGGCAATCAGGAGTTACAGACTGGTCTTATATAAGGGAGGTTCCCTCCCATCATGGTTGCCGGTGATCAATTGTTCTTGTCTCAACTGTGGTTCCTGGTTCACTTGGAAGCTTGCTGAGTCTAGCCTCTTCTCCTACTCTCAGATAACATATTTTCTGTTTTTTGTTTTTGTGCTTACCATTTGCATTTTTCTCTGCATTTTTGTGAGGTTAGCCAGGTCACCCCTCCCCCCGGGGGGCATGGGCTCCTCTCAGTTCTTCTGGAGCCACTGTTATTTGTTCATTTGCCTTTTTATGTTTTTTCAGTGGCTGCGGCTTAGTTTTGTTACACCAGAGAACTAATTTAGGTGGCAGAGGTCATGTAATCTCAGGTGTTTTTGGAATTAGTAGAGTTGGTATTTTTTAGGGTTTTTTGGATTGCAGTAAGTGTCCTTCCTATCCTTTTCTGTCTAGGAAGATTGGGCCCCAACATTTGCTCATACTATTTTCTGTCTGTCTGTATTTCCTCTTGTCTAACCGCCATTACATGTTTGGGGCTTCCTATGTTCTTTGGGGATCTGCTCCGGGGCAGATAGCTTTCCTCTTTCTATCTATAGGTGTAGTTAACCTCTCAGGCTGTGACGAGGCGTCTAGGACCAACGTAGGTACGCTCCACGGCTGCCTTTAGTTGTGGTGGTTAGTCAGGGTACTGCAATCCAGTAGATTCCAACCTCTCTGGTGTATTGCCGTTTTTGCCTGCTCTCCTCAGCTACCAAATCATAACAGTATCACCGGCCAAACTGAAAATTATATGGTACTCAACAGAAGGGAAAAATAGTAAAAAGAAAAATAAAAGAGAAAGTTGTCAGAAATTTTTTTTTCTCTGTTTGTTGCATTTTTTCCCTCTTTTTCTCTGGGTGCTGAGGATGATTTTTATTTTTTTTTTTCTCTCTCAATGGAGTTTGCACAGTTGTCTGGCCGTGTGGATCAGCTTGCCACTGAAGTTCGGAGTATTGCTACCTATCTTGCAGGGTTGCCGGTTGTGGAACCTAGGATCCCCATGCCAGATTTATTTTTGTGGGATCGAGCTAAATTTATGAATTTCAAAAATAACTGTAAGTTGTTTTTTGCCTTAAAACCTAAGTCCTCAGGGAACGCACCACAGCAGGTTCAAATTGTCATCTCTATTCTGCGCGGCGATCCTCAGGATTGGGCTTTTTCCCTGACACCTGGGGACTCTGTTTTGAGTAATGTTGATGCATTTTTTCTGGCTCTGGGGTTATTGTACGATGAACCTAATGTCACTGATCAAGCTGAATAAACCTTGTTGGCATTAAATCAGGGGCTTGACGACGCTGAGTTGTACTGTCAAAATTTCCGAAAGTGGGCAGTCCTGACCAAATGGAATGATGATGCTTTGGCAGCCCTATTTCGGAAGGGTCTGTCAGAGAAAGTAAAAGATGTTATGGTGGGTTTCCCTGCTCCCTCTGGTCTCAATGATTCTATGTCATTAGCGATTCAAATTGACAGACATTTGCGTGAGCGTAGAGGTATGCGTGGAATAGTGTAGCCTTGTGAACCAGCTTCCGAACCCATGCAGTGTGATAGAGTGGCTTCTGGGGCACAGCGTCATGATTTTCGAAAACGCAAGGGGTTATGTTTCTACTGTGGTGACGCCTCTCATGCTATTTCAGTCTGCCCTAAGCGGGGAAGATGTTTTGCATGCTCATTTGTCTTGGGTAATGTTCAGACTAAATTTCTGTTGACTGTTACTCTGATTTGCTCCCTGTCCACATTTTCTGCTCAGGCTTTTGTTGATTCTGGAGCAGCTATTAACCTGATGGATTTTGATTTTGCTAAACGTTGTGGGTTTCCCTTGATACCCCTACGGAAGTCTATTCCCCTACTGGGGATTGATTCTACCCCTTTGGCTGAGAATAAACCCCAGTTCTCTACTCAGGTGATAATGAGGGTTGAACCTGATCATCAGGAGAGTTGCAAATTTGTGGTGCTGTATAATCTGCTTGACATTATTGTGCTAGGTTTCCCTTGGTTACAGTCTCATAATCCTGTTTTGGATTGGAAATCTGTGTCTGTAACTAGTTGGGGCTGCCAATGTGTTAATGCCAACACTCCTGTTTTTTCTGCCTCTCCCCAGGCTCAGGATGTTCCAGACTTTTTGACTGATTTTTCTGATGTGTTTAGCGAAAGAAAATCTGCATCCTTGCCCCCCCATAGGAGCTATGACTGCGCTATTGAATTAGTGCCTGGTAGTAAATTCCCTAAAGGTCGCCTTTTTAACTTATCTGTACCTGAACATGACGCTATGCGGTCTTATATCAAGGAGTCATTGGAGAAGGGTCATATCAGACCATCCTCTTCACCCTTGGGTGCCGGTTTTTTCTTTGTGGCCAAAAAGGATGATTCATTAAGGCCGTGTATTGATTATCGTCTCTTGAACAATATCACTGTGAAATATCAATATCCGTTACCCTTGATTTCTGACCTGTTTTCCAGGGTGAAAAGTGCTACTTGGTTTACCAAGCTTGACCTCAGGGGGGCGTATAACCTTATTCGCATTAAGCACGGGGATGAATGGAAGACGGTGTTTAATACCCCAGAGGGGCATTTTGAGTACCTAGTGATGCCCTTTGGGCTCACTAATGCTCCTTCCGTCTTCCAGTCCTTCATGAATGACATTTTCAGGGATTTTGTGGATAAATTTCTGATTGTTTATTTGGATGATATCTTGATTTTTTCCAATGACTGGGACTCTCATGTGAAACATGTTCGGACTGTGTTCCAGATTTTGAGAGAGAATGCTCTGTATGTGAAGGGATCAAAGTGTCTTTTTGGCGTACAGAGGATCTCATTTCTGGGATTCATTTTGTCCCCATCTATTATTGAAATGGACCCGGTCAAGGTTCAGGCCATCTGTGATTGGGTCCAACCTACTTCATTAAAGGCTCTTCAGAGATTCTTGGGTTTTGCCAATTTTTATCGTAAATTTATTGGTAATTTCTCTGTTATTGTTAAACCATTGACTGATTTGACCAAAAAGGGTTCTGATGTGGTGAATTGGCCTCCTGAGGCAGTCTCTGCGTTTGAGGAACTTAAGCAGAGATTCACTTCTGCTCCTGTTCTACGGCAGCCTGATGTTTCTCTGCCATTTCAGGTGGAGGTTGATGCCTCTGAAATTGGGGCAGGTGCCGTTTTGTCCCAAAGAGATCCAGAGACCTCTAAAAGTTACCCTAGTGTTAGGGTTCGAGTTCCCGCTGCTGCACAAGGGGAGTCTCGAACCAGCCCCGCTGCAGTCTCCCATTCATCTCCGGCCGCAGTGGAGCCTGCTCTGCAGAGATGTCGGTCCAAGCGTCTTGCCCACTCCAGTACTGTGCAGTGACTTGCTGCTGCCTTTCATGGATCTGCTATTATAGCCAGTGCTGGAGCAGACGTCTTTGGGACAAAGTCCTGCGTTTTCCCTTCTGAGCATGCCCAGAGTGAGATCTCTCATTGGAGATCAGGGGTCACATGCTCAGGTACTGCAGCAGCTCCTATTGGTCTGCCAGGAAGGTCCTGTGACTACTGTTGTTCTGGAACAAGCTTCATTGGTCCTTGTTTCTGGCAGGTCCTGTAGCTGTTACTATAAAAGGGTAGCATGGTTGGGCCGCCATGCGCTAATATCAACCATTGTATGCTATGCGCCAGTGTGGTCGTGTGTGTGTGGTTAGGGACCCGGCTGAAATAAGCCACTAGAATACCGACTTAATCGGTGAGGAGTTTGGTGTGCTAGCTGGTCAGGGTCGGCGTCCTAGATGCCCTAGATTACCGGCATAACCGGTGAGGAGTTTTGATTGCCGTATTCAGGGTCTGGCGTTCAGACGCCATAGATTGCGGGTGACTCCCGCGAGGACATTAGCACATGATCATGCTTTATGTACGCTTAGCACTGTGTACCTGAGAGCCTGACAGGACACAGCACTTTTTCTCAGTGGCCCTGTGACGTAACAGGGTTCGCTTTCAACGCTAGACAGCGCCCTAGCGTGTTTTCTTTGCGACTCAGTTGTGTTTAGTGAGTTCGCACACATCGCCATATAGCGCTGCGGCTCTCCTTCTAGCGGCTCTGTGGAGTAACAGAGTTCGCACTTATTGCCACAGCGCGTTACGGCGTTTATGTTGGCGACTCTGCGGGATAACAGAGTTTGCTTCTTACGCCATTTTACTAGCAGCAGGCTCCGCCTGCACGGTGGACCCCTGGCTGCGAACGCACCTCTCCACATCTTATATTTGGTGCGTTCCGCAGACCCTAACATAATATTAGCGCCAGGGTCTGGCTAGTAAAATGGCGGATGAACAGCGTTTACAGCTGTACATCCAGCAGCTGGAGGGTAGGTTGGCGGCTCTTGAGCGCACAACCTCAGCTGTGGATGTTACCGCAGTCGCTGTTCAGGCTGCTAGCGTAGCTGCAGCCAGTTTGTCCTCTGCCACCTCTGTCCCTACATTGTCCCACCACCCGCTTCCAGACAAGTTTGCTGGTGACAGCAAGCAATGTCGGGAATTCGTGAGTCAGTGCTCCATACACCTCGAGCTTCTGGCTGCACGTTTCCCCACGGATCGGGCACAAGTGGGCTTTGTGATAGCTCTTCTGTCGGGCAGAGCGTTGGAGTGGGCAACGCCGCTGTGGGAGGGCGACGACCGTGTGGTGCGGAGTGCTTCTCGTTTTCTGGAGGCTCTGAAAAAGGTTTTTCTAGGACCTCAGATCACCCACGATACGGCGCTCAAACTGCTGGCAAGTACCCAGGGTTCGGCTTTGGTCAGCCAGTTTGCTGTCCAATTTCAGACTCTGGCCTCGGAATTAGAGTGGCCAGATAAAGTCCTCATTCCCGTGTTCTGGAGAGGACTGGCGGGTCATGTGAAAGACGCCTTGGCTACCAGAGAGATTCCTGCCACACTGGAGAAGCTTATCGCTATTTCCACCCGCGTCGACCTCCGTTTCCACGAGCGGAGGCTGGAACGTGCCCAGTGTAGGCAGAGGGTTCGGTTGGCTCCAACCTTCACCACCCCTCTGGAGTTGCCCGTTCAGGTGCCCGACCTTCAGGAGGTTGCTCCTGCAGGATCTAAATCTCGGGTCACTCGTCCATCCCCGATTTGTTATATTTTCCAGCAGCAGGGACATTTTGCCAACCGATGTCCACAGCGGTTGAATAAACGGTCGCGCCCAGTAACCGTAGGAACAGGGTCACTGGATGCCATGAGTTTTGCCCCTAAAGTGCTCCTCAAGGGGATAATTACCCACGGTTCTACCACCCTACCCGTCAAGCTGTGTGTGGATTCTGGGGCAGAGGGGAATTTTATGTCATCCTCCTTTGCTTCTCGCCATACCATGCCTTTGGTCTTGCTGGCTGAACCATTATCGGTACGGGTGTTGAACGGAGCAATTCTGTCCTCACAAATCACCCCTCAGTCTGTCCCACTCACCTTGTCTATGTCTCCTTCCCATCAGGAGAATATATCATTTTTTATCCTCCCTGAGGGTATAGATGAGGTTTTGTTGGGATTACCCTGGCTCCGCCACCACTCTCCCCATATTGAGTGGTCTTCAGGGAGAATTCTGGGTTGGGGTAATTTATGTAAAGGCAGATGCATTAGGGACAGCGTGCAGGTCAACACCACTGAGATACCCATAGACCTCTCTCCTCTTCCCAAGGTCTATTGGTCTTATGCCGACGTTTTCTCGAAGAAGGCTGCGGAGATTCTTCCGCCTCATCGCCCCTATGACTGTCCTATCGACCTCTTGCCTGGAGCTGAGCCTCCTAGAGGAAGGGTTTATCCCCTCTCTCTTCCTGAGACAGAGGCCATGTCCCAATATATTCAGGAGAACTTGGCAAGGGGATTCATTAGGAAGTCGGTGTCACCAGCGGGAGCGGGGTTCTTCTTTGTGCAGAAGAAGAACGGAGAATTACGTCCGTGCATTGATTATAGGGGTCTCAACGCTATCACCGTGAAAAATAAATATCCTTTGCCGCTAATCTCTGAGCTCTTTGACAGGCTTCGGGGAGCAAAGGTATTTACTAAGTTAGACCTGCGGGGTGCGTATAACCTGATTCGCATACGTGGGGCTGACGAATGGAAGACGGCATTTAACACCAGGGATGGGCATTATGAATATCTGGTAATGCCCTTTGGGCTCTGTAACGCCCCAGCTGTCTTCCAAGACTTTGTGAATGACATCTTCCGGGATATGTTGACCACCTCGGTGGTAGTCTATCTGGATGACATTCTCATCTTTTCTCCAGATATGGACTCCCACCGGAGAGATGTCTGCAAGGTCTTCGACCTCTTGCGAGCAAATTCCCTATATGCGAAGTTGGAGAAGTGCATGTTTGAGCAGGAGTCTCTACCTTTCCTGGGCTATATCATCTCCACTCAGGGATTGGCTATGGATCCTACCAAACTACAGGCTGTGATGGATTGGCAAGAACCCCACTCCCTTAAGGCAGTGCAACGCTTTATGGGGTTCATTAACTGCTATCGCCAATTCATTCCCCACTTCTCTACTTTGGTAGCTCCCTTGGTAGCCCTCACCAAGAAGGGAGCTAATCCCAAGTTGTGGTCAGAGGAGGTCACAAAGGCGTTCTCCTCCATCAAGTCGCATTTCGCCAGTGCTCCCATCTTACATCGCCCCGATGTCGATAAACCGTTTATCTTAAAGGTGGATGCCTCTTCTGTTGGTGCTGGAGCAGTCCTCTTTCAAAAGGATGCCCACGGTCGGAAGCATCCCTGCTTCTTCTTTTCCAAGACCTTTACACCAGCAGAGAGGAATTATTCCATCGGGGACAGGGAGTTACTGGCTATGAAGTTGGCCTTCTCCGAGTGGAGACATCTTCTGGAGGGGGCTCGCTTCCCCTTCCAAGTATTCACGGACCACAAGAACTTGGTGTATTTGCAGACAGCCCAGCGGCTAAATTCCCGTCAGGCCAGATGGTCCTTGTTTTTCTCCCGGTTCCATTTCACCCTCCATTTCCTCTCCGGTGAGAAGAACATTCGCGCAGACGCTCTATCCCGCTCTGTGGTGTCCTCTGAGGAGGTGGAGGAGGAGGTGGAGGAGGAGCCTCGGCTTATTGTCCCCACAGAAAGCCTAAGAACAGTGGCTCCGGTTTCGCTTGAGTCTGTGCCTCCGGGCAAGACTTTTGTGCCCATCAATTTGCGACCGGAAGTACTCTCTTGGGCACATTCGTCCAGGGTGGGTGGACATTTTGGGACAAAAAGGACTTCTGAGTTGCTGGCGAGAACATACTGGTGGCCACAGATGGCCCGTGACGTCAGGGAATACGTTCAGGCGTGCGTCTCCTGCGCCAAGAATAAGTCCACTCGACAACTATCAGCTGGGTTACTTTTCCCTTTACCGGTGGCAGACAGGCCTTGGGAGATAGTCGGGATGGATTTTGTGGTGGGCTTACCCAAGTCTCGGGGCTGCACCATCATCTGGGTGATAACCGACCACTTCTCCAAAATGGTGCACTTAGTGCCGTTACCACGGTTACCGTCTGCACGGGCCTTGGCAGCATTATTCATTAGGCATATTTTCCGCCTTCACGGTATGCCAGACAAAATTGTCAGTGATCGAGGTCCCCAGTTTGCGTCTCGGTTTTGGAGAGAGCTGTGTCGTTTACTCAGCAATGAGTTGAATCTCTCCTCTGCATACCATCCCGAGACGAATGGGTTGGTAGAGAGGGCCAACCAGACCTTGGTCACATACTTGCGACATTTTGTCTCTGCCAGGCAGGATGACTGGGCATCCTTGCTACCGTGGGCTGAGTTCGCTCTAAATAATGCTATGGCTGACTCCACCGGACAGACCACATTCCTCCTGAACTACGGTCAGCATCCGCGGGTACCAGTGCCCATGCCCGTGTCTTCCGCCAATTCCAGGGTGGCAGACTGGGCTGTGGAGGCACGGGATATTTGGGACCACACACAGGATGCCATTCAGGCCTCCAAAGAGAGGATGAGGTCTTCGGCCGATGCCCATCGGCGCCCCGCTCCTACATTTGCTCCGGGTGACCTAGTGTGGCTTTCTGCCCGAAACATCAGGCTACGTGTAGAGTCCACCAAGTTGGCACCTCGCTTTTTGGGCCCCTTTAAAGTTCTTGAGCAGGTGAACCCGGTGGTTTACCGCCTAGCCCTTCCGCCTCGCCTTGGTATCACTGACACCTTTCACGTGTCCCTCCTGAAACCCGTGGCCATTTCCCGGTTTTCCGAGTCATCTGCCGGGACGTCGGGTTCATCTACCGACGATCATGAGGTGAACGCCATTGTTGGGTACAAGGTGGTACGAGGCAAAAAATTTTATTTGGTGGATTGGAGGGGTTATGGGCCTGAGGATAGGTCCTGGGAGCCTGCAGAGCATGTTCACGCTCCGCAGCTCATCGCTGCCTTTGAGCGCAGCGAGGCCCAAAGAAGGGGGGCCCTAGGAGGGGGGGTAACGTTAGGGTTCGAGTTCCCACTGCTGCACAAGGGGAGTCTCGAACCAGCCCCGCTGCGGTCTCCCATTCATCTCCGGCCGCAGTGGAGCCTGCTCTGCAGAGACGTCGGTCCAAGCGTCTTGCCCACTCCAGTACTGTGCAGTGACTTGCTGCTGCCTTTCCTGGATCTGCTATTATAGCCAGTGCTGGAGCAGACGTCTTTGGGACAAAGTCCTGCGTTTTCCCTTCTGAGCATGCCCAGAGTGAGATCTCTCATTGGAGATCAGGGGTCACATGCTCAGGTACTGCAGCAGCTCCTATTGGTCTGCCAGGAAGGTCCTACTGTTGTTCTGGAACAAGCTTCATTGGTCCTTGTTTCTGGCAGGTCCTGTAGCTGTTACTATAAAAGGGTAGCATGGTTGGGCCGCCATGCGCTAATATCAACCATTGTATGCTATGCGCCAGTGTGGTCATGTGTGTGTGTGGTTAGGGTCCCGGCTGAAATAAGCCACTAGAATACCGACTTAATCGGTGAGAAGTTTGGTGTGCTAGCTGGTCAGGGTCGGCGTCCTAGATGCCCTAGATTACCGGCATAACCGGTGAGGAGTTTTGATTGCCGTATTCAGGGTCTGGCGTTCAGACGCCATAGATTGCGGGTGACTCCCGCGAGGACATTAGCACATGATCACGCTTTATGTACGCTTAGCACTTAACTGTGTACCTGAGAGCCTGACAGGACACAGCACTTTTTCTCAGCGGCCCTGTGACGTAACAGGGTTTGCTTTCAACGCTAGACAGCGCCCTAGCGTGTTTTCTTTGCGACTCAGTTGTGTTTAGTGAGTTCGCACACATCGCAATATAGCGCTGCGGCTCTCCTTCTAGCGGCTCTGTGGAGTAACAGAGTTCGCACTTATTGCCACAGCGCGTTACGGCGTTTATGTTGGCGACTCTGCGGGATAACAGAGTTTGCTTCTTACGCCATTTTACTAGCAGCAGGCTCCGCCTGCACGGTGGACCCGGGCTGCGAACGCACTTCTCCACATCTTATATTTGGTGCGTTCCGCAGACCCTAACACCTTGTGCCTTTTTCTCTCGAAAATTTTCTCCAACTGAACGTAATTATGACGTGGGTAATCGGGAGTTATTGGCCATGACGTGGGCTTTTGAAGAGTGGAGACATTGGCTGGAAGGAGCCAAACATCAGGTGGTGGTTGTCACGGACCATAAGAATCTGGTTTACCTGGAATCAGCCATGCGACTTAATCCTAGACAGGCCAGGTGGGCCTTGTTTTTCACACGTTTTAATTTTGTGGTTTCCTTTCTTCCTGGCACTAAGAATGTTAAGGCGGATGCCCTCTCGAGGAGTTTCCTTGCGGACTCTCCTGAGTTATCTGATCCTGCTGTTATTTTGAAAGAGGGTGTAGTTCTTTCCGCCATCTCGCCCAATTTGAGACTGGCTCTGGAAAGGTGTCAGGAGGATAAACCCGAGCGCTGCCCTATTGGGAAATTGTTTGTCCCAGACCGGTGGAAAAAGAGTGTGATGTCTGAGATTCATTGTTCTGCGTTGGCCGGTCATCCCGAAATTTTTGGTACCAGAGACTTGGTTAGTCGGTCCTTTTTGTGGCCTACTTTGTCTCGTGACGTCAGGGAATTTGTGCAGTCCTGTGGGACTTGCTCTCGCTCCAAGCCTTGCTCTCGCTCTAGTGGTTTGTTGATGCCATTGCCTGTGCCCAAGAGACCATGGACCCATATCTCTATGGATTTCATTTCTGACCTCCTTGTTTCTCAGAGAATGACCGTTATCTGGGTGATTTGTGATAGGTTTTCCAAAATGATACATCTTGTGCCATTACCTAAGTTGCCTTCCTCCTCCGAATTAGTGCCTTTGTTCCTTCAGTACGTGGTTCGGTTACACGGCATTCCTGAGAACATTGTGTCTGACAGAGGAGTCCAGTTTGTTTCCAGATTTTGGAGGACTGTTTGTTCTAAACTTGGTGTTCAATTGTCTTTCTCCTCGGCTTTTCATCCTCAGACCAATGGACAAACTGAGAGAACAAACCAGACATTGGAGACTTATCTGAGATGCTTTGTGTTTGCTGATCAAGATGACTGGGTCTCTTTTTTGCCTTTGGCTGAGTTTGCTCTTAATAATAGGGCTAGCTCTGCCACTTTGATGTCTCCATTTTTCTGCAATTTTGGGTTTCACCCTCGATTTTCTTCGGGACAGGTGGAGGCTTCTGTCTGTCCGGTGTTGATTCTGTTGTGGAGCGTATGCAGAAGATTTGGGACCAGTTAGTGGAGAGGTTGTCCCTCTATCAGGAGAGGGCCTAGCGGTTTGCCAACCGGCATAGGACTGATGGTCCTCGGTTTGAAGTGGGGGACTTGGTCTGGTTGTCCTCAAGAAATATCCCTATGAGAGTTGCATCTCCTAAGTTTAAGCGTAGGTTCATTGGACCTTATAAGATCATGGAGATTCTTAATCCTGTTTCCTTTCGTTTACTTCTTCCAGGGACATTTAAGATCCATAACGTGTTCCACAAGTCCTTATTGAAGAGGTTTGTCGAGCCAGTGGTTCCTATGGCTGCGCCTCCTGACCCTGTTTTGGTTGAGGGCAATCTGGAGTATGTGGTTGAGAAAATATTGGATTCTCGTTTTTCTAGACGGAAACTCCAGTATTTGGTTAAGTGGAGAGGTTATGGTCAGAAGGACAATTCTTGGGTGTTTGCTTCGGACATCCATGCTAGGAGACTGATCCGTGCGTATCACAGAGCTCATCCTGACCGACCTGGTTGCCCAAATGAGGGTTCGGTGACCCCTCCTCAAGGGGAGGGTACTGTTGTGAATGTGTTAGAAATGAATTCTGAGCAGAAGCTCCCTCTGGTGGTTACAAACAGTACTGAACCATTCAATGAAGATTGGCAATCAGGAGTTACAGACTGGTCTTATATAAGGGAGGTTCCCTCCCATCATGGTTGCCGGTGATCAATTGTTCTTGTCTCAACTGTGGTTCCTGGTTCACTTGGAAGCTTGCTGAGTCTAGCCTCTTCTCCTGCTCTCAGATAAGATATTTTCTGTTTTTTGTTTTTGTGCATACTATTTGCATTTTTCTCTGCATTTCTGTGAGGTTAGCCAAGTCCCCCCTCCCTCCGGGGGCTTGGGCTCCTCTCAGTTCTTCTGGAGCCACTGTTATTTGTTCATTTGCCTTTTTATGTTTTTTCAGTGGCTGCGGCTTAGTTTTGTTACACCAGAGAACTAATTTAGGTGGCAGAGGTCGTGTGATCTCAGGTGTTTTTGCAATTAGTAGAGTTGGTATTTTTTAGGGTTTTTTGGATTGCAGTAAGTGTCCTTCCTATCCTTTTCTGTCTAGGAAGATTGGGCCCCAACGTTTGCTCATACTATTTTCTGTCTGTGTCTGTATTTCCTCTTGTCTAACCGCCATTACATGTTTGGGGGCTTCCTATGTTCTTTGGGGATCTGCTCCGGGGCAGATAGCTTTCCTCTTTCTATCTTTAGGTGTAGTTAACCTCTCAGGCTGTGACGAGGCGTCTAGGACCAACGTAGGTACGCTCCACGGCTGCCTTTAGTTGTGGTGGTTAGTCAGGGTACTGCAATCCAGTAGATTCCAACCTCTCTGGTGTATTGCCGTTTTTGCCTGCTCTCCTCAGCTACCAAATCATAACAGTATCACCAGCCAAACTGAACAGAATACCATTAATAGTGAGGGGAAATTCACAGACCTTGTGATTAACATTCTTCAAGGGAGAGCCATCAACAGAAACCACAGCAATAGGGGATGACAAAGGTTTGGGTTTTAATTTAAGTTTTTCCAAGAATCCCCCATCAATCAAATTTAGAGTAGAACCACAATCGACAAATACCCGAAATTCCATTAATTCTTCCTGAGCAGCAGTAGAGGCAGAAAGACACCTTTAGTGTTTAAACAGGCTATACAGGCGGAACTGACCTCTTTTTTTTTTCTTTGTTCATACGAAGCACACAGTTCTTAATGAAGTGGTCAGATTGGCCGCAATAAAAGCACAAACCTACAGAAAACCTGCGGTCTTTTTCCTGAGAGCGGGGTGCCATCGCACCAATCTCCATCGGCTCTCCAATGTCAGTACAGACCCTCTCAAGACTTGGAGCTGACATGGCAGAGGATTTACTCTCATTAACCCTTGCACGCAGTCTCCTATCCACCCGTATAGCTAATTGCATAGCCTCCTGCAAGTTACCAGGTATGGGATAAGCAATCAGCAAATCTTTAACCCTTTCACCTAGCCCTGCAAGAAACAAACTTTTCAAAGCAGAATCGTTCCACCCCACCTGAGTAGACCACCGACGGAAGTGAGTACAATATTTTTCCACATTACCTGATCCCTGCCTCAAACGTCTCAATTCTGTCTCAGCTGATGAGACACGATCAGGATCATCATACAATAACCCCAAAGCAGAAAAAAAAATATCCACTGATCTAAAGCATGGATCACTAGGTTGCAGAGAAAAGGCCCATTCCTGAGGTTCTTTGCGCAAAAGTGACATTATGAACCCTATGCGCTGCGATTCATCTCCAGTCAGGCAAACGTACCTTTGGCTCCACGAAATGTGCCCCAGAAGAGCTACTCACGTGTTGCTGGAGCTTGAACACCTCCAGAGAGAGCCCCTGCAGGCGTTGAGCCAAGTCCTGAACCGACACCATGATGGAAACTGGAAATCTTTCCTTAGAGATATTTTTGGGCTGGACTTACTGTTATGTTCTGCTACAAGCACTAAGGAAAGAAGGGAGATCTGTCCTTACGATAGAACTAAGCTAAATCCCTACGATGTAACGAGGAACCTGAACCTGCGATCAGACCCGCTAAAGTCCTCAGCTAGTCTGTACGAAGACCTATAGATGTGAGGAAGGGATCCCTACAAGAACTAGGGACTGGGAGAAAGATGGAGACCTCCTAACAGAAGTTGTAGCAGTAAAAGACAAAAAAACAACATAGAACATAGAGGTCCGAAGATCAAGCAAAAACTGAGTAAGGTAACAAAGCACCTGGCTAGCTTAAGAGTAGAAATTACAATGAAGTCCAGCAAAGCCAGAAGGGCGGAGCAGGATTAAATAGGCAAAAAAGGTCATGTGACCAGCAAGATAGAAAAAACCTAACAGGAGAGTTCTAACAGGTGTCATCTTATATATGTGTCTACCACTGAATCAGTCAGTTTTATTTGTACAGGAAAAATTACAGAAATCTGAATGTTAAGACAGAAAGAAAATTTGATTCTAATCTTCTTTTGGTAGCAGGATCGATGTGAGTGATGGTAATCCTGTACAGGATGAGGAATATTATTATTATTATTAATAGCATTATGCACATTAATTAAAATAAAATAAACAGATTCCTGATTAAAATAAATATTTAATGATGTCTATTGGGAGTGTAGGGATTCTTAAGAACACTGATATTTTTTCTTATTCTTTAAAAATAATGCCAAAACCTTTTTCATTAATATGTTCATTTATTCCATTTTCAAAAATATGTTAAAGTATTTGTATAATTTATCTTTAAAGTGGTATGCTTAGTCACCTGCTCGCTATACATACAACCTGAAATATCTACAAATTTGTAAAATGATTAAAAAAAAGGAAAAAGTAAATATAATGGCATTCAAAATGATAAAGATTCACTTAAATAGGTTTCAGCTTCACTTCCCTTAATAATATCTCAAGTTTTAGTTCCAAAAGTCTTTAGCTAAAAAAGAATTTTAGGTATTAGTCTTGTAGACTTATGAAGGTCAGAAGAATGGCATGAACTGCTCACTAATCTTCCTTGGCATAAACTGTTCCTTAGCTTACAAAATGTTAGCCCGTATTGACATTTTCAGCAGACTGTTACTTGCCATATGTGAAGTTATTTCCCAATTGGATTTCAAATCAAATCTGAATTTTATTTTTTTTTTAATTTATTTATGTAGATTTATTTAGATGAAATAGGGACAAATTATAAAAGTTTTCAATATCTGTAAGCTGTAAAGGAGTGTACTTTAATTGAAAAGTTCATGTGTTTCAATTATTGCTTAGTTCCATTTTTTAAATTGAAAAAAAAACAGTGCCATTCCTACATTCACTGTGTATTTCATATCACAGGATAAATGTGATGAATAGTAGATTAAATGAGTGGAGGTCACTCTGCAGAAAAATTTAATAGATTATTAAAGTTGGCAGGAAATGATTGGAGATGAGTGAACCTTTCATGGTTCTGTTCGGTTTGCCAAGAAGTTCATCAAACATACCCGAACCCCATTAAATTCAAAGGAAGGCAAAAGCAAATGCATAGACAACACTTTCAGGGGGGCAAAAAGCTGCCAAAACAACTCATTATGGGCAGACACCAGGAAAAGTGGCCTCAATTGACCAGAGTACAAATAGTAAAATTGTGCAGCGTAGATGCATGGGATAGGGCTTGGACCAGCATTTCTAGCTTAAACATTGATCATCAGTAACAAGTGAGTGAGTGACAGGTATAGGCCTGGTACTTTGAGAGCCCTGCCAAATTCAGGCAGCTCACATGAAGGATACCCAACTTAGAGTCCACACATTTCTAAAAATTAGCCCACAGTATAAATTTTATAATGGCACAGCAGCAGTCAGGCATGGGCTATTTATGACACAGGATCTGGGCCAGCATTTATGGCCTTGAATTTAAGTTCAAATTAAGAGGTGGGTGAGTGTAGGCCTGCAGTGCTGGGATCCTTGATACTTCATACTACAGAGCAAAATGATTTTCTGCTCAGCCACACTCAGGTGACACAAATATCAGCTCAGTAGACTACTATTGTTTAAAAATTTAAGGATAGAAACACAGTAAAGATGTATATCTTCGTACCGTGTTAGCCAGTAGATAGAAAAATATTTAGAGTTGAGAGTCCTCAGTGGTTGATACCTTTTAATGGCTAACTGAAAAGATGGTAACAAATTGCAAGCTTTCGAGACTACTCAGGTCTCTTCATCAGGCTGAACTAATACAAAATCTGAAGAATCACATATTTATACACAAAAACACAGAAAAAATGCAATAGGTAAGACAAGTGACGTGAAGCAGAACAGTCACCATGGCAGAGGGACGAGCACAAACATTGGAACAATTCATAGATAAGGAGAGAAAGTTTTATTACCCTCTGATTGGGGTCTGGTAATGTTTTGTGATGTTTTCACAGGGTATTTGGAGTAAATTCCTTAATTGATGTAATAGGCCATAAAACCATGTGACAGGTTCATTCCAGCATTAAGAGTGTCAAAGGTCACCAGGATAGAAACACAGGCAGTTGACTGAAAGTAAGTGCAGGCCTGACAGTCTGGGAGCCCTACTGCTACAGGCAACACACATGAAAGAGACCAAACTTGGAGTCCAAACTTCTCCAAAAATTAGGGGCAGACCTTACTAAAGTGCCATCAATTTCCCCAGAGTAGAAATAGTATCATGGGCCTCTGAAACCCCTTCCACTACACGCAACCCACCAGATGGAGACTCCACTAGGAGTCTGCACATTTCAAAAAATTGTTAGTAACAGCGTCAGTGGCAACCGCAGGCACAGAAGCCACAACAAAGGTATAACAGACTGCAATAACGCGAGATCAATGCAGCACACTAAAAACGATACCATTGCCTAGTCTGCCAAATCTGCCACTGGGTTATAAAAGTCATTGGAGAACCATGACTTGCTTATCTTGATTAAAGTTAGGTGGTCTACATTTTCAAGGGACAGCAGGATGTGCTAATCTATCAGGATACTACCAGCAGCGCTAAAGACACGTTCTGAGAGTACGCTGGCAGCCAGGTTTCACAAACCTTCAAATTTTGACAGGCGAGCTCAGGCCACACTTCAATTTTTGAAGAACAAAATATAAAAGTGTCCAAATCTGCCCTGATGGCATTGATATTGAGCTTGAGATACTCTTGCACCACCCTTTACAGTCGTTCACTATGTGTCAGACTTGAACTCTCTTCTGATGGTGCACTGGCTGAAATGTGTGTAACGACTCACAGGAATTGTTTATGCCACACTGCTGCTGCTAGCAATGTTTTTGAATAATAGAAAAAGAAGAAAAAAGGGAATATGTAATTAAAATGTAACATTCCTTATAGATTTAAGATTATTTTTTTTAAAGTATTTTCATACATCCAATTAGTATGTACATTGGATCACAGTGTGATTTTATAACCACTGCGACCCACTAAATCCGTGTGGTTAGTTATAAATGTAGATTAATTAATTTTAATCAAATGAGATTCTTGACAATGTCCCGTATGAATTATTGGTCAAGTTAATTCCCATATTATATATACAATGATGAGTCTTTTAACTATGTAGGGTGAAAATTAGTCTAGGTAGATGTTAATAATATGCTAGCCATTTTATTATCTATATATTGACTGCTGCACTTGTGAATTTGCTGGATTATTAACTTCGCCAACTGCACAGCTAGCAGTCGCTCCACCAGATGATGATGCCTCTATCAGTACATTAAGTACAATCGGCACAGGTAATCACAAGCTAATATATTAGGACGTGGTTTCCTCATGTCAGACCCCATGTCAGTATAGGCTATCTGACTAGCACATAGAATGGGGCAAGCTAACAGCATGTCCTAAATTAGCTGTGCTGTTGTGATGCACGTAAATTAATTTTCTCTATCACAGTCAGTATTGTGTGGACTCTGACACTGTGCTACATAAATCGTTAACACCAGCTTTTTCTAAGGACCCTTAGAAAAAGCCGGTGTACCGGCGAAATGCATGTCAGGGACACATGTCCTGGTATTAATGATTAATGTAGCCCAATCTCTGACAGCGGCATGCTCTGGTGGAGCGACTGCTTGCTGTGAAGTTGACGAGGTTAATGATCCAGTGAGACACTCCTCGCTGGACCACATGATTAGCATAAATGATTAAGATTCTGTGGCCTGTTGCCTGCACCAAATTATTACCAAAAATAATTTAGATTATGGAATGTGGCCTCCTGCCTGCACCAAGCTATTAGCACAAACAATTTAGATTCTGAAATGTGGCCAGGTGTATGGCACACACTATTAGCATAAAGGATTTAGAGTATAAAATATGGCCTGGTGTCTGCATCACAGTATTATTACAAACAACTTAGATTATGAAATGTAGCCTGGTGCCTGCACCACAGTGATAGCACAAATGATTTAGGTCATGAAATGTGGACTGGTGTCTGCATCACAGTATTAGCACAATTGATTTAGATTATGAAATGTGGCCTGGTGCTTGCACCACAGTATTAGCACAAATGATGTAGATTATGGAATGTGGCTTCCTGCTTTCACCACACTATTATCACAAATGATTTAGATGCTGAAAGGTTGATTTCACACAGGAGCCTATCTAGCTGAACTAGCTTTTAAACCACCTATCTATGTGACTACTTGCACCAGTAGGAGCAACCTCCCTGCTCTGTTACAGTGACAAAATGGCATCAAAACAACAGGTCCGCTTTTTATATGGAGAGAAACATGTGACTGGCAGTTAATGACAAAATCCCTTGTGTCTGGAGATTGTGGATGGTTTCTGCACTTTAATTGGCTGCCGAAATCTCTACCCATTAAGTTAAAAAAAATACAGTCCACTGCTACTCCCTCTCCCCTCATCAAACATGACTAGTGTTGAGCATTCCGATACTGCAAATATCGGGTATCGGCCGATATTAGCTGTATCGGAATTCCGATTCCGAGTTCCGATATTTTCGTCTTATCGGATACCGGAATCGGGATTGTCACTGTCACTGTCAGTGTCCGTCGGTCGTGTCTGTCAGGAGTCAGCGGCACTTACCTGGCAGAAGATCTCCGGCGGTCACGTCCTGCACTGCTTCATGGCCGCAATCTTCTTTCCCCGGCGGTCACATGCAGTTTCTCGCGATAACTGCAGTGACTGCTGGGTAATCCCGGCCGTAAAGCAGTCAGTCCGATGACGTCACCGCCGGGGAAGCAGGTAATCAGCTGTGCTGCGTCGCGATGACAGGCTCTGCCTGTCATTGCGATGTAGCACAGCTGGATCGTCGTGGGACTGTCGTTCTGGACTGCGTCGGACAGGTGGTATACTGTTGGTTTGTTTTTTTTCTTTTTTTACAGGAGATCGATGGCGTCGCAGGAATGAGAGAGTAATAAAATTAATGAAAACTGTGTTGTCTCTTTTATTTCATTAAAATACTTTTTTCTTGCTTTGTCTTTTTTTTATACATTTAATAACTTTGGGATTAATAATGGATCGGTGTCTTATTGACACCTCTCCATTATTAACCGGGCTTATTGTCACCGTGCAATCAACGGTGACATTAACCCCTTATTACCCCGCTTGCCACCGCTACAGGGCAAGTGGGAAGAGCCGGGTAAAGTGCCACAATTGGCACATCTTTTGATGCGCCAAATGTGGGGCTGCTGTAGCCTGGTATTATCAGGCTGTTGAGGGCCAAAATCCATGGGCCTTGACAGTCTTTTAATACCAGGCCGCAGCAGTCTGCATTTTACTTGGCTGGTTAACAAAAATAGGGGGGATCCCCACGCCGTTTTTTTTTTCGAGGGGATCCCCTATTTTTGTTAACCAGCCAAGCTAAGCAGACTGCTGTGGCCTGGTATTATCAGGCTTGCAAGGTCCATGGATATTGGATCCTTACCAGCCTGAAAAACCAGGCCTCAGCGGTCTGCTTCATCTGGCTGGTTAACAAAAATAGGGGGGACCCCACGCCAATTTTTTTCGAGGGGATCCCCTATTTTTGTTAATCAGCCAAGATATGCAGACTGCTGTGGCCTAGTATTATCAGGCTGGCAAGGTCCATGGATCTTGGCTCCTTAACAGCCTGAAAATCCAGGCCTCAGCGGTCTGCTTCATCTGGCTGGTTAACAAAAATAGGGGGGACCCCACGCCAATTTTTTTCGAGGGGATCCCCTATTTTTGTTAATCAGCCAAGATATGCAGACTGCTGTGGCCTGGTATTATCAGGCTGGGAAGGTCCATGGATCTTGGCTCCTTAACAGCCTGAAAATCCAGGCCTCAGCGGTCTGCTTCATCTGGCTGGTTAACAAAAATAGGGGGGACCCCACGCCAATTTTTTTCGAGGGGATCCCCTATTTTTGTTAATCAGCCAAGATATGCAGACTGCTGTGGCCTAGTATTATCAGGCTGGCAAGGTCCATGGATCTTGTCTCCTTAACAGCCTGAAAATCCAGGCCTCAGCGGTCTGCTTCATCTGGCTGGTTAACAAAAATAGGGGGGACCCCACGCCATTTTTTTTTCGAAGGGAACCCCTATTTTTGTTAATCAGTTCCCTCTGACGTCACTGATTGTGTCCCTGGCTGACCTGAAGTGAAAGTGGAAAGCAATCAATTAAGCTTTCCACTTAAGGGCCCGTCTCACATAGCGATATCGCTACCGAGATCGCTGCTGAGTCACTAGTTTTGTGACGCAGCAGCGAGCTCACCAGCGATATCGCTGTGTGTGACATTCAGCGACGATCAGCCCCCTGCCGGGTATCGCTGATCGTCGCTGAAATGTCAGGACCTTTTTTTGATCGCTGGTTTCCCGCTGACAGGCACACATCGCTGCGTGTGACAGGCGGGAGACCAGCGATCTGCTGGTAACCAAGGTACACAGCGGGTTTCCAGGCGCGGGGCTGTGCCTAGAAACCCGCTGTGTACCTTGGATACCAGCGCCCTGATGCAGGGAGCTGGTATCCAAGGTACACAGCGGGTTTCCAAGCGCTGCGCGGTGCCTGGAAACCCGCTGTGTACCTTGGTTACCAGCGGATCGCTGGTCTCCCGCCTGTCACACGCAGCGATGCGTGCCTGTCAGAGGGAAACCAGCGATCAAAAAAAGGTCCTGACATTTCTGCGACGATCAGCGATACCCGGCAGGGGGGCTGATCGTCGCTGAATGTCACACACAGCGATATCGCTGGTGAGCTCGCTGCTGCGTCACAAAACTAGTGACTCAGCAGCGATCTCGGTAGCGATATCGCTATGTGAGACGGGCCCTTAAGCGATGTTACCCGCAGTGTCGCTGTCCCAGATCGCTGCCTGAGCTGCCTGTTTGGCAGCTCAGCAGCGATCATGTAGCGATACACCAGCGATCCTGACAAGTGCATATCGTTGTCGGGATCGCTGGTGTATCGTTATGTGACACCCAGCCTTTACTCTCCTGTCAGGCAGGAGAGGAACTCATTCATTTGGGGTTTACTGTGAGGCTGCAGCATTAGCTGCGGTCCCTGCAGTAAACATTAACCCTTTCTGAAGGATTACACCGTGGGACCTGACTGTGCATGGGATAGGTAAGAATAATTTTGCTTTTTTATTTTATTTTTATTACAGGAAATGGTTTTTGCAGTAAAATAAAAGATGGTCAAAAACATGTGTCTTTATTTCATTAAAATGATTTTTAATTAAAGTGTGTGTGTTTTATTTTTATTTCATGCAATAGGATTAATAATTGATAGTTGTCTAATTGACAGCTCTCAATTATTAACCTGGCTTAAGGTCACCTTTCAATAGCAAGGTGGCTTTAACCCCATATTAACCCATTCGCCACCGCTACAGGGCAATGGGAATAGACGGGCAAAGTGCCAGAAAGGGCGAATCTAATTATAGATTTGTCTTTCCTGGGGTGTCTGGGGGCAGATGTTAGTAGCCGGGGGGGGGCAAAAATAATGGTCCCTCTCTGGGCTATTATTATCTGCCCCACTCACTGGCTTTGTCTGTCTGGTTGCGAAAATAGGGCGGGAGCCCACGCATTTTTTTTCAGCAATTTTACACCTCATATATATATATACATGTCATTGAATTTGTGACACATATATATATATATATATATATTTATATTTGTAGTTCATACACTTCTACATAGTATAATAGCCGCTAATTCAATTGCCGGCTTTTGTGAAAATGCAGAACCCGACATGAAATGACACTTGGTGTACATAGGGTTAACCATGTGTTTTCATGTCCTTTGCTATCTAATTTGCACAAACAATTAAATCAGACTATGTGTGCAAAATTTCACACCTGTAGGGGTTAATTAAAGGTGTAAATTCGTAGCAAAAAAGTCCGTTTTTTTTACAACGAATTTACACCTTTAATTAACCCCTACAGGTGTGAAATTTTGCACACATAGTCTGATTTAATTGTTTGTGCAAATTAGATAGCAAAGAACATGAAAACACATGGTTAACCCTATGTACACCAAGTGTCATTTCATGTCGGGTGCTTCTGTCTTTTCACTGAAGCCGGCTTTACCCGGCAATTGAATCAAAGGATATTTTACTATGTAGAAGTGTATAAACTATACATATATGTATATATATATGTCACAATGACATGTATATATATATATATGTATTCTATGTGTGTATATTTAGTGTTTACAAGGAAAGAAAGAGGGTTTTTTAGTTGCGATATTTTGTTCCCATAGACTTACATGGGACTTCCGGTATCGGTATCGGGTATCGCCGATTTTTTAGTGATATCGGCGATACCATTCCGATTCCGATACTTTAGGATATTGGAAAGTATCGCTCAACTCTAAACATGACCCCACCGCTCATCATTCAGCACCACTATCCTAGCCAAAGTCCTAACAAAAGCATTAGTAGAAACAAGATCATTTACCGAACTGTGGCAAAATTTTGCAGACTTTGAGGAAAAATGCTCGGGAATCTAAACATGAATCTGAATCAGTATGTGAAAATTTGAGATTGGCTAATGTTTTCCAAACAAGTTCGCTCATCTCTAGTAATGATGATATATAATCCACTACCAAAGAAAAAAGAAGTGACAAGGGAGATGCATAGAGAACCTTATCTATATGTTCTGTTCTTCTAACTCCCATCTAGCCATCATAACACAGCTGTTGCCCACCCAATAATAAAAAAAAATTTGAATCTGTGCCTGAAGGATATAGCAAAGCTGACAAGTGAGATGCATGAAACAGGACTTGTCAGCCTGTTGTGATTGCCCTATTGGTCGATGTGGAAAATTCAATACTTAAAAGAATGTTTTTAAAGTGGATAGTCACCTAAAATCATTTCATTTTTTTCTATAGTAAAATTGAGATTTAAATAAAATATAATCTTCTGATAAGCTTTAAAAATATTGACTTTTCAAAGTAACACAAGATCACATACTATAGTTAGAAACAAATAGTTAAGTACATTTAATTCATAAAATAAGACAATTAAGTACAAAGCCTATTTGACTCCCTTTTGCACTTGTTCAAACATAATTGAGGCATAAACTAAAGCTAGAGTCCCTCATAACATTAACTGTTGGTTGAACAGTCATTTGGCCAGCAACTATCTATCGCTAGTCCTATATACTGAAGAGTGATTTGCTTCTGTGTTCTCTATGAGGAAGCCACTGCCATAAAACCCAGAGAACAAAAGATTGGACTTTGGAATTCACTGAGTTTCAACTCTTAGTGTATGGCTATAAGGTAAAAAATCTAGGAGTGTAAATGTAGAAAAAGTTATGACATTTGAAATTACCTCTAATCAGGAGGGACTAGTAAAGCCTATTTAAAAGCAAAAGCAGGAAATGCAGCAATATTTTTTTGTGAATTTGAATAGTAAGAAGACATATAGTGAATGCTGTGAAACACTGAAAGAATTGAGGAGCTGGTATGTGATAGTACAACAGTCATAAATATGTATGGGGAAAAGAGAAAAATATAAATGTAATTCACAGGGAGAGAGGAGAGTCACTGATTTCCATCCATTTACCCACAGCTCTACATGGTGAGATCAATTTGACATTACTATGGCTGTGTTTGTGTTAAAAAGCTTGAAAAGTACTGGATAGAGTCCTAGGAAACCTCAGAGTGTCAAATATGTATTTTTGGGGCATTTGAAGGCTTTGGAGTTCTATTAATTTGTAGCAAATCGTTTTGCGGCAAATTAAATTTTCTGGAACACAAGGAAGGAGGGCACCATCCCGTATAATCAAAAATAAAGGGTATCAACCTGGAGTATGTAAAAAACAACTGTATGAAGGAAGGAAAAGAGACACATTACACCAGGGAACACCAAAATATACCAAATTATCACAATTTAATCAATAGCCTGAAAAAGTCACACCACACAATTCATTAAAAACAATTAAAAATAGAACAAAAGCACGCAAATAGGGTTTGAATTTCCTGGAAACATTTGTCAAAGCTAGTGATTTTAAATTTCTGTTTCAATAGATTTTTTTTTTCAAAAAAGAAAAAAGCAAAAACATTTTTTTTAAGAACAATAACAAGCTGTGCGTGGGGCATATCACTTCTATCTTTTAACCCCTCTCTGACATTAGACGAACTATCCCGTCCATAAAACCCGTGCCATTCTGCCCATGGACGGGATAGTACGTCATAGGCGATCAGCTGCGCTCCTGAGGGGAGCGCAGCTAATCGCCGCCGGGTGTCAGCTGATTATCACAGCTGACACCCGTGACTGTGTGTCAGGAGCAGTCACGGACCGCTCCCGGCACATTAACCCCTAGCACACCGCGATCAAACATGATCGCGGTTGTACTGGGGGCACAGGGGAGGATCGCGCAGGGTGGGGGCTCCCTGCGCGCCCCCCTGAGACCCTCAGACCAGCGCGATTTGATCGCGCTGTTCTGAGGGCTTCCTCCCTCCCAGGACCCGGATCCAAGATGGCGCCGGGGTCCTGGAGGGAGGCGGCTTCCTCAGTGCCTGCTGAGAGCAGGCACTGAGAAGCCTGCTGCACTGCCTGAGCGATCGCTGGTGTGACAGAGTGCTGTGCACACTGTCACACCAGCGATTTGATAAAATACAGTGATGTCCCACCCTGGGACAAAGTAAAAAAGTTAAAAAAATAAAAATAAACATGTTATAAAAAAAAATCCAAAATAAAAAAAAAAAAAAAAATATTCCCCAATAAATTCATTTCTTCCTGTAAATAAAAAAAACAAAACAATAAAAGTACACATATTTGGTATCGCCGCATCCGTAACGACCCCCCCTATAAAACTATCCCACTAGTTAACCCCTTTAGTGGACCCCTTAAAAAAAAAAAAAAAACAAAGCAAAAAATCAATGCTTTATCATCATACCGCCGAACAAAAAGTGGAATAACGTGCGATCAAAAAGACCGATATAAATAAACATGATACCGCTGAAAACGTCATCTTGTTCCGCAAAAAACGAGCCGTCATAAAGCATCATCAGCGAAAAAATAAAAAAGTTATAGCTCGCAGAATAAAGCGATGCAAAAATAATTATTTTTTATATAAAATTGTTTTTATTCTATAAAAGCGCCAAAACATAAAAAAATGATATAAATGAGGTATCGCCATAATCGTACTGACCCGAAGAATAAAACTGCTTTATCAATTTTACCACACGCGGAACAATAAAAACGCCTCCCCCAAAAGAAATTCATGAATTGCTGATTTTTGTTCATTCTAACCTCCCAAAAATCGAAATAAAAAGCGATCAAAAAATGTCACCTGCTCAAAAATGGTACAAATAAAAACGTCAACTCGTACCGCAAAAAATAAGACCTCACATGACTCTGTGGGCCAAAATATGCAAAAATTATAGCTCTCAAAATGTGGCGATGCAAAAAACTATTTTTGCAATAAAAAGCGTCTTTTAGCGTGACAGCTGCCAATCATAAAAACCCGCTATAAATAGTAAATCAAACCCCCCTTTATCACCCCCTTAGTTAGGGAAAAATAATAAAATTAAAAAAATGTATTTATTTCCATTTTCCCATTAGGGTTAGGGTTAGGGTTGCGGCTAAAGTTAGGGTTAGGGTTGGCGCTAAAGTTAGGATTAGGGTTAGGGTTGGGATTAGGGGTGTGTTAGGGTTAGGTTTGTGGTTAGGGTTGGGACTAGGGTTAGGGGTGTGTTGGGGTTAGGGTTGGAGTTAGAATTGGGGGGTTTCCGCTGTTTAGGCACATCAGGGGCTCTCCAAATGTGACATGGCGTCTGATCTCAATTCCAGCCAATTCTGCGTTGAAAAAGTCAAACGGTGCTCCTTCACTTCTGAGCTCTGCCATGCGTCCAAACAGTAGTTTATCCCCACATATGGGGTATCAGCGTACTCTGGACCCCAAGAGTTATTGTGCAATTTGTCCTATTTCTTCTGTTACCCTTGGGAAAATAAAAAACTGGGGGCGAAAATATCATTTTTGTACAAAAAAAATTATTTTTTTGTTTTTACGGCTGTACAATATAAACTTCTGTGAAGCACTTGGGGCTTCATAGCGCTCACCACACACCTAGATAAGTTCCTTGTGGGGTCTATTTTCCAAAATGGGGTCACTTGTTGGGGATTTCCACTGTTTAGGCGCATCAGGGACTCTCCAAATGCGACATGACGCCCAAAGACCATTCCATCAAAGTCTGCAATCCAAAACGTCACTACTTCCCTTCCGAGCCCTGACGTGCGCCCATACAGTAGTTTTCTCCCACATATTTGGTATCAGCGTACTCAGGACAAATTGGGCAACAACTTTTGGGGTCCAATTTCTCCTGTTACCCTTGTAAAAATAAAATATTGGGGCGAAAAAATCATTTTTGCAAAAAAAAAAAAAAGATTTTTTATTTTTACGGCTGTGCGTTATAAACTTCTGTGAAGCACTTCGGGGTTCAAAGTGCTCACCACACATCTAGATAAGTTCCTTGTGGGGTCTATTTTCCAAAATGGGGTCACTTGTGGGGGGTTTCCACTGTTTAGGCGCATCAGGGGCTCTCCAAATGCGACATGACGCACCCAGACCATTCCATCAAAGTCTGCAATCCAAAACGTCACTACTTCCCTTCCGAGCCCTGACGTGCGCCCATACAGTAGTTTTCTCCCACATATTGGGTATCAGCGTACTCAGGACAAATTGGACAACAACTTTTGGGGTCCAATTTCTCCTGTTACCCTTGTGAAAATAAAATATTGGGGGCGAAAAAATCATTTTTGTAAAAAAAAAGGATTTTTTATTTTTACGGCTGTGCGTTATAAACTTCTGTGAAGCACTTCGAGGTTCAAAGTGCTCACCACACACCTAGATAAGTTCCTTGTGGGGTCTATTTGCCAAAATGGGGTCACTTGTGGGGGGTTTCCACTGTTTAGGTGCATCAGGGGCTCTCCAAATGTGACATGACGCCCCCAGACCATTCCATCAAAGTCTGCAATCCAAAAACTTCACTACTTCCCTTCCGAGCCCCGACGTGTGCACATACAGTAGTTTTCGCCCACATATTGGGTATCAGTGTACTCAGGACAAATTGGACAACAACTTTTGGGTTCCAATTTCTTCTGTTACCCTTGTGAAAATAAAATATTGGGGGTGAAAAAATCATTTTTGTAAAAAAAAAAAAAAGATTTTTTATTTTACGGCTGTACGTTATAAACTTTAGTGAAACACCTGGGGGTTCAAAGTTCTCACCACACATCTAGATAAGTTCCTTGAGGGGTCTAGTTTCCAAAATGGTGTCATTATGGGGGTTTCCACTGTTTAGGCAGATCAGGAGCTCTCCAAACACGACATGGCATCCAGCCAATTCTGCGTTGAAAAAGTCAGACGGCGCTCCTTCCCTTCCAAACTCTGCCATGCACCCAAACAGTGGTTTACCCCCACATATGGGGTATCAGCGCACTCAGGACAAATTGCACAATAACTTTTGGAGTCTTGTTACCCTTGGAAAAATAAAAAATGGGGTGAAAAGATCATTTTTGTGGAAAAAATATGATTTTTAAATTTTACGACTCTACGTTATAAACTTGTGTGAAGCACTTGGGGGTTCAAATTGCTCATCAAAAATCTAGATAAGTTCCTTAGGGGGTCTAGTTTCCCAAATGGGGTCATTTGTGGGGGTTTCCACTGTTTAGGCACATCAGGGGCTCTCCAAATGCAACATGGCATCCAAACTCAATTCCAGCCAATTTTGGTTGGAAAAAGTCAAATGGTGCTCCTTCCATTCCGAGCTCTGCCGTGCGCCCAAACAGTGGTTCCCCCCCACATATGGGGTATCAGCGTACTCAGGACAAATTGTACAACAACTTATGTGGTCCAATTTCTCCTGTTACCCTTGGGAAAATAAAAAATTAGTGACTAAAAGATAATTTTTGTGGGAAAAAAATAAGATTTTTTATTTTCATGCCCGGGCATTATAAACTTGTGTGAAGCACTTGGGGGTTCAAAGTGCTCACCAAAGATCTAGATAAGTTCCTTAGGGGGTCTAGTTTCCAAAATGGGGTCACTTGTGGGGGGTTTCCACTGTTTAGGCTCATCTGGGGCACTGCAAACGGAACATGACCCCCATTAACGTCTGCATTCCAAAACGTTACTACTTCCTTTCCAAGCCCTGCCGTGCACCCAAACAGTTCCCCCCCCCACATATGGGGTATCAGCGTACTCAGGACAAATTGGACAACAACTTTTGGGGTCCAATTTCCTTGGGAAAATTAAAAAATTTGGGACTAAAAAATCATTTTTGTGGAAAATTGATTTTTTTTTTTTCACACCCAGGCTTTATAAACTTTTGTGAAACACTTGAGGGTTTAAAGTGCTCACAACAGATCTAGATAAGTACCTTAGGGGGTCTAGTTTCCAAAATGGTGTCACTTGTGGGGGGTTTCCACTGTTTAGGCGCATCAGGGGCTCTCCAAACGCGACATGGCATCCAATCTAAATTCCAGCCAATTTTAGTTTGAAAAAGTCAAACGTCGCTCCTTCCCTTACGAGCGCTGCCGTGTGCCCAAACAGTGGTTTTCCCCCACATATGGGGTATTGGCGTACTCAGGAGAAATTGCATAACAACCTTATCTGTCCATTTTCTCCTTTTACCCTTGTGAAAATAAAAAAAAAGTTTGTAAAAGATAATTTTTGTGGCTAAAAAGTAAAATATTCATCTTTTCCTTCCACGTTGCTTTAGTTACTGTGAAGCACCTGAAGGGTTAATAAACTTCTTGAATGTGGTTTTGAGTACCTTGAGGGGTGCAGTTTTTAGAATGGTGTCACTTTTGGGTATTTTCTGCCATATAGACCCCTCAAAGTGACTTCAAATGTGAGGTGGTCCCTAAAAAAAATGGCTTTGTAAATTTTGCTGTAAAAATGAGAAATCGCTGGTCAACTGTTAACCCTTATAACTTCCTAACAAAAAAAAATTTTGGTTCCAAAATTGTGCTGATGTAAAGTAGACATGTGGGAAATGTTATTTATTAACTATTTTGTGTGATATATTTCTCTGTTTTAAGGGAATAAAAATTCAAAGTTTGAAAATTGCAAAATTTTAAAAATTTTCGCCATATTGCGGTTTTTTCAAAAATAAACGCAAGTTATATCGAAGAAATTTTACCACTAGCATGAAGTACAATATGTCACGAGAAAACAATCTCAGAATCGCCAAGATTCGTTGAAGTGTTCCAGAGTTATAACCTCATAAAGAGACAGTGGTCAGAATTGTAAAAATTGGCCCGGTCATTAACGTGCAAACCACCCTTGGGGGTGAAGGGGTTAAGTATATCTTCTCTCAATATTTTACTATGTGTAAGACATATTATTTATTGTAATGGGAGAGATAGGCAGGGGAAGGGCAAGGAGTTGAGACAAGAAGGGTAAATTAATGAGTATATCCTAATATAGGATAAAAACAGAAGCAAATGCTGTATAGTCCATTTTCTCAAAAAGCAAACAAAAAACAATAAAATATCAATCTGTTTAAACAGTTATAAACATGCTATTACCTGTTAACCTATTATTAAGGAAAATGCAATTATTCCAACTTTATATCCACAAATAATACACATTATATTTGCTTCTAATTACGTTTCTAATAATTCTACATTTAATAAAACAAATTCTTGTATTCCAAACCTACATTTCTTTTGCAATTGTTAATTCTTCCATTGCAAAGAAGGGTTCCTTGTCAGCCACCCGAGGACTTCTCATTCTGATTTTTTTTCCTTCTCTCCTGTTAGTAGAGGGGACTAGATGAATCCTTTATTCCAGGCAGCCCAATTTTTTGAGTATTTGGGAAATCTATTGTGTCTTATGGTGTGATTAAATTCGTACACATTATGTGTAGCTTGTGATTTTCAATTTCAATACATTACAGTAAATTATTAAAGGCGTACATTATCACAGAAAGCAGGACATTATTCCAAGATGGGAGTCATTATTTCAAAATGTGGACATTATTACAAAATGGGGGCTATTATTTCTGGAAGAGAGACATTATAACAGGATGGTGGACAGTATTACAGGAAGGGGGTATTATTAAAGATTGGAGGATATTATTATAGGAAGGGGGCATTATTATAGAAATGGGTTGTTATTTCAGGAAGGGTGACATTATTACAGGATGAGGATAGTAGAGCAGGACGAGGTACATTATAACAAGAAAGAGGACATTGATTAGGAAGGGAGATATTATTACAGGATGGGGAAAATTTTTACCTAATGGGGCATTATTTCAATATGGGGTCATTATTTCAAGGTGGGGGCCAAGATTGGGGACATTATTCCTTATTACAAGATAGTTGACATTGATATAGGATAGGGCAAGCATTACTATATAGGGACAATTGCAGACAATGTCACAGTATTGAGCCAATTAGTGGACACAGAAATAGTAAAAAAAATAGATTGTAAATAAAAAATAAATGAAAGTATGAAAAAAATTAAAGAAAATATTTTGTCCACAAAATGCTGTTTTATGTACAAACTAAACTAAAAAAAGGGGGGGAGAAGCCAGCGCCGCACATGGTCAGCATGCAATATATAAAGTGCATATGCACATATTGGATTCTAACTGTATTAAAAATGAGACATTTGGCAAATAATTGATCAATTTTTTGAGCCACCCTGCCACGACAAGGCATTCTCATATGAGGCAGTCCTACTCTACGTTTTTTATATTCGCTGTGCCATTACGGCCTCCTGAATGTATAAAAGCAAGACTGCAAAAAATCAAAACAAAAGTACCTGAAGCATTGCTGTATCACTCCCATGGTGCCAGTAAGGCAAGCGCAGGTGAAAGCCGACCAGGTCCGGAGATGGACATTTCAGATCTGACTTCTGCACTGCCAGACCAGCAACCACAGATGAAGGGTGAAACAGGCCCAGATACAGGTGTAAAATCAAGCAGAGCCCAGGCAGGGCAGGGCTGCTGTGTGTGTGCACAGCAGCCTAGGTCAATGTCTCATTTTTAATACAGTTAGAATCCAATATGTGCATATGCACTTTATATATTACATGCTGACCATGTGCGGCGCTGGCTTCTCCCCTTTTTTTACTTGATGTTGGTTCGTGGTTGAGCACCACATGTTGCTGTGCGCTCTGGGTCATGCACGCAGTTCTATCTGTGTTTTTTTGGTGATTGACCTAGGCTGCTGTGCACGCACACAGCAGCCCTGCCCTGCCTGGGCTCTGCTTGATTTTACACCTGTGTCTGGGCCTGTTTCACCCTTCATCTGTGGTTGCTGGTCTGGCAGTGCAGAAGTCAGATCTGAAATGTCCATCTCCGGACCTGGTCGGCTTTCACCTGCGCTTGCCTTACTGGCACCATGGGAGTGATACAGCAATGCTTCAGGTACTTTTGTTTTGATTTTTTGCAGTCTTGCTTTTATACATTCAGGAGGCCGTAATGGCACAGCGAATATAAAAAACGTAGAGTAGGACTGCCCCATATGAGAATGCCTTGTAGTGGCGGGGTGGCTCAAAGAATTGATCAATTATTTGTCAAATCTCTCATTTTTAATACAGTTAGAATCCAATATGTGCATATGCACTTTATATATTGCATGCTGACCATGTGCGGCGCTGGCTTCTCCCCTTTTTTTACTAAACTAAAAAAACAGTATGCATTTTGTATCACCACATCTATAATGGCCTAGGCTATAACATTGTACCATAACCATACGATGAACACGCAATAATTTATAAATATCACTCCAAAAGAGTTGATTTTTCATAATACTAACACACAAAAAAATGGAATAAAAGGTGATCAAAAAGCTTTATGGAATAGCAAAATGGTATAACTAAAATAAAATTTCATCCTGCAAAGAATGAAGCCTGTCAAATTAACTTATTTTTCTATGTGGCCTATTTATCAAGCTAAGTTTGAGACCCCTAATGATCACCTTCCTATAAGTACAAGGGAAACCATTTCATGGAGAGGTGTTTTCAAACTTTTGATTAAGTAGTTTATGAACCCAATTTTGATAAATTTGTATATCATAGAAATTCAATGAATGTTTGTTTCTTGTTTTTAAAATATTACAGTTCTTTCTTTAAATATTACTGTTTCTCTGTCCATTGTAAAAGGAAAATGCATAGAAATGTGCCTTGCAGTATGATAAAGGCTTCTTCTTTTTCTCCATAATTATTGTGCCATAACTGGTTACTATTATACAATGCAGTACTATATATCCGCATTGCAATCGCCTATGGCAAAGAAAGGTTAGATGAAATATTCTGTTCTTTTATGTACTTTAAAGGATATGCTAATCTTTCAAACTGACTCATAATCATCTCTCTAGCAACAGAAAATTCTTCCCTAATCCAGTGTATATGTTTTATAAGCTTAACTACACTTTGAAAAGCAACTCAACTCTTGTCTGGATATGCTTCATTCACAAGCATTTAAAAGGTGATGGAAAATTCAAATGTCTTATTCCTTTTAATTTATGGGCAATATTGATAAATGTTACAATGGTTTAACATGCAAAAACAACATATAACTCACATGGTAGAGCACACATACCAAAGTAATAATCATGCTTTGCTTTCATTTAGTAACATGTGTAGCTTGCAGCCTGAGCTACCACTGTTCCAAAAACAAGTGATGTCAAGAAGCTTGTTGGGTGCATAGGGCATAGACAAGTGGGACATGTACAGTAGGCCGTGGTTCTAGTGACTATCGAAAGTCTAGTAGATGAGCATACTTTTTATAATTATGTCAGATCATGTGCGAATCTCTTTAAAAGGATGTAAAAATTTTGAATGGAGCTGCAAAGTGCAGCTTCACTTAATTTGTAGCAGCCGCTGCTGGATCCTGCAGATCAGTCCCTATTCAAAAGAACACAAGCTGTTCTTCAGTTGTTGCTCTCTTCACCTTTTGTTCAATATGTTGTGACTGAACAGCACCTTTAATGTACTTTAACGTAAATGACTATTTTTGTGGAAAAATATTTAGACTTGAGAGTCCTCAGTGGTTGATACCTTTTAATGGCTAACTGAAAAGATGGTAACAAATTGCAAGCTTTCGAGACTACTCAGGTCTCTTCATCAGGCGAAGACTAATACAACATCTGAAGAATCACATATTTATACACAACACAGCACAGAAAAAATGCAATAAGATAAGACAGGTGACGTGAAGCAGAACTGTCATTATGGCAGAGGGATGAACATAAATATTGGAACAGTTCATAGATAAGGAGTTTGAAAGTTTTATTGCCCTCTGATTGGAGTCTGCTATTGTGTTTTGATGCCCCTAGAAGGTCAGAGAAGCAGATTCCTTAATTGATGTAGAAAGACATGAATCCGCGTGATATATTCATTCCAGCACTAAGAGTGTCAAAGGTCATCATGAGCTTATATTCCCAAGTCTTTCTATCTCTCTCAGATTTAAAGTTAGATTTTAATACAAGTAATTCCATGTCCATCATGCTATGACCGGGCATACAAAAGTGTTTTGCCACAGGTAAATCCATTCTTTTTTCTCTTATTGTGTGGTGATGAGAATCACCTGCTACATTACAAAGCTAAAGAAGAAAATAACCGAGTGCCTCTAGTGGTCACCTACAATCTAAATCTGGAGATGCTAAGGGGAGCTGCACGGAAACTACAACCTTTACTACAAAAAGATGCCCGATTACAATCCATATTTCCAGACCCCCACTACTGTGTTTTAGGCAGCCCCCAAATCTAAGAAGGATCATTGTCAGAAGCTCCCTGTCCTCCCCAACAGCTGCAGGAACCTTTCCTTGAAACCAGAAGAAATGCAAAACCTGCCCATTTATAATGACCACGGACAAGATAAAGATCCCCAACTCACATCAGGACTACAAGATGCCAGGTACTTTCAGCTGCATCACATCTAATGTGGTGTACCTAATTATATGTACTAAATGTCCAACTAAGGGTCTATATGTGGGAGAGACCGGGCAAAAACTGAGAACAAGGATGAATTCTCATCGCCACACAATAAGAGAGAAAAGAATGGATTTACCTGTGGCAAAATACTTTTGTATGCCCGGTTATAGCATGATGGACATGGAATTACTTGTATTAAAATCTAACTTTAAATCTGAGAGATAGAAAGATTTGGGAATATAAGCTCATGATGACCTTTGACACTCTTAGTGCTGGAATGAATATATCACACGGATTCATGTCTTTCTACATCAATTAAGGAATCTGCTTCTCTGACCTTCTAGGGGCATCAAAACACAATAGCAGATTCCAATCAGAGGGCAATAAAACTTTCACACTCCTTATCTATGAACTGTTCCAATATTTATGTTCATCCCTCTGCCATAATGACAGTTCTGCTTCATGTCACTTGTCTTATCTTATTGCATTTTTTCTGTGCTGTGTTGTGTATAAATATGTGATTCTTCAGATGTTGTATTAGTCTTCGCCTGATGAAGAGACCTGAGTAGTCTCGAAAGCTTGCAATTTGTTACCATCTTTTCAGTTAGCCATTAAAAGGTATCAACCACTGAGGACTCTCAAGTCTAAATATTTTTCTATCTACTGGCTAATACGGTACGAAGATACACATCTTTTCTATATTTTTGTGGAGGGACTGACTGTTTTCTTGGGACACTGTCAGGTTAGTTTTATGAAGGTGATTCATTAAATTTTTTTATGCCAGAAATCTGGTGCAAAAGACTTTTATAAGTCACAACATTTTTGTGCAGCCACGAAGTAGCGCAAAAAATTATGACTTTTGGCATTTTCACATCAGATTTTGCTAACTCTGCCAAAATAGTCAGAATTGGGAAGAACAGGAGCATGGCATCACAGCTTGTCTAATTCGTATCAAGCTCTTGCAATTTTTATGCCAGAAATCTTACTCCAGTCTATAACTGCAGTAAGATTTGAGGCCAGATGCACGGAAGCATACGCCAATAATAAAAAGTGCCTGATTCATTAAGAGACAAGTGCCTCTTAATGAATCGTTCACTTCTGACTACAAAATTCCCCCTCAAGAAGACCAGTGTGAACAATGCAGGTCTAACTTAATTATGGTCTAGATGTCATAACCTGTCTCACTAAGATCCTGCCTGTCCTTTAGCTTAGCATAAGATTACCACCATGCTTAATGTGTCAGAGATAATTCATATTATAATAGGAATGAAAATCAGCTGATAGCTTTGTGGGGTAGGGTGTAGGGGTGCTGTTCACGACTGACAATCTGCTGTACAACAGCACCTATATGTGCATGGAGACAAGATGGGACCAAATGATTAGTATTAGAACACTTGTTCCGTATCTACTCTCCCTCTAATCTCCAAATGGCCGTCATATACCGACCACCGGGCTCAGCCACTGCCTTCATTGACCAATACTCCAGCTGGCTTCTTCACTTTCTCTCTGCTGACGTCCCCACCTTCATCATGGGTGACTTTAATATCCCTGCTGACACCTGCCAGCCAGCAGCCTCCAAACTCTTGTCACTTACTTCATCCTTTGGACTTACTCAGTGGTCCTCCACAGCCACCCACACAGACGGACATACATTAGACCTCATCTTCACCCGCCTCTGTTCCCTTTCTAATCTCACAACCTCTCCCCCTATCTGACCACCACCTACTCACCTTCTCATTCCTGTCCTCTTCACCTGCCCCCTATGTTCAGTTACTGGCACATCCTCACAAAAACTTCGCACACCTAGACATTCACAGACTTTCAGACTCTCTTCTACCTCTGTCCTCCATATCTTCACTCCATGACACAGACAGCGCCACCGCTTTCTATAACACCACCCTCACATCTGCCATAGACTCAGTCGCCCCTCTCACGCACGGCAAAGTGAGACGAATCAATAGGCAACCCTGGCACAACAATCTCACCAAAAAACTTCAACAATCATCCTGGGTTGCAGAGCAGCATTGGAAGAAAACACGCCTGCCAGATGACTTCACTGCTTTCAAATAAGCTACACTTGCCTTCAAAATAGCCCTCACCTCTGCTAAACAAACCTTGTATCTTCATTATCCTACAACCCAAAACAACTGTTCAGCACATTCAACTCTCTCCTCCACCCACAACTGCCACCTCCAACTCCACTCATCTCTGCAAAGGACTTTGCCACCTACGTCAAAAATAAGATCGACCAAACAAGGCAAACCTTTACTTCTCCACCTCCCCAACCACTCCATATATCAGACCTCTGTCCTTCCCTACTAACCTCCCTCTCCAACATTACTGAAGGAGAGCTTACTCATCTCCTTTTCAAATCACACCTCACCACCTGGGCACTTGACCCCATCCCTTCCCACCTGCTCCCCAACCTCACTAACACGCTCATCCCAGCCCTAACCCATTGTCATGGTTTACTGGGTTCTTGGATCAGGTAGTCGCGGGGTTAACTTGGTTGGCGTCTTTCTGGGTCCTGGGAGGCTTTTTATAGCCTCACTGTGAGACCAGTCTTTGTCGTTTATACTCTGACCTTTGGCTGAGTGTGTCTGACCCTGTGCTTGTGCCAGTGCTTTGTGCCTGTGCTACGTTTTGTCTGTCTGGTTCTGATTTGGCTGTGTCCCTGTTACGAGTTTTGCCTGTCCCTTTTGTACTGCGTTGCTTTCTCTGTGTATGATCCCTTGGCTGTGTTCTGGTTATTCTCTGCCTGCTCCTTTTGTACTGCGTTGCTCCCTCTGTGTATGACCTGGCTATCCTAACTATCCATTCTGTCTTTGCCCTTGGTAACTTTATTTCGTAGTTACCCTTCTAGGAGTTTTCCTTTACCTCATAGCTCTCTGGAGCTTAGGCCACGCCCCTAGGCAGTCAAGTGATTGCAGGTCCTCCGGTCTGAAGCATTCTCTATCTGTTACTGCTGCCTCTGACAGATGTGTGGCAGGCTCCGCCCCTTGGCAGTCACATGCTGCGGAAGGTCCTGTTCCACAGAAACACACGTCTTCCCTGCTGCGGCTCTGCTATACAGGTATCTTTGAGCACAGTTTGTTCACTCAGGACACACGCACTGGCTCAGTGAGCAAGTGCAGTGCGGTGTGCCTGACATTCATCTCTTCAACCTATCGCTATCTTCTGGTACCGTTCTCTCTGCCTTCAAACATGCCACCATCACACACATCCTCAAAAAACAAATCTTGACCCAACTGCTATGCCAAGCTATCGCCCAATATCATTGCTCTTGTTTGCTTCCAAACTCCTTGAGCAACATGTCCATGCTCAACTTTCCTCCCACCTCTCATCTAACTTTCTCCTTGACAACCTCCAATCTGGCTTCCGCCCCACCACTCCACTGAAACTGCCTTACGTACTCACAGCCAAAGCTAACAGACAGTTCTCCATCCTCCTCCTTGACCTGTCCTCTGCCTTTGACACAGTCGACCACTGCCTACTGCTACAGATTCTTTCTTCCCATGGCATCACCTTGCCCTGTCCTTGATCGCCACTTACCTTTCCAACAGCACATTTAGCGTCTCCCACTCCCACTCTACCTCCTCATCCCGCCCTCTCTCTGTTGGAGTCCCTCAAGGCTCTGTCCTGGGGCCCCTACTTTTTTCCTTCTAAACCCTTGGTCTAAGACAACTCATAAAGTCCCATGGCTTCCAGTACCACCTGTATGCGGACGATACTCAGATCTACCTCTCTGGCCCAGATGTCACCTCTCTGCTGTCCAGAATCCCGGAGTGTCTATAAGCCATATCCTCCTTCTTCACCTCTTGCTTCCTAAAACTCAATGTAGACAAAACCGAACTCATCATCTTTCCTTCATCTCACGTATCTTCCCTATCCGATCTATCTATTATGGTAAATGGCATCACGATCTCTCCCGCACGTGAAATCCGCTGCCTCGGGGTAACTCTCGACTCTGCCCTGTCCTTCAAACCACACATCCAAACTCTTGCCACCTCCTGTCGCCTCCAACTTAATAACATTTCCAGAATCCGTCCCTTCCTCAGCCCTCAATCTGCTAAAACTCTTGTTCATGCGCTCATCATCTCCCTCCTTGATTACTGCAACACCCTCCTTGTGGCCTCCCCGTCAGCTCTCTTGCACCACTCCAGTCTGTCCTCAACTCTGCTGCCCAACTAATCCACCTCTCCCCTCGCTACTCCCCTGCTTCTCCTCTCTGCAAATCCCTCCACTGGCTCCCAATTCCCCAACGAACCAGTTCAAACTACTAACACTGACCTGCAAAGCCATTTACAACCTGTCCCCTCCCTATATCTCTGAATTAATCTCCCAATATCTTCCTTCAAGTAAACTTCGATCCTCCCAAGACCTCCTGCTATCCTCCACACTTATTCGTTCCTCACACAACCGCCTCCAAGATTTCTCCCGAATATCCCCCATCCTCTGGAATTCCACGCCTCAACATGTACGATTATCCACCACCATTGGATCCTTCAGACAGAACCTGAAAACCCATCTCTTCAGGAAAGCCTACAGCCTGCAATAACCATTATGCCTCGCAGCCACCACCCTAGCTTCTGCTTCGCCGCCACCACCAGAGCTGCCGCCTCGCCGCTACCACCAGAGCTGCCACCTCACCGCCATCACCACCAGAGCTGCCGCACCCCCGACCTTCTGTTTCTTTCCCATTATCCCGTAGAATGTAAGTCCACAAGGACAGGGTACTCTCCCCTCTGTACCAGTCTATCATTGTAAATTTGTTTACTGTAAACGATATCTATAACTTTGTATTTATCCCCTTCTCATGTACAGCACCATGGAATTAATGGCGCTATATAAATAAATAATAATAATAACAATTAGTATGCTGGGGCAGGGCTGTATATATAGTTTAAGCATTCCTGGGAACTACACAGAATTTGACTCAATTTAGTAAAAAAATGTACCACTAAGCTTTCTTAATGTGTTTGTCTTATAAAATTTATATTTTGTTAAAATGTTTGAAAATGCATACAATTTGCTGGTACATTTTTGATGATTGTCATTCATGTAACAATTCATTTCAAGAAATCACATACATATTTACTTAATAGTTTGCTGCACAGCCATCTTTAGCTCCATAGCATTGTGGCACATGGCATCCCTCTACTTCTATCATGCATCTCCTTTGGGTAAATAATCCCATAAACTGTTACATATTGCTATTATAAATGTAAGGTCATCATGGGGCTTGATGTGAACACCCCACCGATGATACAAAGAATGTGGGTTCCAATATACCTTGTTTGACTGAAGCGGAGAACATGAGCGACAACTGCTCAAAAAGTTATCTGTAGGAGTGATTGATGTATATGAACACTAACCCTCAAAGGAGCTTTGCAACCAGCATTTGTGGAATCAGTTCTGAAGCCAGACCCTCAGTGATGGTATATTTTTCATAGATCTCAACAGCTGGACCTGTGGATAAATGATAAATTTGTGAGAATTTCCGACTCTGGAGGCCGCTATACACTTATTTCTCAGCACCGTTAAAAAGCAGCGCTAAGGAATAAGTACCCGTAACTGCCGCCGTTAAAAGGCGTATCAGCGGTCGTTAAGGGGTAAAAGTTCAGTTAGACTTTCAAAATTATCAAATAACAAAACTAAAGGTACTGCCACACTACACAATCCCGCTAGCGATCTCGTTAGCGTCGCATACTAATGAGATCGCTAGCGGGATTGTTTCTATATCGCTAGTAGCTACCTATTTTAGCAATGTCGTTAGGACGCTATCGCGGTTAGCGATCTCCTTAACGACTTTAGCGGTACAAAAGTACCGCTAAATCGCTAAAAAAGGTGCCACACTCAGCGATTAGATACTTACCAGCGGGGCGCCAGCGACGAAAATAGGGTCCGGAACGATTCCAGCGACGAGCGAGATCACAGCAGGAAGCTCGTCGCTGGCAGATGCCACACACAACAACATCGCTAACGGGATCGCTAAATAGTGACGTTTTTTAGCGATCCCGTTAGCGATGTTGTTTAGTGTGGCATACCCTTAACAGTAAATAATATGCATGGTTATTTTAACAATGAGTATTTTTTAAATGATTCTGTCATTTTGATGCTTTTCTTATTATGTCATTTACTGATCTTGTTCATTAATTTTATATTTTGATAGATGTAACAATACCTCATATGTGTATTTTTAATTTTTAATTTCTTAATTTTTAACTGGGGAAAATAGGAATGATTTGTATAACTTTCACAAGAGTATAATCGTGACATGCTCGGGATTTCTTCAGCAGACCCCTGGCTGTCAGCAATCCATTGGTGCCTGATGATCACGTTGTGGGTGCGTCTATGAGCAGTCAAAGGAGCGTGCCCCATTTGCCATCATTTGCTGGCAAAGATAGTTTTCAGTAAGGGGTTAATATGTCCCATTTCACCATATTCAAAAAGATACAAATTTACATTTTATTTGAGTCTACAGTGAACAAATATAAATATAAATGCATTAAAAAATAATAATTTAGATTTTTTTGCCTTCATTTAAGCCTTTGTATAGTAAAACTAAAAGATCAAGTAATGCTTAAAATATTTGTTAAACTATATTTAAATAATGAAATATTGCAGCATGATATTTAAGGGTACTGGTACCTTTTTATTAGCACTACTGTAGTAGAACACAATTATATTAATTCTATAAACCAATTTTCTCAAACCTAAATATTACAAAATTGTGATTTTATCTTTTGCTTTACTTGATATTGTAATTTCTTTGCTTTATAAAATAGTTGAAAATGCATATAACTTCTTAAAAACCGAAAGGCATGTAGGCTTATTAACATTCCAAAATGTGCTCTCAGTGTGATTCTGCAAGGTCTTGGCAGCATAGATTTGACTCCCTCTGCTATAATATGTTATTGCACTGATGCATCTAGCCTTGTACTTCTTGTACAGTAACAAAATGCAGTAAAATATTTGTCTGTTAAAACACCGACAGTTTGTTTCTCTTTTTGTTTTGCAAAATTTTGCACAATATATTCCTAAAAAATTTGTTTACATATACTTAGATAAAGAAGTTGTGCAGATGAAAAATTTCCAGACATATGACATATTGCCTAAGCTACCAAAACATCCAGGAACACTGAGTATTAACCTTACATTTAACAATGACTGCCAAGAATATTAAAGGGAACCTGTCTCCAGGTTTGGTCGATATAAGTTATGGCCAATGCCTTTCAGGGATTATCTACAGCATTCTATAATCCAACAGATAAGCCCCGGATCCGACCTGAAAGATAAGAAAAATAAGTTTTATTATACTCACCGGGGGGTGGTCCGGTTCTATGGGTGTCACAGGTCCGGGTCCGGTGCCTCCTATCTTCTTGCGATGCTGCCCTCCTGCTTTCTTCACAGACTTCCCGGCATTGCGCTCCTGCACAGGCACACTTATCTGCCCTGTTGGGGCAGAGCAAGTACTGCAGTAGAGATGAGCGACTTTGCCTCCGGGAGGGTCGAGTCCGGTTTCGGACCACCCGACTTTATCAAAAGTCGAGTCCAACGAAATCGGCCAACTATCGGCAAAAGTCGAAGTTCCGACTGAAACTCGACCCGACCCCAATGCAAGTCAATGGGGAAGAAAAGTCGGCAGTGAGTGGACAGTAAACACACCTACAGTGCCCATTTCAAAGCCAACGACATCAATTCTTATTACTTTAGTTTGTCAACCTTAATTTACTTTATAATAATAGTTACGCATTGAAAACTGGGGGTAATTTGGCTAAAGTTGTGGGGGGAGCAGGGCTATCTCCAGGTTTTCGTTGGCCCTGAGTGAAAGAGTCTCAGTGGGCCCATTAAACACATACCCCAATTCATGATGCTCCGATATGGCAGAGAAATATAGGTATAGTACAATGCCAAATACTTCACTTCTTTTATTACATGAGTGATATCTATTGCAATTTCTACAATAGCTCAAAAACCGGACAGTATAGTCATCCATACAGTATTATGGGCACCACAGTGCGCCATACAGAATAATAAGCCCCATATATTGCTCCATACAGACTAAGGAGTCCCATATATGATGCTCCATACAGAATAATGGGCCCAATATAATGCTTCATACAGTATAATGAGCCACATATATTGCTCCATACAGAATAATGAGCCCCATATATTGCTCCATTACATAATTGGTCCCATATAACGATCCATACCGTATATGATGAGCTCCACATACCATTATATGATTGTCCCCAATAATGTGCCATACAGTATAGGACGGTCCCCATAGAGTATAATGAGCCCCACATATTGCTCCATACAGTATAATGAGTCACATATAAAGCTCCATACAGTATATGATGGGCCCCATACATTGCTCCATACAGAATGGGCTCAATATAATGCTCAATACAGAATAGGCCCCATATGTGCTCCATATGATGCTCCATATATACAGGGCCCTAAATCATGCCCCATAAATAATTAACCCCATAGGATGCTCTAATATATGATGGGCCCCATATATGATGCTCCAGTGTATGATGAGCCCCATACAATGCTCCAAATATAATGGTCCCCATATATAATACTCCATATATAATGTGCTCCATGTGATGCTCCATATATAATGTGTCCCATATGATGCGCCATATATAATGGGCCCCATATGATGCTCCAGTATATGATGTGCCCTATGGATGATGCTCCAGTGTATGATGGGCCTATATAATGCTCCATATATAATGGGCCTCATATGATGCTCCAGTTTCTAATGGACCCGTATATGATGCTCTAGTGTATGATGGGCCCATTTACAATGCTCCAGTGTATGATGGGCCCCATATATAATGCCCCAGTGTATAATTGGCCCTATCTATGATGCTCAAGTGTATGATGGGCCCCATATATAATTATCCAGTGTATAATGCTCCCCATATATTGCTCCAAACATTAAAAAAATGAAATACCTTTCCTCGCTGGGCACTGCTCTACTCTGGACTCCTCAGCATCGCCATCTTCCAGCTCTCTGCACTGTGACTGTTCAGGCAGAGTGCTCATAGACATGACATCATCGCACTCTCTGAAATGAATGACACTGTCAGGAAACGTGGAAGACATCACAGCGGTGGAGTAGGGAGAGGTAAGTATTGCAAGTGCTGGGGCCCTGAGCAAGCAGGGGGGCACACTCGTGGGCGCCTGCAATGGCACAGGGCCCCTCATAATACACCAGTGTCTCTGATGGCTAATGGGCCCCCCCACCTGCTCAGGGCACAGACACTTGCCCGGGGGCGCCAGATGCTGACGCCGGCCCTGGGGGGTACAGCCCAGTTAGGGAGGTGGAAAAACTGGCATATGTTGAGGTGTAGGCTGGACGTTCAGCAGCTGCAAATGGAGGAATTGGAGAAGTCGGAGGAAGAGGAGGACAAAGCGAGCCATTTTGCTGGCAACCTATGTGTCATCAGGGGAAGGTGGTACAAAATCCTTTGAAACCCAGGCATGGTTTAATGAATGTGAGATCATCTACATTTTGGGTCGACAGCCAGGTCCTTCTTTCTGTCAGGATTGATCCAGCAGAACTGAAGACTCTTTCTGATAGCACACTACCAGCAGGGCAAGCGAGCTCCTGTAAGCCATATTGTGCCAATTCAGGCCAGGTGTCCAGTTTACAGGCCCAGTAGTCAAAGGGGAGAACATCGTTAGAGGAGGAGAGGTCATTTTGAACCAAAGTTGACAACTGCTGTCTCCTGTCTTTTGCTATCAATTCAGTATTACCAGTCTTGTGAGCGGTACTCGAGAAATCAGTCCACAACATGGTCATGAAACCCTTGTCTCCAATGCCACTTCAGCTGTGTGCACCACGAACATCTCTTCCATGTTGCCCAGTACGGCTCGTGGTAGAACCTGCACCGCTGCTGTCTGCTGGATATGCCTCTAACAAACGGTTTACCAGAGTTGCTTGTTTTTTCGCCAATATTAGCTCTAGGTTCTTCTGTGGCATGATGTTCTGTAATTTGCCTTTATAGCATGGATCGAGGATGCTGTCCAACCAGTATTCGACATTCTTCATAATTTTGGCAATGCGGGGGTCCCTTTTTAGGATCCACAAGACATAATCACACATGTGGGCCAATGTTCCAGGAGTCAATGATGCACTGCCAGTGGTGGGTGGAGGAGCACTTTCTGCCAAATCCACATCCCTCCAGTCACGCACAAACCCTGTACCTGACCTTGGCAAGCCAACATATGCTCTTTTCCCATGAGAAGCATCCTCCTCCCCAAAATAATCATCCCCCACACCCTCCTCCTCTTCCTCTTCTTCCTCCACCTCGTCCAGGACTGTTCCCTGAGCAAACAATGGCTGACAGTCATTAAGGCTTACCACCTCCTCCTCCTCTTCCTCCTCCACTGCAGACGCCTGATCCTTAATGTGCATCAAAGTTTGCATGAACAGACGCATAAGTGGGATGCTCATGCTTATGATGGCGTCGTCAGCGATTACCAGTCATATGCATTCCTCAAAACACTGAAGGACTTTACAGAGGTCTTTCAGCTTTGACCACTGCAGACCCGACAATTCGATGTCTGCCCTCAAAATGCCTGCCTGTGTATCCTCCCACAAATGCATTAAAGCCTGCCTCTGTTCGCACAGCCTCTCAACCATGTGCATGGTGGAGTTCCACCTTGTTGCAACGTCTATGAATAGGTGGTGCTTGGGGAGGTGGAGCGATCGCTGCAGCCTCTCCATACGACTGGAGTCTACGGGCGAGTGACGGATGTGCAAGCATAGTCTTCGCACCTTATGGAGCAGGGCTGTTAACTCTGGACAATTATTTATGAAGCACTGCACCACCAGGTTCAAGTTGTGAACCAGGCAAGGTATGTGTCTGAGTTTTGCTAGGGCTATGGCCGCCACAAAATTATGTCCGTTATCACTGACTACCTTGCCTGGCTCAAGATGTAGACTGACCAGCCATGACTCAGTTTCTCACTGCAAATAGTTCGCCAGTACCTCCACGGTGTGTCTGTTGTTGCCCAAAGACATCATCTTTAAAACAGCCTGTTGATGCTTACCACTAGCTGTTCGATAGTGTGCAACACTGGCAGCTGCCGATGGAGTGCTCGTGCAACTGCACTCTGTCGACGAGCTTTCGCTTCTGGAGGAGGAAGAGGAGGATCAAATGCCTAAAGCCAACTGTTGCCTTTACCGTGGGCTAGGCAGCACTGTCCCACCGCCGCTGTCCCCTGTGGACCCTGCATCCACCACCTTAACCCAGTGCGCAGTGATGGACACGTAACGGCCCTGGCCATGCCTACTGGCCCATGCATCTGTTGTGAAGTGCACCTTTCCACTCACTGATTGTTTGAGTGCATGGACAATGCGGTTTTTCACATGCAGGTGGAGGGCAGGGATGGCTTTTCTAGCAAAGAAGTGCCGACTGGGTAGGACATAGCGTGGGACAGCGTAGGCCATGAGCTCGCAGAATGCTGCGCTTTCAACCAAGCAGAAGGGCATCATCTCTAATGAGATCAGTTTGGCAATGTACACGTTCAAAGCCAGTGTGCGTGGATGAGAGGATGAGCATTTTCTTATCCTACTTAGAGTCTCTGCTATGGTGAGCTGGACTTGAGAGTTGCATATGGTAGAACTAGAGGTAGACATGGGGGACTGAGGGGGTTGGTGATGGTGGTGGTGGTGATGGCCTAGATGCAGTCTTTTGTTGTAAAACCATTGGGAGTACCTGACTGCTTTGGCCTTGCGACAACACCTCAACTTTTCATACTTGGTGGTGTGCTAACCGGTGGGCTTACAGTGGGGGGAAGCGATGTAGCGTTGCTGGCTACCTTAAGTCAGAGCAGGGGCACATGTGCTACCTGAGGTTTTGCAATCCATTCATTCTTGCAAGTGCATGGTGTTTACATGTCTAAGCATGCAACTGGTATTCAAATTTCGGAGATTTTTCTCTCGGCTAAAGGTTCTTCCGCACTTCTTACAGATAACCTTTGCCTCATCAATAAAATTTTGGTCAAAAAAGTGCCACACTGCACTCTTCCTACTATGGGAAAACTTTTCAGGGCTTGCATGGTGAGCTAATTTGACCGTCTGGCCAAGCTGTTCTGCAACTCTTTTTGCTTTTTAACACGTTTTTGGACTGCTATGGACCTGCCAGATAACCGCAGCAGCGATGTCAATACCTGCTACGGATCCTCCTCCTCTTCTGAACTATTGCCAGTAGCACCCTTTTTCCCCAATGTAAACCAATCCAGGTCAACAACTGTGTCATCCTTCACCTCCTCTTCAATTTCATCTGCACCTTCCTCTTTGTCACCGTGTAAGGTGGTATAGTATGCGGGAAGGGGCACCTGAGTTTCATCAGGGTCAGATTCTGGCTCAGTAGACTGCAAGGGCAATGTAGTGGTCTGGGTGAATGTACCAGCAGAATCATATAGCAATGGCTGTGCACCAGTGCACTCCATGTCATATTCATCTTGGACTGGGGAATTCAGGATTTGACTTGATAAGTTAGGCATGGAATGTGAAAAGAGCTCCAGGGAGTAATCTGAAGTGTGGCCTGCTGCATCCTTCAATTTTGTTGGGGGTGAAGGACACAAGGAAAGGCGTAGTTCCTGACCAGGAGCCTGCACTTGCGACTCTGTGCTTGCAGTTTTTGAAACTTCAGAAGAGGAGACGATAGAGCTGGAGGCTGTTTCGGCAATGTAAGCCAAAACCTGTTCCTGATGCTCCGGCTTTAAAAGCGGTTTAACTACTCCCAGAAAAGGGAGCCTTCCAGGGCTTATAGAGCCAGACGACGCAGGCTCAACACCTCCTGCCTTAGGTGCTATTGTGCTTTTGGCACTACCCGCAGATGGACCACCACCACCATCAGTACCAGCTGGCCCCCCTGCTCAAGTCCGCGGTCTCTTCCACCATACTTCCTCATGTTTCGGAAAATGTACCAAAAATACCAGCAGATATATGGTACTTTATGAGGAGCGTACAGCTTTGTACAGTGAAGTGGAAAATTTAAATCTCCATATATATTTCCAGAGTCACACACAGACGCTCTCTCAGTATGGATTTGACCTTAATACAAACAGCAAAAATACGGTATGGTATCAGAAGCGTACAGCTGTATACGGTGTAGGGGAAAATTTAAATCTCCGTATATATTTCCGGAGTCACACACAGAAGCTCACTCAGTATGGATTTGACCGTAATACAAAAAGCAGAAAAACAGTATTGTATCAGAAGCGGACACCTGTTTACGGTGTAGGGAAAATTTAAATCTCTGTATATATTTCTGAAGTCACACAGAAAAGCTCTCTCAGTATGGATTTCACCGTAATACAAAGAGCAGATATACGGTACTGTCTCAGAAGCGTACAGCTGTATACGGTTTTGGGAAAAATTGAAATCTCCATATATATTTCCGGAGTCATACACAGACGCTCTCTCAGTATGGATTTCACTGTAATACAAAGAGCAGATATACAGTACTGTATCAGAAGCGTACAGCTGTATACGGTGTAGGGGACAATTTTATTCTCTGTTTATATTTTCGGAGTCACACACAGACGCTCTCAGTATGGATTTGACCTTAATACAAACAGCAAAAATACGGTATGGTATCAGAAGCGTACAGCTGTATACGGTGTAGGGGAAAATTTAAATCTCCGTATATATTTCCGGAGTCACACACAGAAGCTCACTCAGTATGGATTTGACCGTAATACAAAAAGCAGAAAAACAGTATTGTATCAGAAGCGGACACCTGTTTACGGTGTAGGGAAAATTTAAATCTCTGTATATATTTCTGAAGTCACACAGAGAAGCTCTCTCAGTATGGATTTCACCGTAATACAAAGAGCAGATATACGGTACTGTCTCAGAAGCGTACAGCTGTATACGGTTTTGGGAAAAATTGAAATCTCCATATATATTTCCGGAGTCATACACAGATGCTCTCTCAGTATGGATTTCACTGTAATACAAAGAGCAGATATACAGTACTGTATCAGAAGCGTACAGCTGTATACGGTGTAGGGACAATTTTATTCTCTGTTTATATTTTCGGAGTCACACACAGACGCTCTCAGTATGGATTTGACCTTAATACAAACAGCAGAAATACGGTACGGTATCAGAAGCCTACTGCTGTTTACGGTGTAGGGGAAAATTTAAATCTCCGTATATATTTCCGGAGTCACACACAGACACTCACTCAGTTTGGAATTGACCGTAATACAAAAAGCAGAAAAACTGTACTGTATCAGAAGCATACAGCTGTATACGGTGTAGGGGAAAATTTAAATCTTCGTATATATTTCCATAGTCACCTACAGATTCTCACTCAGTATGGATTTGACCGTAATACAAAAAGCAGAAAAACGGTATTGTATTAGAAGCGTACAGCTGTATACGGTGTAGGGGAAAATTTAAATCTCTGTATATATTTCCGGAGTCACACACTGACGCTCTCTCAGTTTGGATTTCACCGTAATACAAAGAGCAGATAAATGGTACTGTATCTGAAGCGTATAGCTGTATACGGTGTAGGGAAAAATTGAAATCTCCATATATATTTCCGGAGTCAAACACAGACGCGCTCTCAGTATGGATTTCACCGTAGTACAAAGAGCAGATATAGGGTACTGTATCAGAAGCGGACAGCTGTATACAGTGTAGGGAAAAATTTAAATCTCCGTATATATTTCAGGAGTCACACACAGATAGTCAGCATATATTTGTCCATGATACCAGCCGGTACACTGTAGTGTGTGAGGAGCGTACAGCTCTATACGGTGTGGGTAAAAAATGAACGCTCGGTAACTGTGCAGAAAAAAGAATAAAAGTATTAGTGCTGTGTAAAAAGCAGTCTGCACAGCAGTGTACACACAGCAATACAGCTATCAGGCAGCCTAATAACCAGCGCTGCTGCACACAAGAAAATCCTCCCCTGTCACTGCACACTAACTGTACAGCACAATTGCTATCAGCACAAGCACATAAGAACTTCTTATATCTTTCCAGCCCTAACTCTCTCCCACTGATAAACAGCAACCTCTCCCTACTGTTAAGATCAGCAGAAGGTTAATGGAGATCGGTGGTCAGGGCTTTGATAGACACTATGACGCCCCCCAAAGCAAGCCAATCACTGCAATGCCCTTCTCTATGATGCTGGTGGATGCTGCACATGTCATCTCATTGCTCACAGTGTACGTCCTTGCTCATTGGCTGAAAAACCCACCTGCAAGCATTCTGGGAAATCCGACTTTGGCACTCGTTTTGCCGACCACATGGCTGACCTCACGCTATGGTCTGATTTCGGTCTGCGAATCCCAATTTTGGTGAAAGTCGGCGACTTATGAATCTGACCGACCTGTTTCGCTCAACTCTATACTGCAGTGCTCAGGTGCTGGGCCTCTCTGACCTTTCCCAGCATCTACGCATTGCAGTACTTTGGTCTGCCCTCAACAGGGCAGATAAGTACGCCTGTGCAGGATCGCAATGCCAGGGAACCATGAAGCAAGCAGGAGGGTGGTGATCATAAGAAGATGGGAGGCGCCAGACACAGACCTGCGACAACCATTGGACTGGACTGCCCCATGGGTGAGTATAATAAAACTTATTTTTCTTATCTTTCAGGTCGGATTGTGGGTTATCTACATCTTTATAGAATGCTGTAGATAAACCCTGAAAGGCAGTGGCCATATCTTATATCGGCCAAACCTGGTGACAGATCCCCTTTAAATTTTTACCCTAAGGCTATAAAGATACAAAGGTGATGCCATTATAATAAGTTGTCATTGCAATAAGTTGTCATATTAATACTGTCCAATGATGATGATGAATCTGCATTTAATTTCTCTACACTATACCCCATATCATTGCCATAGCATTCTTTAATAATAGGAAAGTTTGCTTCATGAAACTCATTGATTCATTGACAAAACCTGGATCTTCTGACAGTGAATTAGGTACAGTACACGTGTATTAGATGTCTAAGTTAATTCTGAGTTCATTTAAGATAACCAAATTGATTTGAGTTAAATCAAATTAATTTTGAATTTTACAATAAAATTTGCATCTTAACGACCGTCATTTTACTTGATTTTAAACTACCAGGAAGGAGTTAAAATGGATTTTCATCTCCTATCAGCTCATCTCTTTAGTATTATTAACTGTATATTGGACAAATAAACTCTTACATATCTCCGTGATTTAAATATCACAATATCTATAAATCAATTATTGCTTCATACATAGCTTGAAACAACCCCTATCCTCCCCATTGAGTTTCGATACAATATTAAAACATTAAAAATATTATTTCAAAGGCTTTTTTATATAATAAAATCAATTCATACCTTATGCCTTTTTAAGCTGTAAATCATCGCTAGCTTTCCTTTGTGTTTATAGTTTTAATCATCATTGTAGCATTACCATTTTACTTAAAAGACCAATATTGCCATCTAGAAGACTTTACTTTCACAGCAAGCAGAGTACGTTAATCTTGCCAAATTTCCATAAAGTGAAAATTCACAATTCCCACTCGATAATGCTGGCAAAAAAAAACATTTGATGAAATGCCAAGAAATGGAAATCTACATCTGTCACCAAAGAGGGAGTACCATGCAACTCATGTTTTGTCGCTTGTTTAGAAAGAAATCAATGTCTTACTTTATTATAACAATTGTGCTGTCTATAATCACGGGGAAAATAAATCCTTGTGGAATTTTGCTATAGATGTGTCTAACATTAAAACCAAAGTTGTGTTGTCTATGGAACATAACACAGAACATTTAATGGTCTAACAAAATAATGGAGAATGTTACATGCCTTAAAGGCTTTTCACTAAGCTATTAGAGAATTGAGAATAATAGAAGGTTATCCTGTGTGTACTGTGAGATCCCAACCAATGAAAGGAAAATTGTCAGATTAAAATGCAGAGCAATCTATGCAACCTCCAGTGATCAGCTGTTTTTTTCGGACCAGTAAGAGATTCCTGTTACCAAAAATTCCACTATATCAAACAACACATTGTAAAGTTTATGTTTAAATCCATGTGCTCTCATTGTAATAAGCATACATGTTGAGTCATACTTAGATAAATATTTTCGTGTAGCTAATTTCTATTTCTGTTAAAGGGAACCTGTCTGACTGGAAATGTTATACAATCTATGACAACAAATTTTAGCACAGGAAAAGCTGCAAATAGTAATATATAGGTTTCTCAAACAATATTAGAGAAAGTATAACTTGTATTTCATTTATATTCAGGCATATTGTTATCATTTCAGTCCTAAAGACAGATTGACAGTATCCCCTGCATAAAGACATTGCTTACAAACACTGATTTGGGACACACCCCTAAACTGATTAGCCCAGAATGAGCTCAATTGAAATATTTGTGATGGTGTACTTGTTGATGAGTACTTTTACAGATTAGAAATGATAACTAGGGGCACAGAAACCATCCACAACATCATGATAAAAGGTATTCTGCGATTGGCTGGTCAAGTCACGTGTCCCAGCCCATATAGAAAAGTAGACATCTTGTTTTGCTGCCGCCATTTTCTCAGTGTAACAGCGCATAGAGGCTGCTCCTGCTGCTGCTGAAAGTGAGCTTGTTAGCTAGGTAGGATCATGTCCTGTGTGAAATCGATCTTCCAGCATTGAAGTATATTGTGCTATAACTGTGTTGCAGTCAGGAGGTCCCATTTGCTAATCAAAATCATTTTGGCAAAAATTGTGTTATAGCAAGAAATCAGGAGGCCAAATTTGCTCTTAAAAATCATTAGTTCTAATATTGGGGTTCAGCCAAGAGGCCCTATTTGCTTATCCAAATCGTTTGAGATAAAACTGTGTTGCAGTGAAGAATCAGGAGACCCCATTTGCTCATCAAAATTGTTAGGTCTAAAGGCACTGTCACACTTAGCTATCGCACCAGCGATCACAAAAACGACACAACCTGGCGAGATCGCTGGTGAGATCGCTATGTGATCGCTAGTTAGATTCCAAACACAACTCATCAGCGATCTGTATAACGAACTCTGCGGTCGTTGGGAAAACCTAGTCCCACCTGCGATGCTGGTAAAGTCATTCATAAAGGGTGTCACACTCAGCGATTCAGGCTCACCAGCGGGACACCAACGACCAAAAAACGGCTCAGAACGTTCATAAGCGATCAGCGACATCGCAGCAGGGGCCACATCGCTGCTACATGTCACATACAGCTAAGTCGCTAACGAGATCGCTACTGCATCATAAAATAGGTGACGCAGTAGTGATCTCATTAGCGATCTCGTTTAGTGTGACAGTACCTTAAGAGTGTTGTTCAGACTCACTATCTGAGAAAATAAATAGTGATTATTCATAAAGAGACAGGTAACTGACAGTTCTGAGCCTAAGGTTGTTAAACAGCAGTCTAAAACATGGCAAGGGTACATACAACATTAATGGGATAAAGCGAGGTTGTGGTGGAAGAGGTAATCGGCTTGATGTTTGATGTGTACGTGGGTTAGATGTTAATGTTAATGAAAACTCAACTGAACAAACACCGTCTCATCCTATCCAAACACCACTGACAACATCTGTTAGTGGACGGACTGCTTGACTCCCTTTCTTTGTCAGTTGCACTGCAGTAAGCCTTGTAGATGAGGCTCAGAAAGAGCATGCGCTCCTGTGGCTGGCAAGTGCTGCATCAAGTGGCCTTTCCTCCTCTTCTTCCATCTTAACATCATGTACAGTACAATCCTCAGAGATGGCACCCAAATCGCCCTTGTTTCCCCTCCATGTTACAAATTTCAAAATGCAAAACTGACTGCAGGGCATCACAGATAGGCCATTCTACAGTGCTGTTTACGCATTCCATTCCATTAGATGTCTGCTTCAAACATTCACAGAATTCAGAGAAGGAAATCATCTGCATCAATGCCCAAAAATTTTTCGGTTCCGGTTTTCGGATCCGGGGCTAGGAGAAGTAAGGTCCAAGCAGAATCCAGACCCTTGTCACCAGACGTTAACCCGCAGATGTGGAGGTGATCCTGAAAATACTCAGATACCAGAGGCACACGCACACTGTACTGTGATGTCAGGGCAGGAAGAGGAGGAGGGTCACTCTCAGGGAGATGAGTGGGACAACAGAGAGGATGATGATGAGGTTGTAGATGCCACTTGGTGTGAACCCAGAGTCACGCAGCTGAGTAGCTCAGCAGAGGATGTGGAGGAGGAGGAAGATGAGGAGACTATGTTGTCACCTGCTGCACAGACATGGAGTGATGGAAACATGACAAGCACTGCATCCTCAGCCACAAGTGTGGCTTTGGTCAGCCACATTCGTTAGTATGCATTTCGTAGGGGCGGCAAGGGTTGACTAGCATGAGCTTTTTTTTGAGACCGCAAAGAATGACCCAACTCACATTATCTGCCAAATTTGCAAAGACTCAGTAGGGGCAAAAATTGCAATAATTTGACTTACATGTATGACCAGGCACATGAGCAATCAAAATGCCTTAGTCTGGGAGTCTCACTGCATTCAAATGCGGACTAGCGGGCCTCACTAACCACCAGCTGTCCCATCAACCACATCTGCTGCTTCTTCCTCCTCCATCACCATAACAAGTGTTCTCACACAGGTCTCTGACCGCAGAGATTACACTTGTTTACCCCCTATAGTCAGGATGAGTGAGAGCCAAATTGGAGATGGCTCCTGTTTTGTTTCAGTGAGCACAACAAATCTTTTTCAATCCACCATAACATCACCTGTACCTCACTCACAGTCAAGCAGTTTGTCCTGTTCACCCTACTACACCCTCTTTTAGCACTGCTGCTAGTACTGAGTCCCACAGTTGTCGTCACATAAAAGAATGTTTTCTCATACACATGCCAAAGCTAAGAGCTTGAACTCCAACATCTCCAATCTGTTGGCCATGGAAATGCTGCCTTTCCAACTGGTTGATACAGACTGTTTCTGAAAGTTGATGGTCGTGGCAGTCCCCCATTACCAGCTGCCCAGCCACCATTATTTCTCTAAGAAATCTGTGCCTATGCTACACCAGCTTGTCGCAGTCATCACCCGATCACTGAAAAAAATCATCTGTCTTCCAGGGTGCATTTCATCACTGACACCTGGATGAGCAAACATGGGCAAGGGCATCATATCTCACTGACTGTGCACTCAGTGACTATGGTGGTTGTGGGAGCAAGCGGTCAAGGGGCTGGTCCATGAGTCTTCGAATCCCTGAGGCTTGCTTGAGACACCTCTGCATCTAACAGTTCCTCCACTACTTCTGGCTCCTCTACCTCCTCTATGGCCTTAACCTGCACCCACAACCTCCCCTTTAATGAGACACACATTCCAACAGTGCAGAGAAAATCCCACCACCTCTGTACTGTGCAGCCATGGATCACCGCAATCAGGCAGTGTTCAAATTAATATGACTTAGAGATCACAGGCACACAACTTAAGAGTTTTGGAAAGCTATCCAGGTCGTACTAGAGCAGTGGCTGTTTCCACTGAACCTGGAATAAGGGAAGGTCATGTTCGATATTGGTGCAAACCTAGTGGTGCCCCTATATCAGGCCAACCTCACACATGTGCCTTGCATGGCTCATGTCCTCACCATTTTGGTGTGGCAATTTCTCTGCTACTATCCCTGCATGGATACCCCACAGGTCATCGACTTATTTGATTTGCGATGTTCCAACATGGTGGAATTTCACTCTGCACTAGTGTTGAGCAATACTGCCCGATATCCTGAAATATCGGATCGGATTGGATCGGCCCGATACTCAAAAAGTATCGGGTATCGCCGATCCAATACCGGAAACCCAATGCAAGTCAATGGGACAGAAATATCGGAACTAAAAAAAAACCTCTTTCTTTCCTTGTAAACACTAAATATACACACATGGAATACATATATATATATATACATGTCATTGTGACATATATATACATATATTTATAGTTCATACACTTCTTCATAGTAAAATAGCCTCTGATTCAATTGCCGGGTAATGCCGGCTTTTGTGAAAATACAGAACCACCCGACATGAAATGACACATGGTTTATATACAGTCATGGCCAAAGTTTTGAGAATGACACAAATATTATATTTTCACATGATCTGCTGCCCTCTGGTTTTTATGTGTGTTTGACAGATGTTTTTTTCACAGACAGAAATATAATTGCAAACATATGAGTAACAAAAGCTTATATTGACAGTTAGAATGAGTTAATTCAGCAAGTCAACATTTGCAGTGTTAACCCTTCTTCTTCAGGACCTCTGCAATTCTCCCTGGCATGCTCTCAATCAACTTCTGGACCAAATCCTGACTGATAGCAGTCCATTCTTGCACAATCAAATGATTTTATTTTGTCAGAATTTTTAGGTTTTTGTTTGTCCACCCGTCTCTTGATGATTGACCACAAGTTCTCAATGGGATTAAGATCTGGGGAGTTTCCAGGCCATGGACCCAAAATCACAAAAATTGCACAATAAATTTTGGGGTCCTTTTATCCTTTGGAAAATAAAAATTGGGATGAAAAGATCATTTTTGTGGAAAAAATATGATTTTTTAATTTACAGCTCTACGTTATAACCTTCTGTGAAGCCCTTGGGGGTTAAAAGCTCTCACAACACATTTAGATAAGTTCCTTGGGGGGTCCAGTTTCCAAAATGCGGTCACTTGTGGGGGGTTTCCACTGTTTAGGCACACAGGGACTCTCCAAATGCGACATGGCGTCCAATCTCAATTCCAGCCAAAAAAGTCAAATGGCGCTGCTTCCCTTCCGAGCTCTGCCATGCGCCAAAATAGTGGTTTACCCCCACATTTGGGGTATTAGCGTACTCAGGACTAATTGCACAATAACTTTTGGGGTCCTGTTACCCTTTGGAAAATAAAAATTGGGATGAAAAGATCATTTTTGTGGAAAAAATATGATTTTTTAATTTTACGGCTCTACGTTATAACCTTCTGTGAAGCCCTTGGGGGTTAAAAGCTCTCACAACACATTTAGATAAGTTCCTTGGGGGGTCCAGTTTCCAAAATGGGGTCACTTGTGGGGGGTTTCCACTGTTTAGGCACACAGGGACTCTCCAAATGCGACATGGCGTCCAATCTCAATTTCAGCCAAAAAAGTCAAATGGCGCTGCTTCCCTTCCGAGCTCTGCCATGTGCCCAAATAGTGGTTTACCCCCACACATGGGGTATCGGTGTACTCTGGAGAAATTGTACAACAAATATTGTGGTTCATTTTCTCCTGATACCCTTGACAAAATTTAAAAAAATTGTGTCGAAAGAAAAATTTTGGGAAAAAAAATTAAATGTTCATTTTTTCCTTCCACATTGCTTCAATTCTTGTGAAGTACCTAAAGGGTTAATAAACTTCTTGGATGTGGCTTTGAACACGTTGAGGGGTGCAGTTTTTATAATGGTGTCACTTTTGGGTATTTTCTGTCATATTGACCCCTCAAATTCACTTCAAATGTGAGGTGGTCCCTAAAAAAAATGGTTTTGTAAATTTTGTTGGAAAAATGAGAAATAGCTGGTCAACTTTTAACACTTATAACTTCCTAACAAAAAAAAATGTTGGTTCCAAAATTGTGCTGATGTAAAGTAGACATGTGGGAAATGTTATTTATTAACTAATTTTTGTGACATATCTCTCTGATTTAATGGCATAAAAATTAAAAGTTTAAAAATTGCTAAATTTTCAAAATTTTTGCCATATTTCCGTTTTTTTCATAAATAAACGCAAGTTATATTGAAGAAATTTTACCACTATCATGAAGTACAATATGTCACGAGAAAACAATCTCAGAATCGCCAAGATCCGTAGAAGCGTTCCAGAGTTATAACATCATCAAAAGACAGTGGTCAGAATTGTAAAAATTGGCCTGGTCTTTAACCTACAAAATGGCTTGGTCATTAAGGGGTTAATCATAGTTTGAAAATTTTTAAAAAAATACACAGCCAGAAAAAAGTCTTTTAATGAAATAAAAAACCACACAGTTTTCATTATTTTTATTACACGCTCATCCTGCGATGCCATCGATCTCCTGTAAAAAAACAAAAATAACAAACCAACACAAATGCTCCCTGTCCCATGCAGTCCAAAATCACGAGTGTCCCATGACGAGTCCAGCTCTGCTACATCTGGATGACAGGTTGAGCCTGACATCCACATAGAGCAGAGCTGCTTACCATTGAGGCTTCCCCGGCGGTGACGTCTTCCGGACTGGTTTACGGCCAGCTGTCGCGAGAGCACAGCTGGCCGAGATTACCCAGAACCCAGCAGTCACTGCAGTTATCGCGAGATGCTGCACGTGACCGCCAGGGACAGGGTAATGGCGGCCATCCACGAGGACGTGACCACCGGGGAAGGGGATCTTCTGCCAAGTAAGTGCTGACTCTGCTGAGTACTGACATCTGACAGACCCGACCGACACTGACAGTGACAGTTTCGGGAAGTTCCTGTGTCACGTACTACGTTCTGTGACACAGGAACTCCCCATAGACTTTGTCGGAAAACTCAGATTCCAGTATCCGATATGACAAAAATATCTGAACTCAGAATCGGAATTCTGATACAGCAAATATCGGCCGATACCCGATATTTGCAGTATCGGAATGCTCAACACTACTCTGCACATATTGCAGCGACTGTGGTAGCGGCGACAAGCCCTAGTGCAATGTGTCCTTTTGCATAGGCTGAGCCAACGCAGCACAGATGTGGTGCGAATCACTCTTGCCGAGTGGACACAGATGAATGACCTCTACACCCTTCAGTACAGCTTCGAAATGACTGCAAAGATAGTTAGTGCTGATACCATCATCAGCATCACTATTCCAGTCATCTATATGCTGGAGCACATGCTGAATAGTCTTGGGTAGGAGGTGGTCATCCTAGAGGAAGAGAAGGAAGCAGAGGAGGATGTGGAAGGGATAACACTATCTCTAATTTCCAGACTGTCATCGCACAGGTGAGTGCCATGGGAGGATGGATTACTGCGATCAAGGGGGGGTCATGGTACTAGACAAACTGTTAGTGAAGCGGTAGGAGCTGAGGAACAAATTGAGAAGAACAAGGAGGTAGAGGTGATGGACGTGCAACAGTCAGGAGATGAATATGATAATGATCCCCTCTCTGTTGTCCGCGGTTGGCAGGAGGGGACAGGGAAGCAACCTTGAATGTCAACCCCCACCAACATACCATGGCCTTGGACCTTATGGAAGCATCCCACATGAGTGACTTCTTGCTGCACTATTTGCAACATGATGCCAGTATTCTTAGGGTTAGAAATAGTGCTGACAGCTGGGTTGCCACTCTGTTGGATCCACTGTGCAAAAGTAAATTTTTCCAGATGCTTCTCCCCTAGAAAGGGACGAACGCAGCTGGAGTATTGAAACACACTTGTAGACAATCTTAAGAGGGTGTTTTCCCAAGAGAGCTATGAGGCACATAGTGTGCATCGTAGTTCTAGACTTTCATCCCAGGGAGCGTCAAGGCGTCACCGCAAAACCATTAGCAGCAGCAGCAGTGTAAGTGGCATAAGCAATTTCTGTGAGTAATTTCACACATTTTTTTAGACCAGCCCGTGCATCAGCAGAAAGATGTTTGTGCCATCTGAGTGTGGCTGGGAAAAAAAAGCTGTTGCATGAGGTTTCAGGGCTTCTAGCAAAGAGGGCTTACACTGTCACCTTATCCACCAGGTCTTAATTTAGACTTCAATTCAAAGCTGTAAATGAAAGCCCAGACCCTGATATCTCATGCATGGCACATGGCTGACTGCTGCTGTGCCATAAGCAAATTTATACTGTCAGTCAAATGATCCCACTTTTCGTGGTGTCTTCCCCTAATTTTTGGAAATGTTTAGACTCCAAGTTGGGTGGCCTTCATATGAGTTGCCTGAATTTGGCCGTACTCTCAGAGCACCAGACCTACACCTGTACCTCATTCATTTGTTACTGATCAATGTTTAAGCTAGAAATGCTGGTCCAAGCCCTGGCCCAGGCTCTGTCCCATGCATCCATGCTGTGCAATTATACTATTTGTACTCTGGTCAATTTTTGCCTCTTTTCCAGGAGTCGGCGCCCAATTAGAACTGTTTTGTCAGCCTTTTTCCCCAGCTCTTAAGGTGTTATTTATGCGTAATGGTGTCTACCCCTAATTTAAGCTGTTTGGGAGGCTTTTTGTCACCCCTTTAGTTGTTGTGTATACATTTAGTTTCGCCTCTCATTGATTTAATGGGGTTCGGGTTCGTTCGGTGAACTCTTCGGCGAACATCAGGATGTTTGGCGAACCTATCCTTGGAAGGTTTCTTCATTTCTAGTTTTTACTACCTCATCTGAGAACAGCATAATGTAGAGAAAGAGACCCTGAATCCAATGATATATCATTTAGTTTTACGGGGTGCAGCCTTTCTGATACAATCAGAGTTCTTAGATTTGGTAGATTTGGAAAGAAGCAGAGTTGAGAAAGCTAATGCCACTCATACCAGACTCTATATGTACACATGTACATAGTTTATTGACACTTAACTGCTTATAACAGCAGGGGGTATAGTCAGACGACCAGTCCTCTTGGCCAGTTAGTAATAGCAATGATAATGTCCTAGTGATAACACCTATATTGTAAATAAACATCACACAAATTGATAAATGACAAATTGTTGAAATTTGTGTTTCAACTCCTACCCCATGCTGTTCTCAGATTACATAGCAAAAACCTACTGACAGGTTCCGTTAAATGATGCTGAAATTACTATTCTTGCTGGAAAAAAATGACAGAAGACTTAATGAAACTCGATTAGGCAACATTATAAGTTAATGAATGTGAGTCACAACAAAGATTTAAGCAGAGCCTTATATAGGCAAGATATATATTATATATCTGTAAGTTCTTTTATGCTTCATTGACTGTTAATATTTATATGATATACAAGGCTGAAATATTTTGCAGCAAATGTACCCTTTCAATTAAATATTGCGGGCAGAGAACAACATCACAAGACATCATTTCATAGACCATTACAATCCTGTCTCAGATTTAAAATTTAAAACAAGAAGTAATTAGGCCAGTAATCATTAAACTTGCAAAGCTAATTGTAAAAAGATAACATTTTGTTATTGAAATATACTGAAAGCCCTATGCTGTGTGTATTGCACTTCTAATAAGATAACTTAAAATTATGAACATCATTTTTCATCTCCCTGTTAGAGCATTATTACCCAATGTTCTATTTATTAATTACTTCCTTCTACATTAGTGCATAATAGGTAACATTAAATGACTCAAATTCATTGATTTTGCTGCACTGAAGGGAGAACTAACACAATTCTTAATGACTTTTCACAGTTCTAGTTAGCCAGCTGAGTATTCTACTGCCAAACAATTATTTACATTTTTTACCTAATTGTCCTCCGGCAATTGTAAACTCCAGAAACTTATAAGGCTTAATACATTTCTAGGCCTGTGAAGAATACATAATGAAACTCTGCAATCAGTGAAAAAAAAGATTCATTTTCATACTTTCATAGGAAAATATCATTTAGGAAAGTTTATATGTTTCTTTCTGCATAAAAGGCTGAATACTGCCATCGTGTTTTACATGACTGAACTACAGCTAGGAAACAGTATTATAAAAATCTGCTCCTTTACAGTAAACTATTGGGGTCATAGCAGAATTACCGCTTTACAGTAGCATTAAATAAGCTTTTCTTGATTATGAGATTGACCTATCACCCATTCATATCTACTGCACTCCTAATTATAAATTCTTATACATTTGGACTAGACCTTAATCTCAGTTTATCAACAATGAGCTAATTATTAGTATTAATAGCACATGCATCAAAGCTCTTCTTCACTTAGTGACATAGTATTTTTTGGAAAGATATTAAAGAAAAAAGAACATCCAGAACATCTAAAAAGGAGCTACTGTTTAAATCAAGTTCTCTATTTTCCAATAGTCATTTTTTCCTTTATTTAATGGTTGTGGCATTTTTCTTTTACATTTTATACATTATTTTCCACATTAAAAAAGTAGAGATTGGTTTTCCATGGTATTCGCCTCATTATCACAGATAGGATTGTAATAAAAGATAATATGTACATATGTATAAAACTGCATCACACTTGTTATAAAAGGTAATCATCACAGCACCCCATTACACCACAAAGCACAATAACCTCTGAAAAGATAACTAAGTATATCTAAAAAAAATATACCATATAGGTGAATGGGTCACATGCTGTCTATTATCTACAAATGCAATTACCAGAAGCTCAAACAATGCTTCTGTCATAATTTTCATATACAGCAAGCAAAATTTACAATCTTTAAAAAAAAAAGATTGTGAAAAGAGAATATGTGTTAAGTTAATCTGTCACGAGTAGAGTTGAGCGATACTTTCCGATATGCTAAAGTATCGGAATCGGAATGGTATCGCCGATATCACTAAAATATCGGCGATACCCGATACCGATACCGGAAGTCCCATGTAAGTCTATGGGAACAAAATATCGCAACTAAAAAAACCCCATTCTTTCCTTGTAAACACTAAATATACACACATAGAATACATATATATATATACATGTCATTGTGACATATATATATATACATATATGTATAGTTTATACACTTCTACATAGTAAAATATCCTTTGATTCAATTGCCAGGTAAAGCCGGCTTCAGTGAAAAGACAGAAGCACCCGACATGAAATGACACTTGGTGTACATAGGGTTAAACATTTCTTTTCATGTCCTTTGCTATCTAATTTGCACAAACAATTAAATCAGACTATGTGTGCAAAATTTCACACCTGTAGGGGTTAATTAAAGGTGTAAATTCGTTGTAAAAAAAACGGACTTTTTTGCTACGAATTTACACCTTTAATTAACCCCTAGAGGTGTGAAAATTTGCACACATAGTCTGATTTAATTGTTTGTGCAAATTAGATAGCAAAGGACATGAAAAGACATGGTTAACCCTATGTACACCAAGTGTCATTTCATGTCGGGTCACCCGACATGAAATGACACTTGGTGTACATAGGGTTAAACATTTCTTTTCATGTCCTTTGCTATCTAATTTGCACAAACAATTAAATCAGACTATGTGTGCAAAATTTCACACCTCTAGGGGTTAATTAAAGGTGTAAATTCGTTGTAAAAAAAACGGACTTTTTTGCTACGAATTTACACCTTTAATTAACCCCTAGAGGTGTGAAATTTTGCACACATAGTCTGATTTAATTGTTTGTGCAAATTAGATAGCAAAGGACATGAAAAGACATGGTTAACCCTATGTACACCAAGTGTCATTTCATGTCGGGTTCTGCATTTTCACAAAAGCCGGCAATTGAATTAGCGGCTATTATACTATGTAGAAGTGTATGAACTACAAATATAAATATATATATATATATATATAAGTCACAAATTCAATGACATGTATATATATATATGAGGTGTAAAATTGCTGAAAAAAAATGCGTGGGCTCCCGCCCTATTTTCGCAACCAGACAGACAAAGCCAGTGAGTGGGGGCAGATAATAATAGCCCAGAGAGGGACCATTATTTTTGCCCCCCCGGCTACTAACATCTGCCCCCAGACACCCCAGGAAAGACAAATCTATAATTAGATTCGCCCTTTCTGGCACTTTGCCCGTCTATTCCCATTGCCCTGTAGCGGTGGCGAATGGGTTAATATGGGGTTAAAGCCACCTTGCTATTGAAAGGTGACCTTAAGCCAGGTTAATAATTGAGAGCTGTCAATTAGACAACTATCAATTATTAATCCTATTGCATGAAATAAAAATAAAACACACACACTTTAATTAAAAATCATTTTAATGAAATAAAGACACATGTTTTTGACCATCTTTTATTTTACTGCAAAAACCATTTCCTGTAATAAAAATAAAATAAAAAAGCAAAATTATTCTTACCTATCCCATGCACAGTCAGGTCCCACGGTGTAATCCTTCAGAAAGGGTTAATGTTTACTGCAGGGACCGCAGCTAATGCTGCAGCCTCACAGTAAACCCCAAATGAATGAGTTCCTCTCCTGCCTGACAGGAGAGTAAAGGCTGGGTGTCACATAACGATACACCAGCGATCCCGACAACGATATGCACTTGTCAGGATCGCTGGTGTATCGCTACATGATCGCTGCTGAGCTGCCAAACAGGCAGCTCAGGCAGCGATCTGGGACAGCGACACTGCGGGTAACATCGCTTAAGGGCCCGTCTCACATAGCGATATCGCTACCGAGATCGCTGCTGAGTCACTAGTTTTGTGACGCAGCAGCGAGCTCACCAGCGATATCGCTGTGTGTGACATTCAGCGACGATCAGCCCCCCTGCCGGGTATCGCTGATCGTCGCAGAAATGTCAGGACCTTTTTTGATCGCTGGTTTCCCTCTGACAGGCACGCATCGCTGCGTGTGACAGGCGGGAAACCAGCGATCAAAGGTCCTGACATTTCAGCGACGATCAGCGATACCCGGCAGGGGGGCTGATCGTCGCTGAATGTCACACACAGCGATATCGCTGGTGAGCTCGCTGCTGCGTCACAAAACTAGTGACTCAGCAGCGATCTCGGTAGCGATATCGCTATGTGAGACGGGCCCTTAAGTGGAAAGCTTAATTGATTGCTTTCCACTTTCACTTCAGGTCAGCCAGGGACACAATCAGTGACGTCAGAGGGAACTGATTAACAAAAATAGGGGTTCCCTTCGAAAAAAAAATGGCGTGGGGTCCCCCCTATTTTTGTTAACCAGCCAGATGAAGCAGACCGCTGAGGCCTGGATTTTCAGGCTGTTAAGGAGCCAAGATCCATGGACCTTGCCAGCCTGATAATACCAGGCCACAGCAGTCTGCATATCTTGGCTGATTAACAAAAATAGGGATCCCCTCGAAAAAAATTGGCGTGGGGTCCCCCCTATTTTTGTTAACCAGCCAGATGAAGCAGACCGCTGAGGCCTGGATTTTCAGGCTGTTAAGGAGCCAAGATCCATGGACCTTGCCAGCCTGATAATACCAGGCCACAGCAGTCTGCATATCTTGGCTGATTAACAAAAATAGGGGATCCCCTCGAAAAAAATTGGCGTGGGGTCCCCCCTATTTTTGTTAACCAGCCAGATGAAGCAGACCGCTGAGGCCTGGATTTTCAGGCTGTTAAGGAGCCAAGATCCATGGACCTTGCCAGCCTGATAATACCAGGCCACAGCAGTCTGCATATCTTGGCTGATTAACAAAAATAGGGGATCCCCTCGAAAAAAATTAGCGTGGGGTCCCCCTATTTTGTTAACCAGCCAGATGAAGCAGACCGCTGAGGCCTGGTTTTTAAGGCTGGTAAGGATCCAATATCCATGGACCTTGCAAGCCTGATAATACCAGGCCACAGCAGTCTGCTTAGCTTGGCTGGTTAACAAAAATAGGGGATCCCCTCGAAAAAAAAACGGCGTGGGGATCCCCCTATTTTTGTTAACCAGCCAAGTAAAATGCAGACTGCTGCGGCCTGGTATTAAAAGACTGTCAAGGCCCATGGATTTTGGCCCTCAACAGCCTGATAATACCAGGCTACAGCAGCCCCACATTTGGCGCATCAAAAGATGTGCCAATTGTGGCACTTTACCCGGCTCTTCCCACTTGCCCTGTAGCGGTGGCAAGCGGGGTAATAAGGGGTTATTGTCACCGTTGATTGCACGGTGACAATAAGCCCGGTTAATAATGGAGAGGTGTCAATAAGACACCGATCCATTATTAATCCCAAAGTTATTAAATGTGTAAAAAAAAGACAAAGCAAGAAAAAAGTATTTTAATGAAATAAAAGAGACAACACAGTTTTCATTTCTTTTATTATACACTCATTCCTGCGACGCCATCGATCTCCTGTAAAAAAAGAAAAAAAACAAACCAACAGTATACCACCTGTCCGACGCAGTCCATAACGATAGTCCCACGACGATCCAGCTCTGCTACATCGCAATGACAGGCAGAGCCTGTCATTGCAACGCAGCACAGCTGATTACCTGCTTCCCCGGCGGTGACGTCATCGGACTGACTGCTTTACGGCCGGGATTACCCAGCAGTCACTGCAGTTATCGCGAGAAACTGCATGTGACCGCCGGGGAAAGAAGATTGCGGCCATCAAGCAGTCCAGGACGTGACCGCCGGAGATCTTCTGCCAGGTAAGTGCCGCTGACTCCTGACAGACCCGACCGACGGACACTGACAGTGACATCCCGATTCCGGTATCCGATAAGACGAAAATATCGGAACTCGGAATCGGAATTCCGATACAGCTAATATCGGCCGATACCCGATATTTGCAGTATCGGAATGCTTAACACTAGTCACGAGATTTTTGCAAACTTATCTGAGAGCAGGGAGAGAAACCCTGATTCTAGTGATGTGTCTCTTACTGAGTTATTTGCTATAGATTTCATAATCTTCTGATAAATCACTGTAGGACTAGTAAAAATATTGCCATGTTTCCTCCATCCTCCCTTACCACTGATTGACCGATTGGAAGCTTTTTGCTGCGTACAATGTATATAGAAAGCTGTCAATCAGTGGTGTGCGAGATTTAACAGAGCTCAACATTCACAGAAATGGACAGAATAGCACACACACAGCCCAGTAAGTTCAATTGCTTTAATTATAGTTTGTGCCTCTCCATCATGCTACTCTCATATGGTATCGCAAAAACTTGATGACAGATTTCCTTTAATATTTTGCTTTAATTATCATGGAATAATGTAGGTAATACTTTCATTTAATTAAGTCTGTACTACCCATAGACTATAAAAGTCAGGGCAGTCTACACTTTAATTTGCATTGACACTCTAAAGCATTAATACAAGGTAAACAGCTTGCAAAAGAGGGATGGGGAACAATCTCTGGGGTGGCGATCAAGCTCGCAGAAACAGCCAAAATTTTCACAGAGAGGGCAACCGTTGTGTATTACCATGATTTCCTACTCGATTTATATGCACAACTCTGACCCAGTACTTGTGCCTAAAGATTAGGAAACACTAACATTGCTTCCTTCTCTGGACCTAGTGATCATGTAGGAAGGAAGAGAATAGGAGCTGCTGGATCCCAGGAAACCCAGTCAGCTCTGCTATACAGCCAAGAGTTTGAATTTCCCCTGTAACTGGGGCTAATATACCTTCCCTTGAGAATCAGCAATGAAAAGAATATATTGTGTTGAAATGCTACCAAAGGTCTCCAGATTGTTAAATAAATTAATAAATAAAAAAGCAACTGAAAAAGCAATTAAATAAATCAAAGTAAAAAAAGTCACAATGCTAGTCCAAGTCGCCTTATCTAGCCCCAACCCTGTTGAAAAAAATTATGCTCAATATTAAAAAAAAAATTCTATGGACAGAGAAGCACATTTTAAATGTTTCTTAGTGTTTTTATAAATAAATAAAAATATGAAAAATAGACATGTATTTCCTATTATTTTTTACATTTTCCCTTGAGAACAAATAAAGAGAAATTCATACATTACGCAAATATTAAGTCCCATGTATTGCAAAATGTAGGCAATTTTTATTTCAATATTCAAATGAGTAAATCTATTTTAGAGCTGTTAAATGTACATATGCAATAAAATATGAAAATGTTCCTGTCCAGGAATGGGTGAATATGGCCAAGTTGTAAACTGTGTAAAGTGGTTTACTTAACCCATTCTTGACATTCACCGTACATGTATAGGGTATGTTGGGTGCGTGCGTATTGAGTGGACCGAGGAGCTCTCCAAACTTGTTGATTGCTAGTTGTTTTATTCAGCCAGGAACCACTTCAAACAACAGTGACAGAAACTAGTTTTGATTACTGCTGTTTAAAGAGAACCTTTCATCAAGTTAAAAGTAGAAAGTGTTTGCTCTTATTTTATTCCCTCCTCTCACCTGAATATTCCACTTTTTCTTTATTCTTTTTTTTTTAATTTGCCATATGATTCCAAAGATATGAGCATTTTTATTTAGTGCACATTAGCATGGCCATTATTAAGAGGGCGTGGCTTAATGGATCCTTTAGGGGTTTTTCTTTATAAGGCTAGTTTCACACTAGTGTTTCACTGACCTGCGTCGGTCTGCGCACGGTCGCCGCTAAGCTCCGCACCCGGCCACGCCTCCTCCCGGCCGCTCCGCCTATGGGTGCATGACGCTGCATGCGACCTGCGTACCTTATCTTTAGCATTGGGTACGCAGGCCATGCGTAGGTATGCGTTTGCCGGCACATGCATAGTTTTGACGCACCAAAATGCAACACGGTGCGTTTGGTGCAGGTTGGCGCACCGTCAAAAGTGCCTAATTTTCTGTATTTTACCCCATGAGCAATGTTCCATTGTTAAACATCATTAAAATTAGCACAAAATAAATAGTCCATATTTCTGGAAATGTGTGACATATATTAAACAATAAAAAAACAACATGACTAGGAAGCAGTGGTAATAAAATATGAGCAAAAACTGGCCATTTTTCATAAAAGGTCCTGTATATAACCTAAATTCTGATTTAAACTTTTGAAAACTGAATTTGAGTTGTCTGTTGTGAGTGATGTGCCAAGATGGGCCCCCTTCAGATTCCTGCAAAACATTCACAGGGTGCTGATGCAATAGCATGGCAGCCTAGATCCTGATGAAAGCCCCTGTAGCTGTCATCTTTGTTCTCTTTGTAATAAAAGATAAGTTGTACATGCAGTAGGGGAAATAAGTATTTGATCCTTTGCTAATTTGCTGAAGTTTGTCTACTGACAAATACATGAACATTCTATAATTTTAAAGATAGGTTAATTTTAACATTGAGAGATAGAATATTAAAAGTAAAATCCAGAAAATCACATTGTATAAATTATATAAATGTATTTGCATTTTGCAGTGAGAAATAAGTATTTGATCCCTATAGCAAACAAAACTTAATACTTGGTGGCAAAACCCTTGTTTTCAAGCACAGCAGTCAGAAGTTTTTTGTAGATGATGATGAGATTTGCGCACGTCAGGGAGAAATTTGGTCCACTCCTCTTTGCAGATGATATATGAATCATTAAAATTTTGAGGCTGTCGCTTGGCAACTCAGAGTTTTAACTCCCTCCATAAATTTTTATGGGATTAAGGTCTGGAGACTGGCAAGGACAATCTATGACCTTAATGTGCTTCTTTTTGAGCCACTCCTTTGTTGCCTTGCTGTATGTTTTGGGTCATTGTTTTGCTGGAAGACCAAGTCATGACAAATGTTTAATGTCCTGGCGGAGGGAAGGAGGTTGTCACTCCGGATTTTACAGTACATGGCTCCATTCATTCTCCCATTGATGCTTTGCAGTAGTCCTGTGTCATTAGCAGAGAAACGCCTCCATGCTTGACAGTGGGGATGGTGTTCTTTTTGTCATAGGCAGCATTTCTCTTCCTACAAACATAGTGAGTTGAGTTAATGTCAAAGACTTAAATTTTTATCTCATCTGACCACAGCACCTTCTCCCAATCACTCACAGATTCATCCAGGTGTTCATTGGCAAACTTCAGACGGGCCTGCACATGTGCCTTCTTGAGCAGGGGCACCTTGCAGGCACTGCAGGATTTTAAATGTTTACAGTGTAATGTGTTACCAATGGTCTTCTTGGTGACTGTGGTCCCAGCTGCCTTGAGATCATTAACAAGTTCCCCCCCGTGTAGTTTTAGGCTGATCTCTCACCTTCCTCATGATCAAGGAAACCCCACAAGGTGAGAGTTTGCATGGTGCCCCAGATCAATGTCAATTGATAGTAATTTTGTATTTCTTCCATTTTCTTACTACTGCAAAAACAGTTGTCTCCTTCTCATCCAGCATCTTACTAATGGTTATGTAGCCCATTCCAGCTTTGTGCAGATCTATGATATTGGCAAAATTGGCAAAATTTTGAATTTGTATGCCAAAAGTAACTATAATCTAACAAAAAGTTGGTTTTGATTGCGTTTTGGGCACTGGATAACCTAAAGAAAAACTTCTCTCACTGCAAAGGACCCATCATGTTTTTATTTTACATGGCGAATCTTGATTTTCAGTAGTGCTTTTTTAATGGTCCACATTATCAGCAATGCTTCTTAAGAAATGAGAACTTACTAGCCACGTTCCCCTGCAATTAAATGATTATAATCAAAGTGTCTGTAATGTCGGAATAGGTTATCTAAACTCTAAAAACTCCTCAAGTTCATGAAGCCATTTTTTACAGCCTGTTATAGATACCTGCATAAATTTTTTAAATCACCATACTAAATCTTGCATGCACAGTATAATTTGTTTTTTATTACAATACTTGATTTTGAAAATAACTCATCACTTTGCGAAATTGATATAATGATAATAATTATCAAACTTAATAATAAATTCTGTCAACTGCTCACGGGTCAAGATTTATAAACTCATGTGGGACCTTTAGTCATGATCTTGTGTATGCTTTGCGAATGAAAAAGTTTATAAAGCCTTTGAACAAATTATGTTTTTCTGTTATCAATATTTGTTGAAGTGCTCTTATAACATGAATAAAATATGTAGACAATGCATTAGTTTACCTAATACATGCTTGAACTTTGCTTTATGACCAAGACTGACCTTTGCAGTATTATTATGGTATAATTAGCCATAGCAATGACAGACAGCAATGTTTTGTTCGGTAAATTCTTTAAAAGCAGAAAAAGGTATGAACAATGTACAAAGATTGCCTCAATTATAACTCTAAATAGCAAATATGAGCATTGAATTAAAGGTTACACAGGATGGTAGCTTACATAGAGAATTGATGGATTGAAAAAGCCATAGAATAATAAGTTACAATAGTTCCCTAATTATTCAGATAAAAGCAAACCTGCGAAAGCACTGAGAAAAACATAGTTGTCTTTTTGAAAAAAAATGCCATGCTGCAAAATAAAGAAAAAAACAGACATTTTACAAATCAGGCAGGGAAAAAAACATATGTGCATGAAATTTCTGAATTATTCTAACTTTTGCTGGTACTATTAAAAACATATTTTAATTTGCATAAAAGGACTGCTAAAAAATATGGCAAAAACACAATATGTGGACATAGCTTGACCCTCCAAAAATCTGTTTGAAAAAACAAAGGGGTTAACAGAAAGGACATGCTTTTCTTTCCAAACAATGAAAGATGATGAGACTAGAAGACCACCTATTTGAGAAAACCATACCTTACATAAACCATATTTTCAATTTAACTACTGTACTGATGATCTATTTTTTGATGAATTCTTCTATAAACCATTTGGGTGATCAACCAAGAGGTTTCACTACTTTACAAAAAAAGCAAATATTTAATATGTCCTTAAACTTTGGATTTTCTTTTGTTTTTCAGGTTATCTGGATTCCAACTTCCGTCTTCAATAGTAAGCACAGGTTCTATTCTCACACTTTGGTTCACAACCGATTTTGCAGTAAGCGCACAAGGATTTAAAGCAGTTTATGAAGGTAAAGCATTCCAATATATTAACATAACAAAATATTGGTTTTGTTTTGAAAGAATAAATAATAAAAGCAAATAATATACATACTGGTCAAGAGGATAGTAATACATTAGTTAACTCTTCTAATATTTAACATTGTACTGCAAAATTCATATTTGGAGTATATGTTAAGTTAACTTTATTTTAAACCTAACTACAACATTTTAGAATGATTGACATAGCATTTCATTCTAATTATATAATTATTACTATATTCAAATAGTTTAAAGGGAATCTATCATCATAAAATGACCTATTGTTTAAGTCAGATTGTTGTTTTAAATGTACTGTATTTTTTAAAAAGTTGCCAATGTTTTTTTTTTACATACCAAATACAATCCGTATTAAAGTAAAAAATAGAAACATTACCATTTTCACACTGTTCACTGAGACTTTTTAAGATGCTTTCAGTTGTTTGAGGAAGCAACACATGTACTTAGCCACACAGTTCCTGACTTTATCATTTTTATTGAAAGACATTTCCTATTGTAAATGGTGAATTCTTTCTTACCATCTGTGTATAGAGGTGACAATTGTTATTGCAATTCTGCCTCTGCTAATAAGGTGCCTTGCTAAACCCTCTTATGGAAAAGAAAGGAAGTTTTTTTTAAGAAAAATCAGGATACAAAAGCAAACATTGAAAAAAAAATACAACTTAAAAACCTGATTTAACCAGTAGGTCATTTTCTCATTTTTAGCTTCCCTTTAAAGGGTCTGTATATTACCTAATATATTAATGATTTATCCATAGGACATTAAGAAACCCAATCAATCAGCTGATATTTGTTTCGGTGACTGATGGTTCGTGACTCCGCACATTGTTTTGTGCTCGCTCCCAGGTACTGTATCTTATCTCCTTTTCAAGTGAATGGGAAATAAGGTGCAGTACCTGGGAGCATCCACTAAAAATTATACATGGCGCATACTGGGCAGAATAGTTAATAGCTGATGGGATGTCATCAAAATGTTAGTCCCGAACAACCCATTTAACGGTGCTATTCTTATTTAATATTTTTATTTAGAAGTTGGGAAAAAAAACAGTAATCTATAAGAATTACTCATTTATTTGAATAATGAAAAGTACTTTCAAATAATATAAATAATTTTACTACTATCACACAGCATTTGTACACAGCACTGCAGAATTTTGACTGCTAAATTTCTTAGAAAGGAAAATATTCCTTTTTAAAATTAGTGGGTTGAGTAAAAATTTATTAAACAATTGTTACCATGTTGTCTTTTTCTTGGACTCCCAAGATTTTATACATTGTGGTTGTACAGTAAATTTAGTTGAGACCAGAAGTAATAATATTTCCCTAATTTAAGTTTTGTTAACAGATTTTAAATTAAGGATGGGTACCATAAGAAAAAAATGAGGACAACAGTTTAAAGAATGTTTTGAAATGAATACAAGAGATCATGTTGGAGCATCAGCTATTGATGTTAAAATTGTCTTGGGGGAATTTAATTGACTCTAATAGTTCTTGACAAGATACTTTGTCATCATCATTTTCCCATTTACTGTTTGCTGCAATTACATCTTTACAATTTCACCTGACATGGGCAATCATGGTCACAGATTTTATATAAATATAAATGTATGCTGTTGTGCAGGGTTTCAGCTTAAACTATGGGTACTATGAAAAACACACTCATATTGGATTCTTTAGTATATGGATTTTTGGATTTGTTTTCATGTTCTATTTATGAGCTATTTATGAATAAATTTATGATTATTGGTTAAATATTAAATAAATAATTTGTATTATGGCTTGTGAAAATGATTGATTCAACCTGCGATATGAATGTTGGTGGCTTCCTTTGGTCCAGATGCTACCTCAGCATTTTTGTTGGATTAAGGTCTGGGCTTTGACTCAAGAACACAAAATGTACTTGCTCCCTTAGTAGTCTCCTTTGTTAACCTGACCTACATGGTTGAAATTGGACATTTGATCTATTACAAGCGATTTGGTCCAGGAACATCAAAGCTAATTCAAAATTTATGCTAGCATCAGCTTGTTTCTTTATGTTGTATGAATGCAGCATTTATTTTCATGAATAATAATATATTATGCAATACAATAACATAATGTGTTAGCAATTTTCTGTTTGACTTACATATGTATATTTTTATCAGTATTAAAAAAAACTAAAGAGTTTCTTATATTTTTTTAAGTCTTAGCACAAAGAATGCATCAGTTAGAAATGATGGGCATTTAATAACATATTTCTTCTGTCATTTTGTTTATACTTCTACGGTGTAAAAATAATCTTATAAATTGTAAAAAAAAATATTTATATTAAAATGAAACTGTACTTTCACAAAGTTTGAGTAAATCAAAAGTGCTGGTAAATATCAGAATCTTTGCAATATAACTTATTAGAGAAATCAGCTTACTTCCCCACACATTAGCCACTTCACCCTCTTTCCCATGCCTCCTGAATGTGTCAATGAAACTAAAAAAAGCTCTAATCCATTTTGCTAAAGGGTATGCCACACTAAACAAGATCGCAAACGAGATTGCAAATGAGATCACTAAAACGTCACTATTTTGCGATCTCGTTTGCGACCTCGTTGTGTGTGGCATGTAGCAACGATGTGGCCCCTGCTGTGATGTCGCTGATCGTTCACTAGAGTTCTGGACCGTTTTTTGATCATTGGCATCCCGCTGGTGAGCCTGAATCGCTGTGTTTGGCACCTTTTGCGAACGACGTGCGACCTCGTTTGTGATGCATATGACTGTTTTGCGTCACGGAGTGGATCGCAATATCTGTAAGTTCTCTTTTGCATCACAGAGAGGATCGCAGAAGTTGCAAAGCAGGCTAGCAGGACGCAGAGAGCAGGAGCGATGCTGGAAATTCCTATGAATCAGAAGCGCTCAGTACATGCTAATGACAGATCCTAACGACCGCCAAAGTCGTTAAAGAGATCGCTGACCGCTGATGAGTCGTTTTTGAGATCTCCTGTTTGGCAGCTACTAGCGACCTAAAAGAGATCACAAAAACGATCTCGTTGGCTTCCGTTGTTATTGAGATCGCTAACGAGATCACTAAGTGTGGCAGTACCTTAAGGCAAGACAGACTCCAGACTCATTATGGTGTCATGTTACACAGCTCATTGTACTCTGTGGCTAGGTGAGTGTGAGTTATGAGTATGGAGGGGAAACAGGCAAAAGGAAACAAAAAGATCATTATGAACTTTCTAAAAAAAAGTTTTAACCCACTTCAGAGCTGATTAAAATTCAGACAGCTGAGCTCTGCTCTTGAAAATCCTCCAGGTTGTTGTTGCTTTTCTCTGTGTGCTAAAAAATGAATGAAAAGCATAAATCCATCTCTGTGTGTTGTGCTGTATATGGCAGTGATCACTGCAGCTTGTTTCCTGCCCCTTAACATCCAATGGACTGAAAAGAGATAGAGCATGCAGAGGGGAAAACTTGCAAAAATGAAGGACATAAGTCATAAAGTTGCCAGACAGAGAGTTATTCCTCTTATGCTCACACTGAATACCTTATTCTGAAAAGTGACTTGAAAGCACGGTAACTTTTTACATTAGACTATTTTGCAATTTATTGCAAGAAATTGTACTAATGGTCAGAGTTATGTTTTCCTGTTGTTTAAACATCATATAGTTTAAAAATGCCCATTAAACATTTTGAACACTTATCCAGGAACTCCAATTGACATTTACCTGTCAGTTGATCGACTCAATTGACAGGTTTCTCCTATTTATGCTTACAGAGAGATTTTTTTAATCTATCTGAGCAGGACAAAGAGAGCAATAGAGAGCCATTCAGACGATTGGTCCCCCAATTCCTGGCTCATTTTTAATGGCCCTTATTATTTAATGAGTTTGCTTTAGAATTTGTGCATAACATTATGGAAAATGTTGCAAAGCTTTTGCAAATCTCAAAATTGCACAAAAATGTTGGGACTTTTGCCTTTCTTACATCATTCCCTGCAACCCCCACCAAATTGGATGGAGCTGGGGCAGTACTGTAAGTGGTGAGAAGTTCCCAAAAAATGAATCATAATCACCTATCTGGCGGTGATGGAAGTCATTGGATAGGTGAGCCAAATTAATTGAAGGAGTGCACACATTTAATGAGTTTAGCACATCATACTCCAGTGCTTCCTTCATGAAGACTGCATGCGATGACAGAGGCTATTCCTGATTCATGCTTACATTGGTTTGGGCAGTATGAATCATCTCACCAGTTTCCTTTAAAGGCTACCTATCATTGTATTTTTTTATATTTAGTCCTTTCCTAACATTAGCATTCAAATTAATGGGGTTCAAGTCACCCATTGCTTAAAAATCTTACTCTGCAGCAACAGCAGATGTGCTGAGCACAGAGCAATGCTCAATAAGCAGTTTATGAGTCTATGCATAGAGTACTGACTCAAAGACATTTTATGAATAAATGTTTTTGCAGAAGCTTCAACATGTTATTCTGTAAGTAATTGGAAGGGAAAGAAATGCAGAAAATATTAACATAGAGAAAAAGAGATAGTAGTCAAACTAGTAAATTGGAAATTTTTTTATCTTTATTATGTTACTGCTAGTTAGGGGCCTAATCATTTTTTTCCTGAGTTGCCTCTACTTACCAAAATTTAGTTTAGAGAGAATTTCCCAGACATGGATTAACCACCATCAAATGTCTAACAAATAAATTGACTCTTGCTAAGAATATGATTTACAGAAATATGCATAGAAAACTACCGCAAGCCCTTTGACACAAGGAAAATATCATCAGTGTTAACTGGTTCATGCAGAATTACATGAACACCCGATTCTTAAGGCACTACCACACTTAGCGATCGCACTAGCGATCACGATAACGACTTAACCTGGCGAGATCACTAGTGCGATCGCTATGTGATCGCTAGTTAGATTCCAAACACAACTCATCAGCGATCTGTGATTCCAAACACATCTCATCAGCGATCTGTACAACGACCTCTGCGGTCGTTGGGAAAACCTAGTCCCACCTGCGACGCTGGTGAAGTCGTTCATAAAGGGTGTCACACTCAGCGATTCAGGCTCACCAGCGGGACACCAACGACCAAAAAACGGCTCAGAACGTTCATGAGCGATCAGCGACATCTCAGCAGGGGCCACATCGCTACTACATGTCACACACAGCTAAGTCGCTAACGAGATCGCTACTGCGTCATAAATGGTGATGCAGTAGCGATCTTGTTAGCGATCTCGCTAGCGATCTCGCTTAGTGTGGCATACCCTTTACACTATGGCTGGTCCGAACAATGAAAGCAATTGTTACCATCCACCTTTTGTGTCTCCCCTTTTTCCTCATAGATTGTAAGCTTGCGAGCAGGGCCCTCATTCCTCTTGGTATCTACTTTGATCTGTGTTTATTGTTATGCTGTAATGTCTATTGTCTGTACTAGTCCCCTCTATAATGTAAAGTGCTGCGGAATATGTTGGCGCTATAGAAATAAAATTATTATTATTATCAGTGTATTAATAAACCATGTTAGATGATGGTATTTAAATCATTCCTAATTTGTCCCGAATACTTGAACCCAATGATTACAATAACTAAATTTAGTTTTCATATGTGATGCAAGTATCCAAAAGCCATTTTTACTGACTGCTAATTATTTTTTTAGAATTATTTTCTTATCTCTAATGAACAGTCTTGAAATTACCTTTGAGGGTTGCCAATTCTTCATTATTCTCCATTTCAGAATGCTCTAAATCTCAAACAGAAACAGTAGTTAGGAAAACAAATAAGTTTGATGTAACTTTTTTTGGCAGTTCCTATTGTTGTATTTTAATCCTTGAACGAATTTAAATGGGGGCTATCATTAGAGTTTAGCATAATAATATTTAGACTTCTGAGTAGCCTTGGGTAAGTGTCATTGAGTATTTTGCTGTTTGATGTAGATGAACATTTAAATATTTTGTAATTACTGTTGCAGCTTTATTGTTTTATTGAAATACGTTCATATTTGTTCTAATGAACAGTTTTCATATGCTCTGATCTAAACTATGTGTTGTAATAGATATTTTTTCTTATAAATACTGACTGATATCTGTTCCTATTACCAGTTTTGTTCTTTCCACTGTTTCCTTTCAACATGGCCCATGACTATTATCTCTAAAGTCATGCTGTTGGTAACTTAAGCTGTTACATACCTAATAAATGTAACTTTGCTTGATCTATTTATTAGTGCCTCTTCATAAAACTATAGTCTAAATAATAAAATCCACAGCTCACGCTCTACAATGCAGATTTCATCTTTCATTAAAATGAAAAGCCAAAAGTAAAAGATTTTAAGTACCGTATGTACTTGAGTATAAGGCGACCTGAGTATAAGCCGAGGTACCAAATTTTGCCACAAAAAACTGGGAAAACTTATTGACTCGAGTATAAGCCTAGGGTGGGAAATGTAGCAGCTACTGGTATGGCCCCATAAGATGCTCCATATTAAAATATGGCCTATATAATGCTGCTGAGATAAAAAAAAAGTGACATACTCAACTCTCGTCACTGGGGCCAGGTGCCTCTGTCGCCGGTGGCTCATTCCCCCGGCACTTTTGATATTCACCTGTCCCCATTAAGCCACCATGTGCCGCTGTGTCTTCTATCTCTCTGCAGTAACTGTTCAGGCAGAGGGTGCTCACTAAACATGTCATCGCTCCCTCTGACCTGAATGTCACAGTCAGAGGACCCGGAAGACACAGCGTGGTGGTGGAACGGGGACAGGTGAATATTGCTTGGCTCACCCTCCCCGAGTCTTACTCACCCTCCTGGCGCTGCTACATCTCAGTCCCTGAATCTCCATCCGGGGCAGTTACTGGTATCTCTCTTCCTGTCTTCCTTCCAGTGCTGAGCGGTCACGTGGTAATGAATATGCGCTCCACGCCTATGGGAGTGGAGACGCTTGTATATTCATTACTTTAATGAGCAGTACCACGTGACCGCTGAACACAGGAAGAAGCTACCTGCCGGGAAAACAAAGAGATGCAGAGAGGACTGCGAGGAGTGGGTGAGTATAATGTGACAGCAGCTCCCCCTCCCCCTCCGAGATCCTGGGACAATGACCCATGTATAAGCCGAGAGGTGTGATTTCAGCACAAAAAAATGTGCTGAAAATCTCAGATTATACACGAGTATATGCGGTACTTTTGATTATATAATGAAAACAGCCAGGAAAAGAGCAATGATTTAAAGGAATGTGTTGAAATATTATTACATGTTGCTTAACTTTACATTTTTTTCTAAATATATATTATTTGTCTTGTTCATGCAGTTAGATAATATTAAATATACGGTGGACTGTATAGGTTCATCTATTGATTTATGACATATTTTCTAGTCTCTAATGTTCTGTAGTTAATTTTGCAACATGTGTTTGGAGACTTAATGTTTTTTCCTTTTGTTTTCAATAAATGATGTCCACTCATATACAGTATGCCGACATGTATGCCAATTATCAAACTACAAAAATCCTCAAAAAGAAGACAAACATGAAAGTCTGTTGCAAGATGTGTATGCAATATGTTTTCATGTGTAGCAAACCTGGGACAGTTATGATATAAGTTGCAGCCTTGGTTAGTCACTAACCAAATTCAAGACTATAACACCATTACTGACTAAAAGTATATCTTTATGTGATCAGTGTATGAATAGAGATCCAAAATAGCTCACTGATTTGTCAGTACTTTTGGAAATCATCTATGTCAATGGCATATCTTTAATTAACCCTTATGTTTTGTTTTGGCTGTGTGACAAAATAGCTCTCTTCCAGAAAGAAGAATTTATATATCAAATATCACCCATAGAGTGCTACCTTGTAAACTAAATGGGTTGTCCAATGAAGAGAATATTATCACCTATTCAAAAAATGGGTTAAAACTTATAGATCTGTTGGGGTCCGATAGTTGGGACTTCCAACGATTAACACAATGGGACATTCTCAACTTCATTATAATTGATTTCCTGAAATTTGCCATTTCACTTCATTATGAACTATATGAGGTTCAATAATAAAAGCCTTGTCTAGCACCAATTTATCCGCTGCTGAAACATCAGAGAGCAGGCTAATGTCATTTACATGGCCAAGTGGGTTATTTAATAATGCCCTGCAGCTATGACACCTAGGGGATTATCATACCCTGCACAGTTTTGACCATCACAGATCAGCAGTTCCTAGTTGAGCAGTTTGTACAGTAATCGTTCACTATCTCTTAAGGTACTGCCACAGTAAACGCTCCCGCTAACGATCACAATAACGACGCATACTAATGCGATCGTTTTTGTGATCGTTTTAATATCGCTAGTAGCTGCCACATTTAGCGATCTCGTTAACGACGCATAAGCGGTTAGCGATCTCCTTAACGACTTTGCGATGTAAAAAACAGCGCAAATCGTTCACAAAACGTGCCAGACACAGCAATATAGGCTCACCAGCGGGACGCCAATGATTAAAATACGGTCCAGAACCCTAGTGAACGATCAGCGAGATCACAGCAGGGGCCACGTCGTTGCTACATGCCACACACAACAGCGTCACTAACGAGATCGCTAAATAGTGACGTTTTTTAGCGATCTCGTTAGCGACGCTGTTTAGTGTGGCATACCCTTTAGAGTCACCTGCTAAGTGTCTCCCTCTTGGAGAGTGTAAATTCTTATAATCAGTAAGGTTCTCCCTTTCTCTCTCTTGTACAGTGTAATCATTTATTATCAGCAGGATTATCTCTCTTTGTCTGTTGTTCTGAGCAGTTACAAGCTTTTCACTATTGAGATTTGCACAAATTTATTTTCCGCGGATCAAAGTTTTATTTGAAAATTTGCAAAGTTGACAAATTTGAAATTCAAGAGATCTACTCATATCTAATTCTAGTAGGAATAAAAGTGCCCCTTTCTGATAACAACCTTTTACTATCTTGGCTTTTTTAAGCCTGTAAAAATTAGTTGGGAGTTTATAGCTAGAACTGTTTTCACATTATTGCTCCTTTCCAGAACTGAGTAAAGTTTTGATTTGTTGGGTTTGTAGGTACTGATTCATGCATAGCCAGTTAATAAAGAGTCTTTAGAGAAATGATTCCTTGGAAAAAGTAAGTAAACTGTCTCATCTTCAGAAAGATATGCAGGATAACGTTATGAATCATGACTAAAGATATTTGCCAAATCATAGCCACCCATATGAAAACTGCGCTGTTTTAGAATATGTGCAAGTTCTTGAATATGTAATTCATGAAACATAATTTCTACATATATAAAAACATACAGCAATAAATTGTTGTATAACTTTACATTTAGAAAATATTTTACTACTAATTATCATCATCATGTGAAATAAGCAATCCATGTCTAATACTAATGCTCACTTCCTTTTAATGTGATCATATTTGTTTTTTATACAGTTTTCTCTATGCTGTAATCTCTCATCAGTATGGGTGCATGAACATAATATTTCTTCTTGACTTGGAAAATTACAGAAAACAATTCTAGCTGCAAGAAGTCAAAATAAGAGTAATTGTTAAGTCACAATTTAGTTATTGTATTAAAAACCAAGCACAATTCATTTTGTCATATGACAAGTTTTTATTATTTCAAATAGCAATATAATTAGAGAAGTTTTGTTATCTTCTTTCCATTGTTGCGCAAATTGTAATGCATGCCTACACTTCCTGCGATAATTTTCTTTTTCTCTCTGTTACAACATTAAGCCAATGAGAAATTTTAAAGCATAAAAATATTGAAGTTATATATAGTAAATAAATGTAAATCTTTTGTGGCTGTTATTTAAAATTCTATAACAAAATTACATAACATAAAAAATACATGTATGTATTAATATTGCAGACAGTAAATATACCAGTCTAATGTTTATTTTTATCAAAGTTCCCAATATATAACAAAAGAAAGAAGATTCAGTTCTCCAAAATGTAGAAATCTCAGAAGACTCTTAATCACTGTGATCATGGATCCAAATTTTAATACCATAGAGAATAAAAAACATTGAATACAAGTATGGCATTGCGGAGTGCATTCAAAGATATATTTTTTAATTTTAACGTTTTTAACAATTTATTTTGGAATTATTTAGTATCATATTATATTATATCATTTTATTAACACATTTTTATTCCCACCGGAGAAATATTGTGCTATATTAGAAAACACTATACATATATACTGTTGCATGTAGAGGAGGTGACATGCAACTTTGCTTTTTTGTTGTTTGCCATGCCCTTATATCCAAGAGAGACATTGATAAAAGTTTGTTAGGCTTTCCTTCCTCTTATAAACCTCCACTTTTAAAATAGTTAAATATAGACTGCTTTGAACATTCAGTTCTTTTAGATTTTGTTAGTTTTGTGGTTGTGGTTACTATATCTTACTTGTATTATACATGTGGCTGCAAAGTTTGATTTTGTATCTACCATGTTCTAGTGGTAAGAAAGTATATTGAATTTGTACAAGTGAGAAATTGTGAAAAAAATATACAAAATAGTTTTCATTTTTGATGAGAACATAAATGAACATTTACACTACATTATATTTATATCTTAATTTTGTCCTTTATATCTTGTTACATGAGACTGTCCAATGAAAAAAATCACTGCATGCCTGAGTTTGAACCTATAATCAGGGACACAAGTAAATGAAACATAGGACTGCACTCAAATGACATCTGAGTGCAGTCTGATTTCCGTGCACTGACAGAATGGAGAAGATGGAGACATTTTTTCATCTCCTTCTACTCCTCATTTAAGAGAGTCTGATAGCACTATGCTCACATTTTGATTAAACAAAAAATAAACTTGTCTGCACCTGCCCTAGCAGAAAAATGGTTATAGCTGTGAAAATTTAAGGTACCCTGTCAAGTGATTTAAGCTTCTCAACTCACAGCCAGTTTGAGTCAGACAGGTGGCACCATTACAAATATCACACGTCTCACTCTGTACACAGTTATGGAGAGATCTGTCAAATCAAGAAGAGCAGTATTCAGAGAATCAGCGGGGCCAAACCCCATGACTAGTCTACTCAGTCAACATGCTCCAAACATCTACTTTCAGCTAAGTTCTATCTGAAATCTAGCAGCAGCCTAGATTAAACACTCGATATTGTGATCATTTATCCTGTCTGTCATTTAGGGCTGTTTCAGATATCTGTGATAAAAACGCTCCAATGTCATATCACAACTCACAGGCTGGCCACACATCTCTTGATAAATGTGTGACAGCTTCAAAGAAATATATGAAGCTATCATGCTCAGGTCAGGAGGTGTGTGGCCAGCCAGTGCATTGCGATCTGATATCGGATCGATTATGGACATCTAAAACAACCCTAATGCTGTTCGTGCTTAGGATAACCACCATAATTCATCAGACAGGTTTACTTTATAACCTTACCCAATGGCCTGAGGTAGTGACAGTAATGGACACTTTATGCATATAAGAAGGTTATAGCATAACTGGAGTTTATAAACTATTATGTTATTCAAATTTTTAAATAAAGTTTGGGATGTTCCTCCAGATACGGCAGCATATGTATTATTTATGCAAGGGATTTCTCATAATTCGGAGGCAGCATCTTCTGTCTCATCATAGTTTTTACAACATCTGGTAGTGACATAATGGAACATCTGCTATATTACAATATAAATAGTTGTGTTGTTAATCAAACTGCCTGTTGGCTCACTATGTAGATTATCTACCATGTCAACTTCAATTCACAAAATGCACTCAAATAAATATGCATTATCAGTAATAACAATGACAAGACTTAGCTTGCAAATTTAAAGTATAGCAAATATTTTACTTGCTATTTGTCCCTGGATCTTGCATTAGAAAGAACCTGATATGCAAATGACTCACTGCAGATGAAAGTTTATAACAATTGAGAAAGAAAAACTGTCATTTAGATTTAAAGCGACATTTCTATCATAGAGTATACCTCATATTTCAGAATGTGGCTAAGCAAGGGCCCACAGTGGTTACTCCAGATTCAGAGTGATCAAACAGATCCTAGAAGAATTCTTCGAAAGGCTTACACTTGATTATGAGTAGAGTTGAGCAAATTTGTTCGGATTGGTCGCCGAATCTGATTTTGCCATATTCGTGCCATATTGGTTCCCTATTCGTGCTGAATTTATGTTTGATGATCGGTTCCAATCATATTCGGAAATGTCTACTCCCATTGACTCTAATGACATTCAGCTGTGATCAATGAATATTGCAAAAACAGAATTCTCTGCCGATCGTATTTGGAACCGAATCCAAACAAATTCGCTCAACTCTAATCATGAGTCCAAATCTAAAGGGTCTTTGAAATCTAGACGTGCACAATCCAACGAAAGCTCAAAGTGGAAGAGATCACTTGTTGCTACAATTCATTTCACAAATTTTAAGAGTGTATAAAAGCAGAATCTATGATTTTAAAAAGAATATACACATCCATATATAAATTCATGAATTAAGAATTTTTTTCTCTGCCAAAGTCTCAGTTCTTCAAAGCAACTCTTAAGAATTTTGTGTTCTTTTGGATTTTAGCTCAAATATCCCTTTATTTTTAAGATATGTGAAGACGGATTGAGAAAGGATAATTTCAAGTGCATTCTTTTTAAGTCTAAAGGGTATGCCACACTAAGCGAGATCGCAAACAAGATCGCTAACGAGATCGCAATTGCGTCACCATTTATGATGCAGTAGCGATCTCGTTAGCGACTTAGCTGTTAGATTCCAAACACAACTCATCAGCGATCTGTGATTCCAAACACAACTCATCAGCGATCTGTATAACGACCTCTGCGGTCGTTGGGAAAACCTAGTCCCACCTGCGACGCTGGTGAAGTTGTTCATAAAGGGTGTCACACTCAGCGATTCAGGCTCACCAGCGGGACACCAACGACCAAAAAACGGCTCAGAACGTTCATAAGCGATCAACGACATCTCAGCAGGGGCCACATCGCTGCTACATGTCACACAGCTAAGTCGCTAACGAGATCGCTACTGTGTCATAAATGGTGATGCAATTGCGATCTCGTTAGCGATCTCGTTTGCGATCTCGCTTAGTGTGGTATACCCTTAATACATAACCAACCAATTCCTTATCATCAGAATTATTTTATTTTGCTAACATCATGCTAATAATAGGTAAAGAGATCTATAGTTAATACTGTACTGTGACATCTATAGAACAAGGCCGGGGTCACAAGAGCGTATGTTCTCTCAAAGCAAGAGAATCAGATTGATGACACTAGGATGAAACTCTGATCAGAGTAAGAGCCAGATGTCAGCTTAGTGTGAAGTGATTCTCTCCCTTGAGAGAATTGTAGCACAGGTGAATATGAGATGGCGAACAAGATTTCTCCATCTTTACCATTCTGCGATTCTGCTGATATCAAACTGCAATCAGATGTCATCTGTGTGCATTCTGATGTTTTCCACGCACCCATAAACTTGAATGGGTGAGTGGAATCGGATTTGTCCAGCAACTCACAGCATGCTGCTAATTTTTTCTCATGCTGAATTGGCATGAGAAAATAATGCATATCTGCACTGTCCCACAGAAAAGCATTGCCTTGAGTGCTTTCCGATAAAACATCATTGAGTGAGCGAGTCCTAATTGTGACTTTCAGTAAGACAAAGCTTAACCCCAAAGAGATCAGTATATAGAAATGTTCCACTTGCACTTGGATAAAGATCCTGTTGAATGCTATGCTCTTGATATATGATGAACATAGCCTTAATCACCATCAAGAATTTGAAAAGATTTGTAAATTTAGGAAAGTCCGCTTTTCACTCGAGACAGTCCAACTCTTATTTATGGGGATTATTTTTTATTGCTGCTCCTTTAAAAATTAGGCGCAATCCAAAACACAGCACATATTCAAGGGGCAATATTTCTAGAGAAAAGAGCAAATCTTGGTTACTAATCTTGTACAACCGCTAACATTCAAGCTAAGAGTTGACTTTTAATTTGTGAATTAAGGTAAATGCACATTTACTTTCTCTGACTGTATAAATATTTCTATAACTAGAGGTACCTTCATCTATCCAGATAACCTTGAATATAACATAAATCTTTCTACAATAATGATTGTTATAATTCTTATAAAATTAATTTTTTATGAAATGTCATTTTTTGGGACTTTTGGGTGCTGGATTAAATAGAAAACCATAAACCTGCTAATCAGTGTGATATTAAGAATGCTTGAAGTGCTTTTACCCATTAATAATGTTTAAATGAGAACCATAAAAAGCAGAGTAAAACATAATCATACCCAAAGCATATAGGTATGTAAGAACTGTTTTAGCTTCTGTATAGATAGCATTTTGTGATCAATATTACTGTATCTCATGGGATTATCACCTTGACTAAAATCACATCAATAACAGGGATTATTATGTAATTGTTCTAGAATTATCATTATCTGACATCTGGTATGTGTAGGATGGTGCACAGCTCTATTTTATGCCTGGTTTTGATGTGGGAGGATGCTACAGGAAATACTGATAATTTTAGATTACATGTTCAGCATTTAAATCTGCATTATATTCATAATGTTTTTAAAATGCTGAGAAATTAAAGTTCTTGCATTATGATAGTGATGTGATGACATTTATTTACTGTCTATTATATGTTTCCCTCTGAAAATAAATGAAAATTATATATATTATATATATTTAATATATATATATATATATATATATATATATATATATATATATACACATATACAGCAGGTGAAATAAGTATTGAACATGTCACCAATTTTTGAAATACATATATTTTTAAAGGTGCTATTGACATGAAATTCTCACTAGATGTTGACAGCAATCCATTTAATCCAAACAGGCAAAGAAATCTAACCATAGATGTCCATAAATTAAGTTATGTGTAATAATGAGAAATCATGCACAACTGGTGACATTGGAGACTAAATTGCTCTGCCAATAGTAAAAATGCAGTATAAATGTGTTTTATTTTTCAAAACATATTTCAAAGCAGACCTGCTTCTTCATCAGGATAAACCACAGAAGTCAACTGACTATAAGGATATGTTTACTTAGAAAATTGGAAATGTGTTCAATACTTATTTTACCCGCTGTGTATATAAACAGTGGGTTTGGAAAGTATTCAGACCCCTTTAAACCCTTAACGACCGCCAAAACGCCTTTTAACGGTGGTACTTAAGGGTACTTAAAGCATCCCCTTAAAGCAAGTGTATAGCGCCCCCCAGAGTTGGATTTTCTCTGGGGTCTTGGCTGCTGGAGGTAGCTGAGACCCCAGAGAACATGACACGTGTTGGTTTTTACCTACCCTGGGGATGTTTGTGATCGCCGTTATTAACCGTATAACGGCGACTGCAAAAAAAAATAAAATCTGATGTGCCATTTAATTTCTCTATCCTCTGATGTGATGATAAGGAGAGATAAATAGGGTCCCTGATCCCCCCCGGTACTTCCCGATGCTCCTGGGCTGCCCTACCTCCTCCGGTGGGCGCCGCCATCTTCTTCAGGTCGGCACCCGGCAACAATAGGAAAATTTCGGTCACTATGATAGAACCTATAATAGTGATCAAAATAAAAAAATAGTCAATAACCCCCCCTTTATCGCCCCCTTAGTTAGGGAAAAATATTAAAACATAGAAAATATATTTATTTCCATTTTTCCATTAGGGTTAGGCTAAAGTGAGTTGGGCTAAAGATTAAGGGTTAGGGTTAGAGTTAGGCTAATGTGAGTTGAACTAAAGTTTTAGGGTTATGTTTAGAGTTAGGCTAAAGTGAGTTGGGCTAAAGTTTTAGGGTTAGGGTTAGGGTTAGAGTTGGGCTAAAGTGAGTTGGGCTAAAATTTTAAGGTTAGGATTAGGGATAGAGTCAGGCTAAAGTGAGTTGGTTAGAGAGAAAGGTTATCCTAAACATGTCCTGATTACAGGATATGATTTTGCTAAAAATCAAATAGACAACAACTTTTGCAGAAAGGGGAGAACAGCAATTCTTCTGGGGTCATTAGGATTATTGGCACCTTTGATCAAAAACATCAGGCTGTTAGGCAAGTCCTAACAAGACATTCATTCTGAAGATAGATCCAGATCTAAAAAGTATAGTGGGTGAACGTCCAAACATCACCTTTAGAAAAGGAAGATCTCTCAGGGATATGCTGGTACACAGTCAAAACAGGAGATCAACATCTACAGGAACATGGTTAGATAGGAGACCATGTGGCTTTTTTAAATGTGGAAACTATAGTATGTGTAAATTGATGAAACCTGGGAAATCGTTCTGGAGCTCCTCCACTGGGAAGGTTTTTTATCAACGTGACTTCTCAAATTGCAAGACCACAGGGGTAGTATATATGGCTACGTGTTCCTGCACTAGAGATTATGTGTTTAGAAGGAGAGTTGGGGAGCACATGGGTGACATTAAAAATAACAGGATACACCATTGGCGAAACACATGAAGACTTTCCATAGGGGTAATCTTGGTGAAATAAAATTTATGGTCATTGAGGTAGTCAGTGTGAACCCAAGGGGTGGCAATATTGATAACACAATCTTAAAAAGGGAATGTGAATGGATATTCAGGATGGATACTTTGGAGACTAAAGGTATTAATGAACAGTTGTCTTTTGCGTGTTTTCTCTAGTCTGTTTTCACTTCTTAGTGGATAGTCTTTTTGTGACCTCATAGGGAAAGCTGGTTGTTTCATTTTTTGGTAGTCTCCCTAATAAATGGGAGCTTCATAGATTACTATGACTGATTGATTTATTATTGTATCCTCCATGTGAAAAAACACCTGCCACATTGGATGTCCAACTTTTGGATGAATTGTTCAATAGATAAAGAAGGATCTATATATTGACAAATGTGTGTCTGACACTTTTCACCATGAAGTGTCCAATTAGTGTGACGGATTTATCTTGATATTGGCTAATCATTATGATTTGGAAACTATGATTTCTTGCTCATAAGAACATTTATTTATATATCCACCATAGGCATTAGGATGCCCTACTGCCTATGAAATAAATGTCCCATTGTGGATAGAATGAATGATCTGACATTTTGTCACTCTATATTATATCATTTATTTTAGTTTGATTTTCCTGCCTACTATCAGAGTGATGGCGACTTGACGAATGGGCACATATATACACATTATGTCCTCAAACATGGCGGTGCATTCCAGTCTGAGGTTGCGCATTGAGTATGTGCGTTCCATCGCGTTGACCCAGATATGGTACAAGAGACCCGGAGCATGCGCAGAATATTGGCGCGGACGCCA